>CM061137.1:122416306-123016306 GCA_030789695.1 Scilla litardierei
CCGCGAGATCGCCGCTCTGCTGACTCGCCCCCCGCCCTCGCCGTGCATCACCGTCGCTGCTCTCCGAGCTCCCCAAGCCCGCCCAGCACCGCTTGCTCTTCCCTCTAGGATCTCCTCCCTCCGACGAGGCAACACACCGGCGTTGCTCCGGCGACACCGCCCGATCCGATGTCGCCCCGCCCACGTCGACCGTCGGCAAAGAGCTCCGCCCCCTGCACACGTAAACGAAGTGAGCGTAAGTTTTATAACGTAAAATTTTTAAAAGGAACGCGTATACGTATACGTACACGTATTCATATACGGTATTTTATAAAATACTATATAAGGATAATTTGTTTTAAATTCATAGTAAATTACATAAGGGTCAGAAAAATATGAGGTTAGCTTCAGAAAATCGAAAACGACATTCTGGACCCAATGACGCTAGTTTCATCTCAATCTGACGCTTAGTTTTTCCAAAATTAATTTTTAAGCCTAAAAGTTAAATAGGTTATTTTCATTCAAAAATTATTAACTTGTTATTTTTACGTAAACTAATACGTGATAAAAATATATGTTATACTACTCTTCGAGACGGCCATTTTGACAGTTCATTCGCAACTTTCCGATGCAGATTGCATCCAAAATAAATTGTTGAATGAATACATTACTAATTGAAAAATAGATTTTTAAATTTATTTTGAGCTTTGAAAAATTATAAAAATTAACAGAAGCGTCTGAAAAATATTTTCTCCTGCAGTAAAATTATTTTCATCATATCTAGCCTATAGAAAAATTTAGAACGATTTTCGACAACGTTTTAACCCGTTTAAAAAATCGAAACGACCAAGTTATTAGATAGAAAACGAGTATTTTTGTGATTGCATGTACCAATCCTCGTGCACCAGCTCTTCTAGTTCCAACCTCGTCTTGCCACGACGAGCTCGATAATGTAAGTCACGACTAATTCTAAAATTAGAAAATTAGTTAGTGTTCTCGTATGTACTTAGGAGCTCTACCTATAGCCTCAGAACGGCTACTTGACCTGAACCGAACTAAAGACCTAATCTAATAAGGAAGTAATCAACTACAGATTACTTTGCCAACTTTCAACTTTGGTGGTTGTAACACACAACCATCAACTTGGGTAAATTGTGTGCTAACGAAACTACCACCCTTAAACCAACAATTTTTGTATTCCATGTTTGTTGGACTTGTCTTTATCCTTAAATTTCTTAGCATCCACATTGCTTTACTTCTGGTTTTAAAACCAGTGGTCCTGGTTAACTATCATCGTGAATCAGGAATTGATAACATCTTGAGAAACATGTTGTGGAATATCTTGTGGAATATCTGGTGGAACATCTCATGGAACATCTTGTGGAACATCCCTTATAAAACATATACATAGAACACTTGACACTTCATTAGGGTTCTGGGGTAACTCATAGTTTGAGAGAGTGAGGGAGTGACTGGAGTTCAATCTACATGTCTTGCTGCCTGTGTTTTTGGCAATCATGTCTAGCTGCATGGGTTTTCGGCAAACAAAAATATGCTGCCCGTGTCAGCATCCTGTCTAACTGCCTGTGTTTTCGGCATTCGTCTGGGTCGCGCCCAGGCAAGAGATGAACTCAATGGTCACATATTGTACTCTCCGACTTGAGTCACGTAGTGTAGTTACTTTTGCACAGTCACATTTACTTTACGCACTACCATCACCTTTAATTTACACGTTCCATGCACGTTACTTACTACCCTTGTACAGTCACCAATACTTTACTTGTCATACTTTTAGTTACAGCAGTAGTATGTTTCACTTGCCTAGCCTACTTTACACTTGCACTACCACCGTACAGCTGTTCTCTCCTTTTAGTACTGTTTACTTTTACTACTTAGATGTGTATAATTGTTGCTTAATACTTTACTTTTCACTCTGGTATGCTTGTATGTAGTTACTTTTGTCATACTTGTACACTGCTTCTTTTCTATATTTAGAATTGTTGTGACTTACCTACAGTTCCATCTCCATGGCACCGCAGACGACGTACATATGGAGGTAGATGCTCCTGAGCTAATATCACCAGAGTTCGACCATCGACCGCAGCTTCCGGAGTTATTTTCACTAATGTACTTTTCTTCTTTCATATATATTTGTTGAGACATCTTGTACAGTATGGATTGTAATAATTGGACACTATTTGGGTATTTTTTTACATCTCTGCATCGTGGCTATTTTGGTTTCACTGGTAACAAGCAGGACCTGCGCAAATATCAAAAAGTAACGGGCCCCAAGAGCGGGTCGTTACAGGTTTGGTGGCCCATGCAGGTCCGTGCTAACTACCTCGTGAACAATATAGCAAGATCAGGGTGTACAATATAAAATACTCAAATTAACCTCGAGTATGGGATGTCTCGAGTGTTCACCTGTATTGGATATACGGGTGAAGCATCCTTATTATCATCTTCATTAGGTCTTCTTTGATCCTCATCACTTCCTTTGAACTCTTAACCATTGCTTAGTACTTGAACGCGTCTCAAGTATGTGATGCTTAAGCGCTACTCCCAAGTGTAGGAGGACGTCAAGTAATAAATTTATATCGGGTGAGACCGGGTCGGATCACGGGGACAAGTCGTTTTGCAATCGCAAGTTCAATTAATAAAGGAGAGATAAAGACGAAACTACAACCAACTAAGCTAATGGTGGAAATGCGCGTGAAAATGTGGGTGAGACCATCTACCAAACCAACATCCTAGGGTTCGAGAATCGGAGAGGGAAATAGGCGAGGAAGCTTGTGTGGTGTGTGGGAATGAGGTTGCTAAGCATATGGGTTCAATCCGAGGATAACTCAATTGTCTTTCCGGCTAAGGAAAGCGCAATCGGTGGATGTGGCATTTTAACAAACACTTGGTGTGCAATGAAAGTAGGGTATGGAAAATCGAGATAATAAACAACCAAGCATATATGAATGGTACCACTAGGCAAACTCCACTCTAGGGATACCCACTAGGATCCCTAATTCAAAGTATATCCCAAAAAAATCCTACCACATAAACTTTTAAACATGCAAGATTGAAATTCCATAGCCCAAGCAAGCAACATCACCACACAACCACACACAATGAGATCTAGCTACTCATAGCAATAAAAGAGACATTTTCATCTCTAAAAACCATCATCCAATATCATTACAAATCACCAAATCAAAATACACAAAGAAAGGGAAAGAGTTCACCAAGATTTCTCTAAGAAAAACATAAACTTTCTCTTCCAAAGTGCTCCTCCAAGCTTTCTTGCTCCTCTCCAATGGCCTCTAACCCTAAGAATGAAGAAGAAGGAGAGTGGAATGAGGGAAAAAGAGGGGAGGAAAGCCCAAGAAATAGACTCAGAATTTCGGGTCTGAAAACAGCCCAAACGGGTCGGATCCGCGCCCAAACCCGCAACTAATGCCCAAATCTGCAGAAATTTTCAGCACCGCCACCCTGTCTTGCGAAAATTCTAGAAAAATCATCCGACCTCGGATTGACGTGTTCCAGGCGGCGATGGAACCGTACTCTAACAGAAAAATATCATTAGGCCGAAAAATACACTGGAATGATAGCAGATTTCTTCACAAGAGGGGAAAATCTGCAGAAATTTTCAGCACCGCTACCCTGTCTTGCGAAAATTCTAGAAAAATCATCCGACCTCAGAATGACGTGTTCCAGGCGGCGATGGAACCGTAACAAAGTGTAGAATACCAGAAAAATATCATTATGTCGGAATATATACTGCAATGATAGCAGAATTCTGCACAAGAGGGGAACAACAGACTTTCTAGCCCAGAAATTTTCAGCACCGTCACATTGTCTTCCAAAAAATGCAGTAAATTGCTCCGACCTCCAAAAATTCTGGAAAAATATGCGTTGGAATCGGGACTTCACGAAATTCAACTAAAAAATAATAGAAGACCAAGATGAAGATGCTAATAAGCTGTAAAAATTATGTTTTACGCATATAAAAACGGTAAGCTCCAATATTAAGTGATATCATCAAAATGCGCGTATCGGAGCCAAAATGAATACAAATTATGCACAAAATGTCATCTAATGAGGGGTAAAATATACAATATTGAACCATAATCACACCCCCAACTAGCTTTTTGCTAGTCCCTAGCAAAACAAGCGATATATTCGGATTCACAATATAGCACACATCAAACTCCACAATATTCATGGCACATGAAATTTTTTCAATATAAACTCAATTCCAATATACCAACTCATAAAAGAGAGCAAATCCAAGACCAAAACTTCAATATGGCTCAAACCAACAAAGTACAAGCAAATTTTGCATTCATTGAGATTAAAACATAAGCGTGTCATAGTATCACAATCTTCAAGAACTTGGCCAAAAATAACACTTAGCTTTCTTAATTCATGGAAGTTTGATATGTGGATCATGTTTATTCATGTTTTTTTAATATGAAACTTAGAATGACCCATGTAACGAGGGTTCGGTCAATGACTCCCAAATCAGAAGATTTTGGGGCATTGGGCCAAAAGGGACCCCGCGGACCTAGTAACTCGAATCACCTAAGATTCACTTATTTTTCTCTCGTGCACTCCCCTAAATCCTATCTTTCGACACAAATCCCCAATGTTTCATGAGGACCCGGCTACTTGACAAAACTAGAAGAACGATGCACTTATTCTTTTTTCTTTTTCTTTTTCCTTTTCTTTTTCTTTTCTTTTTCTTTTTTTCTTTTTTTGATCCAACACACCAATCAACCACTCCTCAAGCATAAACCAAGTGTATATCTAAGGCCAAATTCCATCAAATTGAACACCAATCTACACTAATGACTTAATCCAACTCGTGCATCACAAAGTTTGTACAAAACTAATCCAAACCACATCGAAGACAAAATTCATCGAATTATGCACTAGTTTTATGAATAGCATATTAAAATTGATCTCATGAAGAAAAAGCAATAAAATGCATGACAATCACAATTTAGGAATTTGAACATAAGATTTGAACCCGAAAACATGCACGAAAATGAAACATGCAAGGGACTAAGCAAATAACTAGCAAGAGAGCAAGGAGGGTAAATGATATACTTGCAAAATGATTGGTGATGTCAAAATGGATGTCTCCAAAAAAACAAAAAAAAATTAAACCAAAAACAACTAACTAAACATCCTAAAACCACATACTACTCCCCCCAACTAAAGACAAACATTGTCCTCAATGTTGAAAGAGAATACGTTTATTGAATTAAAACTATCCTAGAAAGCATAGAAAGTGCAAAAATTTAAATTTTCTACACTACTGGATAGAAGTCACCGGGGTCAAAAGGCGGATCACGTATGTCCAACGGTGGAGGAAGTAGCTCAATTAGATCATTACGCTCCTCTGCGAGCGTCTTCCCTCCACGAATCACTTTGGACCCTAGCAACACAATTTCAAGCATCTCTCTAAAATATGCGACCATGTCCTGTAAGAGATGAGCTGTATCAATCCAAAGTGGGCACCGTTGCCTTTCGATGAAAGTGACCCAAATATAATCGTCAAAGTAAAATAAGGAATTTGAAATATGTTGACGAAAACTCCCTAAAATGGTTGCATCCATCTCGATACAATGCTCCACCACAGGGGAAAGGAATGAATGATCTTGGGACCAGACCAGGGGAAGGCACGTTTCAGGCTCTACCAAAATGATCGATGAGCTCATGGCCATACTTGGCTCCTCCTCCTGTCCATCCAAAATATCACGCTCGTCCTCTCCATCTTTGCACACAATACCTGCGAGTGAAGAAGAGTCCAAATCAGATAATAAATTTTTTTGAGTGGTTGGATTGCCTTCTCCCAAGCAAAAGGCAAGCAATGCAAGACTCGAAATGATCTCCTGAATATACTGGCTCCGAGTCTCCATGCTCCGAAGAAAGTATCGGGATTGAGCATCATGTGTCTGAATAAGCAATTGAAGCTCCTCGCCCAAGGGTTGCAAAGGTGCGCCCACGCTTGGTTCTCCTTGGTCAAGGCATGCTCCAACAACATCATAATGAAGCGCTAACGGCTCACTCCCTGCAGTCCCATCCAATGGTCGGTCCATATCCTCTATGGACTCCAGGTACTCCCAAGCATCCTCAGGTGACATGTCAAATAATGCTCCATCGTCCATCATCGCCATGTAGTCCTGCATCTCCTCCCGCAGTCCCTCGTAGAAAAACTGGAAAAGATGGGCCATCGTGAATTCATGATGTGGACAACCGCTTAATAAATCCATGAACCTCCTCCAAGCTTGATAAAAGGATTCACCGTCAATTTGAGCAAAACCGGCAATTTTGAGCTTCAAAGAAGTGGTCCTGTGCAAAGAAAATGAAAGTGCATCATACAAAGAATTTATGTCGTTAAAGTCCATAGCTTTTTTTGAATTTTTATAAAGGAAAATGAAAATAAAGATAGCAAAGGACACAAAAAGTGAAAATAAATAAAGATGAAAAATAATAAATGGAAGATAAAGAATGAAAAAGACTCACACTAAATAGTAGGATGTATCACGTCAAAATTTCCTAAATCAATAAAAATGTAAATGCAAAAACCGTTGTCCCCGGCAACGGCGCCAATTGCTTGAACGCGTCTCAAGTATGTGATGCTTAAGCGCTACTCCCAAGTGTAGGAGGACGTCAAGTAATAAATTTATATCCGGTGAGACCGGGTCGGATCACGGGGACAAGTCGTTTTGCAATCACAAGTTCAATTAATAAAGGAGAGATAAAGACGAAACTACAACCAACTAAGCTAATGGTGGAAATGCGCGTGAAAATGTGGGTGAGACCATCTACCAAACCAACATCCTAGGGTTCGAGAATCGGAGAGGGAAATAGGCGAGGAAGCTTGTGTGGTGTGTGGGAATGAGGTTGCTAAGCATATGGGTTCAATCCGAGGATAACTCAATTGTCTTTCCGGCTAAGGAAAGCGCAATCGGTGGATGTGGCATTTTAACAAACACTTGGTGTGCAATGAAAGTAGGGTATGGAAAATCGAGATAATAAACAACCAAGCATATATGAATGGTACCACTAGGCAAACTCCACTCTAGGGATACCCACTAGGATCCCTAATTCAAAGTATATCCCAAAAAAATCCTACCACATAAACTTTTAAACATGCAAGATTGAAATTCCATAGCCCAAGCAAGCAACATCACCACACAACCACACACAATGAGATCTAGCTACTCATAGCAATAAAAGAGACATTTTCATCTCTAAAAACCATCATCCAATATCATTACAAATCACCAAATCAAAATACACAAAGAAAGGGAAAGAGTTCACCAAGATTTCTCTAAGAAAAACATAAACTTTCTCTTCCAAAGTGCTCCTCCAAGCTTTCTTGCTCCTCTCCAATGGCTTCTAACCCTAAGAATGAAGAAGAAGGAGAGTGGAATGAGGGAAAAAGAGGGGAGGAAAGCCCAAGAAATAGACTCAGAATTTCGGGTCTGAAAACAGCCCAAACGGGTCGGATCCGCGCCCAAACCCGCAACTAATGCCCAAATCTGCAGAAATTTTCAGCACCGCCACCCTGTCTTGCGAAAATTCTAGAAAAATCATCTGACCTCGGATTGACGTGTTCCAGGCGGCGATGGAACCGTGTACTCTAACAGAAAAATATCATTAGGCCGAAAAATACAATGGAATGATAGCAGATTTCTTCACAAGAGGGGAAAATCTGCAGAAATTTTCAGCACCGCTACCATGTCTTGCGAAAATTCTAGAAACATCATCCGACCTCAGAATGACGTGTTTCAGGCGGCGATGGAACCGTAACAGAGTGTAGAATACCAGAAAAATATCATTATGTCGGAATATATACTGCAATGATAGCAGAATTCTGCACAAGAGGGGAACAACAGACTTTCTAGCCCAGAAATTTTCATCACCGTCACATTGTCTTTCAAAAAATGCAGTAAATTGCTCCGACCTCCAAAAATTCTGGAAAAATATGCGTTGGAATCGGGACTTCACGAAATTCAACTGAAAAATAATAGAAGACCAAGATGAAGATGCTAATAAGCTGTAAAAATTATGTTTTAAGCATATAAAAACGGTAAGCTCCAATATTAAGTGATATCATCAAAATGCGCGTATCGGAGCCAAAATGAATACAAATTATGCACAAAATGTCATCTAATGAGGGGTAAAATATACAATATTGAACCCTAATCACTTAGAAACTCGTGTTCCATTCTTGCTTATACCCTCCATATTAACCTCTTTTGCTAGCAGTTAGAGTGATTCTTCATACGTTGAACTATCTACCCACTTCGTCACCTTTCTTTCAGTTGATGATGGCACGCATATAAATGATAAGCTTCCTTCAATGGACCATGATCCGGTCAATGTGCTTGGCTAAGTTTGTTGGATCACCCTTGCTAGACTTGGGGTAAGTGATCCTGGCTTAGTCACTTCCCTGGCCGTGTTCCGCTGGACCGCAAGGACGTGAATCATGATTATGTAACGCCATCGATCTTCTGTACTATCACCCTTCCTTTAACTCGATAACCTTTCGATTGACCTTCTTAGAATCTTTCTATTTTTTTTGTACGTTTGAACTCTAGCTACATCTATTTTAAGGAGGGTAGCGTTCGAATTTTCGATCACCAGAAGCCCAAGTTCGACAATGGAAGTGAATCGAAGGATGCTCAGAAGTATTCAAGGATGGTACTAGAGATTTTGAGACAAGCCAAACCTGACGTGCAAGTGTAGGTTGTTACGTCTTCTTGAGCTCGTATTTCTTTTCTAACCTTACTTTCATCTTGTACCCAACTTTCCATGAATTTGAATTCCTTTCCCACCTACCACCTTCCATCCTCTTTATTTCCTTTGTCCGCTTTCCCTCCTCGAGCCCCGGACCTGCCTAACCTAGCCTACCCTACCAACGACTTTCGGTGCAACTTCTTTTTTTAAAAACCCCTCCCCTCTCTTCCTCACCAAGCCACCCCGTGGTTTCCCCTAAGCCGTATCGACTTCCACTCCTCCTCCCGGCCTCTTCCACAAGCGAACTCAACCCATCTTGCCTCCAGCTCCTTCGGCCTCACCCGAATCTTCACCACCCCATTCCCTTTCCGGTGACACCCTGCCACGACGAGCAGTCGTTGCACGACTTGGATCGACAGCCAGTCGCAGCCCTCGCCGCCACGGATCGACAGTCGCCAATGGCCCACCGATGACCCTGGGGATTGTTGAGCTTAGCAACAGCCCTCGCCGTCACCCTTGTTGTTGCCGTGTGGTTGAGTTCTTGGGAATTCACCGTTCTTGGTATTCTTTGGAGCTCCTTTTTCTGGTTCTTTCCCCTTGAGTTGCCACGCTTCGATTCCTTCTTAGGGCCGCTCCTTCGTGTTTGTGGGTTCGTGAGTTTTTGGTCGTTGAATTGTCTCGGGTTAATGGTGATAACCATAGATGTTGACCAATGGTTTTGGCAAGGAGTATCATTGGGGATGAGTATTGGCATGCTTTTGGGCTTAGGTGTTGAAGTTGGATGTCAGTCTTGTACTCGGATTTAGGAGACGGCTAGGATGTTGGTTTCTTGTTGGATGTTATGGAGATTGCTGGAAGAAGTGGTAGCGATGTTCTTGACCCTCGAGAATTGGCCTTATATTTGCCTATTAGTGTTGATGTGGATATTGGCTTGTAATTTAGTAACGTGGCAGATGAAGTCCTTTGTGTTCGGCTGGTTAAGTTGTAATAGCGCGGATGCACTAGGTTTAGCCCTTACGTTTATGTATGCTATGGCGATGATTTACATGATTAAGATCCAGACACAGTAGTCATCATTAACATGAGTTGAAAATTTTAAACGTTATGGTCTTCTTTTTGGTGTGATTTAAATAGCTTGCTGCTGACTTATCACCTCAGGTTCCAAGTTCGAACCGATGTTGTCATCTTAATAGTCCTCATTTTCATGTGATGTTATTATCTCATGTTAATTTTGGAAAGTCAGAGTAACTATTGTGATGATACTAGATTTCGAAACTAGTTACGGAAGCTATGATGATGTTAGTAGTATGTATTCATATATAACATCTCTTATTTTCTTGATGCTATAATATCGCATTACATTTTATGTTATTTACAACTTGATTTACTAAGATCACTATCTTTTCTATCATTTATTTGCTTGAGCTTCTTCATAACCCCAATTATTTTTTTATTAATTCCGAGGACGGAATTATTTTAAGGAGGGTTGTATGTAACGGCCTGTTTTCATCAAGACAACTATTTATACATTTAACCTGTTTTCAAATTTATTTTTTTAAAACTATTTTATAATGGTTTGTCAGGAGTTTTACGATTTCAAAAATTTCTTATAAAAATATTTTGAGATATCAGACTAGTCTTGAAGTATTTTAGTAAGTTCGAGTTCCATCAAATACTCAAAACAATTCTGATAAAAATTCATTTTCAGTTATTACCGTTTTGGCTTAATGAATTTATTTTCTATACAAACGTTTTCAAAACGTTTTCAAACTTTTACAGTATCATTCAATGATCATTTAGGGCTTCCCATATTTATTTCATAATTACTGAAGTCAAATCGATAGATAACCCGCAAACCCGCTTCTTAAACGCTTTGGACTAAAACACGTATTTCCGGGGTTCTAACCCTGAAACAGACTTCGTATTCGCGATCCTCGCGATAATACGATCCAGTGGGTATGTTTTTGTAATTTTTCAGACACGTTTACCAGTAGGGGAAAAATCGTAATTTTGTTTTTTGTATTATACTAAATACTTTCACTAATGGGGTTTTACTAATTAATTTTACCCTAATTAACACTACACGTGTCATCCCAACGGATAAACGTGGATACACGTTTATCTCCTTCCCCGGTTAGATGCATTCCCCTAACCCGATTGTCAAAACACCCACCAACCCCATTAACTACCCCTAATTAACATCTTTCACTAATTTAATACTAAACAAATTTCTAAATCCTATTTAATCCCCTGTTAATTTTTTATTCCCTCAGCTGAACGCATGCCAACACCTCCCTGAGCAAACACAGACTCACAGGCACGCTCACACCCTCTCCTTTCGCTCAGCCCCTACCCATGCTTCCCCGTCCATCTCTCCCTATGTCATTCTCTTCCCCGAAGCAGCGCACCCCGCTCATCTCCTCCGCCCCGCAACCATAGCCCACCACTCCACCTTAGACCCACAGTCTCCGCCGCCATGCTCCACGACGAGCTCCTCCGATGTCAACAGAAGCTCAGTCGAGCTCCGCTCTCTGCCGTTCGAACACCGCCGGCAAGCCAGGCCGCCATCGCCTCGACAGCCCCCATCCTCTCGCTCTCTATCTCTCGTTCCACATCCCTCTCGCTCTCCCCCACCGTGAATACACCGCCGGCATGCCCCAGCAGTGCCCCACGCTTCCGTGCCTCCCCCGCTGTGTCTGATGCCAAGAGTATGAAGACAACGGCGGCAACAGAGCTCACCGCCGCTCCGACCCCTACCGCCGTTCGCACGCCGTCGTCTCTGCCTCTCCGAGCTCCGACGAGCTCCTCCCATGCTCTGCCACCGCTCGAGAGATCCTCCGCCATGCCCGCTTCGTCGAGCAAAGATACCCCCATCTACACCACGCCGCCGTGCTCATTCCCTCTCTGAGCTCCGGGCACTCTCAGACCCGCGAGATCGCCGCTCTGCTGACTCGCCCCCGCCCTCGCCATGCATCACCGTCGCCGCTCTCCGAGCTACCCAAGCCCGCCCAGCGCCGCTTGCTCTTCCCTCTAGGACCTCCTCCCTCCGACGAGGCAACACGTCGGCGCTGCTCCGGCGACACCGCCTGACCCGCTGTCGCCCCGCCCACGTCGACCGTCGGCAAAGAGCTCCGCCCCCTGCACACGTAAACGAAGTGAGCGTAAGTTTTATAACGTAAAATTTTTAAAAGGAACGCGTATACGTATACGTACACGCATTCATATACGGTATTTTATAAAATACTATATAAGGATAATTTGTTTTAAATTCATAGTAAATTACATAAGGGTCAGAAAAATATGAGGTTAGCTTCAGAAAATCGAAAACGACATTCTGGACCCAATGGCGTTAGTTTCATCTCAATCTGATGCTTAGTTTTTCCAAAATTAATTTTTAAGCCTAAAAGTTAAATGGGTTATTTTCATTCAAAAATTATTAACTTGCTATTTTTACGTAAACTAATACGTGATAAAAATATCTGTTATACTACTCTTCGAGAGGGCCATTTTGACAGTTCATTCGCAACTTTCCGATGCAGATTGCATCCAAAATAAATTGTTGAATAAATACATTACTAATTGAAAAATAGATTTTTAAATTTATTTTGAGCTTTGAAAAATTATAAAAATTAACAGAAGCGTCTGAAAAATATTTTCTCCTGCAGTAAAATTATTTTCATCATATCTAGCATATAGAAAAATTTAGAACGATTTTCGAAAACGTTTCAACCCGTTTAAAAAATCGAAACGACCAAGTTATTAGATAGAAAACGAGTATTTTTGTGATTGCAGGTACCAATCCTCGTACACCAGCTCTTCTAGTTCCAACCTCGTCTTGCCACGACGAGCTCGCTAATGTAAGTCACGACTAATTCTAAAATTAGAAAATTAGTTAGTGTCCTCTTATGTACTTAGGAGCTCTACCTATAGCCTCAGAACGGCTACTTGACCTGAACCGAACTAAAGACCTAATCTAATAGGGAAGTAATCAACTACAGATTACTTTGCCAACTTTCAACTTTGGTGGTTGTAACACACAACCATCAACTTGGGTAAATTGTGTGCTAACGAAACTACCACCCTTAAACCAACAATTTTTGTATTCCATGTTTGTTGGACTTGTCTTTATCCTCAAATTTCTTAGCATCCACTTTGCTTTACTTCTGGTTTTAAAACCAGTGGTCCTGGTTAACTATCATCGTGAATCGGGAATTGATAACATCTTGAGAAACATGTTGTGGAATATCTTGTGGAATATCTGGTGGAACATCTCATGGAACATCTTGTGGAACATCCCTTATAAAACATGTACATAGAACACTTGACACTTCACTGGGGTTCTGGGGTAACTCATAGTTTGAGAGAGTGCGGGAGTGACTGGAGTTCAATCTACATGTCTTGCTTCCTGGGTTTTTGGCAATCATGTCTAGCTGCCTGGGTTTTCGACAAACAAAAATATGCTGCCCGTGTCAGCATCCTGTCTAGCTGCCTGTGTTTGCGGCATTCGTCTGGGTCGCGCCTAGGCAAGAGATGAACTCAATGGTCACATATTGTACTCTCCGACTTGAGTCACGTAGTGTAGTTACTTTTGCACAGTCACTTTTACTTTACAAACTACAATCACCTTTAATTTACACATTCCATACACGTTACTTACTACCCTTGTACAGTCACCAGTACTTTACCTGTCATACTTTTAGTTACAGCAGTAGTATGTTTCATTTGCCTAGCCTGCTTTACACTTGCACTACCACCATACAGTTGTTCTCTCCTTTCAGTACTATTTACTTTTACTACTTTGCTGTGTATAATTGTTGCTCAATACTTTGTTGGATCATGTGGATGGCAAACAACACTAGAAGGGGGGGTTGAATAGTGTTGTGTATATAGTAAACTTTTTCACTCAACGATATTAACACAAATAAATTCCTTCTAATGTTGCCTAAGAAACCAAGTAGAGTGATCTACGCTTGGTTCTTAATCAACAAAACAATCTTAACAAGAATATGAAAGAGATTGGATTAAGATCAGATAAATATAACTTTGACAAATGGATCTTTACAAATAGATTTATACACAGCGGAAATTAAAGAGACAATCTTTACAATAAGTTAACAATGAATTACACAGATGAACATTTAATAAGTAAGGAATGCTTGTACAAGAAAGATAACAAATCACAGAAAACAATCGCAAACAAAAAGGATTTTTATCCTAGTTCCCCGCAACCCGGTACGTCCAGTCCCCGACCAATCCGGTACGAGATTTCCACTATCTGCCTTGGCAAATACAAATACCTAGTCTCAACCAGGATTTCCAACCACAACACCTAGACTTGTCTAGGATTTACTCTTGCCTCACAAACCGAGGACTTTCCAACTGGCAACAACTAGACTTGTCTAGTGTTCCAACAATCAACACAGTGAGAATTTATCTAATACACCACAATAAATGATGGAGATTGGTTTATACACCCGATTCTATAGCCAATCAAAGTTTAGACAAATTTGTGTGGTGGCTTGATAGAATGATAGTCTAGATCACACAAAGATACGAGAGAAGTTCTTTGTGATATAGATCTTTTCAAAAATCCTTTAAATAAAATAAAGAGAATAATAGTAAGGATTTTGAAAACGTTTTAGCCAATAAAAATAAGAGTATGATCTTCAAAAGAATTTATCAAAGAATATTGCAAGATCAAATAAAATCAAATTGGCTAGAGAGAAAATGAGAGCTTTGAATTCAAGAGAGTTTTCACAAGAGATTGATTTTCAATGTTGTGTTTTTCACAAAAGAAATTAGCTCTATTTATAGGGAAAAACTGAGATTTGAATTTCAAATTTCGTTTGACTTTTGTCCCAAAAATTACGGAGTAAATTGCTCAAAGGATTTCAAAATTCAAATTCAAAAACGTCTGAAATTTACAGCTGGTAGTCGACTCCCTCATATAGGTAGTCTACTCCCAGAGAGTTCCAGGAGTTCTTGATCTCTGACAGGTAGTCGACTCCCTACTTTTGGTAGTCGACTCCCAGAGGAATTTTTCCTGCTGCTCTTCTAGTCAGACGAGTAGTTAACTCCAGGGTGCGTGGAGTTTCACTACGAAAATTATGGAGTGACTAGAAAAAAAAGCTCTCGAAAATATTTTGAAGATAATTAAAAGTATTTTCGAAATTGTTTGTATGTGTGTTTTTTTGTTTATTTGATATGGCTTTAACAAATACCCTAAAAAGACACGACACACTCACTATGGACTCAGAACATGTCTTCGGAAGTTTGATCAATTTGGTAAAGCGAAAGCGAGCTTCTCTTTGTGCTTTTTGTTCTGTTTGAGCTTGAGCTTCATCACTTGAGTTTAGTCATGTTCGTCTTTGTCTTTGAGCATTGAAGTGTGCTTCTTTGAGTATGAGTATAGCTTCGCAAATTCTGCACATCTTAAGTGTAGTGTAGTTAGTACACTAAGCTTTCATTTGGTGTGCTCATCATCAAAATCACTTGGGGTGGACTTCAATTTCCATCACTCTCCCCCTTTTTGATGATGACACCCAAATGAAAAAAATGAAGTAAGTTAAAGATGAAAATATTTAAGTATACTTACTCCCCCTGCTTTGATGCGGTTCTCCCCCTGCATCGAAGCTGTTTAGCAATACAATTCATATAATTTCATTTTTGCATTTCATATATTTTTCTCCCCCTTGTCATCAACAAAAACAAAGAAATAATTTCTACGGAACATAAAATAATTAGGAGAGGAATTCAATTTTATATGCCTGCAAGGGAGATGTTAGTTCATAGGAACAACTAAGTATTGCATAGTAGATAATTTCATAATAGCTAGCATCACACGATAAAAGTTATTACAGCCATAGTTTTTAGAGAATCATTGTTTTGAAAGAGAACCATTGTTTATGAAGCTAAGTTCATGAAGCTAAGGATGACCGCTGTTCTTCTTCAGTTCCTTGATCTCTTCAAGGATCATAACAAGCGTTTCCTCAGTCATCTTGTTGCTTTTCACGACGATCTCCTTGAGGTCGTCCACCTTTTGATTGAGATCTTCAAATCCTTTCTCTTGTGAGATCTTCAATTTTCCAATCTTCTTCAGAAGCATTTCCTGAAGTTCAAGGATGTAGGCTGGAACTTCTTCTTCTTCTTCTTCTTCTCCGCTTCCTCTTTCTTCTTCTCCTTCTTCTTCGGAATCTGAAATAACAACTTTCTTACCTCTCCTTGAGGATGATGATCCTCCTTCGGCAGCAATTTGTTCTTCAGGGATATTTTCATCAAGGTCATGATGGAGATTCATTCTCCCAAGAGCATGTACATCAAAGACACGAGCAGGTTCTAGAATGGATGTTTCATGATCCAGTGGCACGTTAAAGCTAATGAATAGTATAGTAAGATAGTGCCCATGAGAAAGAGTGGAGGAGGGTCTATCAGAAGAAGCTGAGGCTAGGATAGAATCCATAATCACTTTAGCCCAATTAATACGAATGTTACCTAAGATGGCATAGATGCACTTAGCTTGTTTCTCAGAAAGAATAGCATGGCTCCCAGATTTTTGAGTTATGTTATAAGACAAAATATTAGCCAAGATCCTTGCCGGATAGCGAAGATTGTTACATGGAAGTTTGGTTTGAAAGTGTCTACTGGGCAAATACATTCTTTCTAGAATGTTCTCATCAGTCATTTCGATTTTGTCAAGAATCATACCGGAGTATGGGATTCCTAGGGCTTCTCCTAGGGATTTGACAGTTATATCAAGTTTAGTATCAAGAACTTTTGTTATGAAACGACTTTTCACAAGATCATAGTCCATGTTTGCATAGAAAAGATGAACAAGCCAAGGATAACAAAGGTACACATTTTCAGAAGAGAACAAGTTTGCTAAGTTTTGAAACTCTAACAGACTGTCAATGCCATAATTGATAACATCATTAAGTTTGACAAATCGTTCATGCAAGATTGGTTTCTTTAAGATCTTAACAAAATGCTCATAGGTAGTTGATTTGAAAAGATAGGGTATGATAGTTTCTTTTTCAGAATCAACTTCTGTAGTAGTTTTCCTCTTCTTGGAGAAAATCCCCTTGATAGGCATCTAGATAGAGTAAAAGAAAAAAAACAACATTTTTACACTACTAGATAACCAAGAGAGATGAATTAATAAAAATCATGGAGTAAGAAAAATTTTACCTTGAGTAACTTTGGAGGAAGATGAGAAAATAGCTCCAAAAGTCCAAGCACCAAGGTGAGAAATCAAGAGATGAGGAGGAGAAAGGGGGGTAGTTTGCTACCTCTAGGGTTTTTCTTGGGGTTTTGTTGTTTGGATGAAGAGATGGGGAGAAGAGAGGGCCTTTAGATCAAGATTTGGATGGCTAGGATGAGTTTTAGGCTTATTGGGTAAGTTGTCTTAACGGATCTTGACCCATCCACTCAATAGAACCCATTAGGAGTTAGTCAAAAAAAAAGATCAACCCAGAAATTTTCGCACGGGTAGTCGACTCCCTCCTGTAGGTAGTCGACTCCCTGCTGGGTTGAGTCGTTTTCTCATCCCGGGGAGTTTTTGATCCAGGTTGAGTGCTTTCTGAACAAGAAATGTTTTTAGGAGCAAAACACAATCATGTACACATATTAACTCATTACAACACATTTAAATATATATATATATATATATATATATATATATATATAATTTAAAAAAACTTTTGTTTTGATTCAGCCGTTTGACTTCTTGATTTCTCCTCTTTGATTTTCCTCTTTTAGAGTACCTGAAAAAAAATAAGCGTTTTATGGTACTCTTTGGTTTTGAGTCCGAGGAGTTAGTCTTTAGGAAGCCAAACCCAATACGGTTTAGTTCCTTCATGAACAACATATTTATAATTTTTGTTAAAATGAATTTGTTGAACAAAGTTAGTAGCGTACCTTTCTTTTCGCTGATCAGATAATCTCTTTGGTACCCAGATGCTCAAAACATTATCGTTAGAATGATTCATCCTAGTATGCTTAACCCGTTTCTTGGTATGATGTGAATCATAGCCGAGTCCGGTTTTGCTAGATGAAGCTTTTTGATTATCTATTATACTATCTAGCTTCCCTTTTCCTTTGTTGAAATTCTCAATAATTTTCATCGTAGCGTCATATTTATCTTTGACAGATACGAGAAGATTATTTAGATTTTCAACCTTTTCATTTACTAGTGAAATATCTTTTTGCAGAAGATCATTCTTTTCTTTAAGAAGACTATTTTCTTTAATGACTTCTTCTTTTTCTTTAGTCTCTCTTTTAATATTTCTAAGTGTTTTTCTATGTTCTTTAATGAGCTTTTCATGCATTTTGCATAGCTCCTTATATGCTCCCCTATAATCCAAGTCTTCATCATCGCTTGACGATGACTCATTGTCGCTAGATGAATCATGATGCGAGCTTACCTCGGAGGATGTAGATGCCATGAAGCACATGTGTGCCGTTTCTTTTGTTTCATCATTATCTTCTTCTGAGGATTCATCAGATGCAGATTCGTCGCTTTGGTCGAAGGCTGCATAAGCTTCTTTCTTTGGTCGTCGAAACTTGTTTCTTACATTGTTTCGCCTCTCATTATTGTCTTTGTTCTTCCCACGATCTCTGGAATCACGGTTGTTTCTCTCCAATGGACAGTCTCTCTTGACATGCCCTGGTTTATTACAACCAAAACAAATAATACCGTTAGTGGCTCTAAAAGATCGTTTTCCATACTTACTAGTGATGAACTTTTTAAAGTTCTTTGAGATGAACGCGATATGGTCTTCTTTGTCCGTGTAGTCGGAATCTTCTTCTTGAGCTTTGAATGCAAGATTCTTCTTCTTTGGCTTTTCTTCGATTTTCTTGTCTTCTTCAAGCTCACTCTCATATGCCATGAGATTTCCCATTAGTTCTTCGATGGTGAGGTCTTTCACATTATGGGCTTCTCGAATGGCCGTAGTCTTTCCCTTCCACTCGGGTCGGAGGGATCTTAGTATCTTCATTACCTGTTCATACTCGGAAAGTTTCTTTCCTAGTCCTGCAAGCTCATTCGTAATATTAGTAAAACGAGTATTTACATCGGTGATACTCTCTCCTTCTTCCATTTTAAAAGATTCGAACTTTGAATGTAAAACGTTTATGCGAGATTCTTTTACCTTTTCAGTTCCTTCGTGACTTACCTGAAGAGTATGCCATATTTGATGTGCTGTCTCACATTGGGAGACTCGATTGAACTCATTTCCTGTAACAGCGCAAAACAGAGCATTCATTGCTTTTGCATTGAGATTAGCTCTCTTCTTATCGTCGACAGACCATTTTCCAAACTCAACGTCGGTGGGTGCGATGTACGGGACTTTGGTAATAGTCCAAGCTTCAATGTCTAATGACTCTAGGTGAGTCTTCATTCGGATCTTCCAGCTAGCGTAGTTGGTTCCGTTGAATAGAGGTGGTCGCATGGTATTCAGTCCTTCAGAGTGAAAAGATGTTGACGCCATCACTTTTGTAGCTCGCTCTGATACCAAGTGTTGGATCCTGTGGATGGAAAACAACACTAGAAGGGGGGGTTGAATAGTGTTGTGTATATAGTAAACTTTTTCGCTCAACGATATTAACACAAATAAATTCCTTCTAATGTTGCCTAAGAAACCAAGTAGAGTGATCTACGCTTGGTTCTTAATCAACAAAACAATCTTAACAAGAATATGAAAGAGATTGGATTAAGATCAGATAAATATAACTTTGACAAATGGATCTTTACAAATAGATTTATACACAGCGGAAATTAAAGAGACAATCTTTACAATAAGTTAACAATGAATTACACAGATGAACATTTAATAAGTAAGGAATGCTTGTACAAGAAAGATAACAAATCACAGAAAACAATCGCAAACAAAAAGGATTTTTATCCTGGTTCCCCGCAACCCGGGTACGTCCAGTCCCCGACCAATCCGGTACGAGATTTCCACTATCTGCCTTGGCAAATACAAATACCTAGTCTCAACCAGGATTTCCAACCACAACACCTAGACTTGTCTAGGATTTACTCTTGCCTCACAAACCGAGGACTTTCCAACTGGCAACAACTAGACTTGTCTAGTGTTCCAACAATCAACACAGTGAGAATTTATCCAATACACCACAATAAATGATGGAGATTGGTTTATACACCCGATTCTATAGCCAATCAAAGTTTAGACAAATTTGTGTAGTGGCTTGATAGAATGATAGTCTAGATCACACAAAGATACGAGAGAAGTTCTTTATGATCTAGATATTTTCAAAAATCCTTTAAATAAAATAAAGAGAATAATAGTAAGGATTTTGAAAACGTTTTAGCCAATAAAAATAAGAGTATGATCTTCAAAAGAATTTATAAAATAATATTGCAAGATCAAATAAAATCAAATTGGCTAGAGAGAAAATGAGAGCTTTGAATTCAAGAGAGTTTTCACAAGAGATTGATTTTCAATGTTGTGTTTTTCACAAAAGAAATTAGCTCTATTTATAGGGAAAAACTGAGATTTGAATTTCAAATTTCGTTTGACTTTTGTCCCAAAAATTACGGAGTAAATTGCTCAAAGGATTTCAAAATTCAAATTCAAAAACGTCTGAAATTTACAGCTGGTAGTCGACTCCCTCATATAGGTAGTCGACTCCCAGAGAGTTCCAGGAGTTCTTGATCTCTGACAGGTAGTCGACTCCCTACTTTTGGTAGTCGACTCCCAGAGGAGTTTTTACTGCTGCTCTTCTAGTCAGATGAGTAGTTAACTCCAGGGTGCGTGGAGTTTCACTACGAAAATTATGGAGTGACTAGAAAAAAAAGCTCTCGAAAATATTTTGAAGATAATTAAAAGTATTTTCGAAATTGTTTGTGTGTGTGTTTTTTTGTCTCTTTGATATGGCTTTAACAAATACCCTAAAAAGACACGACACACTCACTATGGACTCAGAACATGTCTTCGGAAGTTTGATCAATTTGGTGAAGCGAAAGTGAGCTTCTCTTTGTGCTTTTTGTTCTGTTTGAGCTTGAGCTTCATCACTTGAGTTTAGTCATGTTCGTCTTTGTCTTTGAGCGTTGAAGTGTGCTTCTTTGAGTATGAGTAGAGCTTCGCAAATTCTGCACATCTTAAGTGTAGTGTAGTTAGTACACTAAGCTTTCATTTGGTGTGCTCATCATCAAAATCACTTGGGGTGGACTTCAATTTCCATCATACTTTACTTTTCACTTTGGTCTGCTTGTATGTAGTTACTTTTGTCATACTTGTACACTGCTTCTTTTCTATATTTAGAATTGTTGTGACTTACCTACGGTTCCATCTCCGTGGCACCGCAGACGACGTACATATGGAGGTAGATGCTCCTGAGCTAATATCACGAGAGTTCGACCATCGACCGCAGCTTCCGGAGTTATTTTCACTAATGTACTTTTCTTCTTTCATGTATATTTGTTGGGACATCTTGTACAGTATGGATTGTAATAATTGGACACTATTTGGGTATTTTTGTACATCTCTGCATCGTAGCTATTTTGGTTTCACTGGTAACCTGCAGGACCTGCGCAAATATCAAAAAGTAACGGCCCCCCAGAGCGGGTCGTTACAAAGGTGTTCCAAAGAACATGAATTATGGCCAGTCATATAAGCTAGTCTGCATTCATATTTGAGCTGCACTGATACAACACATTGGCACTCCAACTAAAAATGTACATGATCCAACAAATGAGGGATAAAAACAATACACTACCCAACCAATATGTGCACTCTGGAAAACAAAAACAATTGCATTATGGAACACAATATGATACCAAACCACGGTAGATGTGTCATACATTACCCAACCAGGCCAGAAATTCAGGGATTCATACTGGAACAATATCATGATATTAAACTGCAATGAAACTGATGCCAACAGACTGCAAGTAAAAAATTGTAGGGACGAAAAATGAAAGGAAAAAAATGATGCCAACATAATGCATGGAAAAACATGCACTCTGAATTACAAAGGACAACAGATAAATGTAATGAAACAAATCATTTCCTTTCTTGACTGTAGAAAACTGAAAGGATAAATTTGATGCCAACAGAATGCATGGAAAAACATGCACAAAACTGCTCCATACTGCAAGTAAAAAAATCAGAATGGACATCTCATGTCTTTACATTCTAACAGCAGCAAATCTCATTGTTCCAGCAAATACTCCCTAGTCAATGATACCCAACATATTGGATGTCAGTATATATATTGGATGCAAGTAAGGGCCTGATCTTGTTCAACATATTGGATGCATAGTTTTGCAAATTGGATCTCATAGTTTTGCAAGAACATATATGCAAGATTATATATATTGCCCTAAGGAAACATGGTATTATTCAAAATCCCAAATAGATTGCTGGCAGATGGAAATATGTAAGCACCTCATTTAAAATTGAGTAACAAATTTAGTATACTTGGATCAAAAATACCCCTATTCATATCAAAAGCAATTCATTCATTATAGGGATATTTATTTCTGTGGAATTCACTCCCATTGGTGAAAACATGAACCATCAAGCCAACCTTCCAATTACTTGGGATTATACATATAAAATGTACTCTTTTTCAAGGCTTCATCATTGGGCATGGGGATTAAAAAGACAGCATAAGCAAAATTCAGATATGATATCCACTACATTTTTGTGCTGCAATGATACTGCAAATTTGCCCAAGAATACTCCCAGTAATAATTCTCACATCACAGATTTCTACAGGTGTCTGCAACTAGAGTTGCATGCAAGAACATATATTCAGATACAGATTGGATCTCATAGTTTTTCAGATTGGATCTCAGTGTTTTGCAGGAACATATATGCAAGAACAGACCAGTAATAAGGCAGATATTCTTAAATAGTCACGTTTTGCAGGAACATATATGCAAGAACACCAGTAACATATATGCAAGAACACCAGTCATAACAAAATCAGTTCAATCATTATTGGGGGAGCTATTTCTGTGGAATTCACTCCCATTGGTTAATAAATGAACCATCATGCCAACCTTCCAATGAATTGGGAGTATACATATAAAATGTATTCTTTTTCTAGTATTCATCATTGGGCTTGGGGATTAAAAAACACAGCAGAAGCAAAGTTCAGAAATGATATCCCACCCAACCTATATCCAACCTCCACATATAGGGTCTGCCAGTAGAAATAACATAGAAACCACCACAATGGAAATTTGAAAATATAAAGAAAAAAGACTGCAAATATGTTCATTTGGCTAGCTAGATAAGTACATAACATGCACTGAATGCATAAAAAAGAATCCAAGATAACAATGATAACATAAGAGGATTAACTGGAATTTTGTAACAGATCACAAAGAGGTATAATTGTTTGTATCATCACTAGTTAAGCCAAAGGATCTAATAAATTGGGTTGCTTTACACTGATACAAAGTAGAATGGTGAGAATGAAAAACTAATTACACAGGCGATAGTATCTGTTTATAACTTCATATATGTCATCATTTCATATGTGAGTGAGAGAGATAGAATCAACGTGATGCAATCTTGACATGAGATGTTCAAAAAAACACAGCAAAATCAAAGTTCAGAAATGATATCCCAACCCATATCCAAAGTTCAAAAGCAAAGTTTATCATTTCATATTGCATTATTATTGCAGTCACTGATACACTAAAAAAACCAAAGCAATGTTGCAGTAAGCACCCAATTTGGTATTATTCAAGATTCCAAAATCTAGACTGAGGTGAAGTTGGAGCAACATGTAATACTGGGTAATGATATTACTCAAAGAGCAACAAAGAGCAAGAGCAACATGTAATACTGGGAACTGAATATGCTGGGAACATGTAATACTGGGAACATGTAATACTCAAAGAGCAAAATTAAGCAAATGGAGCCGCCATCAAATTAAGCATATGTATTCCTAAATATAATATGCACTTAAAATCCTCTGAAACAAAATATTTCTGAACTTGTCCTAAATAATTAATAATATGGAGCCACCATCCAATTTAGCATATGGAGCCACCATCAAGATAACCATCATAACATGCACTTCATATGCACTTCAAATTAATCATATGGAGCCACCATCAAAATAGTTCTGGACTTGTCCTAAATAATAGAAACACCAAACTGAGGGGAAGCTGAAAGAATCCACCGAAAAAAGAATCCAACATAGATGCTGAAATACACATACTTGTATAATAAGGATACACAAATACACGAGACATAGGTCACACCACAACAGTATAGGGGATGGTCTCAACACCTACCCAAGTTCAGTACAACAACACTAATGATACATAACAGTGCATTATACACCAAATAAGCATCTTCTTCATTCACTTCCCTCCACATCTTCATACCACAACAGCAACACTCCTTCTCCTTCACCCCTTTACATGTAACATCAATCCAAATCCAATGGTTCATCATCGCCATCACCACTTACAACTTCTTCATCCCTAGCCTTTTGAATCATCTCAATTTTATGCCTTAATATTCTCCTACATGACTCATCGGGCTTAGCCACAAACTTTTGGCCTTCACGCTCATTTTCTTCAAGGTAATCATAAACTACATCCAACAACGTTGATGGATACTCGGTGTATGCATACACCGTAGCGGCTAGTTCTTTTGTCCAATGGGCATGGGAGGTAGAAATTACCGTGGAAACCTTCTCTACTGTCTCAACCAGCCAATCCATCATATCCTGGACATCGCTTGTACCCCGTCGACGAGTTTTCTTCCTTCCCACAGAGGGAGGGGTAGCAATGCTAGGCCCGGCCTGAATATTCCCCGTCGATCCTGCTGGTGGGATGTCATGGGGGATATCAGCTTGTGGGGTACGTGCCTGACTTGAATCTTTCCCATCGACGGCATCTGCTAGGGGGGTCAAATGGATGGAATGTGGACTTACGAAAAATCCCCTTGGCCTCGTCATCTCCTATGACGATATACAAATCATCAAGCCAAGGCAACAATTGATTAACATATGGTTTCAACCTTGGGTTAGCCTGCACGAAAATTGCCATATATATTAGGCCGTTTATGTTCATAAATGTGATCAATATTTTCATGTTACCTTAAAAGTAGGAGTGAATACCTTGGCCCATGGTGCATACACTTATTCATCCAACACTATCATATGCTTAATTGGACACCATTGATGTGTCCACATTTTATACTATTTTCATATCATTATTCCATTGCATCTCATGTCATTTTCGCATCCAAATCCCTCATTTTACTACGATATTGCATTTCTGACGATATTTTCGAGTTTCGTAGTGTTTTGTGAGTTTTCAGGGATTTTGGAGTGATTTGGGACCCCACATGGGTATGGACACATCCGACATGCTCGTGAGCTCATTGGCGAGGCTCTGGAGGAGTTCGCCACACTTCTGGAGACATTGGAGGAGAAGAGAGAGAGCACACACACAGAGAGAGAGAGAGAGAGACATCACCAGGAGCCCTCTGCAGAGTTTCCCAGAAAATACTCGGTCCGATCAGCTCAGCTGCTCGACCGAGTAACTTCAATCTGAGAAGAGAGCTGATACGGGCTGACTCGGACCGAGCAGCGCACCTGCTCGGTCGAGTATCCTCAATTTCCCCAAGCCGAAGCAAGCCACGACGCGGCCCGAGCAGCCGACCAAGTCACCAAGTCGACGCCTACTCGGACCGAGTAGAGCGTACTTGGTCCGGGTAGGCTGAGCAACGTCTTCAAAGATTTCTGTAGTGCTCGGTCGAGCAGCTTCTCTGCTCGGCCCGAGCGACCGAACGAGTAGCTGTTGACCGACCGAGTCACCTACTCGGTCGGCGACCCAAAGGCTATTTTTGGAATGTTTTTCTGAGGCCGCGATGTGCGCGATTTTGGGCTTGGAAGCTGGGAGCTATGTGGGGACTGAGGAGCGAACTTTCATTATGAATTTTGAATAGTTTTTGATACAGGAGTTTTAGGCGATTTTTGTTAGGATTCGGAGATTAATTTTTGTAAGGAATTTTGGATTGAACTTGAAGGTTGTCATTTCTATTCTGGATTGTTTTTGTGCTTGGGAATCTGGAGTTATTTTCTGGATCTATAGATTGCGATTTACTTCGTTCTTCAATGTAAGTTTTCTATCTCTATTTTATTAATCCGCTATGATGAGTTCGTACCTAAAAATCGCATTTTTATCCGTTAACGATACCATGAGTGAGTAGATTATCCTAGGGCTAATGGGTTAGCCCTAGGATCCAATGGGGAAAACGTAGATCTGGATCCCTACATTGAATTGGGGACCTAGGGTAGTATTTCGGTAGATCGACCTACCAAATCCGTAGGTAACCCATACTGAGATCATGCCCACGGTCTGTGGAATTGATGTGCTTAAGGGGTATCTAGGGATTCGAATAGGAAAATCGGTGGATCAAACCGAGGCTCGTGACCATGCCTGGCTCATGCCTTGAGGGGATCCATCAACGAACTATATCGCTACGTTCACTACAAAAAAGAGAGTTTCTTGTGACCAAACTTAGTGTCGACTTAAATTTGCTGACACTAAAAGTATACTTTTAGTGTCGGTAGAAGAAAGTTGACATTAGAAAAGCCATTTTTTGGATTCCTACATATATGCCGACACTAGAGCTCATATCTTGTGTCGATCTTAAGTTGTCGACACAAGATGATAAATTGTCGACGCTAGTAGGTGATTTTCTTGTGTCGGCTGCAGATGTCGACACTAAAATGTATACTTTCTAGGGTCGACCTTGGTGGTCGACACTAGAACGTATACATTTTAGTGTCGATATCTGCAGTCGACACTAGAACGTATACTTTCTAGGGTCAGCCTTGTTGGTCGACACTAAAACGTATACTCTCTGGGGTCAGCCCTGTTGGTCGACACTAGAACGTATACTTTTTGGGTCAACCTTGGTGGTCGAATCACGTTTCGTTATTTTTTTATTAGAAACGATTATTTATTTATATATAATACACAATAATTTTTTGTCATACTTGGTACAAATTTGGGGGTATATCAAAGTATAATGAATCACTACTAGAAAACTGACTATCAGCCACGGAACATTAGACACGGACAAAATCCGTGGAAAATGTTGAACATATAGCCATGGATTTTTTCGTGGCTGATAATCCGTGACAAATGACAAACATCTACCACGGAACATCTATCATGGATAGTTCCATGACAAATAATGGACATCTGCCACGAAATTGTTTTGGTTTCCATGACAGTAATACATCCGTCACAGCTGCAACGACGAATGGGTGAAAATTTCCCCAAAAAATTTCGCCCAGCGCGGGCTTTCCAAATGTTTCATTTTCATTCCCCCCTTTTATTCACATGCTTGATTCTCATATCTCTCCCGCTTCACCCTCCAACTATTCGGGTTCTCCCCGATGGCTGTCAGAGGCCCCATGGCCCCATTTGTTCAGATATTAGTGGAACCCGTAGGACGCGTCGAAGCCTAGTGGGTGGATGGCCTCTCGGGATCCCATGCCGGCGGTATAGACGTTGGTCTGGACGGAGGTGAGGTCTTTGCCGAGGAACTCGAAGTCGATCTCGTCATGGGACTTGTCGCCCTCGAGGGATGATATGTAGATGTTGAAATTGAGGCCGTCGGGCATTGGATCGCCACCACGCGTCGAGAATACGCCGTACTGGAAGCGGTGAGCGGATCGCCACCACGCACCACCGCGATGGTCGTAGGTGACACAGATCTCGTCGGTGAAGGGTGAGTGGTGGAAGGCATCGTGGGGGGGAGGGGGTAGTCGATGGTGATCTCCTGGATCTTGTCGGTGGAGTGTGAGTGGTGGAAGGCATCTGGGGTGTAGTCAGACGGCGATCTCCTTCAAGGTCTGGGTCTCACGACGATGATGATGGTGGTGGTAGGGTGTTTTCTCGACGCCTACCATATGTTTGATGAAATGTGCATGCGAGAGAGATTGAGAATAGAGAGCGATGGATCAAAATCGGTGGGGGATTTATGGATCATGAGCAACTGGACGTTTCATGTCATTGGCCTTCTCACAGTGCAGTGTTTAATGGGTAATCTCTCTAGTTCTATAACCTCATTTCTTATTTGATATTTTCTATTTTAGTTTCATTGATTTCTTATATCTGGTGTTTAAATCATTTTGCTTGTTCAATGTTCAATATGTTTTTCGTATCAGTGCTATAAAAAGATGTGATGAAAACCTCACGATCAACTATGTTGAGTGAGTAAATACATGATTAGCATCAGTAGGATTTCTTTTTCTGTACGTTAAGTGATGCTTCCACTAAATTTTTTTTACCAATGCACTAGTTGTTATCTCAAAATGGTGTTCATGTTCATCTATTTCAATTTTGTTGTTTAAGCTATACCCTTTTTATTGGGCATGTGGCTTTTTAAAGATCAACACTATAACCTATTGTTCAACTTCTTAAATTTTTTTTCCTTACATCTTACACATACATGTGGCTTCCAATCACTCAAAAAACAGGTTGTTTCCCCTTCTTGTACATGACTACTTGATGTCTCTTTGGTATTAATTACACACGCCAACCTTATTTCTAGTACTGTTTGTGAGGTTACGTCTAGTGAGTCTGTTTTTTCCGTCATATTAATCCTAAAGATTCTGCAGTCTCAACAATTAGATTAGCAGAGAAACAAATAAAAGAATGAATTCCAAATCAACATTCTGATAGGCATGACAAACATATAACAACATTAAATTTTCACTGTTTGTGTCCGCCTAAATGAGCATGTGAATCTGATGCGCATTTTGTTTATTCCTGGAAACCAATTCACAAAAGGATATATTATTAATTTACAAAAAGCACTTCATACATACTATATATCATTTTTCTAGCACATGAATAACCTATTTGTAATTATACATGAAGATATCTTATGTGTCACCTTTGTCCCACTCATACTTTTTGTGGCTGCCACATGTGATTCCACCTCACCCCACTTGCCCAATGTCGACAAAAAAAATGACACACAAATACACCCTCCCACCCAAAAGCAATGACCCAACTTCACATCCACCACTCAAAAAATCCCAAAAAATTAGCAACGATTTTGACACATACACCCATAGTTGTCACTCTTTTTCAGTTGCGCGCGTACAACGCATCCTGTTCGTGGGGGTTTTTGGTACTAACATCAAAAATCAAAACCCAAACTATTTGTTTGTTTGACTTGTGCCATGATGAACGCAAATTATGTGTTTTGATAGAAACATTTATGAGTGATACGGCATTTGTCATATAATCATATTATTATTATTTGGTATAACATATATCTTATGATTTCTTTACGAGATCTCATATATTGAGCAATATGGAATTGACTCATAATGATGCATACGGTGACGGTAAACAAATGCACGATGTACGTTACACATTTTATCTTTCCCTTTTAGAAGATAGCATTTACTTATTATTGTAGATTGTAATAGCCCAAGCATGCAAATGGTCACGGCAAAAAAAAATTTAAACAATTGGAAAATTTGCAAGTTTATGAATCAAGGATAATATTACATTTGTTTCTTTTTTTAACATGGTGGGTTGATCTTTGGCTACCTACATTATTAAAAAGAAAATTGATTTTAGATCTGTAAAGAGAAATAGACAAAAAATGATCTCTTTTAATTTTATTAATTTTCCACTTCTTTATTTTAAAAAATGAAGAAAAATAATACATAACCAGTCTAAATGATAAGAAACTGATTCTATAAAATGAAATAGCATGCAACCTTATCTCACATCCTTCCTTTTCTTTCAGAGTGGATGCAAACATAGAGGAACAAAAGATTTTCTATGAAGTACAAAACATATTAGATCAAGATGCAAGGTAATAAGTAAATAAATAAATAGGAAATAAATAAAGCTAATTAGAACTAAGAGCTCTAGCTCAACTCACATTGCTGACGAAGGGCATTGCTAGCTAGGAGAAGCACACAAGCACTGAGAAGCAGCTAGCTCTAGCTATTCCAGTGTGGCACAAAGAAGAATGAATGAGTTGACCCACAAATTCAAATATTTATAGACCCAGAAATGCAGCCAAAATTTTGTACAGATAGTTTACACAGTTGGCTTGTTATGATGAGAACCATGGGTAAGGTTCATCCCATGCACACAAGCACAATATTGCATCGATATTTTTTATTGAACATTAATTTTCTTGTTTCTATCGTTCATCCGTGAACGGGTCTTTTCATCACCAGCGCCTTCATGCTTTAGTTTCATACTTCTTTCCAAAAAAAGTCTTAATCCCATGCTTCAATGATAAGAGTCATAGTGCTCCCGGTTATGTTGTCATATAATCATATTATTATTGTAGGTTGGCGTGCGTATATTAATACCAAAGAGACATCAAGTAGTCATGTACAAGAAGGGGAAACAACCTGTTTTTTGAGTGATTGGAAGCCACACTGTATGTATAAGATGTAAGAAAAAAAATTTATGAAGCAGAACACCTACATTTTTATTAACCATATCTATGGTGTTATTTGTTTATTTAATGCTGAAGCAATTCAATAGCCTTTACTTATTTGGTTGTTCGCTATCCTGGCTAGTAATATGAAGTGGATGAGAAGCTCTATTTTTCAGGACAGTACATGAACATTCCTTTTGACTATGATACTCATAAAATGTTTCTCTTCCTGTCATTATTTAGGCCAAGCAAAGCCAATACTATTTGTCAACAATTTTGAGAATGAGATCTTACTATCCATTTCTCGGTGGTGTCCATGTCCAATAAAAACTGTAATAACTTGTGGAAAAACTTGTGTTTAATGTCCGGCAATGTGATATAACGAGGTTAATGTTCTTGTCACTTCACTGTGCAGAATGTATTCATATATTTGACATCTTATTGGGAACGGGAGTTTAATATCTAGTTCAGATTACTGACATAGTGTGATGGTCGGCATAGTTTTGGACATGCTGGAGGTACGTGTTAAATTCCATTTTAAATGCTTGCTTGGATAAGTTGAGCTTAACCAAGATTGGCGATTGCTTCATGAGTTTCGAAAGTAACACTAATTTTTTTGGCTCTTTTCAGGATTCATTTGCCCATTTGTCCCGCTTCTACCAATATGTTGCATCCTCATAAACACATATTTGCTGATAAATCTTGGGTGATAAGGATTTCATAAAGGTTGGCAACAAATTATTTCTTCCAGAGGCATCAAAAAATTAAGGGCTAATCTCATCTTTGATGTTTTGCTCTGGCGACAAGAAACTAGTGATTTTTGGGCATACCATAGAGTTGAAGTAATGCCAAATATGCAACGTTTTAGACTTATTATGAAGCAGTACATGCTTGTGGAGTTGAAATGATTTTTATATCTCAAGAACCAAAATTAATACTTACTTACAAGCATAAATCTGATTCCAGGTTATTGGATTCATAAAGGAGAATCAAAAACGGGATTTAGTAAGGGATCTACCAATGCAACAACTTCGTGATATGTTACTAGAACTCCACCGCTAGGTACATATTTAATATTTATATTCCATATTTACTGTTTTTTGACATGTTACTAGAACTCTTATAATAACATGTGTGTTCTTTAACTTATTTTCATATACTTTGTTTGTTTGTAGGGTTAGAGTTATAGAGGATTTGGATATATTTTTTAGTACATATGCTTAACAAGAGGATGCTCCAGAGAACTTGAAGATACTTTTTGGTGATAAAAGGGCACGGAGAGATGATACATTAAAGGTTGAAGATACTTTTTAGTGAATACAAGGGCAAGAAGATATTTTTTGGTGAATGCTTGTATTTGTAACGACTGCTTTTCATATATCTGGATTCATTATAATATAATATGTGTTTCGGTGGATTTTCTCCTCATGTGTGGTTTTCGTCTCCGTAGCTTTCATTTTCGATCGATTCGTCGTATTTTCTCGTTTCTTCCTTAGGATTGTCGATTTCGAAGTATGTCATTCGTGACGGACTTCATAACGGTCGTATCTTACTGTTAGATCAAGCCTAGGAGTCTTAGGAATCAATCCCGGGGCCCCGCGCTCCGTATCGGAACTTTTGGTGCTTATTAGCCGGTATAAGAAGGGGCACCGACCGACTAGATGACGATCCAGTCGGTCGGCAATCCTTCTTGGACCGACTAGTTGGCTTTCTAAATTTCTCAGGAGTTACTGTTTATCGTTAGTCGGTCTAAGAACGTTGGTTGACCGACTAGGTTGCAAACTAGTCGGTCGGCAATGCTTCTTTAACCGACTAACACATCATCTAAATTTTAGTATCAGTACTGTTTATTCTTAGTCGGTCTAAGTTCATCTTTCGACCGACTAGTTGTTAAACTAGTCGGTTAAGTTTTGTACTCAGACCGACTAATTCTTAGTTCTACTGTACAGTCGAGTTACTGTTTACTATTAGTCGGTCTAAGAACGTTCATCGACCGACTAGATGCTAAACTAGTCGGTCAGTATTTGTTCATGGACCGACTAAATCTAAATCCTATTTTCGTTCAGAAGTTACTGTTTACACTTAGTCGGTCTGCGTTGGTCGACCGACCGACTAGTTGCCAAACTAGTCGGTCAGTGGTTGCTCTTTGACCGACTAATCTGTGTTAAAACCCTAATTTCTGGGCAGCCGCCAGCCCAACCTATTTATACCCCACCCAAACGTTTTCTTCTTCCTCCACTCGACCCAAAACCCTAGTTTCTCCCCCATTGAGCCCTCATCTTCCTCCAAGCCTTATTCCTTCATTCCAAGCCCTAGATTCATCATCCAAACCCTCCATCAACTCATTCTACCTCTCATCTTCCCCAAAATCTCACCAAATCCCCAAAATCCCCCAAAAACCCTAACTCTCCAAAACTCCTTTTGTTTCCAGATCTGGTCCTAGGGTTCTCCGGAGTGTTTCTTCCGCTTCCTCTCGGTAAGAAATCGATCTCTCGATGTTTTCATAACCTATTTGTATTTTTATGAAACCCTAATGAAATTTCATGTTGGTTTGATGATTGTTTCCCCTTAACAGCGATTTCCCCCGTAGATTAGCATCCGCGAGACGAACCTTCGTGATCGTCATCCCCGGTGCTAGGCAAGTGAAACTTGCCACTTAGGGTTTAGGCCATGTTTTAGGCCATTTGCTTGTTGTAGGCGTAAAAGAGGCTAGGCGACGAAATGATACTCGCCTAGGCGCAAATTGGGGAACTAGCTTGACAACGAAGCTAGTTCCGACATTTAACATGTTGCACAATTACCATGTCATGTTTAAATTCCATTAACGGTACGCGAATTAATTGTCATGCCATTGCATTCTTTAAGTGCTTCTGTGATTGCGTAGCATCGCTACAATACTTGTGTTTCCTGGCTCGTGACCAGAAGCGAGCATAATGAGTTGCTAACCCCAACGCTCGATATTGAATTGTGAACTAAGAAAACAAGCTCCCGTGCGAGGCAACCCTGGCTCACTTGCTGGGCTCATGTGCAGGGACCCTGGCTTGTTTACGTGTGGGATGGGGTAAGGGTTAAGCGGCCATTCAACTGGGAGTCTGCCTGATCAGCAACTGCAGTTGTAAGGCGTAAACTCTGGGGTGGGGTAGTGTTTAGTGCCGATCAGTGTGAATGATGTACCATTCAGCTGAAGGGCGTAAACATCTACAAACAACGTGAAACGTGAATAGTGAATTGATTGAGATTGTTAGTAGCTTGGCTACTCTTGTCTTGTCCCGATACTTGTTCTCTTGTACTTACTGATCACCATGTCTTAATTGTGCACTCATGTTATAACTGCCATGTCATGCATACTAAAACTGCTAGGATGCTAGTTGCCTTACTTTCAGTTTCCTTGCCCAAGTCTTTTAGACTTGCTGACATGTGCCCCTTTACTCTTTTGGGTGACACATGTTAGATCCTGAGCCTGAGTACCTGGTTGAGGACGAGGTGTTTGCTGACGCCGAGCCTGAGCTTGTGTTTGACGGGGAGTACGTGGACACTGGGGACCAGTCCTAGTGTTTTCGTTGTGTTTCCCTTTTGTTTTAGACTGTTGTTTTGTTATCGGTGCGTAGCACCTATACTTTGTTATGTCGTTGCTTTTGTTGGCCTTGTTCTGGGCCTTTAGACTCTTTCTTTTAGCCTGGTGGCTTTTCTGGATGTTGGACTTATTTTCATGTTGGACAATTTATGAGATGTGAGATTTTATTTCAGTCTCTCCTTGTGTTATTATTGTTGTTCCGTTGTGGTTACAGGGACCTGCTTATGTTTTATTGACGCTTATCGGGTTTGGGGCTTCACAGCTCCACTCTCGTGCGGACCTTTTCACGTCTCGCCTCCATTTTAGGGAAGCGGGTCGTGACAGGTTTTGTTGGTGGCCCATGCAGGTCCTTCTGTAACTTCGATTTTTGGAATGACGATAATAATATTAGAATGTCCAATAAACTAAGTTCGACGTCCGAGTCATAAGCTATGAGTCTAATCTGATTCGTTCTCTGTGTCACTAGATGGCAGGAAGACGATTCACCCGTGGTGGGGGCAGTGGTGCGCTCCCTCATGATGAGGAGCCTGAGCGGGAACCCACCAACGGTGAGATGATGCGGATGATGCTCCAGATGATGCAAGTGCAGCAGGGCGTGCTCCTGCAAGTCCAGAATGCTCCACTTGCTCGAGCTGCCCGGGCTCTTCCGGATGCCCCTCGCTCTGAGCCAGGAGCGAAGCAATTTCGGGAGCTGGGTCCCGCATATTTTGATGGGTCTGAGGGTCCTCTGGCTGCCGATGAGTGGATTCGGAACATCGAGGACAATCTGAAGATGGCCAAGATCACCCCGGCTGGATGGGTTGATTTGGCGAAGAGGCAACTCAAGGATAATGCTCGGAATTGGTGGGATGCGGAAGAGAAGATGTTGGTGGAGCCGATAGCTTGGGCTACCTTCAAGGCCAGGTTTGAGGGTGAGTTCTTCCCGAAAGCTGCCAGGGAAGAGATGCTGCAGCGTTTTATCGATTTGAAGCAAGGGAGCTCGTCGGTGGACCTGTATCACCAAGAGTTCATGAGGCTGAGTCGGTTTGCACCAAAGATGGTGCAGGACGCTGAGGAGAGAGCTCAGAGGTTCCTGCATGGACTTGCTTCGGAGCTCCAGAGTTTTGTGACCTCTTCTGACCGGGAGTCTTATCAGAAGGTTCTAGTAGCAGCCAAGAGGCAGGAGCTGCTCGTGAACCAGAGGAGGGGGTCTATTGTTGGTGCTGGGAAGAGGCCTGTGGAACAGGCGAGGGCTGTGGTTAGACCTGGATTCAGGCCTAATCAGTCTGCTCAGTTTAAGAGGCCAGGAGGGCCTATTCTGAAGACTTGCCATTTCTGCGGCAAGCCTGGCCATATCAAGGATCAGTGTCGGAAGTTTTTGGGCCAGTGTTTGGTTTGTGGTGATGCTTCCCATGTCGCGAGGGATTGTCGGCATGCGGGACAGCTGCGGAGGGCACCTGTTGCAGCTCAGCCGTTGCAGCAGCGAGCGTCTGTTCCTGCTGGTCGTGGAGCAGCTCTTGTTCCGCAGAGGCAGGCTTTTCAGCAGGCTGTTCCGCCGAGGAGGCAGGCTTTTCTGATGACCGCTGTGGAGAGCGAGGCTGTGGATGAGGTTATCGCAGGTAATCCTCAATCTAGCTGTTACCTTTCCTAGCTGGTTTGATTGTTAGATTGTGTTGTTTGCTTGAACATGGTTGTTTGCTAGACTAGGGTTTGATTGTTAATTGATTGTTAGGTGTGGTTTTGGTGTGCACATTTCCTGCACGAGTCCTCTTTGACTCTGGTGCATCGATGTGCATTATTTCCCGGAGCTTCGTGGAGAGGCATTCCTTGTCGACGTCCCCTCTTCCCAAGAGTTGGAATATCGTTACAGGGAATGGCGTGGTCTCGGTGCATCGTGGTTGCAATTCTTGCTCGTTGGTGGTCTGTGGACATGAGCTTTTCGCTGATTTCATTGTCCACGACATCATCAACTATGATGCAGTTCTTGGGATGGACTGGCTTGCGAGCTTCTATGCTACGATTGACTGCAGGAGGAAGAAGGTGGTGTTCGAGATTCCCGGACATCCAGTATTTGAGTTCAGTCGTGGTAGCAGTTCGCTTGGTCCTGTCAGATTTCGGGCCAGGCCGGTGGAGGCTGTGGCTATGCAGATGGAGCTGGAGTGGCCAGCTGTGGTGCGAGATTTTGGCGACGTCTTCCCCGAGGAGATGTTTGGTTTGCCACCTGATCGAGCTTTAGAATTCTCTATCGATCTTGTTCCAGGTGCGCAGCCGATTTCGAAGGCGCCGTATCGTATGGCACCTGCAGAATTGGAGGAGTTGCGGAAGCAACTGGATGAGCTTTTGCAGAAGGGTTATATTAATCCTAGCGTGTCTCCGTGGGGAGCACCGGTGTTGCTGGTAAAGAAGAAGGATGGTTCGCGTCGCATGTGCGTGGACTATCGGGAGTTGAATGCGGTGACCATCAAGAATAAATACCCGTTGCCTCGCATCGATGATATTTTTGATCAGCTTGGAGGTTCGAGGGTGTTTTCTAAATTGGATTTGAGGAGTGGTTACCATCAGTTGAAGGTGAAGAAGGATGATGTTCCGAAGACAGCGTTCAGGACGAAGTATGGACACTATGAGTTTGTGGTTATGCCTTTCGGCGTAACTAACGCACCCGCAGTTTTCATGAATCTGATGAACCTGATTTTCTACGACTTTTTGGATAAGTTTGTCGTTATCTTTATTGACGACATTCTGATCTATTCGAAGTCGGAGGAAGAGCATGCCTCGCACTTAAGGACGGTGTTGGAGATTTTGAGGAAGCATCGGTTGTATGCTAAGTTTTCGAAGTGCGAGTTTTGGCTGGATAGAGTTGCTTTTCTCGGGCATGTGGTGACTGGAGATGGTATTTCAGTGGATCCCGAGAAGATTAGGGCCATCAGGGAGTGGCCTGTTCCGTCGTCTGCGTCTGAGATTCGGAGTTTCCTTGGACTTGCTGGTTACTATCGGCGATTCATTAAGGACTTTTCTCGTATTGCTGAGCCGATGACCAGGTTGACGCGGAAGGATGTTGCTTTTGTTTGGTCGGGTGATTGTGAGAGTGCTTTTGGCGTTCTGAAGGAGAGGTTGACGACTGCCCCTATTCTTGTTGTGCCTGATCGCAGCGGTGGATTTGAGATCTTTTGCGATGCTTCTGGCAAGGGTCTCGGTTGTGTGTTGCATCAGCACGGACATGTTGTGGCGTATGCGTCTCGTCAGCTTAAGGTTCATGAGAAGAATTACCCGACGCATGATTTGGAGTTGGCTGCCGTTGTGTTTGCTCTTAAGATTTGGAGGCACTTCCTGCTGAGTGAGAAAGTGAAGATTTTCACCGATCACAAAAGCTTGAAGTATATTTTTACTCAGAAGGAGCTCAACATGCGACAGCGTCGATGGTTGGAGCTTATGGCGGATTATGAGATTGATTTGCAGTTTCACCCTGGCAAGGTGAATGTGGTTCCAGATGCTTTGAGTAGGCTTCCAGCGGTGATGATTTTGACCTCGCAGTGGAGATTGCAGCAGGATTTTTGCGAGTCTGGCATTGAGATTGTTCTTCCTGGGGAGGATTCATCGTTGATGTACATGCAGGTACAGTCGACGATCGTGGATCGGATTAAGGCTGGCCAGGCTGAGGATCCGAAGCTGGTAAAGATTCGGGAGCAGGTGGAAGCCGGTCTGCGAACTGACTTTTTGATTCATAAGGATGGCTCGCTGAGGTTTGGAGCCAGGTTGTGTGTGCCAGCTGGGGATATCAGAGAGGAATTGATGGTGGAGGCACACAGTTCGCCGTATTCTGTGCATCCTGGTGGCACCAAGATGTACCAGGATCTTCGTCTGAATTATTGGTGGCATGGTATGAAGAGGAGCGTGGCTCAGAGTGTAGCCAAGTGCTTGGTTTGCCAGCAAGTGAAGGCGGAGCATCAGCGTTCGGCCGGGTTGCTACAACCGCTTCCGATTCCGGAGTGGAAATGGCAACACATCACTATGGATTTCGTGACTGGACTACCTCGGAGTCCGAAGCAGAATGACGCGATTTGGGTGATCGTAGATTGATTGACCAAATCTGCGCACTTTATTCCGTTCCGAGTGGGACAGTCCACTGAGGCGCTAGCGAGGAGATATATGGAGGTAAAATTCTTTTACTCTCCGTTTTTATTTCCTTTTCCTAGTTGGATAGTGATGTAACGTGAATCGTGCAGGAGGTTGTGCGACTTCACGGAGTCCCCGTGAGTATCGTGTCGGACAGAGACACGAGGTTCACATCTCAGTTCTGGCAGAGTTTGCAGAAGAGTTTGGGTACGCGTCTGAGTTTCAGCACGGCGTACCATCCGCAGACGGATGGCCAGTCCAAGAGGACGATTCAGATTTTGGAAGACATGCTGAGGGCGTGCATGTTGGATTTCAAGGGTTCGTGGGAGGACCATCTGCATTTGGTGGAGTTCTCTTACAACAACAGCTTCCAGACGAGTATTGGCATGGAGCCTTTCGCCGCTCTTTATGGGAGGAAATGTCGATCGCCATTGAGTTGGGATGACGTTGGTGATCAGGAGTTGTTGGGACCTGAGATGATCGTGGAGGCCGTGGATATCGTCAGGAATATTCGGGAGAGGTTGAGAATTGCTCAGGACCGTTTTAAGCATTGGGCGGATGCTAAGCGTTGTCCTTTGGAGTTTCAACCGGGCGACCATGTGTTCTTGAAGATTTCCCCGAATCGTGGTGTGATTCGTTTTGGGAAGCGAGGGAAGTTGAGCCCGCGATACATTGGACCGTTTGACATTTTGGAGAGGGTTGGCGAGGTAGCGTATCGCTTGGCCTTGCCGCCATCTTTGGAAGGAGTTCACAATGTTTTCCATGTGTCGCAGCTTCGTCGATACATTAGCGATCCATCTCATGCTGTGGATTTTTCGGAGATTACCGTTCGCCCCGATATGACGTATGACCAGCATCCAGTGCAGATTCTGGACAGGCGTCAGAAGTCGCTTCGGAACAAGATTATCAATCTTGTGAGGGTGATGTGGCGACACGGCTCACCTGGAGAGTCTACTTGGGAGAATGAGGATGAGATGCGAGAGCGTTTCCCACTTTTGTTTCCGGACTTGTGAGTATTCGGAAATTCCGAGGACGGAATTTTTCTTAAGTTGGGGAGGATGTAACGACGGCTTTTCATGTATCTGGATTCATTATAATATAATATGTGTTTCGGTGGATTTTCTCCTCATGTGTGGTTTTCGTCTCCGTAGCTTTCATTTTCGATCGATTCGTCGTATTTTCTCGTTTCTTCCTTAGGATTGTCGATTTCGAAGTATGTCATTCGTGACGGACTTCATAACGGTCGTATCTTACTGTTAAATCAAGCCTAGGAGTCTTAGGAATCAATCCCGGGGCCCCGCGCTCCGTATCGGAACTTTTGGTGCTTATTAGCCGGTATAAGAAGGGGCACCGACCGACTAGATGACGATCCAGTCGGTCGGCAATCCTTCTTGGACCGACTAGTTGGCTTTCTAAATTTCTCAGGAGTTACTGTTTATCGTTAGTCGGTCTAAGAACGTTGGTTGACCGACTAGGTTGCAAACTAGTCGGTCGGCAATGCTTCTTTAACCGACTAACACATCATCTAAATTTTAGTATCAGTACTGTTTATTCTTAGTCGGTCTAAGTTCATCTTTCGACCGACTAGTTGTTAAACTAGTTGGTTAAGTTTTGTACTCAGACCGACTAATTCTTGGTTCTACTGTACAGTCGAGTTACTGTTTACTCTTAGTCGGTCTAAGAACGTTCATCGACCGACTAGATGCTAAACTAGTCGGTCAGTATTTGTTCATGGACCGACTAAATCTAAATCCTATTTTCGTTCAGAAGTTACTGTTTACACTTAGTCGGTCTGCGTTGGTCGACCGACCGACTAGTTGCCAAACTAGTCGGTCAGTGGTTGCTCTTTGACCGACTAATCTGTGTTAAAAACCTAATTTCTGGGCAGCCGCCAGCCCAACCTATTTATACCCCACCCAAACGTTTTCTTTTTCCTCCACTCGACCCAAAACCCTAGTTTCTCCCCCATTGAGCCCTCATCTTCCTCCAAGCCTTATTCCTTCATTCCAAGCCCTAAATCCATCATCCAAACCATCCATCAACTCATTCTACCTCTCATCTTCCCCAAAATCTCACCAAATCCCCAAAATCCCCCAAAAACCCTAACTCTCCAAACTCCTCCTTTTGTTTCCAGATCTGGTCCTAGGGTTCTCCGGAGTGTTTCTTCCGCTTCCTCTCGGTAAGAAATCGATCCCTCGATGTTTTTGTTGAATATTGGACTCCCCGGATTTGGTTTTGATGATGAGCAAACATAAATAATCCATGAACTAACAATTTGTGAGCGCAGTATTGGAGATCGTCGCCAATTTCACGAGAACATTCAAAGCGACATCTCAACACTTTCCAAAGCTCGTATTCATGCCTAAAGCTTCGTTGAAGCTCTTGCGACGCTTTGGAAGTTATGAAGATTCAATCGAAGCTCTCAAAGACCGTTTATTAAGGTTTTATTTATAGTCTTTTAGCTTCGATATATAGAATGTTAAGCCTTGAGTATATCTTACGTTTCTATCTTCATTACGCTCATTTCGTAGCTCTAGGATCCTTGCACAAGTTCATTCTAACTTCCTCGAAGCGTCGCGCTTCGATTTGGATTTGTATGTGCATGTTAGTTGGTACAAGAACAAGTACTGACCGACTAGATGGTGATCTAGTCGGTCGGCAACTGTTCTTGGACCGACTAGTTTGATTCCTTAATTTCTTGGACTTTACTGTTTACTGTTAGTCGGTTTACGTTGACTCACCGACCGACTAGTTTGTGAACTAGTCGGTCAGTGATGCTTCTTTGACCGACTAGTTGTGACTTAATGTTCATACTAAAATTCTCCTAAGCTACTGTTTATCGTTAGTCGGTCTAAGAACGTTTGATGACCGACTAGTTGACAATCTAGTCGGTCAACTTTTGTTCTTGGACCGACTAAGTCACTTTGTCTTCAGTCTAATTCTTTTTGCTCTTAGTCGGTCTACGTTCATTGACTGACCGACTAGTTGTGAAACTAGTCGGTCAGAAAGTCTTCTTGGACCGACTAGATTTCTAGGTCTGAAATTCTATCTCTTCTCAGATCTACTCTTAGTCGGTCCACGTTGTTTGACTGACCGACTAGTTGATGAACTAGTCGGTCAGTGATTGTTCTTTGACCGACTAACTCTCTCAGATTTCTATCCGTTGGTGAATGACCTAACTTGTTTTTATGGGACCCTATAAATACGAACCTAGGTCATTTCTATCTAGGTTAGAGCTGCCATTAAGAGATTCATTGAGTTCTAAAGAGATAGCCATTCTCCCTCATATCTAAAGCTCTCTTCCTCACAAGAAACCCATTCTCTCTCATTTCTAGATCTAGAGAGAAGCTTGTTCTTGGTGAGCTCTTCAAGCTATTGCTTGATCCAAGTCTCCAACTCATTCCTAGGCACCGATTGCTGGTCATTTCCTTGGTGCTAGGTCTTGGTGACTTCATCTTCCTCAAATCCTTCATTTCACCATTTGGGTAAGAAAAACTCAAGGTATAGGATTTTGTGGTAAGATTGTTTATTTCATATTAAACTCTTTAATATTGCTTTGTGATTCTCTCGGTTGTGAGAGAAGGTTGTGATCCCGGGTTGTGGGATTCACGTTTGCTATTGCATGTATGATTTGATCTTGTGAAGGTTTTTCACAAGATATTCATAGTGGAAATCTTGAGTTAGGGTTTCTAACTCAAGTATCCGGAGGGGATCCGGGTGGTTGGGACGTAGGATCACCGGGAACAAGTCGGGGAGACTTGGGTGGATCCGAACCCATTAACATCGTTTGTTTGCATTGTTAATTTAATTGTTGTCATTCAATTTAAGCTTCCGCAAATTGATTTGGTAGTTGTTTGCAATTTAATTTGGAATTATACTCCTTATTATTTTAAAGTACTATTCACCCCCCCTCTAGTACTTGTGCAGTAGCTGGTAGGGCATTACATTTGGTATCAAAGCCAGATACTCAGCTATGTCTGCCAACGACAACAAGACCGTGCCTCCACCTTCCAACTATGAAACCTTCAGGAACCGTGAAGGAGCGTCATCGGTGATGGAAGGACATTCCTCTACGAGGCCTCCATTTTTCAACGGTACCAACTACGGGTACTGGAAGTGCCGGATGGAAACCTTCCTCCGAAGTGCATCCTTATGGAGGACTACAATGAAGGAGTACATCGAGCCCGAAGAAGAAGACTTTGAGAAATGGACAACCGCGGAGGTCGCCGCGGAGGTAAGCAATGCCAAGGCAATGAACGCCTTGCAATGCGCATTGGAGCCCGAGGACTTCAATAAGATATGCACATGTAAGAGTGCATATCAAATTTGGAACTCCCTCCTCATTCTTCATGAAGGGACGAGTAGGGTAAGAGACTCTAAACTCGTAGTCGTAAACAAAGATTACGAAATGTTTCATATGCAACAGGGCGAGAAGATGAAAGAATATTACGCTCGCTTCGTTGACATAATAAACGAGTTTGAGGCCCTCGGCAAGTCCTACACTCAAAAGGAGAAGTGCTCAAAGATTATTGAAGGACTTCCCTCTTCTTGGGAAAAACGTACCTTCGCCATCGAGGAAGGTAATGACATGAATAAATATACCATTGTTCAACTAATGGGTACTTTGATGTCATACGAGGTACGCAAAGATAGCAAGGTGAAGTTACAAGAAAAGATGAAGTCCTATTTGAACCTAGATGCGCCTAAGAAAAAGGCGATTGCATTCAAGGCGGCTTCATCCACCTCTACCGATGATGAGGACTCGGAAGAAGAAATGGACATGGAATCCATTGCACTCATGGCAAAGAAGTTCAATCGCTTCTTCCGAAAGGGTAACTTCAAACAAAAATCTAAGTTTACTTCTACTAACGCCTCTCCACCTTTGTGTTTTAAATGCAATAAGCCGGGACACATCAAAGCGGATTGTCCTCAAAACAAGCAAAAGGAGAAGTGGAAGGCGCCGAAGTTCGACAAGTCAAAGAAGTACAAAAAGGGGCACAAAAAGGGACTTGTCGGAACTACATTCACCGACTCCGAGGATTCCTCAAGCGGAGAGTCGGACGATGAGCACGTGGAGCAAGCGCACATGTGTTTCATGGCAAGAGAGGAGCACGATCAAGGATCCTCCTCTTCCGATGATAGCGACGACGAAGGCGATGAGGTAACGATGGATGATCTTAGGGATGCTAACTCTCACTTATGGTCTAAATATACAAAATTAGTAAATCGATATACTAAAGTAAAAGATGACCTAGCTAGCATTCAAACCTCGCCTAAGACTATCATCACCAACAACGACACCGTTGTTGAAGAGTTAAGAAATGAGATTGTTAATCTCAAATCTAAACTTGAACATGTTAGCATAGATGATCCGGAAGAACATAGGATAGCGGATTTAACTTCTCAAAACTCGACTTTGAGTATTGAGAACGAGAATCTTAAATCTCGTGTTTTTGTGTTCACATCGCAAGTATCTAATTTGGATACTTCTATGCGTTCTCTCAAAGAGAAATATGAGAACACATTGGGCCGAATTAACAAATTCAACAAAGGTAAGGACCATTTGGATAAAATACTAAGTGACTTACTTCCGGCCAATCACCACATTGGTTTGGGGTATACGATGGGATGTCCATCCAAAGCGGCCACTACCTTTGTTAGGCCAACTTCCGGTGACTCTACGAGTGGTAGCAAACACTCTATTGGTAGTTCATCTACCAATGGTGCTTCCACCTCGTCCACACCCTCTTTTGGAAAGAAACCCACTTCGGGTGGACCTCCAAAGAAGGGGCATGCTTATATGTACACCAATACCATGCCACGTAGGAACACACGTCCTACTCCACCATCTCACACATATGATGATTTTTATGCAACACATTCTCGGGCACGTGCACACCATGTGAGACACCCTCACGCACGTGTTCCCACACATGCATATGTTCACCCACCGCATCATATGAATAATTCTCGTCGTGCACCATTCCATCATGTCCCGTATGCCTATCCACAACATGCATCACATAGAAATCAACGTTGCATGCATGCACCCAATAGGATGATGGCTCCCAAAATTTTCACTATTTGGAGCCCGAAGGACACAAGCATGGACGAAAAACAAATGTATATGAATGCTTATTTTTCGGATGTTGTGCATAGTAAGAATTATGTGGGGAAGTCTAAGTCCACTTGGACTTGGCTTCCAAAGGTCTAATCCCTTGGACCCAATGACCTTGGGTACCATGATATGAAAGTCTCTATCTTTAGGTACTCAAGGAAAAGAAAAAGAAAAGGAGCAACAAATATAAATTTAGCTCCAAAGGGAATTGGATACTCGATAGCGGGTGTTCAAAACACATGACGGGTGACGCTAAATTGCTCTCCGGAATTGTTCCCATTGCAAATGGAAATCGCGTCGTGTTCGGAGGCAATGAGAGCGGAACCATCGTCGGTGTTGGTAAAGTGGGTAACCCTTCTAAACCCTTAATTAGCGATGTTTATCTAGTTGATGGTTTAAATCATAATCTTATTTCAATAAGCCAACTTTGTGACAAAGGTTACAAAGTTAGTTTTGCGAAAGGATTGTGTCATATTTCAAATGATAATAATAAATTATTATTTTCCGGCACACGCCATAAAGATATTTATATTTTGGATCTTCCTAAGTCATATGAACAATGTCTCGTTGCCAACACAAGTGAACAACACTTATGGCATCGACGCTTTGGACATGTGAACTTTGGAACACTTTATAAACTTTCGAAATTAAATTCCATTAAAGGTTTTCCGAAGCTCGTTTTTGAAAAGAAAAATTTTTGTGATTCTTGTCAACGTGGCAAGCTTCATAAATCTTCATTTAAACCTAAGAAAAGCATTTCTACGAAACGGCCACTAGAGCTATTACATCTAGATTTATTTGGGCCAACTAGAGTTGCTTCCTTAGGAAATGCAAGATATGGACTAGACATCGTTGATGATTATTCAAGATTTACATGGGTATTCTTCTTATGCAATAAAAATGAAGCTTTTGAAAACTTCACAATATTTGTAAAGAAAGTACAAAATCTCATCGGAACCACCATTGTCACTATTCGTAGTGATCATGGGGGTGAATTTGAGAATGAGTCTTTCTCAAATTTTTGTGATGATCTTGGAATTACTCACACGTTTTCTTTCCCTCGCGCACCTCCTCAAAATGGTGTTGTTGAGAGGAAGAATAGAACGCTTGTGGAGTGTGCTCGCACAATGCTCGAAGATAGTCAACTTGGCTATCAATTTTGGGCGGAAGCGGTACACACCGCTTGCTATGTGTTTAATAGAATACTTTTGAGGCCCGGCACCAAACAAACTTGCTATGAATTGTTGTTTGGTAGATTGCCTCAAGTTAAACATTTTGGTGTTTTCGGCGCAAAATGTTTTATTAAAAACACATATGATAATTTGGACAAGTTTGATCCGAGATCGGATGAGGGGATATTTGTTGGGTATTCCTCACGTAGCAAAGCCTACCGGATATACAACAAAAGATCTTCTACGATCGAGGAATCACTTCATGTCTCTTTTAATGAGAATTTTATTACTTCTAGAATTTCAAATGACAATGATTCTATGGATGTTTTATGTGATTTGTTTGAAAATTCTAAGTCCATTGATTCAATTGATTCTATTGAGACTAACCCGACTAATGAAGTTGTTGAGAATGTGCCTAGTGATCAAGGTATTCCCAAGCGGCTTCAAACCGTCCGCGACCATCCCCATGAGCAAGTAATTGGCAATATTCATGATAGTGTCAAGACGAGATCGCAAGTCCACCACTTCGCCAATAGTGCCTTTGTCTCATCAATAGAGCCAAAGAATATAGTTGAAGCTTGCGAAGATAGTGCTTGGATCCTTGCCATGGAGGAGGAACTCATTCAATTCGAGAGGAATGAGGTATGGGAGCTTGTTCCTTTGCCATCGAAGAACCACACCGTCATAGGGACAAAGTGGATCTTCAAGAACAAATCCGACGAAAATCAAGTCGTCATCTGGAACAAAGCTCGGTTAGTTGCTCAAGGCTATCGCCAAGAGGAAGGTATCGATTTCGAAGAATCCTTCGCTCCGGTAGCTAGATTAGAATTGATTAGACTTTTATTGTCTTATGCATGCCATAAAAATTTTAAGTTATTTCAAATGGATGTTAAAAGTGCATTTTTAAACGGAGATGTCGTTGAGGAAGTTTACGTTTCTCAACCTCCGGGCTTCATAAATGAAAAATTTCCAAATCATGTTTTTAAACTAAAGAAAGCTCTTTATGGTTTGAGACAAGCTCCTCGAGCTTGGTATGATCGCCTAAAGAATTTTCTTTTGGATTTGAATTTTAAAATGGGCGAAGCCGATTCTACACTTTTCGTTAAGCATGCGAATAATGATATTTTATTAGTTCAAATTTATGTTGATGATATCATTTTCGGTGCTACTAACTTCACTCTTTGCGAAGAGTTTTCTAATGTTATGAAGGAACAATTTGAGATGAGCCACATGGGCGAACTCAAATATTTCTTAGGTCTCCAAATTCGCCAAATGAACGATGCAATCTTCATCCACCAAACGAAGTATACGGTGGAGTTGCTTAAGCGATTTGGAATGGAAAGTGCTTCCGGAAAAAAGACTCCAATGAGCACGACTACGCATCTCGACAAGGATACGGGTGGTAAGGATGTAGACATTCGTCTATATCGAGGTATGATAGGTAGCTTACTTTATCTTACCGCAAGTAGGCCCGATATTATGTTTGCCGTATGCATTTGTGCTCGTTATCAGTCTCTACCTAAGGAGTCTCACTTAGTAGCGGTAAAGCGTATTTTCCGTTATCTAAGTTACACTTTAGATTTTGGATTACTTTATCCGAAATCTAGCACGTATGAGTTAGTCTCATACAGTGATGCCGATTATGCGGGATGCAAATCCGACAGGAAAAGTACTAGTGGCACTTGCCATTTTCTAGGAAATTCTCTTGTCTCTTGGTTTTCCAAGAAGCAAAATTCCGTATCGCTTTCAACCACCGAGGCGGAATATATTGCCGTCGGTGCCGCTTGTGCCCAGGTTCTTTGGATGAGACACACCTTGAAGGATTTTGATATTCATTGTGATACTAGCCCTATCATGGTGGATAACCAAAGTGCTATTTGTCTTTCAAAGAATCCGGTGCATCATTCCCGATCAAAACACATAGATGGCCGACACCATTTCTTAGATGATCATGTTGCTAAAAAGGACATCATTTTAGTGTACGTTGAAACCCAAAAGTAAATCGCCGATATTTTCACGAAACCCCTAAAGGAGGACTCCTTTGTGCGGTTGCGTCGAGAATTGGGGATTATGGGTGAATCCGAGATATAGGATTCATATTTCATTCAATTATCTTGCATGCTATTCGATTTCGCGATATTTTGTTCAAGCTAGATTAATTGAATTTTTGGGAATTTTATGTGATATATTTGAATTTATGATCGAATTCGTATTTGAAAGTCGTATTTAAGATTTCGACGTTTTATGGGGTAATTTAGATGACTAATGAGTGAGTTATGATGTTTCATCCAAGTGGTTTGTGAAGAGAAATCAATTATCAATTTTTGGACTCCTCTAGTCGGTCTAAGTTCACTTGTCATCCGACTAGACGCTCATCTAGTCGGTCAGCAAATGAACTCAGACCGACTAGATCAAGCCTATATCTAACTCCTATCATTTTCTTTCGTTAGTCGGTCACAGTACACTTACCGATCGACTAGATTGAAAACTAGTCGGTCAGTAAGTATACTGCGACCGACTAAATCTTGCACTAGAAATTCACTGTTTGCCTCTGTTTCGACTTAGTCGGTTCAAGCTCATTGACCGACCGACTAGATCGTAATCTAGTCGGTCAGTGCTTGAACTGTGACCGACTAAGTGTGTTAGGGCATTTGTGTCTTTTTGATTCCAGACCGACTTATACTCATTTGGGTTCGACTAAATTCATCTTTAGTCGGTCTTCTCTCCAGCTCTAGCCCGAAAACCCCCAAACCCCGATCGAGCCCCTTCAAATTCCGTCGTCTCTGGCCATATCTCCGGCCATCCCCGCCGTCCGCCGCCGTCGACTCCACCTCCTAGGTATCTCCCTCCTCCTCCTAGGTCAATTTCTTGCCCTAGGGTTCGATTTCTCCTCCTAGGTATTCTAGGGTTTCGGATTTAAGTTTTTCATCTTAGGGCTTGTGTGTTAGGGTTGTGTGCTTAGGGTTGTTGATCCTCCGTGATTACTTGCTTGCTCTCGTCGTGCCTCGACCATGGCAAAGACGAGAATTCCTATCGCCTCTTCTGGGGCTTCTCCTATGACCGTAGGGCCGTCCAACCCTAGGAATCCACCTAAGCCCAAGCGCCGTGCCAAATCTACCCAAGCTTCCCCCTCTTCCCCCTCTTCACCTCCTCTGAAGAAGCAGAGGTCGGCGACTCTTAAACCCAGAAAGAATTTGCCCAAAAAGCCCATACTCCACACACCTGGTACTCCTCCTGATTCTGACCCTGAGTTTGTCCCTAAGGACGAGTCTGGCCCTAGGGAACCCACTCCTCCACTTCGTCCTAGGACTCGCCAGCCAAAGGGAAAGGGCCCAATGCCAGCGGGGGGTGTTGACATATCGTTGTGTCGCGACGACCCTTTGTGTCTCGCGGCCTACAACCGTATTGAACACTGCCCGATGCTATTGGAACACTACGTCCAGTTTTCAGATTTCCTTGGCTTAGCTGACCTACTCTCCTATAGTGGTCTCCTTGATTATCTCCGATTCGACCCCAAGGCCAATCCTAAACCGTTTCCTCGCCTCGTGAAATTGTTCTATGCCAATCGTGTTCGGGGACAGTACGATGCCAGCCACTCCATTGAGACTACTGTCTTGGGAACTCCTATAGTTCTCACGGCAGAAATCTTGGGGGAGATTCTTGGTTGTTCGTCGTCCGGTCTCCTTCCTTTGGACATTTCCGTCGATGACATTTCTTCCTTGGATCAGTCAGTTCTTTCAGATATCTTCCAGGTTATCCCCTCCGCATTCATTGGTGTTCCTTTGAAATCTTTCAAGCCGAATGCGTGGGTTCTTAACCTGATCTTGAAGTCATGTCTCCTCCCTAAGTATGGATCCTCTTCACTCCCATCCCAGCCGTTCTTGAAATTGATCTACGCTCTTTTCTTGGGGTGCGAGATTAATTGGGCTCGCGTGATACTCGATAAGATGGATTCTTTCGAGTGTATACGCAAGACCAATAAGTCTGCGCATATTCCATATCCTTGTTTGTTGACTCTCGTATTCCGTCATTTCCGAGTCCCTCTCCATCCTGACGATGAGCGTCCCTTGGGTACGCCTCTGAACGCGACGGCCGTGAAGAAATCTCTAGCGGCACTTCGTCACGTGCAGAGGTCTACCGCATCTGCTTCTCAGGCTTCTCCGTCCGCTGCTGCAGCCCCCTCTCGTCCTGCTTCATTGGACGATGTCGTACGCCTTCTTCGTCGGCACGAGTCATGTTTGGCTCGTACCGAGGAGGTCGTCTGCCGTATGGCTCGTCTGATGGGGATTGATCTTCCTCCTTCAGTCTCTGAGGCCGAGGAGATGGACGATGAGGAGATTGACGAGCTCGTCACTTCTTTTGCCCGTGGCGATGAGGCCACTGCTGCTGCTGCTGGTACTTCCACTTCTGCTCCTGGAGTTGGCACCACTTCCGGTGTTCCAGAGCCTTCTGCTTCATCACTTCAGACTTCCGAGCCTGCTTATGTATCTCCTGCTGCTGTTGACACTACCACTGCTGCTGCTTCTGTCGAGACCCTTGCTGCTGTTGAGATTCCCGTTGTTGAGCCTGTTGCTGAGATCTCCACTCCTGCCCCGACGATTCCATCTGTTGAGATGCCTCTCCTCCCTGCAGATCCTGAGTCCACTCCGTCGACTGGACCCACGGAGACTGGAGATCCTGCCACCTCCTCCTGATCGCTTGTTTCGAGGACTCTCCACTACGCTTTGGATGATATATCTTAGTGAGAGTATTTTGGGTTAGGATGGGGTTTGAGAGATGTTTTGATGTATTTTTGCGATTTCTCGATGTCGGAGTTGGATACTATGATATGATGTTGTTTTGATGTATTTTGATACACTTTGATGATGTTGATGATGATGATGTTTTTTTTGTTTATATAGATGATGTGTCTCGCTTCATATGATGTACCACATGTATTCGGTGTGATACCTTTTTGATATACTCATGATGTCTATATATATATATATATATGTTCATCGTCGTTCACTTTGTCATTTATTCGTCGTGCATTTTTTTTTATATATTCGTTGAATGCATTTGAATTGTGAATTCGTCGCTCGATGATTAAAAACTTGGTTAAATAGATTATATTTCTTTAATTATATAGAATTGTTTTCCATGCACAAAATTAACCAAGAATATTGAATATTGGAGAGTATGTTTCTTTATTCAAGAAATGAATAATTATTTGGTATTTTTGATGATTTTGATCTTCACTTTGTGATAATGGACAATTGGCACACTTTGATTTGATTTTATCGCTTTTCCTTTGGTGTCAATTAATTCCATCGTCATTGTCTACGACTCCCGATGTTGGATTTTCCATTTCCTACTTGTTGTCGTTGTATGTCCCCCATTTTGGGATAATGCCAAAGGGGGAGAGATAATGATAATAAATAGCGCAAATGAAAATTTAACTCAATTTCCAAGAATCTAGTTTGATATGTTAGATTCAGGGGGAGTTAAGATACATATAAGGATTTTCAAAATCCGATATTCCGAAAATTGATTCTCTTTATTTATCTTACTCATCTGATTGATGCAATTCATATATATTCATTTTGGAATTAACGTGTCATCAATGCAGGGGGAGTAAGTATTTTACATTTGAATCATTATTTTTTATTATTATTTATGTTGGTTTGTCATCACCAAAAAGGGGGAGAATGTTGAATATTGGACTCCCCGGATTTGGTTTTGATGATGAGCAAACATAAATAATCCATGAATTAACAATTTGTGAGCGCAGTATTGGAGATCGTCGCCAATTTCACGAGAACATTCAAAGCGACATCTCAACACTTCCCAAAGCTCGTATTCATGCCTAAAGCTTCGTTGAAGCTCTTGCGCCGCTTTGGAAGTTATGAAGATTCAATCGAAGCTCTCAAAGACCGTTTATTAAGGTTTTATTTATAGTCTTTTAGCTTCGATATATAGAATGTTAAGCCTTGAGTATATCTTACGTTTCTATCTTCATTTCGCTCATTTCGTAGCTCTAGGATCCTTGCACAAGTTCATTCTAACTTCCTCTAAGCGTCGCGCTTCGATTCGGATTTGTATGTGCATGTTAGTTGGTACAAGAACAAGTACTGACCGACTAGATGTTGATCTAGTCGGTCGGCAACTGTTCTTGGACCGACTAGTTTGATTCCTTAATTTCTTGGACTTTACTGTTTACAGTTAGTCGGTCTACGTTGACTCACCGACCGACTAGTTTGTGAACTAGTCGGTCAGTGATGCTTCTTTGACCGACTAGTTGTGACTTACTGTTCATGCTTAAATTCTCCTAAGCTACTGTTTATCGTTAGTCGGTCTAAGAACGTTTGGTGACCGACTAGTTGACAATTTAGTCGGTCAACTTTTGTTCTTGGACCGACTAAGTCACTTTGCATTCAGACTAAGTCATTTTGCCTCTTAGTCGGTCTACGTTCATTGACTAACCGACTAGTTGTGAAACTAGTCAGTCAGACAGTCTTCTTGGACCGACTAGATTTCTAGGTCTGAGATTCTATCTCTTCTCAGATCTACTCTTAGTCGGTCCACGTTGTTTGACCGACCGACTAGTTGATGAACTAGTCGGTCAGTGATTGTTCTTTGACCGACTAAGTCTCACAGATTTCTATCCGTTGGTGAATGACCTAACTTGTTTTTATGGGACCCTATAAATACGAATCTAGGTCATTTCTATCTAGGTTAGAGCTGCCATTAAGAGATTCATTGAGTTCTAAAGAGATAGCCATTCTCCCTCAAATCTAAAGCTCTCTTCCTCACAAGAAACCCATTCTCTCTCATTTCTAGATCTAGAGAGAAGCTTGTTCTTGGTGAGCTCTTCAAGCTATTGCTTGATCCAAGTCTCCAACTCATTCCTAGGCACCGTTTGCTGGTCATTTCCTTGGTGCTAGGTCTTGGTGACTTCATCTTCCTCAAATCCTTCATTTCACCATTTGGGTAAGAAAAACTCAAGGTATAGGATTTTGTGGTAAGATTGTTTATTTCATATTAAACTCTTTAATATTGCTTTGTGATTCTCTCGGTTGTGAGAGAAGGTTGTGATCCCGGGTTGTGGGATTCACGTTTGCTATTGCATGTATGATTTGATCTTGTGACGGTTTTTCACAAGATATTCATAGTGGAAATCTTGAGTTAGGGTTTCTAACTCAAGTATCCGGAGGGGATCCGGGTGGTTGGGACGTAGGATCACCGGGAACAAGTCGGGGAGACTTGGGTGGATCCGAACCCATTAACATCGTTTGTTTGCATTGTTAATTTAATTGTTGTCATTCAATTTAAGCTTCCGCAAATTGATTTGGTAGTTGTTTGCAATTTAATTTGGAATTATACTCCTTATTATTTTAAAGTACTATTCACCCCCCCTCTAGTACTTGTGCAGTAGCTGGTAGGGCATTACAGTTTTCATAACCTATTTGTATTTTTATGAAACCCTAATGAAATTTCATGTTGGTTGATGATTGTTTCCCCTTAACAGCGATTTCCCCCGTAGATTAGCATCCGCGAGACGAACCTTCGTGATCGTCATCCCCGGTGCTAGGCAAGTGAAACTTGCCACTTATGGTTTAGGCCATGTTTTAGGCCATTTGCTTGTTGTAGGCGTAAAAGAGGCTAGGCGACGAAATGATACTCGCATAGGCGCAAATTGGGGAACTAGCTTGACAACGAAGCTAGTTCCGACATTTAGCATGTTGCACAATTACCATGTCATGTTTAAATTCCATTAACGGTACGCAATTTAATTGTCATGTCATTGCATTCTTTAAGTGGTCCCGTGATTGCGTAGCATCGCTACAGTACTTGTGTTTCCTGGCTCGTGACCAGAAGCGAGCATAATGAGTTGCTAACCCCAACGCTCGATATTGAATTGTGAACTTGGAAAACAAGCTCCCGTGCGGGGCAACCCTGGCTCACTTGCTGGGCTCATGTGCAGGGACCCTGGCTTGTTTACGTGTGGGATGGGGTAAGGGTTAAGCGGCCATTCAACTGGGAGTCTGCCTGATCAGCAACTGTAGTTGTAAGGCGTAAACTCTGGGGTGGGGTAGTGTTTAGTGCCGATCAGTGTGAATGATGTACCATTCAGCTGAAGGGCGTAAACATCTACAAACAACGTGAAACGTAAATAGTGAATTGATTGAGATTGATAGTAGCTTGGCTACTCTTGTCTTGTCCCGATACTTGTTCTCTTGTACTTACTGATCACCATGTCTTAATTGTGCACTCATGTTATAACTGCCATGTCATGCATACTAAAACTGCTAGGATGCTAGTTGCCTTACTTTCAGTTTCCTTGCCCAAGTCTTTTAGACTTGCTGACATGTGCCCCTTTACTCTTTTAGGTGACACATGTTAGATCCTGAGCCTGAGTACCTGGTTGAGGACGAGGTGTTTGCGGACGCCGAGCCCGAGCTTGTGTTTGACGGGGAGTACGTGGACACTGGGGACCAGTCCTAGTGTTTTCGTTGTGTTTCCCTTTTTGTTTTAGACTGTTGTTTTGTTATCGGTGCGTAGCACCTATACTTTGTTATATCGTTGCTTTTGTTGGCCTTGTTCTGGGCCTTTAGACTCTTTCGTTTAGCCTGGTGGCTTTTCTGGATGTTGGACTTATTTTTATGTTAGACAATTTATGAGATGTGAGATTTTATTTCAGTCTCTCCTTGTGTTAATATTGTTGTTCCGTTGTGGTTACAGGGACCTGCTTATGTTTTATTGACGCTTATCGGGTTTGGGGCTTCACAGCTCCACTCTCGTGCGGACCTTTTCACGTCTCGCCTCCATTTTAGGGAAGCGGGTCGTGACAATATTTTTTTGAAAAATAATGTTGGAACTATTTTGATTAAGAGAACGTTTGCATAATGCAAGTAATGAATACTCTCTACTTTCATTTATCCATTTTATTGTATCATTTTTATTTATGAACATGGATTTGAAAAAAATATGAATTTGAAATTGCCTAGCTTCGGAAATTTGCTTTTGCGTAAACATGTTTTTGGTGTCGACAAACTGGGAACTTGTGTCAATAATCAGTTATCTCGAATCTATTTTTTGTGTCGGTTTTTGTGGACACTAGATGGCATAAGCTCTAGTGTCGATTTATTCCCACACAAGAATACTTGTTCTAGAGTTGACTTGTTACGTCACTAAAACCTTACTCTAGTGTCGACTTGTTTTGTCACTAGAACCTAACTCTAGTGTCGACTTGTTCCGTCACTAGAACCTAACTCTAATGTCGACTTGTTCCGTCACTAAAACAATACTATAGTGTCGACTTATTTCGACACTAGAATAGTACTCTAGTGTTGACATTATCCGTCACTAGAATGTTACTCTAGTGTCGACTTAATCTGTCACAAAAACCTATGTTGTTGTGTCGGTCCCAATGTCGACACTAAAATCCGGTTTTACTTCTAGAGACGCCCCTTTAGGTGATGGTCCGTCACTAGAAAAAAACCGACACTAGAACCATATAGTGTCGGGTTTTTACCCTTTTAGTGTCGAAATTGTTGGACACTAGAAACGCTTTTTTTGTAGTGGTTGACGGCTACCGCCATTGCGTCAACGAGAGCCACCGAAATACCCCGCAATTCTAACCCACGAGAGTGGTACGAATTGGGTGATTAATTCCCTAGCCCTAATGCAATCAAGCGTACCTTAACAATAAACCCTCATTTTCCTTACGTATTTAGCATCATTGGGCAATTTTATTTCTGTATCCGTCTGCCTCTAAAAGGTTCAGCTTGCATGAAATGGTGTTTAGTGCTAAATCATGCAATGAAAATATAATTAGCTGTTAAACCACATTTTTCAGCCCACTGTTGTCAAACACAAACACCCAGCATTACAAATTTTGCAATTTCAGCGAACAAATTTTGCCCTTTCAGCGCGATGCTACTTGTTTATGCTCCATCACCCATACACCGTAGGTAAATAATATCAGAAATTATACCTCCCAGAAGATGGTTGCAGATATTTTTCAGTTTTAAACTCCCCTCGCCGACACGAAGTTGCGGTGGGCTCTCCCGACGATCCGCGTAACAGTGGATCAAATTCGACAACCCACAACGGCTCCAGCGACTGTACACATCATGGAGGAGAAAGAAAGTTAGGATTTTTCGCCAATAGGTCACACGATTTGCAAAAAAAATTACACAATGAACACGAAAAACCCAATCTTTACCTTAATATCAGCTCCAAAACCCCTATCCAAGCTCGGATCTTCCCCTTCAAGCTGCCCTGGGGCATCCCGAAGATCCCTCAGACTTGGATCTCTTCGGCAACCCAAAAAAGGCGAGAGCTTGCAGAGGAAGGGAAGGCGCAGAGTTTTTTTAGGGTTTTTGGAAGAAGCCAACCTCAGCAGCAAATGCAGTAGCGAGGATGAAGATGGAGCAAAGGCAGCATCAGGGCAAGCAGCGAGAGGTGCTCACACACGAGAGGGCCCCACACGAGGTTGGATTCTCGTGTAATCGCCGCATTTTGCGGAAAAAATAAAACGAGCATCGGATTCCGTCTGACACCCGCCAGCGAGGATTTCCCTCCGATTTTCCCCAAAGCGCAGAAGAACAGACTCGGCGAGAAGGAGGCAGGATTCCGCGTGAATAGTAGGTGAATAGTGCTCAAAGGGGGGTGTCCAAGCCAACTTACAACAAAAAGAACAGGCCCTAAGGGGCTTGGGAGGGTAATTTTTTAGGGTAAGAGGTGATGCGCATGGAATAAACTCGTGGGCAATGTCTCTCAAATGTAATAAAGATATGTGTATGTGTATGCTGTTAGCACAGGAATTTGACACGAGACATGTAAGACGAATTGGATTGAGCCCATTGGGCCCTTCAAAGCCTTTTTCTTATCCTCATAATTCATTTAGAGATACGTAGATATGTGTTGTTAGCGTATGAATTTGACACGTACGCTACCTGTAACATGAATTGGGTTGAGCCCATTGGGCCTTTCAAAGAATTTTTTAAATTCGCGTTATTTATTTAGAGATGCATGGATATGTGAAGTCACCACAGTAGGATTCTTGTGCTGACAACTTTGGGATTTATTTAAAAAAATGAATTTTTTTTCCGGAGTAGTGGTAACATTCTAAAACCACATAACCCCAAATATGGATGAACTCTAGGGGCATTTGACCATCGATCCACATGTTTTAAAAGTACTATTCTTCCTAAACCATTGAATTTGTAACAGGTAGATTATGGCTCAGATAGCGTTGGATTCACTTGTTTTAATGATGGTGGTAAATATCAAATGATGTGTACAACAAAAACCAAAATAACTTCATGTGATGCCAGCACATAAACATTATTCATATTTATTTATTGTACATAAGGCGCGTCGGGTTATGAGAGATCTTAACATGTCACAATTTTCTCCTTAAAGAGCATGTGGACAAAAATACAGCACCTGCGATTATTTGTACCATGTCAAAGAGACTATGTTGCGCTACCGTATATGCGTGAGATGCCGGTATGTCACACGTCACATGTTGCTCTCTGATTCAATTTTGCTGCATGATGTGTATGTACACATGACATGATGTACTAATAGTTACTTAATAGCCTGAATCAAGAAATGGGTAGTCCGAGTATCCAATTACGGGATCATGAAGGTAGAAAGTACTCCTGTCATATGCATTGAGAGGAGCGTCCAGCTCAAACCTTCGAGGCAGGTCGGGGTTGGCCAAGAACCAGCGGCCGTAGGCGACAAGATCCGCGTAATCGCCGGCGATGGCCTCGTTGCCTTCCTCCCTATCGTAGCCCTCGGCCACGATGAACGTCCCCTTGAAAGCTTTCCTAATGGGAAGAAGGGAGTGAGGAACTCCCGTCCGAGGCCGAGCCATATGGCAGTACGCGAGCCCAAACCTGTTCAGAGCGTCGGCCATGTACAGCGCGAGGGAGGCCGGGTCCGAGTCGTTGGCAAAGGGGGAGAGCTTTATGCCGACTCTGTCGGCCCCAACCTCGTCGACGACCGCCTGGACCACCTCCAAGGCAAACCGGCAGCGGTTCTCCAGGCTTCCGCCGTACCCGTCCTCACGGTCGTTTATCCGGTCCTTCAAGAACTGATCGATCAGGTATCCGTTGGCGCCATGGATCTCAACTCCATCAAAGCCTGTCCAGTGCCGTAATATGTATGTTGTGTGAATTATGCGCATGAAACAAGGAATATTGCTTACCGGACTCGATGGCATTCCTTGCGGCGGCCCTGAAATCGTCTACTATCAGCGGCACCTCCTCCGTCGACAACCTCCTTGGAGGAGAGAGACTCTCGTTGAAAGTCCCGTCGGCTCGCATTGGTCGCTTGTCGGTGCATGAGATCGGAGCTTGCCCATTAGGCTGAAATCCTATGGGATCGATGTCCATGAAGATCAATCTCATCGTGCAAAAACCATGTACTAATCTTGACACAATGTTTAAGTTGATATCTGAGAAATCAATTTGTTTCAGTATTGGCGATGGGCAGAGTGGAGAGAAAATGGTACCATAATTAGAAACCCTTCCGACATGCCAAAGCTGACAGAAGAATATCGCGCCCTTGCCGTGAACCGCATCCACAATAGGCCTCCATGCCTCCACCTGCTCCTCGGTCCAAATGCCAGGCGTGTGTGGATATCTAGTTAACACCAAAACAAACATGCTAAAAAATTGTTAGTGCTGAGATCTGACAATCGTGGCATCATGTATGAAATATACGACGATCACCCTTGAGCGGTGTCTGAGACTCCGGTCGCCTCGGATATCAGAAGGCCGCCTTCGGATGCCCTTTGAGAGTAGTAGACGATGGCATGCCTCTGGGGAACGTTGCCGAAGGACCTCTGCCTCGTCAATGGCGCTAGAACGACTCTGAATATTGAAACATGATCAATCATTGATCCAACAAGAGAATATGGAATGGATATAACTCAAACACATGATGCTAACTGACCTGTGGGAAAGATCAAATCTCCCCATCTTGTGTGGAGTGATGAGAGGAATATTGGGAGCCATTTTCTGTTCAAATTAACAACAAGAAATTTGATTGATGTAGCGTGTGCTAGCTGCTTACCACTCTCCACGGCAAGCTGAGCAAGCAAGCCAGACAGTTGGGCCATTATTTAAGTGGCTCTCCCATTGTTTGTATTAATATTGGCAAGAAAGAAAATCACATGATATATACAAACAAGGGCACACATTGTTTACTTCTCCCCACAGCAAGTTGATTGATACATTGGCAATATAAATCATTATTCATCTATTTGGATGCCATCAGCACAAGAATATTTATATTAGGAGGAGCAACAACACTAGAATCGTACTGTAATATATGCATTTACCCCTTGCCCTCAACCTATTAGTACCACTCTATCTTCATGCTAGACCTATATACAGACCCACAGCCAGGCAGCCCCTGCAAAACCCCATCCAAAGCCGTCCACGTTGACGTGGACAAATACATGTTGTATAAAATTGCAGATTGCAGGAGGATGGTGCTATTAAAACAGAGAAAGAAAAGACTTATCGGTTTGCCGAGGCGTGCTAGGCACTGTCCTTAAGAGTAGATTTCCGCCCCGCAGAGTATGAACTCGGTGCAAGTCAGGTCCAGCGGCTACCCTCCAGGATTCAACGGCATCGGCCTTGTAAGTGTGCACGCACAATACAAGGCTCCAGCGAGTAGCAACCGTTCTCCGATCTCGAACGAAGAGGAAGAGGAAGGCGTTCGCAGCAGGATGGAAGCCGCAGCGAAAGAGGATCTGTTTGTGTTGGTGGAGACAGTGACGAACAGAACAGAAACAAAACAGCAGGAACTAATTGTAGGGTGGAAGATTGATTTTCGCAATGTGTAAAAACCCTTGACAGACTAGGGTTTATATAGGTGAAGGCAAATGACTGTTGGGATTACAGTCATTAAAGGCAAAAAATAGCTGTTGCGGTATTAAAGTAGCCATTAAACAGAATATAGCTGTTGAGACAATTAATCAGCGCCATTAATAAAAGAATATGGCTGTTGGGAAAATTAATGGGCCTTTCAAATTCTGCAAAACAAGTTAAAAAATGATGCAAAACTCGGGCACTCTGCGCGCGCACCCGTGAACCCCCCTTCACTGGCGCGATGCCAGCGCACACACGCTAAGGTTCTCCGGATCCGACGCCCAGATTTTCCATTCGGCTCAACCCGATTTGGGCTCGGCCCGTTGCTTGGGCTCATGCGCACGCGAGCTACCCCCAAGTCCTAGCCCATTAACAAGTCCAATAGACCATTAGCAAGAAACTATAATATACCCATCAAAGTGTCATCTCCCATCCAATGTGGGACTATCTTTTTCTTTGAAATGAAGAAATATCCAACAATCCCCCACTATTTCAACATTTCAGGAGGTAAGGGAAAAAGAATCCAAGATGAGGAAAAAGGAAAGATTTCGAGATCGAATACGACAATTCAATACATTAGCAATGGTGACTTTCGGTCTATGAACCATTACTTAGGGAATGGAAGTGTGGTCTACAAGAAGTTGGTGAAACATATAGTTTCTATGAACCAATCTCCTTTATTGTAAAACATTGACTCACAACCCATATTGAATCATCAATAAATAGTTGCTTGCTCTTTCGGGTTGGCACGTTTCGGCCATGCGCCATACCTGGATTTTCATGAGTGCTCTAGCGAATGTACCCAAATTCGCATAGGAAGCGGCCCCACTTCCACACCCATATAGGTGGACCCATCAAGTTGCTCGACGATTATGCACACCACCCAACAAGTGCTATGGTTTCCATTAAGAGTCATACGCTCACCCTCTCTCATCGTTGATAGCACTATCTACACCATAGGAAGGGACATGAACATAATGATAGTGCTCCTCACGATCAACAAGTGACTTGTTGTTACCCATATGAACCTACTTCATGAGATCATCAATCACATAGGTTGGGTTACCATCACTCTTGACCTATGTTTTAGGTATAAGTCCCATTCCACTCGATGTACTTTCCACTAACTTCCTATTTAGTGGTTTTGTCAGAGGATCTGCCAAATTCATCTCTGACCTCACATAATCAAGGGATACTATCCCATGATCTAGCACCTGCCTCACAATAGAGTGCCTTAGGCGTATATGCCTACTCTTCCCATTAAAAACTTTATTTTTGTCTTTTGCAATTGCAGCTTGACTATCATAATGGATAGACACAGACGGTACCGGTTTTTCACAAATGGGAAGATCACCAAGAAGGTTCTTAAGCCACTCGGCTTCACTACATGCCTTCTCCAGGGCAATAAACTCGGATTCCATAGTAGACCGAGCAATACATATTTGCTTGGATGATTTCCAAGACACAGCACCTCCACCAAGTGTAAAAACATAACCACTTGTGGATTTAAGCTCATCTGAATCAGAGATCCAGTTTGCATCAGTAAAACCTTCTAAAACTGATGGATCGCCACTAAAATATAATCTATATTCAAGAGTTCCTTTCAAGTATCATAACTCTTGACAATGCATTCCAATGATCACTATTAGGATTTTGAGTGTAACGACTCAATCTACTAATAGCATATGCATTATCAGGGCGAGTACAATTCATCAAATACATTAAGCTACCAATGATCTGAGCATATTTAATTTGTGAAACAGATTCACCAAAATTTTTAGCTAAATGCAAACTAGCATCATATGGAGTAGCTACAGGTTTTTGATCATGATATCCAAACTTTTCAAGCATTTAAATAACATAATGTTCTTGAGAAAGCAAACTCCCACTAGGTGTCTTAGTTAATTTAATACCTAAGATCACATCAGCTTCACCCATGTCTTTCATATCAAACTTAAAAGACAAGAATGACTTTGTTTTATTTACTACATCTAGGTTGGTGCCGAGAATAAGCATGTCAACAACATATAAACAAATAATAACACCAACATCATTATCAAACTTTGTGTAAATACATTTATCAGCATCATTTATATGATAACCATTTGAAAGCAAAACAGAATCAAATTTATCATGCCATTGTTTTGGAGCTTGTTTTAAACCATAAAGAGATTTAACAATTTTGCATACTTTATGTTCATTTCCAGGAGTGATACAACCTTAGGTTGTTCCATATAAATCTCTTCTTCCAAATCTCCATTCAAAAAAGCAGTCTTTACATCCATTTGATAGATAACAAGACTATGTATAGATGCTAGAGCAACCAAGACACGAATAGAAGCTATCCTAGTGACAGGGGCAAAGGTATCAAAATAATCAATGTCTTTCTTTTGGTTGACGCCTTTAGCAACTAATCTAGCTTTGAACTTGTCAATAGAACCATCATGTTTTAGCTTTCTTTTAAATATCCACTTGCAACCAATAGTTTTAGCTCCTGGGGCAAGGTAACAAGTTCCCAAGTGTGATTTGACATAATGGATTCTAATTCACTGTTGATTGCTTCTTTCCAAAAAGTGGCATCAGGAGATGTGATGGCTTCATGGTATGTAAGAGGATCATTATCAACAATAAAGGTAAAAAAAGCCATCACCTAGATTAGTCTCCCTCCTACCTCTTTTACTCCTTCTAACTTCTATCTCATCATCATTATCATGTAAATGAACATCAGAAGTGTGTGATGATTGAGGTCCAGAAGTCAACCTAACATTATCCATTTTCATCAGAAATATGTGCTCAAAGAAATCAGCATTCTTGGTTTCAACAATAGTGTTTGGCTTCATGATGTTTTGCTCACTTTTAACAACTAGGAATCTATATGAAGCACTATTTTGAGCATATCCAATAAACATGCAATCAAAGGTTTTAGAACCTAATTTCCTTTTCTTAGGTTCAAGTAACAGAACTTTAGCTAAGCACCCCCACACTTTGAAGTAACTAAGGTTTGGAGAATGACCTACCCAAAGTTCATAAAGTGTCTTACCTAATTTCTTATAGGGAATTCTATTCTGAATATGACAAGCAGAGAGAATAGCTTCTCCCCATAGGTTAAGAGGTGCACCTGAACTAATTAGCAAAGCATTCATCATCTCTTTTAAGGTTCTATTTTTTCTTTATGCTATGCCATTAGATTCAGGAGAATAAGGAGGTGTAGTCTCATGAATAATCCCATGTTCTTCACAATACTCATTAAAAGATGTAAACTCCCCTCCTCTATCTGATCTAACCCTTTTTATCTTCTTATTAAGTTGATTTTCTATGTTAGTCTTATACTTCAAAAACATATTAAAAGCTTCATCTTTAGATTTAAGCAAATATACTTCAGTGTATCTAGAGAAGTCATCCACAAAAGTGATATAGAATTTCTTACCACCTCTAGTTATATTGCTTTTTAAATCCCCAAGATCACCATGAATTAAATCAAGTAATTCACTTTCTCTGTGTACAGACCTACATATGTTTTCTTAGTGGCTTTTGATTCAATACAGATTTCACATTTGTCATTAGAGGAAGATGAAGCATTCAGCAAACCAATTTCTTTCATTTTCTTAATATATGAATAATTGACATGTCCTAGTCTATAGTGCCAAACATCAAAAGAGTCAATCAAGTAAGCAGAAGAAGAGGATGCATTATTTTTCATGACATCAAGTACATTCAGAATGAAAAGACACTGGTTACAATATCCCTTTCTCACAAACTGACCATTCTTGGTCATTACAATTTTATCAGATTCAAAAGTAACCTTAACCCCCACTTTTCCCAGAAGAGAGACAGAAACCAGATTCCAACGGATATCTGGGACATGGAGCACTTCACTAAGCGAAAGTGGTTTTCCTGAGGTTAATTTGAGAAGAACCTTCCCTTTCCCGATTACGGGTGACGGTCTTGAATCCCCATGTATACATTTTCCTCGCCAGAACTGATAGGAACATAGGAGGTAAAAGCTACTCTATCAGCGCAGATATGCCGGGTTGCCCCGGAGTCAATTACACAGTCCTTAGCATGTGCCACCATGTTAACCTCTGAGATCACCGCATCAATTATATCTCCTTCTACCAAGTTTGCACTTGGTTTAGGAGTATCTTTCCGGAAGCGACATTGAGCTGCATGGTGTCCAGGTTTCTTGCAAATAAAACAGTCTCCTTTCTTCTTGAAAGTAGTGTGGTTTTGGCCCTTTTGAAATCTCTGATTTGGTTTGTGATTGGGTCTAAATTTCTTGAAAGGTTTCTTAGGATGTGAAGGAGGAAAGGAAGAATTAGCTTCAATAAGATTGGCTTTAGAAACAATTTCTTTAGCAGAATTGGTTTTTTCTCTTTCTCTATTCTTTTCCTCAATCCTAATATGGATGATAACATCTTCAAGGGGACATTTGTTTTTGTTTTTGTTAAGGCAGTTTTTATAATCTTTCCAAGATTCAGGAAGTTTTTCAATAAGCGAGCCAGAAACAAAAGGATCAGGGAGAGTTATATTTTCATTTTTAAGATCATCAATAAGGACTTGTAAATCATGGATTTGGGTGGAAACAGATTTGTCTTCGGTCATGGCAAAGTGAAGGAAATTGCCTATAGAAAATTTCTGGGTTCCAGCATCTTCCAGGATGTATTTTTTGGTAAGGCTAGTCCAAATATCTGAAGCTATTTTAGTAGGACAGTAAACATCAAATAATTCATTAGAGAGGGTATGAAGAATTGTATGGCGACAAATTTTGTTGGCACGGTCCCAGGCAGGAAGGTCTTTCTCATTTGTTGGTTTAGGATCTATGAGTGCGAAGGCAAAGCTAGTGACATCAAGTGTACTAAAAACTTTTTCTTGCCAACGCTAAAAGAATGAACCAGAAAAAAGCTCGATTTTAGACAGATCAGGCAGATGTCTGGCAGTCACAATAGCAGCATCCATTTTCTACTCTTAAGATTGTTGTATAAAATTGCAGATTGCAGGAGGATGGTGCTATTAAAACAGAGAAAGAAAGGACTTATCGGTTTGCCGAGGCGTGCTAGGCACTGTCCTTAAGAGTAGATTTCCGCCCCGCAGAGTATGAACTCGGTGCAAGTCAGGTCCAGCGGCTACCCTCCAGGATTCAACGGCATCGGCCTTGTAAGTGTGCACGCACAATACAAGGCTCCAGCGAGCAGCAACTGCTCTCCGATCTCGAACGAAGAGGAAGAGGAAGGCGTTCGTAGCAGGATGGAAGCCGCAGCGAAAGAGGATCTGTTCGTGTTGGTGGAGACAGTGGCGAACAGAACAGAAACAAAACAGCATGAACTAATTGTAGGGTGGAAGATTGATTTTCGCAATGTGTAAAAACCCTTGACAGACTAGGTTTTATATAGGTTAAGGCAAATGACTGTTGGGATTACAATCATTAAAGGCAAAAAAATAGTTGTTGCGGTATTAAAGTAGCCATTAAACAGAATATAGCTGTTGAGACAATTAATCAGCGCCATTAATAAAAGAATATGGCTGTTGGGAAAATTAATGGGTCTTTCAAATTCTGCAAAACAAGTTAAAAAATGATGCAAAACTCGGGCACTCCGCGCGCGCGCCCGTGAACCCCCCCTGCGCAGGCGCGACGCCAGCGCACACACGCATCTGACGCCCAGATTTTCCATTCGGCTCAACCCGGTTTGGGCTCGGCCCGTTGCTTGGGCTCATGCACACGCGAGCTACCCCCAAGTCCTAACCCATTAACAAGTCCAATAGCCCATTAGCAAGAAGACTATAATATACCTATCAAAGTGTCATCTCCCATCCAATGTAGGACTACCTTTTTCTTTGAAATGAAGAAAGCCGTCCTTCTAGCAACCTCTTTGTCACTCACTGTCAGCACGTGACCGTGGAAAAATGCCCTCAATTATATATAGAATGCTCATAGAAAAAGGTGACTGTTACACGATATTAAATTTTCCGATACAAATTTAATTGAAAATGTAAAAAGAGAGCAATGATTTTGTAGAAAAAGGATAGAAAACTGTAGATTATTTACACGCGAATGTTGCATGAATGTTCCAAAGATACATTTAGCAAGACTAACTGTATATCTGACCAGATGTTACATGTATGTTTATTTCATTAAAGGTTTTTAAACGATATCAGGTACCAAGGGTTCGACTTTTAGTAGATAAATCTAAGCCATTTTAAGGAAAATCATCAATACATGTGGTAGAATTCGCTCTCATTATCCGAAACCAATATCCATCCCAGCATGGAATTTTCACAGCAAGTAACAAACTATTTAGATTAGTAAAGTAACACAAGTAGCCAATTCTCTCAAATAATAATGATAATTATAAAAATAATACAAGTAGCCAAAGGAACACCCACTCACCCACCAACCCGCACACTCACTGGTCTACAAGCTGCCAGTTGAGAGCCAACTATCCAACGGCCACATCTCCGCCGTGATCTCCTCCATCCCCATCCCATATGTTCTCCCCTTCAACATCCCAATCCAAAAACTTACCACTGTTGTCGTCATCAACATCAATATTATTATCGTTCAATTCCCCGACGCCACCTGGAAGGGGCCCACCACCCTCCACCTCATCGGCGGACCCCGGTGCCCCGCTTGTTGGCACCCCAAAACTCACGCTGCTAGCTTGTTGGGCCTCCGAGTCCACGACCATGCTCTCTCCTTGCTCACTGATCTCCTGCTGCTGCTCACGCCTCCTCTTGGCCCATCTCCCCGCCCTGCCGCCCTTCCGCTTGCTCGCGGCGCAGGTGCGATCGGCCTTTACGGGCCGAAGGTTGCCGCCGAAGCTGTGAATCCGCTTCCGGCTGAGATGGGAGTTCCAGTAGTTCTTGATCTCGTTGTCTGTCCGGCCCGGAAGGTGCCCGGCTATCTCAGACCACCTGGCATCAATGTTCATTCACGCACGCACGCACTCATCAGTTGCATCAGAAAGAGCCCCACGCTAAATTCTCCATATATAAGTCAGTATTCAAATTAAACTACTCTTTCCTTCGTCGTTTTCCTGCTCTTTGGAGAGAAATAAACTCAATTGTTATCATTTGCCAATCAAGAAAGGACTCACTTATTATCATATTAGTAGTAATGACCAACGATTCGCCAAAGCATAAATAATACTTTGATCATCATATGCATTACGCTTATTTTTATTTTATGTTGAGAAAAAAATCGTAACCTCATTTGTCCACTGAAATGGGAACTGATTGCACAAACAACTTAATTTCATTGCTGCATCTTTGAATGTTACGTGCTAGTCTTGCTTTACCAACCTAATTTACACGGACGGCTGCTAAATACACCCCACTGAGTCTGGTGTATGGAAGATTTTTCGTCTTTTTAGATAAACATGTCACATTACATGTCATATTAATGGTAAATGATGTGACATATTTGTTTTAAAAGACAAAAAAATCTCGTACAGCACAGTCACACTCATTACTGTTTAAATTTTTTTGGAAACCTAAAATTCATTGGAACTAATATTTAAAATTTTTTGTTTATTAAATATAAATAGAACTAACATAAGTGGGATCAAAAATTTTAAATTTTGGGATGAGTTAAATCTAAACGGAACTAATAACTAAATTCAGATGTAACCAAATTTTGGAAGTAACAGTTGAAAGTTTCGAGAAAATATTTTTAATGACACATGTTATGATTTGTTGTGACAAAACGAAGCAGAGAGAACTCTTTGCTCTAATTTCACTGTTTGCTGGGTGGTCTGCACATGAGATTCGAATGTGGGGGCCCACAGCTCGGTGAGAGGGCGAGTTCCGGCCATAAAGCCTGCACTTCTTTCAGCACAGAGAGAGAGAGAGGGGGGGTTCGATCAAAAAGATTCAATGCATCGTTGCATTATTGTGTCAGCATCTACTCACATTGCATCAAACCAATCAATATAAAAAAATAATCTCCTCTTTGAAAAAAGAAATAAAAATATAATTAGGGGGGTTTAACTAATTAAATGCGTACCTATTTCCAAGCGAGGCTTGTAGGCTGACGATAATTTGCTCCTCCTCTCGAGTAATGCTGCCCCTCTTCAGATCAGCCCTCAGGTAATTGACCCACCTCAGCCTACAGCTCTTCCCACACCTCAACAACCCTGTGACCAAACAATTATCATAATCCTTCAACATTAATCACCAATAATTACTAACTCTGGTTTCGAATAGTTACCTGCTTTTTGGGGGAGAGATCTCCAAGAGCCCACCCCATGGCCTGCAATGTATTGCATGAGCTTCTCATCCTCCTCTGCTGTCCACCTCCCCTTCTTCATCCGCACTTTCTCACAACATGGAGCTCTCCCCATTCTAGAGAGAGAGAGAGAGAGAGAGAGAGAGAGAGAGAGAGAGAGGGAGGCTGAGAGCTTTGGCCAGTTGTCACCTCTTAGCCTTGTAATAAAACCGTGTCATCTGCATGGACACTCTCAGCACCAGAGACAGAAATAGAGTGTTTTTTTTATTTGGAGACGAGTCGTATTTTTTTTAACTGTCAAAGATTTATGGCAACAAGTGGCAGAACGAGACATTCGGTTTGATGTGGTCCAATACATGTGTATTTTTAGTGGATGCCTTGTACACACACATAAATATACAACTTATAAACATGGGTGTATACATGTACATTTCAAAATTTTGTGGGCTCCGGTGGCCCCACACCTTGCCATCGAGAGACAATGAGGGGGTGTGGAAGTGGGTGTTCAGAGTTGGGTACGTGTATGCGTTTTCTTTTTGTAAACGAGAAACGTGAGAGATAGAAGAGTTGTCGTCGTTTTCCACGTGTTCAACGTGGGAATCGCTGCCATTTGTCGTGGACCGGAAACGGCCGACCCGGCTCTGATTGGTGGGTCCCTCGAAATTCAGGAATCTGAACCGGCTACGCAATCATCAACAGGAAACAAGCCATGTCATCAATTGATGTGAAGTTTCTGGTCACGTGGATTCCTTGTGTGTATGTATAGGGAAACTCTATACACACGGACCAAATTGCTTTACAAAAAGCCCATTTTACACATCCAATTTATTTAAAATTACTCTTTTCCTCTTCCTCCCCCTCCTCTACTGACTCTATACTACCAGCCTCTCGCTCCGCCTCTGCCCATTCTACGCTTCTCCATCTCTACATCCCTCTTCTCATCAACCTCTCGGCATTCGCATCAATCGCTCATGTTATATCATCACATTCTCTATCTTTACATCCCCATTTTTTCAAGTAATTGCAGTTTGTTATTGACATTTATATGCTAGTTTAGATCATTCTGATTTTTCAGTCTTTTGTTGATTTCTGAATCGTTCAGAAACCATGGCTTATTTCCTTATAGTCGAGTCTCACATCTTGAAAGTGAAGAAAGTTTTCAGCAAGATCAGCATTTTAGTGAGCAACCTTTTGAGATACAGCTTCTACTTTTCCAATCTCTTAGCCATAGTCTCATCGGACACATGATAAATTATCTCGTCTGATAAACTAAGACGGATGATTGTTATAGATGAGTTCTCCATCTCCATCTTTCCCCTTTCTGAGATATTCTTCGATAGTGTGTCCATCTCATACACCACCATGTGGACACGATCATTCCTCAATTTTACTTTCATCTTGTACTGCCCTATGTCAAAGTTTCTCTTATCATCAAACTTTTTAATTTTGCATTACGCTCCTCCAATCATCACATATGAAACTCCTATATATGAGCTCAGACCAATTGATGCTTACCAAGAAGACAACCGCCTCATAGAATTCGAAAAAAAATCATTGAAGCAACGAACAAAGCTAATGACTTTCTCTGTAAAACCGACAAAACACACACACACTAAATGAAAAATAAACGCAAAATAAAAGAAAAACACGTACCGGAGACAAGATTTATACTGGTGAACGACTATTTTGGATAGGCCCAAGAACCTAGAGACCCCGGCCCAAGCCGAGAACAGGAAGCCCACGAATAAGACGAGGCCCACGAACGGACTCGAAGCCGGCCCCGGCCCCGACTCAGAAGACGCACGATCAGCGCGTGCCCTCCAGAGTCAACCGTCCCCCCAGGAGCGCGAGACCTTAATGACCATTAAGGAGCCATTAATCCATGAACCCACGACGCACGCAGGGGCTTGGATGGAGGCGGACCGCGGGGACGTGGGCGAAGAGGACGTAGAGGGAGGGCAATCGTGGCCGGGACCTTATAAAAGGGATGGCGGGGGCAACCAGAGGAGGGATCGAATCCCAGGTAACAAAATCTTAGGTACACCATCAACGACCTGGCTTTCGCCATTATCTTCCTTCCTTTGTTCGGATCGAGGGTCAGCGTATCGATCTCCTCTCGAGTCGTGCCTACCCCGCCGGACACTCATCAGACCTTGATCTGATTTTAGCATCGGAAGGGACTTGGCTGGAACCAAGGTCCGGCCCCCCTGATGAGTTTTCTCGTCTGTCCAAGAAGGAACCGAACGGGGCACCGAGGCTACTCCTCGGCGCAAGATGATCCCGCCCGCTACAAGCGTGCACCGCCACCGACCGAAGACCAAGCGATAGCCGAGGCGCCGAGGCTACCCCTCGACGCTCGTCCCATCGAAGCCGAGCACATTCCACGGAGCGGAGGCTTTCCCTCCGCTTCACACCGACCGAGGACCGACGATCTGCTCGAGGCTCCCGCTTGTCTTCGTCTCCATCGTCATCTCACGCCGTGTCCACGTGAGCACGGTGTGTCCGAGAGATCTCAACCGGTCCCTTGACCACGTTGACTGCTTAGTTGTTGGTCAACAAGTCGGTGGTGAGAAAACACCCGTAAACAACTGGCGCCGTCTGTGGGAACTGAACACAGCCCACGTTAACCCACCGAAATGGAACCCGTCTGCAACGGCTTGGGGCGCGTGCCCCTATCCAAGAGGAGGGGGGTTACATCCCTCCCGAGAACCAGCACAGCCACACCACCGAAGGGACGGGCGACTCCCGATCGGTGACTCAGAAGCAGCTTCGCCTCTTCGCTCAGGAAACCAACGCCAACCTCCAGACGTTGGTCGCCACGATTCAATAGCTTGTCGATAACCCCTCCGTCCGATGAGCGGGAACGGGAGGGAACCACCAACAGGGATCGGACCGCCAGCATGTACGGTCCGCCGTGGTCACCGACCATGAGGACGGAACCCCCAACCCGGAACGACGATTTACCATGTGTCACGCCCCATTCCCCAGATTACCCTGGCAATTAAAATTTTTCTTTGATCAAGTATCCTGAAGAGTGAGGGTGAAAAGAGAGGGAAAGAGAGAGAAGATGAAACTGAATGAGCAAAGGCAGGCCATTGCGCACATGCTGGGATAATACCTGTACTGCTCCATGTATAACAACAAGGACCACAAGCCATTTATACAACATCACAAGGAGTACATACACTATTTCCACGTGCACATACATAAAGCCAACACGACATCTAATGAAGTATACAAAAATGAACTTCAGCTCAGGTTACACCTCCCAAAAGGCGCTACCAACTCCACTACCCCAGAGTACAATACAACACCCTGATTACCCCACACCCCCAGCTCCAGACTCTCAAGTCTCCCAGGCTTCCCAATTGACTGCTACCTGAAAAATGAGGAGGAGCACATCAATATGTGCCCCAGTAGGAAGCAACTTGGACTTGGAATATTGTTTTTAAGGTTATCAATTCACAAAGCAAGGCAGGGGAAAGTAGATATGTAACTAAGTAAAATAACAGAAAGGAATTAGACAAGTAAGAGAATCATACATGCGGTCTAATGTCGGGGTACTGCAAGAAAATGGTTAGCACGAATAATAAGGATAATAATATTATTATTACAAGTGTTTAAGCAACCAATATCAAAAAGATAGGTGCAAGTACCTGAGGCATGACACAGAGTCACAAAGAACGGCAAAGGGGAAGGGAAAGTGTTGCCAGCAGAAAGAGTAACGCGAAATTCTTATTTTATTATTTCATATTGAGTTAATTGGAACTTGGGTAAACTGTGTGATACCAGGACCTGGACTTCACCCCAAATGTGGGGTGAATATAGCGCACGACGCAGTGGACACGGGCACTGTACGTCGGGCCTCTCACCTCCCCCGTCCCTGGCAGGAGTGAGGCTATTCACATATAACCCAACCTCCGTTTGACCCCTTCACTCCCAGTAAAGGCGAGTGGGTGTAATATCCCCTCCACTCCCTGTAAATGCGAGTGGGTAAGCTCCACACATCACATAATCATCTCCCAACTTCACAGTCCAGGCCTCATATCCACAATTTACTCAAATCCCACCTAAAACCCGGGCTTTGCTAACTCACCCTCATTAGAGAGGATTGAGATTTATTTAATTTTATTAATTAACATCATAAGTGATACGTTAGGGGTCTTGATGGCATGGGTATTCACATATCACCTAAGCTATCCATCATTACACATAGGGTAATGCACTCACGTGACATGCCCTTTATCACAACACATCACCCAATCATAATCACAATATAACCATGCCATTCAAGCCTCTAACTTCACTAATTATTGTTGAGTATTGGTGTTTCATACTAATCTTATTTTGATGATGATCACAACATTATGTTGTTGCTAATGAATCTCATGTCTTAGTCTCTCAGTTTATTTCAAGGATATCTTTCTTGGAGACTAATCACTTGGTGTAAGGATGGACATCATGTGAAGAAGGGCCAAAGTTTGGACTCAAGGAGTACCAATGCTTGGAGATGATGGAGAGCAATCAAGGCATCAAGATTGAAGACTTAGACTCCTTTGAAAGCATTGTAATTCATGTAATTTACTTTATTGCTTTCTCTCTCTTTCGAGTCTAGGGTTGATGTAATGCCTTGCTAGATGGTTTACTCATTCATGCTCATGCATTTAACCATCTTAGTGAACCTTAGGATTATCATATAATCCAACCCAATAGGTTCACTTCTTCTGTCAGTCGCCTGTTGAGGGAAACACAGTCGACTGGGTGATTTTCAGTCGCCTGTAGATCCTTCTACAGTCGCCTGATATGCACTGCTCAAGTCAACATTTCTATTGACACAAACTTGAGCTTTACACACAGTCGCCTGTCAATCAGTTCCCAGTCGCCTGCATATTTACAGTCGCCTGAGATTTGGTCAACAGTCACCTGTCTAGCGTAAGTGCAATCTCTGCATCTCTATGTCTTCTCTCCATACTTTACAGTAGTCGACTGATGAAGAATATACAGTCGCCTGACTATTCAACAGTCGACTGTAGTATTAACACCAGTCGCCTGTACGAAGAATTGGAGAAAGAGTGCAGCTCTATGTTTTGATCCATCCCCTGCAGCAGTCGTCTGCTGAAGGATTAACAGGCGCCTGTCCTGTTTGTCAATCGACTGTATTGACTTCGTCAGTCGACTGTCCTGGCTCAGATTATAGCCGTTGGATAATTTCTAGCCGTTGATCAGTCGACTGTCTTATGATCAACAGTCGACTGTTCCTGTCGTTTTCACCCAGTTTCTAGCCGTTGTAGAATTGACTCTTTGGCTGTTTTCTTGGGTTTTGGGGTTTGATATAGGGTTTCTATATATATGAGTGTGCTGATATCTCTTAATACTTCTTGAAGATATTGAAAATCTCAAGAGATCTATAAGCAACTCTCATGCTCCCTCATTTCCCTCTTGGAGCTCACATTCCTCTTCATGCATTGAAGTCAAGCTCAAGGGAAACCATCCAAGTGCAATTCTAGCAAATCTCATCACTTGGAGATCCTCTTCCATGCCTTGTATTCATTTATGAGTAAGTTCATCTCAAGGCATAGGTAAGAGTATTTGTTTTACTTTGTTATTTCATTGAAACCCTAGCTTTCTGTGTGAGAGCTAGTTACTCTCTGTGTGAGAGTATAACCTTCTCTGTGAGGGTTGGTTGAGTTCTCTCTGTGTGAGAGTTTAAGTCTTTCTGTGTGAAAGCAAAGATTTCTCTGTGTGAGAATCCTAAATCCTCTGTGTGAGGTCTCTCTGTGTGGGAGTGAGGATTTCTCTGTGTGAGAATCCAAATCCTCTGTGTGAGGTATCTCTGTGTGAGATTGTATTCACTTTCTCTGCGTGTGAATTATAGTGGATATTGATGTGGCTGGACGTACTGTAACGACCTGTATTTTCAACAATTCAATTTACGTATTTCTACGTATTTTTTAGACTAATATTTACTTTATAAATGTTAGTCAAGAATTTTCTAACAAAACTGATTTCAAAAAATTCTTATAAAATATTTTAGAGTACTAGACTTATCATATTGTATTTCAGCAATTTCAGATTTCCCCAAATGCCCAAAACAATTCTGTTAAAATTCATCTCCCAAAATTACCGTTTTGATTCAACGAATTTATTTTCTATTCAAACGTCTTCAAAATGTTTTCAAACTTCTATAGTAGCATCCTAGGATCATTTAGGGCTTTCCACATTAATTTCATAATTCTCTGACATCATTTCAGCCTAGAACCCGCAAACCCGTTTTCTTAGTGTTTTGGCCTAAAACTAGAATTTCCGTAGCTCAAATCCCAGAACGGATCTTGTATTCGCGATCCTCGCGACGATACGATCTCGTGGGTATGTTTTCGTAATTTTTTGGAGTCATTTGTGAAAACGTGTCTGTATTTCACCGCCTTGCTAATTATATTCACTGATGATCTTTTTACTTTTACTAGTTACTATTACGAAGTGACTTTTACCTCTCTTAAACCTAGATCTACCCACATCCCCTACCTAACCCTCTACCAACCGTCGACAGCCAACATTTGAACGTGGGAGCACATTGATTTCCCAGCTACCACATTTGATACCTTCATTATTATTTTACTATTATTATTATTCTTTTCTATTTTTAAACCTAAATAATTCTTGCCCCCTGCCCAATATCAAGGCACACACAGATTTCTCTATCTCTCTTTCTTGTTGTCGGAATAACCCAGCGTTCAAAATTTCCCACACACTTTCGAACCCAAGCTCACATCAGCACAACCCAAACCCACAGTGGCCCTCTCTCTCTTTGTTTTTGAAATAAGCCAACCCACAACACTCTATCTCTCTTCTCCCTCAGGGTCACCACACTCCCCCCAATGTTCACGTTCGAAACCCACCACAGCGCCGTCGAGAGCTCGGAGCTCCGACCCAACCGCTCGCCGACCTCTGACTTCGCCGTCGACCGCCCGAGCTGCCACCGATCGATAGCTCCGACCACGACGCCTCGCATCCCCGCCTCCGCCTCCGGAGCTCGTCTTCGTCGACGAGGGTCCGCAACCACAGCAGTCCCTGCTCCGTCGTGCGCCCCTCGTGCCTCCGCCCCAACCTTCCGATGTCCTCCGCCTCCGCCGCGATCTCCACCACCGTACGCCGCAGCTCCGCCCCCGAAGCCGCCCCTCCGTCGCCTGCAGACTCCGCCGTCGAGCGCCCTCCGCCATCTGCCGTGCCCGCCGCTCCGCCCAGCGCCCGAGCCCCCGCCGCCGCCTCCGGTGCCGCTCCGGTGCCACCCCCCGCCTCGCCCCCAGTCGCCGCCGGTGCTCCGCCCCGTCCGCCGAGCATCCCCGAAGCCCCCTCCGGCCACAGCCACAACGGCCCCTCCGGCCACCGTCGCAAAGCCCCGACAGCGTGCGTGCGTAAGTTGCCCAATGGCAATTTCGTAAATACGAATTAACTTCGTATTTACGTATTATTAAATAATTAATAATTGGGTATTATTGGTTTTAAATCCATAACTTGATATACAGGGCCCAGAAAAATGTGGGGATAGCTCCAGAAAATCAGAAACATTATTCCGGACCCAATGGCGCTGGTCTTACCTCGATCAGACGCCTACTTTTCCCAGAATCGTTTTTTGAACCTAAAAATTAAATACGTATAAATCTTTCTAAAAATCGTACCTCGCTGTTTTCGCTCACAATAATATGTGATAAAATTATATGTGAAAGTAAACTTCGAGACGGTCATTTTGACTGTTCACTCGAGTAATTCCGACTTGTATTGATCCCGTAAGAAATTACGGAAGATACGCGCTAGTAGAATAAATTGGGGTTTTAAACTAGTTTTGAGTTTCTAAAAATTGTAAAAATTACTATAGAATTCAGAAAAATATTCTCTCTTGCATAAACCTATTTTTATCATATATAGTCTATATAAAAATTTAGAACAGTTTTCATCACCGTTTCAACCAGTTTTGAAAATCAAAACGACCAATTAATTAGATAATAATTAGTGTAGCCGTTAGCTGATAACTTCTTGTATTTGCAGGTACCAATCCTCGCGCTCTAACTCCATCCTCGTCTTGCTATGACGATCCCGAAAGTGTAAGTCACAGTAAATTCTACCCTTAGAAATAAAGATAGTGTACTCGTATGAACATAGGACTTGACACCTAGTCTCGGAACAGTTATTGACTTGAACAGATTATTGGCATGCTTGACAGAAAGATTGTAACTGGAAATGTGATAATGGTAAATGACTCGTAAAATTGCAAAGAACGGTAACCTGCACAGACGCTGAGTTTTGGGGTAACCTATAATTGCGGAAGTGCGGGAGCGACTAGTCCAGACTTTGTTGTCACCGTGCGGGTTCTAACAACCCATAACAGTGCCGGTGACAACCATCACAGATCACAGGTTATTGCACAGTTCTCAGAGATTATTGCACAGTATTCATAGCATAGTTTGCCTGGGTAGCACCCGCGGCAAGAGTTGGCCTCTTGGTTGCTCACTGTACTTCCCGTTATAAGTCACGGACTAGGCTAAGCACAGTTTCTCTCATTATTGATATGGTCATTGTTATCGTCATGGTTATTCTTGCACGTTACTTGCTCAGTCACCTTTACTTTACTTGTCACCCTTGTATGCTTGACTTGATGTACTTTACTTATCGCACTTGCATGCTTGTCTGTACCTACTTTACTTTCCGCACTTGTTTACCATAGACTGCTCCATATTTGTGCACTCCTCTTTTTCTATCGCTAGAATTGTTGTGACTTACCTTCGGTTCCATTTATGGCACCGGCAGACGAAGACCTGATCGGGGAGATTACCCCAGAGATCGAGGAGCCTACATTGACCCAGAGGCTGCAGAGTTTCAGTTACTATTCTGTTGGTGTGTGTGTTGTACTGTGTATTTCCTTTTCCGCATTTCCTTTCAGTACTTCCTTCATGTATTTGTAAGAGAGAGTGTTGGTTGTTGTTGTACTTTAAATTGGACTGTAATAATGTCTGTACGCTGGTTTGAGTATTGTGGTACATCTCTGAGTTGTGGCTATGCTGATTTCACTGGTAAATTGCGGAACCTGCGAATAAACCAAATAAGTAACGGGCCCCCGAGAGCGGGTCGTTACAAGTTTTGGTGGCCCACGCAGGTCCGTTCAAAATACCTCGTGAACAGTATGGTGAAACCAGGATGTGTCGTATACGATACTCGACTAAGCTGACATTTTTCTATGAATGCAGGTTTGACACTCGAAAGATGGACGGGAACACTTCCGAGAGCCCCAATGGAGCCGACCTATCTGGACTTAATAGAAAGTCATTAACAAAACCTAAATTTTGATAGGATTAATTAATTTTAATTAAAAAAATTCTTTTTGTATTGGTGGCACGCATATAAATGATAATCTTCCTTCAATGGACCATGATACCGGTCAATGTGCTTGGCTAAAGTCTGTTGGATCAACCTAGCTAGACTGGGCATAAGTGATCCTGGCTTAGTCACTTCCCTGGCCGTGTCCGCTGGACCGCAAGGACGTGAATCATGATTATGTGACGTCATCGATCTTCTTCACTACCAACCTCCCTTTAAGCTTGATGACCTTTCGATTGACCTTCTTAAAATCTTTCTATTTCCTGTTCACTTGAACCATAGCTACGTTTATTTTAAGGAGGGTAGCGTCCGAATTTTTGACCATCAGAAGTTCGAATTCCTCAGCAGAAGCCGATCAGAACGATGATCAGAAGTATTGGAGGATGGTGCTAGAGAAATTGAGGCAAACCAAACCTAGACGTGTAAGCTGATGCTGCTACTTCTCCATCTATCTTGAACTCGTCTTTCCCTACCTGAACCTATTTTGCCTTGAGATTAGCCATAGAAGCGATGGGGATGTCGATAGTACGTATTCATAAACAGCATCTCTTGTTTTCTAGATGCTGTGATATCACATTATATTTCAAAATATTTTTTCTTTCTTTCTCTATCATTTATTTACTTGAGCTTATTCATAACATCAATTATTTGTTTTATTAAGTTTGAAATTCCGAGGATGGAATTATTTTAAGGAGGGTAGGATGTAACGACCTGTATTTTCAACAGTTCAATTTACGTATTTCTACGTATTTTTTTAGAATAATATTTACTTTATAAATGTTAGTCAAGAATTTTCTAACAAAACTGATTTCAAAAAATTCTTATAAAAATATTTTAGAGTACTAGACTTATCATATTGTATTTCAGCAATTTCAGATTTCCCCAAATGCCCAAAACAATTCTGTTAAAATTCATCTCCCAAAATTACCGTTTTGATTCAATGAATTTATTTTCTATTCAAACGTCTTCAAAATGTTTTCAAACTTCTACAGTAGCATCCTAGGATCATTTAGGGCTTTCCACATTAATTTCATAATTTTCTGACATCATTTCAGCCTAGAACCCGTAAACCCGTTTTCTTAATGTTTTGGCCTAAAACTAGAATTTCCGTAGCTCAAATCCCAGAACGGATCTTGTATTCGCGATCCTCGCGACGATACGATCTCGTGGGTATGTTTTCGTAATTTTTCGGAGTCATTTGTGAAAACGTGTCGGTATTTCACCGCCTTGCTAATTACATTCACTAATGATCTTTTTACTTTTACTAGTTACTATTACGAAGTGACTTTTACCTCTCTTAAACCTAGATCTACCCACATCCCCTACCTAACCCTCTACCAACCGTCGGCAGCCAACATTTGAACGTGGGAGCACATTGATTTCCCAGCTACCACATTTGATACCTTCATTATTATTTTACTATTATTATTATTCTTTTCTATTTTTAAACCTAAATAATTCTTGCCCCTGCCCAATATCAAGGCACACACAGATTTCTCTATCTCTCTTTCTTGTTGTCGGAATAACCCAGCGTTCAAAATTTCCCACACACTTTCGAACCCAAGCTCACATCAGCACAACCCAAACCCACAGTGGCCCTCTCTCTCTTTGTTTTTGAAATAAGCCAACCCACAACACTCTATCTCTCTTCTCCCTCAGACTCACCACACTCCCCCCTCTGTTCACGTTCGAAACCCACCCCAGCGCCGTCGAGAGCTCGGAGCTCCGACCCAACCGCTCGCCGACCTCCGACTTCGCCGTCGACCGCCAGAGCCGCCATCGCTCGACAGCTCCGACCACGACGCCTCGCATCCCTGCCTCCGCCTCCGGAGCTCGTCGTCGTCGACAAGGGTCCACAACCACAGCAGTCACTGCTCCGCCGTGCACCCATCGTGCCTCCACCCCAACCTTCCGATGTCCTCCGCCTCCGCCGCGATCTCCGCCATCGTACGCCGCAGCTCCGCCCCCGAAGCCGCCCCGCCGTCGACTGCAGACTCCGCCGTCGAGCGCCCTCCGCCATCTGCCGTGCCCGCCGCTCCGCCCAGCGCCCGAGCCCCCGCCGCCGCCTCCGGTGCCGCCCCGGTGCCGCCCCCTGCCTCACCCCCAGTCGCCGCCGGTGCTCCGCCCCGTCCGTCGAGCACCCCCGAAGCCCCCTCCGGCCACAGCCACAACGGCCCCTCCGGCCACCGTCGCAAAGCCCCGACAGCGTGCGTGCGTAAGTTGCCCAATGGCAATTTCGTAAATACGAATTAACTTCGTATTTACGTATTATTAAATAATTAATAATTGTGTATTATTGGTTTTAAATCCATAACTTGATATACAGTGCCCAGAAAAATGTGTGGATAGCTCCAGAAAATCAGAAACATTATTCCGGACCCAAAGGCGCTGGTCTTACCTCGATCAGACGCCTACTTTTCCCAGAATCATTTTTTGAACCTAAAAATTAAATACGTATAAATCTTTCTAAAAATCGTACCTCGCTGTTTTCACTCACAATAATATGTGATAAAATTATATGTGAAAGTAAACTTCGAGACGGTCATTTTGAATGTTCACTCGAGTAATTCCGACTTGTATTGATCCCGTAAGAAATTACGGAAGATACGCGCTAGTAGAATAAATTGGGGTTTTAAACTAGTTTTGAGTTTCTAAAAATTATAAAAATTACTATAGACTTCAGAAAAATATTCTCTCTTGCAGTAAACCTATTTTTATCATATATAGTCTATATAAAAATTTAGAACAGTTTTCATCACCGTTCCAACCAGTTTTGAAAATCAAAACGACCAATTAATTAGATAATAATTAGTGTAGCCGTTAGCTGATAACTTCTTGTATTTGCAGGTACCAATCCTCGCGCTCTAACTCCATCCTCGTCTTGCTATGACGATCCCGAAAGTGTAAGTCACAGTAAATTCTACCCTTAGAAATATGGATAGTGTACTCGTATGAACATAGGACTTGACACCTAGTCTCGGAACAGTTATTGACTTGAACAGATTATTGGCATGCTTGACAGAAAGATTGTAACTGGAAATGTGATAATGGTAAATGACTCGTAAAATTGCAAAGAACGGTAACCTGCACAGACACTGGGTTTTGGGGTAACTTATAATTGCGGAAGTGCAGGAGCGACTAGTCCAGACTTTGTTGTCACCGTGAGGGTTCTAGCAACCCATAACAGTGCCGGTGACAACCATCACAGATCACAGATTATTGCACAGTTCTCAGAGATTATTGCACAGTATTCATAGCATAGTTCGCCCGGGTAGCACCCGCGGCAAGAGTTGGCCTCTTGGTTGCTCACTGTACTTCCCGTTATAAGTCACGGACTAGGCTAGGCACAGTTTCTCTCATTATTGATATGGTCATTGTTATCGTCATGGTTATTCTTGCACGTTACTTGCTCAGTCACCTTTACTTTACTTGTCACCCTTGTATGCTTGACTTGATGTACTTTACTTATCGCACTTGCATGCCTGTCTGTCCCTACTTTACTTTCCGCACTTGTTTACCATAAACTGCTCCATATTTGTGCACTCCTCTTTTTCTATCGCTAGAATTGTTGTGACTTACCTTCGGTTCCATTTATGGCACCGGCAGACGAAGACCTGATCGGGGAGATTACCCCAGAGATCGAGGAGCCTACATTGACCCAGAGGCTGCAGAGTTTCAGTTACTATTCTGTTGGTGTGTGTGTTGTACTGTGTATTTCCTTTTCCGCATTTCTTTTCAGTACTTCCTTCATGTATTTGTAAGAGAGAGTGCTAGTTGTTGTTGTACTTTAAATTGGACTGTAATAATGTCTGTACGCTGGTTTGAGTATTGTGGTACATCTCTGAGTTGTGGCTATGCTGATTTCACTGGTAAACTGCGGAACCTGTGAATAAACCAAATAAGTAACGGGCCCCCGAGAGCGGGTCATTACACGTACCCAAGTTTGGGGAACCAGGGTAAAATCTTGTGTTTGCGTTTGGATTGATTGTGTTGATTAATTCCTCTTGCACTTATTATTCCGCATTTGCAAGTTTAATTTTAATTGCATATTTTATTGCCATTACTCTATTCACCCCCCCTCTAGAGTGTTTGTTGTTAGTATTGCAAGGTTAGACGATCCCTACAATTATCAATGTGGCTTAAAGCCAATACTAACACATACATATTTTTCAAATTATCGAATGTTGCCTTCATTGAGGCATTTCATCAAACACGTGGTGAGCGTGACGTGCACGTCTATAAGAACATTATAAAATCAATTGACAAGATATATCATTAATCTAATTTACATTCAAGAACAATAATCATGGACAAGTGGGGTATAAATGACAATATTACACAAATCATATCACCATGCAAAAGCTTCAGCTAGCAGAAATTGCACATGATGTCATAAAAAGTGGATGATATCATCCATTTATACACATAATGTAGCAAAACTTCCTGAATGAAACTTGTAGATATGATAGTTATGGATCCACAGATAAATTTTCATACAAAAATATTAAGTATTTGATTTATGGTGAATTATTTAGTGAAGGGTGTCAAATCTGTTTTTCAGACAGATTTCTGGGTCTGTGTTCAAAGCCAATTTTGAGCATGTTCTAGCCAGAATTTCGACATATAGGCACTCTGATAAACTTTTATATAATTTTCTTACGTTTCCAACAAGACCAAGATCACAAAATTTCATTGAGAGTGCAGGTAGTTATACCATTTCTACTGAAATGTGTCAAAGATGAGAATCAAACAGACATGCTGTAGAGTTTGACTTTTTACTCCCAATTTCAGAATTGAAACTATATCAATATTTATATGATTTTGGGGTAAAATTTCAAGATCTAGAAAATCATATTTTTTCGAAGTCTAATTCGAATCAAAGAGAGCAGAATCCAAGCATGAACGCACAACAAAATTTTAGCTTTTTGAAGGAAGTGATGTTGCTTAGAATTTCAAGGGGATTTTCATGAAAATTAAAACATGGCATATGAATTTGATTACTACTAATCCATATTGATAAAACAAGATGTATAAACATGATAAATTTGAACTCTAATTAAATTCCACATCCAAATTAATTCCTACCTCACATCTTGATTTCTCCTCCTTTCCTTCTCTTTCTCTTTCTCTTCCTCTTCTTCTTCTTCTTCTTTTTTTGATGGAATTTCGGCCATGGCTATGGGATGGCCGGCCATGGCATGGAGTGGAGAGGAAAGTGGAAGGGAAGAAGATAAAAGAAGATAAGAGAAGTTTGAAGAAAGAAAAAGAAATGGATTTCTAAAGAATTTCTACACATGCCTAAGCTTATCCTATAAGCCATGTAAAATCAAAATGACTAAATTACCCTCCCATCTTATTGGTAATTACAAGTTTACCATTACTTTACGTACACACCATTTAAGTATGTACGCACAGTAAATTTAGGCCAAAAGACCGTTTGCCCCTGACTTTTCTTAAAATTTACGGAAGTTGTCATTGACCCCTAACCCTTTTCACACTTGCATGGCTCTTCCTACACACATCCACGCCCATCCATGCATGCATACACGCATCACACACACGCGTCTAACACATTCCTGTTGTTTGCACCCACGACGTCTTTCACACTTCTCTCGCCTTCACACTTCGCATTCATTTCCCTTAGTCACGTATTACGGCCTAATCCCCCTTGCACTACGTCATATACATCGATATCTTCATTTATCTCATGCCTACGTATGCACCGTAGATAGAAATACCACGTGTATTCAGTAGAATACACGTATAGTGCAAAATAGGGCATGACACCATGCCGGGCTTCGTCCCGGAGAGGTCCCTCACTCCCATCTCGCCCCGCGAGGGGGAGGGAATGGGACTCGAGCAAACCGGAGGCGAATCGGTTACCCGTCACGGCGACCAGGTCTAACAAGTCGGCGATCCGCCGGTCATCGAGCCTCGAGGAGACGACCGCACCGGAGCAGAAGTCCTCCTCGGGCGAAACCAGAGAAGCGGGATTACCACAAGGAGAAGAGGATCACCCGCCGGTCAACCTCCGCCCGAAGCTCAGCAGGAACGAAGGCGAGCCCCCGGCGGGACCGCGCCCGCTCGCTACCACCCGGCAACGAAGGAATGAGCACCGGGGAGCGCCCGGAGGGCGCCAGAGGCGACCGATGCCCGCTGTCCCGGAGGATAACCGAGGCGCGGTGTAACTACCAGTAAATTTCATCACTTCAATTTACCTATTTTTACGTATTTTAAAAATTAATTTTACTTTATAAATGGTCGTAAAGAGTTTTATAACAAAACTGATTTCAAAAATTCTTATAAAAATATTTTAGAGCACTAGACTTATCATATGGTATTTCAGCAATTTTAGATTTCCGCAAATGCCCAAAACATTCCTGTTAAAATTCATCTCCCAAAATTACCGTTTTGATTCGACGAATTTATTTTCTATTCAAACGTCTTCAAAACGTTTTCAAACTTCTACAGTAGCATCCTATTATCATTTAGGGCTCTCCACATTAATTTCAGAATTTTCGGATATCGTTTCAGCCTAGAACCCCCAAACCCGCTTTCTAAACGTTTTGGCCTAAAACTAGTAGTTCCGTAGTTCAAATCCCAGAACGGATCTTGTATTCGCGATCCTCGCAACGATACGATTCCGTGGGTATATTTTTGTAATTTTTCGGAGTCATTTGTGAAAACGTGTCTGTATTTCTCCGCTTTGCTAATTACTTTCACTAACGACTTTTCACCTTTACTAATTATCTTTACCATTACTTTTACCCCCTCTTAAACCCACCGTTTGAGTGGTTGGATCTGAAATGATTCAGATCCAACATCTCCCTCTCCCCTCTTTAATCCTTTGTCCCCCTCACCCCTAATTACAATTTCACCACTAGCGAACCCTATAAATAAAACCCCCCAAACTTCACAAATAAACACACAGTAACTCCCCTCTCTCACATTTCACGTTCAAGCCCAGGTTGCCGTCGAATTCTTCTCCGTCTCTCTCTCTCTCTCTCTCTCTCTCTCTCTCTCTCTCTCTCTCTCTCCGCCACCCTCACCTCCAGCGGCCTCGACCCACTGTCTCCGCCGCTCGTCGTCGACCGCCGGCCACCCTCGCCGTTCCGACGCCGCCCCGAACGCCGACGAGACCCCCGACAGCCCGAGCGTCGCTCCCCTCGCTCGACCGCCGCCGCCGCCGCGTCTCCACCGCCCCCCCCGCCGTCGTCGTCCGCCCAGGGACTCCCGCCGTCGCCGTGCACCGCCTCCGCCGCTCGCCGAGCGCAAACAGCCCCCCCCCCTCCGGCGTTGAATACGGCGGGAAACGGTAAAAACAGCCGATGGCACGATCGTAAATACGAAGAAATTTCGTATTTTAGTTTTTTTAAATTAATTATTAAATGGGGTTTATAGTATAAAATCCATAACTAATTATACAGGGGCCAGAAAAATGTGAAACCAATTCTAGAAAATCGGAAACGATATTTCGGACCCAATGGCGCTAGTCTCACTGCGAGCAGATGCCTACTTTTTCAGAATAAATTTTTGAACCTAAAAGATAAATAGGTATAAATCATTCTAAAAATCGTAACTCGCTGTTTTCACTCACAATAATACGTGAGAAAATTATATGTGAAAGTAAACTTCGGGACGGTCGTTTTGACTACTCACCCATGTAATTCCGACTCGTATTGCTCCCGTAAGAAATTACGGAAGATACGCGTCACTTAAGTATTTTAAGGTTTTTAAACTATTTTTAAGTTTCTAAAAATTATGTAAAAATACAGAAGCATCTGAAAATTCTCCCCTCTTGCAGTAAAATCAAAATAATTATTTTAGGCTTATATAAAAATTTTGAATAAATTCCGACACCGTCTAAATGAGTTTTAAAAATCAAAACGACCAATTAATTAGATAATATTTAGTGTGGCCGTTAACTGATATCTGCTTGTGTTTGCAGGTGCCAATCCTTATGCTCTAACTCCATCCTCGTCTTGCTGCGACGATCCCAATAGTGTAAGTCACAATGGATTCTAGATTTGGAAAAGTAGATAGTGTCCTCGTACGAACCCAAAAACAACAACAACTTTTGTGTGCCATGTTTGTTGGACTTGTCTCTATCCTCTAACTTGCTAGCATCCACCTTACTCTGCTTAAAGAAAGTCAACCAGTGAACCTAGCTTAACTATCATCGTAAACAAGGAACTAATGACACCATGTGGCACATCTTGTGGAATGTTTGATGGAATATCTCGTGGAATGTTTTGTGGAATATCTCGTGGAATATCTCGTTAAATTGCTAAAGAAATATCTCGTAAGAAAGCATGTAGTCGATACACATGACACTGGGGTATGGGGTAACTCATTGTAGAGAAAGTGTGGGAGCTATGACCGGAGTCACTCTCTCTCGTCTCGCCTCGTCTCGTTTTCAAAGTATGTGGCAGTTGACGCCCGGGATTTGCTCCCCGTGGCAATGGAGATGACCCATTGTTGCATATCATACTTTCCTACATGAGTCACGTAGTTACTTTTGCACAATCACCGTACTTTACTTGTCACGCTATGAGCTACAGTAGCAGTCTTTTACACTTGCACTCCCATGTACAGATGTTATCTCTTTTCAGTGTTGTTTACTTTTACCACTCAGTTGCTCAGTTACTTTACTTTCACACTTGTACAGACACTGCACCGTACCTTACTTTACTTTCACTTTGCCATACTTGTATACTGCTCCTTTTCTTTATTTAGAATTGTTGTGACTTACCTTCGATTCCATTTATGGCACCGGCAGACGACGACCTGATCGAGGAGATTGCCCCAGAGTACGAGGAGCCTGCGTACGACCCAGAAGCTACGGAGTTTTAGTTATCTGTGCTGGTGTGTGTTGTGAGATGTATTTCTATTCTGTATTTCTTTTCCGTACTTTTCCTTTCATGTATTTGTGTGAGAGAGTGCACCTGCTGGTTTGTAATCTTGCTCGAACTGTAATAACGTCGTATGCTGGTTGGCTGTTGGTACATCTCTGCGTTGTGGCTATGCTGATTTCACTGGTAAACTGCGGAACCTGTGCAAATACCAAATAAGTAACGGGCCCCCGAGAGCGGGTCGTTACAAGTTTGGTGGCCCACGCAGGTCCGTACAAAATACCTCGTGAACAGTGTAGCAAAACCAGGGTGTATCGTATACGATACTCAACTAAGCTGACATTTCTATGGATGCAGGTTTGACACTCGAAAGACGGACGAGAACATCTCGGAGAGCCCCAATGAAGTTGACCTATCCTACCTTAATAAAAAGTCATTAACGAAATTTTGATAGGATTAAATAGTTGTATAAAAAAGGGTGAAAATCTTTCTGTGTCGGTGGCACTCGTATGAATGATAATCTTCCTTCAATGGACCATGATACCGGTCAATGTGCTTGGCTAAAGTCTGTTGGATCGACCTAGCTAGACTGGGCAAAAGTGATCCTGGCTTAGTCACTTCCATGGCCGTGTCCGCTGGACTGCAAGGACGTGAATCATGATTATGTGATGTCATCGATCGTCTCCACTATCAGCCTTCCTTTATCTTGATGACCTTTCGTTTGACCTTCTTATAATCTTTCCACACCAATTCTTACTAAACATTATGTACAGGTCTTTTGTGTTCAACGCTCAAGAATGGACGGAAACACCTCAAAGACCCCCAATGGAGCCAATCAGTCTGGAGCCAACAACCCGACCGACAACGGGCCAACTCCCACAGAGCATCAGATCTTGGATCTGGCATTGCGAGAAATGGTCGAGGCTATCAAAGGCGAATATCACCCTACGGGAGGCATCCAACAATTTCGCTCCCTCCACCCGAAGACCTGGAACGGAGAAGATGACCCGATGAAGGCCGATGAATGGCTAGAAAGTACTGAAGAGAACTTGAGGGCCGCCCAGATCGGGAGGCATGCCTGGGCAGATACTGCCAGGTCCCAACTAACGGATGGGGCCAGAGTCTGGTGGGGCTCTGCAGAAAAGCGTCTCCAACGACCGATCGAATGGGAGACATTCACGGAACTTTTCCGCACCCAATATTTCTCTCCTGAGGCCCAGATGGAGCTTGAGGCGCAATTTGTTGGGTTGAAGCAAGGTTCCATGACGGTGGAACAATACGACGCCCGGTTCACCATGCTGAGCCGCTTTGCTCCCGAGTTGGTTGCCACTCCAATAGCCCAGGCTCGACGCTTCAAGCAGGGTCTCAACATAGAGATCCGCAGGAAGTTAGTCGGACGTACATTGTCTACCCACACCGAAGTTCTAGCTGCTGCTCGTGAACACGAGTTTATGGAGAGGGAAGAAAGGCGTGAGTTGGCTGCCCCTCCCCGAAGGCCGCCACCTCCTACATCTGCCGATGGATCCGGTCATCGACCTTCATCTCATCTGCATCGCCCAGTCCAGCAGACTCAGTTCAAGAGGCCAGCACAGCAACAACATCGAGAGTGCTTCTGTGGTAAAACCGGACACATCAAAGCAGAATGTCGTTCGTACCTGAACCTCTGCTTGATTTGTGGATCCAAGGATCATGGGGCAAGAGATTGCCCGGAAGATAAATACGGATATGCCGTCAATGCCCCTGCAAGGAACGTTCCACAACGACCACCACTTCCCCCTCAACAGAAAGTGTACCAACAAGCGCAACCAGAGGCTCCACCATCGAGACGACAGGCCTACACCATGGTTGCAGAAGATGTCGAAGCCATCGACCAGGCGATTGGAGGTATGAATTATCACATTTGATAGTATGTATTCTTAGACAGCATCTCTTGTTTTCTAGATGCTGTGATATCACGTTATATTTCGTATTATATTTTCTACCATTTATTTGCTTGAGCTTCTTCATAACATCAATTACTTACTTTATTAATTTTGAAATTCCGAGGACTGAATTATTTTAAGGAGGGTAGGATGTAACGACCAGTAAATTTCATCACTTCAATTTACCTATTTTTACGAATTTTAAAAATTAATTTTACTTTATAAATGGTCGTAAAGAGTTTTATAACAAAACTGATTTCAAAAATTCTTATAAAAATATTTTAGAGCACTAGACTTATCATATGGTATTTCAGCAATTTTAGATTTCCGCAAATGCCCAAAACATTCCTGTTAAAATTCATCTTCCAAAATTACCGTTTTGATTCGACGAATTTATTTTCTATCCAACGTCTTCAAAACGTTTTCAAACTTCTACAGTAGCATCCTATTATCATTTAGGGCTCTCCACATTAATTTCAAAATTTTCGGATATCGTTTCAGCCTAGAACCCGCAAACCCGCTTTCTAAACGTTTTGGCCTAAAACTAGTAGTTCCGCAGTTCAAATCCCAGAACGGATCTTGTATTCGCGATCCTCGCGACGATACGATCCCGTGGGTATATTTTCGTAATTTTTCGGAGTCGTTTGTGAAAACGTGTCTGTATTTCTCCGCTTTGCTAATTACTTTCACTAACGACTTTTCACCTTTACTAATTATCTATACCATTACTTTTACCCCCTCTTAAACCCACCGTTTGAGTGGTTGGATCTGAAATGATTCAAATCCAACATCCCCCTCTCCCCTCTTTAATCCTTTGTCCCCCTCACCCCTAATTACAATTTCACCACTAGCTAACCCTATAAATAAAACCCCCAAACTTCACAAATAAACACACAGTAACTCCCCTCTCTCACATTTCACGTTCAAGCCCAGGTTGCCGCCGAATTCTTCTCCGTCTCTCTCTCTCTCTCTCTCTCTCTCTCTCTCTCTCTCCGCCACCCTCACCTCCGGCGGCCTCGACCCACCGTCTCCGCCGCTCGCCGTCGACCGCCGGCCACCCTCGCCGTTCCGACGCCGCCCCGAACGCCGACGAGACCCCCGACAGCCCGAGTGTCGCTCCCCTCGCTCGAACGCCGCCGCCGCCGCGTCTCCCACCCCGCCGTCGCCGTCCTCCCAGGGACTCCCGCCGTCGCCGTGCACCGCCTCCGCCGCTCGCCGAGCGCAAACAGCCCCCCCTCCGGCGTTGAATACGGCGGGAAACGGTAAAAACAGCCGATGGCACGATCGTAAATACGAAGAAATTTCGTATTTTAGTTTTTTTAAATTAATTATTAAATGGGGTTTATAGTATAAAATCCATAACTAATTATACAGGGGCCAGAAAAATGTGAAACCAATTCTGGAAAATCGGAAACGATATTTCGGACCCAATGGTGCTAGTCTCACTGCGAGCAGATGCCTACTTTTTCAGAATAAATTTTTGAACCTAAAAGATAAATAGGTATAAATCATTCTAAAAATCGTAACTCGCTGTTTTCACTCACAATAATACGTGAGAAAATTATATGTGAAAGTAAACTTCGGGACGGTCGTTTTGACTACTCACCCATGTAATTCCGACTTGTATTGCTCCCGTAAGAAATTACGGAAGATACGCGTCACTTAAGTATTTTAAGGTTTTTAAACTATTTTTAAGTTTCTAAAAATTATGTAAAAATACAGAAGCATCTGAAAATTCTCCCCTCTTGCAGTAAAATCAAAATAATTATTTTAGGCTTATATAAAAATTTTGAATAAATTCCGACACCGTCTAAATGAGTTTTAAAAATCAAAACGACCAATTAATTAGATAATATTTAGTGTGGCCGTTAACTGATATCAGCTTGTGTTTGCAGGTGCCAATCCTTATGCTCTAACTCCATCCTCGTCTTGCTGCGACGATCCCAATAGTGTAAGTCACAATGGATTCTAGATTTGGAAAAGTAGATAGTGTCCTCGTACGAACCCAAAAACAACAACAACTTTTGTGTGCCATGTTTGTTGGACTTGTCTTTATCCTCTAACTTGCTAGCATCCACCTTACTCTGCTTAAAGAAAGTCAACCAGTGAACCTAGCTTAACTATCATCGTAAACAAGGAACTAATGACACCAGGTGGCACATCTTGTGGAATGTTTGATGGAATATCTCGTGGAATGTTTTGTGGAATATCTCGTGGAATATCTCGTTAAATTGCTAAAGAAATATCTCGTAAGAAAGCATGTAGTCGATACACATGACACTGGGGTATGGGGTAACTCATTGTAGAGAAAGTGTGGGAGCTATGACCGGAGTCACTCTCTCTCGTCTCGCCTCGTCTCGTTTTCAAAGTATGTTGCAGTTGACGCCCGGGATTTGCTCCCCGTGGCAATGGAGATGACCCATTGTTGCATATCATACTTTCCTACATGAGTCACGTAGTTACTTTTGCACAATCACCGTACTTTACTTGTCACGCTATGAGCTACAGTAGCAGTCTTTTACACTTGCACTCCCATGTACAGATGTTATCTCTTTTCAGTGTTGTTTACTTTTACCACTCAGTTGCTCAGTTACTTTACTTTCACACTTGTACAGACACTGCACCGTACCTTACTTTACTTTCACTTTGTCATACTTGTATACTGCTCCTTTTCTTTATTTAGAATTGTTGTGACTTATCTTCGATTCCATTTATGGCACCGGCAGACGACGACCTGATCGAGGAGATTGCCCCAGAGTACGAGGAGCCTGCGTACGACCCAGAAGCTACGGAGTTTTAGTTATCTGTGCTGGTGTGTGTTGTGAGATGTATTTCTATTCTGTATTTCTTTTCCGTACTTTTCCTTTCATGTATTTGTGTGAGAGAGTGCACCTGCTGGTTTGTAATCTTGCTCGAACTGTAATAATGTCGTATGCTGGTTGGGTGTTGGTACATCTCTGCGTTGTGGCTATGCTGATTTCACTGCTAAACTGCGAAACCTGTGCAAATACCAAATAAGTAATGTGCCCCCGAGAGCGGGTCGTTACACGCGGGTACCTTCTAGATTCAAGGTGCCGACGCTGGAGAAGTACGACGGCACGGGCGACCCGCTTGACCACGTGATGGACTATGAGGGGGTCATGGCGTTCCAAGGAGCTGATGACACCCTCCTCTTTAAAGGCTTCTATTCCACCCTCCGGAGAGGGGCCCGGAGGTGGTACCAGGATCTTCCCAACCATTCCATTGATAGCTTCGAAGACCTCCCTTAGCAATTCTGCAAACAATTCATGACCGGTCGTCAGGTGAAGCCTGATTCGGAGCTCCTGTTCAATGTGGTGCAGGGCCCCGGTGAGACCTTGAGGCACCACATGCGTCGCTTCAACGTAGAGCGACTGAATGTGGAGAGCTGCCCCGAGTTGGTCGTCAAAACGGCCCTGAAGAAGGGGGTCCGGCATAGGGGCCTGAGAAAGTCGCTGCACAACGACCCGCCGAAGGACCTCGTCGGCGTCATAGCCAGGGCGGAACGCTATATGCTGACGGAAGAAGCGCTGGCCGAGGACCACGGAAGCCGCCCGGTGGGAACGAGACGAGGATTCAAGCGCGATGAGAGCGAGCGCCGCGGCCATGACGAGCATCGGCAGGAGAAAAGGGACAAAGGAAAGCAGCGCAGAGAGGAACCGCGACCCCCAGGCCTAACGCTACCCGGACGTCATCCTCACGCACGCCTAAAAGGAAGGACGCTTTAACAGGCCGCCTCCGAGGATGAAGAGGGGCGGGAAGGACGAGGAAAAGTATTGCAAGTATCACAAAGACAACGGCCATGACACTGATGACTGCTGGCATCTGAAGAAGAACATAGAGAAGATGGGCAGCCGAGGGCACTTAAAGAACTTCACCGATGACTCAGCCCCCGCCCCCAGGGAAGGGACGTCCAGGCAGTCGAAGAAGGGAAAGAAAGTGAATGTGGCCCAGACGGCCATGCGCTTCATCGAGTGAGCTGCAGAGACGACCATCAGCCCCCTCGCCGGGGAAAGGATAGCTTGCCCTAGCCATCTCCGTATTTTATTTTTCTCCAAATGTACACCCGGATTCGAGCAATGGAAAGGACCATGTTAGTACAAATCTTAATCTCTCTCTTTGGTTGGATGTGTGATCGCTAGCAGGACGAGTAGGAAGTCACCCTCCGGAGGGACGCAGCAAAACGATCGGACGTAAGGCTGGGGGCAACTCCTCTAGCAGCCCGGTCGCCGAGGCCGTCCGTAAGGCTAGGGGCAGCTCCCCCAGCAGGCCGCTCGACGAGCTCGACCGTAGGGCTAGGGGCAACTCCCCCAGCATGCGGGGACATCGATTGGTCATAAGCCGAGGGATAGCTCCCCTGCAGACCGGTCGATCCGATCGACCGTAAGGCTGGGGGTAACTCCCCCAGCAGGCCGCTCGACGAGCCTGACCGTAAGGATGGGGGCAACTCCCCCAGCAGGCGGGGACATTGATTGGTCATAAGCCGAGTGGTATCTCCCCCGTGGACCGGTCGATCCGATCGGCCGTAAGGCTGGGGCAACTCCCCCAACAGGCTGCTCGACGAGCCCGACCGTAAGGCTGGGGCAAATCTCCTAGCAGGCGGGGACATCGATTGGTCATAAGCCGATGGGTAGCTCCCCTGCGAACCGGTCGATCCGATCGGCCGTAAGGCTGGGTCAACTCCCCCAGTAGGCCGCTCGACGAGCCCGACTGTAAGGCTGGGGGCAACTCCCCCAGCAGGTGGAGACATTGATTGGTCATAAGCCGAGGGATAGCTCCCCCGTAGACTGATCGAACCGATCGACCATAAGGCTGGGGGCAACTCCCACAGCAGGCTGACCACCGAGCTCGTCCGTAAGGCCATGGGCAACCCCCCCGGGCGGGACCGTCGGTTGGCCATGCGCCAAAGGATAGCACCCTTTGCGGACCAGCCGGCCTAATCATCCACGAAGTTGAGGACAACTCACCCAGCGGGACTGAAAATAAAACAAGCATTAACCAGAGGACCGGGGACAGTTTTTCCTTCCTCGTGGAGCGAACCCTCGGAGTGGGAACAAGTCTACAGTCTGCAGGGCGGCCACCCGACTGGCTCAAGTATCATGAGCGGGAAAAAGCCACAGTGGGTCAGCCGAGAACACCTCCAATGCCCTGATCTAAAGGGACAATGGGCACAGAATCCCGAAGACCCTTCACATTCGCCACGAGAGATAAGGGGATGCCAGCAAATCATGGGATCTACGGCCGGGTCAAAATAAAAGATCAAAGAGACCGAGAGCCCACGCCCTCTACAAAGCAAAAAACCCCGACGACAAGAAAAATACGACAAGTACATGGGCCGACAAAGAACTTCATACATAAATTGTTTAAAGTTACAAGCCAAAAAAGGGGGGCCGGGAGAAAAAAATTGAGTAGCTTAAGGTCCCAGGGCACGGGAGGAAGCGTCCTCTGGCACCTCGCCCTGCTCGGAGTGCGGGGGATCTTCAGGTGGGAGAGGTTACCGGGCGTGCTCCGCAAACCGCCAGAAGGAGTTTCGGGCGACGTCAATAATCTGGTGAGCCAGGAGGTCCTCGTAGGAGTTGAAGGCCTCCCTACGGACCTCTGCAATCCTTGCCCCCAGGACCCCGTCGACGCCCCTCTCCACCTCCTCGACGAACCGGGTCATCTGACGCAGGTCTGCCAGCTCGCTCTGGAGATTGCCCCTCTCCGGGCGAAACGCCTCTTCCGCCTCTCGGGCCGACCTCTGAGCGTCGGCCAGTTCCTCCTGGAGGTCCATCACCTGGGCAGCAAGCTCATCTACCTAGCGTCGAAGCTGCCGAGCCTCCATGCGCGCCTGTTGGACAGCCACCTCGGCCGACCCGACCCTTGAGCGCTCCCGTGCAGAGGACTCCTCGAGGCCTCTCGCCCGAGCCGCCCGACGCTGCGCCTCGACGGCCATCACAGTGGCCTGCAAAAAGGAAGGCGTTATGCAAAGAAAGATCAGAAGACAGGTTTGAGAGCAGCAAGGCGGCCAAACCTGTTGAAGCTGCCAGACTAAGGAGTCTGACAGTGTGTCGGTGAGAGCTCTCTCTAGGAGAGATCGGTCCCTCGGGAGAACGGAGCCGTGCACCAACTGGTTGGCCATGGTCATGTCAACGAATACCGAGTCCCCGGGGGTAACCTCGGGGCCCTCCAGGACGTTCGCCAACATGCCGCCGGCTCCCACCAGGGAAGGCTCGGTGAGAAGCGGGAGTGGCCACCAGGGTCAGCGGGAGAGTTTCGCCGGAGGCCATCGGCATCTCGGGAGCCACCGGAATGCGGGTCTCCCCACCCTCCTTCCTCCTCTTCCTCTCGTTGGGACTAGCAGATGTCGGGGGGAACGCTTACGCCCCGCACCGCGACCACTCATGGGCGCGTGGGGGGCCAGCTTGGCTCCCGCGTTGCCTCCCTCGGCTTGGGCGGTGCGGGGGAGTTCGGCCCCCGTGGCCTCTCTTTCGGGGAGGTCCGTCGCGGCCAAGGGGGGAGGCGTAACCATGACCAAGGGCTCCACTCTTCCCACGATAGGCTCGGCCTGACGCACCTCCTCGTCAACGGTGCGGCGGGGCGCCTGGCCCGATGGGTTCCCTCGGCTTCGGCTGGATCCCCGCCCGATGAGTTCGTCGACATTACGGGTAAATTCACGCCCAGTCATCTCTACAGAAGGAAAGAAGATCGGAGTAAGCGAGAGGGAAAGCAGAAAGAAAAGGTGTGCCTACCAGGAGACCACAGAATGGTCTTGAGAAGCAGGTCGTCCAGCAGAGGCCAGACCGACCTCTCCTCTAAGGGAAGAGTTGACAAAAGCCGGACGGCAGCCTGGACAGCCTCGGAGAGGGTCAACGTCAAGTTATATTGACACAACCCTCCCCAATCTGTCAAGATCTCGGCATCCCCAGGGAAGACAACAAAAAGGTAGCTCGAGCTCCAGTCTCCCACCCAGCGGGGTAGACCGAGCAAACACTCCCTCCCCGCGCGGGCCCGGAGGTGCTGTCACGACCCTTGGTCGACCGTCAGAACCTGATAGTAATGAAAGAGAAGAGGCAGAGACGGCTCCAAGCCGTGGGCGCGGCAGATCATGATGAACCTGGTCAGCACCGCAACAGAGTACGGAGTCATCTGGCACAAGGATACCATCAGGAATTCCATGACCTGGATGATGAAGGGATGAATGGGAAAACGGAGTCCCAGGCGAAACATCTCGACCTAGACGCCGACCTCATTACTCCGCGGAAAGCAAATCTGCTCGTCGCTAAAGGGAATCCTGACACCGTATGGATGATATAAATACTTTTCCAGGATCTCCGTAACCACCGGAAAGGGGGCCTTAGATGGTGACCCAAGGACCGCCGGGGGAACATCGAACCTCTCGACGGCCCGAGCCACATCATCGCTGACGGGGTCCGTGAAAAGCTTTCTTTTCCCCTTGTCCTGAACAGGACGTATCCCCAAGGGGACTCCGGGTCCCAAAGGACGAATACTGCCAGACTCGGGCGCCGGGGGGTCCCTTGATCCCGACGCCGAATTGCCTATCCTAAGCACATCCCTGGGGCAAAAGAAGAAGAAAAAAGGTTACCTTGAAAAGGATCTGAAGGAAGAAAGACGGCGGAGAGAAGGAGCTTGCAAGACCAGAATCAGGAGGAAGGGCGTGAAAGAATCGAAACTGGGGAGGCCGACGCCTTTATATGGAAGGCAACCACGGAATCCAAATCATCCGGAAGGGAGCACATGGCGGCATCTGAAGATCGACAGCGTTTCGAAACCCACACCAAGAGAAGCTCAAACGGGCCGCGTCATAATGACCTCCACTTAATGAATTGGCCTCGACTGACGCACTGGTCAAATCCCGAGAAGTCACATCGCCCGAACCACCGGCGGAGCCCGAACGGCTCGGACGATGGGGGCAATTGATACGACTATTTTGGAGAGGCCCAAGAACCAGAGACCCCGGCCCAAGCCGAGAACATGAAGCCCATGAATAAGACGAGGCCCACGAATGGACTCGAAGCCAGACCCGGCCCCGACTCAGAAGACGCACGATCAGCGCGTGCTCTCCAGAGTCAACCGTTCCCCCAGGAGCGCGAGACCTTAATGACCATTAATGAGCCATTAATCCATGAACCCACGACGCACGCAGGAGCTTGGATGGAGGCGGACAATGGGGACGTGGGCGGAGAGGACGTAGAGGGAGGGCAATCGTGGCCGGGACCTTATAAAAGGGATGGCGTGGCAACCAGAGGAGTGATCGAATCCCAGGTAACAAAATCTGAGGCACACCATCAACGACCTAGCTTTCGCCATTATTTCCCTTCCTTTGTTCGGATCGAGGGTCAACGTATCGATCTCCTCTCGAGTCGTACCTACCCCGTCGGACACTCATCAGACCTTGATCTGACTTTAGCATCGAAGGGGACTTTGCCGGAACCAAGGTCCGGCCCCCCTGACGAGTTTTCTCGTTTGTCCAGGAAGGAACCGAACGGGGCGCCGAGGCTACTCCTCAGCGCAAGACGATCCCGTCCGCTACAAGCGTGCACCGCCACCGACCGAAGACCAAGCGATAGCCGAGGCGCCGAGGCTATCCCTCGACGCTCGTCCCACCGAAACCGAGCACATTCCACGGAGCCGAGGCTTTCCCTCCTCTTCGCACCGACCGAGGACCGACGCTCTGCTTGAGGCTCCCGCTCGTCTTCGTTTCCATCGCCGTCCCACGCTGTGTCCACGTGAGCACGGCGTGTCCGAGGGACCATTGACCACGTTGACTGCTTAGTTGTCGGACAACGAGTCAGTGATGAGAAAACACCCGTAAACATCTGATTCCACCCAATTCTTAGTGTATGTCCAGTTGAAGATTATTAATACTTCAACAATCGTAGATTACAATGTATGATAATTGGTTCAAGGGAAAAACACCAAGCCCGTTAAGAAAATCTACAGAGAAAACTCACCTTTTGGCCTTCAAACAACCACATCTTGGTGCCTCAGTTTGCACACAGCATTTCTGCAAATATCAGTAAACTTGAACACGAAATCCACTGCAAAAGCCTGGCCAAAGCAAGGGTTTAAATACCCTTTAAACCCAGTATCAGGTAAAGTTAACAGTCCGAATCCTATTCGGATTTGGTGCCCACTTGGGCGCCTGCTTTCGCACGTGACCGCTGTCTTTACTGTCAGATCGTCGATCAACACTCCAGAATCTACCGTGTGGCTGCTCGACATCGAATTGCGCCTCACACATGATTCATTCCGTGCTCGCCGCAGGGCGCGCGTCATGTGACATGCGCGCGTGTGTGATGTGCCCACGTGCCATGTGGCGCCCAGTAGTACTGTTGGGCCGTTGCATCCGAAAAAAAACACTAAATAAATCTAAAAATAAAGCCTGGCTGATCTGTTTGGGCCACGGAAATATAAGCTTCCATGCTTTAGTAAGTCGAACTTAGAAAATCAATGTCTTGGGTTCAAAAAAAAATCTCCAGAAAATCCTCATAAATCATAAATTAATCTCTCTCCCTCCTCCCTCTTGTCCTGGAATCTTCACCATTTGGACAAGGAGGCCAAACGCCTTAAAGATGGGTTCTTCACCGTCTAAATCTTGGCTGTGAGCTTCAACCAAAGAGGCTGAACATATAGAGTTAATAGATGAGTCTGATGGCGAAAATTATCACATGGATTTATACTGCACGTCATGGATTAGCGCAAGAGATGAGAACTGATGATTCTTATATATGTAAATAAGATGTGTTTCAGAGTGTTTTCTCACTACAAAAGCGTTGACCATGGACAACCCGGTCAACGTGGTCAAGGGGCCCGCTTGGGTCCCTCGGGTGTGTCGAGTTGGTGCAGACGAGGCGCGAGTCGGAACTGCAGACGACGTGGAGCGCGTCGGCTGGGCCGAATCGGGGTCCTCGGTCGTTGGTAGGGCGAGGGGAAGCCTCGGCCCGGGTTGAGACGCTCGGCCTCGGTCAGACGTGCTCGGCCTCGGCGGTCGGACGACGAGGGGTAGCCTCGATCGTCCAGCTGGTTGCGTGGTCGGCGAGCGGCGGAGGGGAAGCCTCGGCCCGTGGATCAGATGTCCTCTTGCGTAGACGAGAACGCTCGTCATGGGGCCGGACCTTGGTTCCGGCCAAATCCCCTCCGATGCCTAAGTCAGAACGGATCTGTGAAGGAGCTCGGTGGGATCGAGTATGACTCGCGGAGAGACCGATACCCGAATCCTCAAGCCGAGCTTTGGAGGGAGAATATTATGGGTGGAAGAAGGAGTAATAGTGATAGTATACGATACCATGGTTGTAGATCGCAAAGATCCGACCTCTCCCCAATGACGCCCGCCCCCTCCTCATATAGACGAACTATGCTCATAATGTGCCATGACGTGACATTATGGCCGCCATTCATGGGGTCGTGCAAATGGGGAAGTGTTGACCCCCTCTAATTGCGCCCACTTGATGACGCCATGAAGGCGGAGTCATGGCCATGAGTGATTGCCATAATTGGCGGGCCATGAAGGCTGGAGTAATGGGCATTACGGTTGCCATAACTGGCGGGCCATAATGGCGGGGGAGTGATGGCCGTTAAGTCTGGCCATGAAGATGGTTGCCATGTCTGGCGGATCATAATGGCACGAGGCGGCTGCCATATTTGGCGAAGGCTTCCTCGATTTGGGCCCCGATTTCCTCCTCTACAAAAGTGGGCAATCTCTCGGGCCCTCGTCGCGGGTGGAGAAACGCGACCCGTCCGTAAGATCCTTGGGCCGGAGCCCGAGGCCGTAGTTTGGCTGGTTAACTGGTCGTGGCTGACTTGGCTCCTCCGGACCCGGTCAAAATAGTCGTATCAATTGCCCCCATCTTCTGAGCTCTACCATTGTTGAGGTGGAGGTCGGGAGATGTAGTATAATGGGGAAGAAGTTGCTCTTTCTGTAGAATTTTGTCCGTCCTGCGGAGTTGGCTAGTGACGATAGATCGTCGGTCCGAGATTCGTTCGGTTGCGAGGTGAGTCGCCCCTTGACTTACGGTCGACGACGGAGTGGGTCGATCTGCTGGGGGAGTTGCCCCCAGCCTTACGATCGATCTCGTTCGTTCGGTGGCGAGGGGAGTTGCCCCTCGTCTTACGGCTGACGAAGGAGTGGGTCGATCTGCGGGGGGGTTACCCCCAGCCTTATGATCTATCTCGTTCGTTCGGTGGCGAGAGGAGTTGCCCCTCGACTTACGGCCGACGAAGGAGTGGGTCGATCGGCCGGGGGGAGTTGCCCCTAGCACTGAGATTGAGCTCGTCCGTTTGGTGTCGAGGGGAGTTGCCCCTCGACTCACGGCCGACGAAAGAGATTCGTTCAGTGGTGAGGGGAGTTGCCCCTCGACTTACGGCTGACGATGGAGATTCGTTCAGTGGCGAAGGGAGTTGCCCCTCGACTTACGGCTGACGATGGAGATTCGTTCAGTGGCGAGGGGAGTTGCCCCTCGACTTACGGCTGACGAAGGGGATTCGTTCAGTGGCGAGGGGAGTTGCCCCTCGACTTACGGCTGACGACGGAGATTCGTTCGGTGGCGAGGGGAGTTGCCCCTCGGCTTACGGCCGACGAAGGAGTGCTCAGCCTGCTGGGGGGTTGCCCCCAGCCCTTTGACCGATCTGTTCGTTCGGTTGCGAAGGGAGTTGCCCCTCGACTTATGGCCGACGAAAAGGGTGAAGTCCTTGTGAAGCCTTTCGAAGATTCCATGGTGGCGCTCTGCCACTGCTTCGTCCAGCTCGGTGGATGCAGGAGTTGTTCGGCAAGTGGGGACCCAGCTGCACGGTCGGAGGAGCGGTCTGGATGTTCAAACTCGGATGGTGGTGCTTCGGTCCGGCTTGCGAAGAGAGCTCGGCATGGCGGGCATCTCAGCTTTGAGCTTGGATTATGCTAGACCAATGGGTGCCTGGACTTGAAACCTTCCCTCGTATCTTGAGGTGGTGAACATCTCTCAGATACTTGGCAAGGCGGTCAGACTCGCCTGGTCAGCCTCCTCTTAGGTCGGTTGAACTGGTGTGGTTGGCCCCCTCTTGGATGGGTCGGCCTTGTCTAGACACAGCTCCAGTTCCCGTTCCAACTTCAGCTCCAGCTCCAGCTCTAGCTTTTGTCGGGGTCGCATCTCCCGCTCCAGCTCAAGGGCCGTCTTCAGCTTTTGTCTGGATCCTAGCTTCCGCTCCGGTTCCGGCTCCAGCTCTGGCTCCAGCTTTTGTCTGGATCCTAGCTCCAGCTCCAGTGCCGTTGGTCGCAGTGTGGTTTTGGTTGTTGAGCTTTTGATGGGGCCAGGGTGTGCAGATTGATCGTTGGCGAATGTCTGAGGAGTGCTCCGAGAGACTGGAGCTTTGATTGTCTTTTGGAAAACTTTCATGAGGTCGGGCAGCTCGGATCCACCTCTGTGAGCTTCGAAAGCGGAGGTAGAACTGGTCCTCCTGTGTACGTTATCCTTCCCCCCATATCTCGGGTCCGCCTAGGGAGATGGCGAGCTCGAATCGCTAGAAATCATTCGTCGGCGCAGGTTAGCTTGGTGAGGGATGGCAATCACTGTTGACGCTTGATAGAGGGAGAGATGGGTCGGAGGCTCAGAAGATCCAGCCTCGTTGCTGAGTTTGGTCAGCCTTAATGGGTTGAGCGATGTTCATGTAGGATCCTGTCCAAAACAGAGTTAGGATCGATAATATGAAGTTTAGACTTACGCTTGCGTACGCTGCACGGTAGTCTACGAACTTCGCCTTCGGATTCGCCACGACGGATCGAGTCTACTCACGAGCGGAGTAAGGCTACTAAATCCACAATCTAAATCTCTACTTTAGATTAAGAACTTGGATAGAGGGAGAGGAAATATTTCTGCAGAGCTTCGCTAGGATGAAGATGCATGCATGAATTTCATGCAAAAGGTGTAAGGAAAATGGCTACCCTTTGGTCTTATTTATAGCCCCCAAGGTAGTTATTTTAGGGTAAGTTGTTCCTTTGGAACAACTTAATTAAGGTGTACCATGATACATGGCACATTATAAGCTTAAGTTGTACCATATGCATGATACAACATAAGCTTAAGATATTCCCCCTTTATTAGCCATATGTCGCATGCACTTATGCATATATAATGCGACATTCCCACTCATCCAGAGATCCTCTCCGCAAGGGAACATATCCCCTTTGCACACGACTTCGTGTACGCAACGTTCGAGGTCCGTATTCCCTCGTACATCCCCCACAAGGGTGTACAAACGTCTTCCATATCCAACATCTCCCACTCACACTTGAGGGGATTGTAAGAGAACGTCTTTCTCTTAGTTCTTTCATCTATCATACCGAGAAATAGACCGTGCGACCGTCATGCGCGTAGAGTCTGTTGTTGTGCACTTGTTAGAGATACACAACGACCTCGAAGGTGCAAAGTTGAGTAGTTCAACGCATGCTTTACCCTAGATTATTTCTTCACATTTCTTGTACTTTATATTCAACAATTGAATCCCATCTGGATTACAATTGGCTGGCCAGCTTTGAATCATTAAAGTCCAAATGCGAATATGAAATCAATCTTCCTCTTCTTGCGAACCTTCCGATCTTGACTTGATTCGCTTTTCTAACGTGCCCCGCCGAGCCGAATTACCATAGCCCATTAGCAACATGCTAAGATAGCGATCATCTCGTCAAATCTAAAGGAACCAATTGGAGTCCTTGAGGGTAAGAGTTAAGACCCGTATGGCCTTTGAGTCTCACATAATAGCAAACACTATTGCTACTAACTCAGTGGTCGAAATGCATACGTGGTATGAACACGTATTACAACATCACTCCTTTCCCATGGAGAGTATGTCTTAATGATGTTGTACGGATGAAAAAAAAACAGACACCACAGTGCCTATCTTTTTGAGTCCCCTTACTACTCGTGAAATATTCACGGACTCTCATCCTGCATAAGACAGATAGGATTACAAAAATCCAATGAGATCTTTATATCCTTGTGATACAGATCTCAGATCTTTTGTAAGCATCCATATGATGCAGATCTTTCATTCGACTATCTTGTTAAAGTCATGACTCTAAATCATTCGTCTAATGATTTTGACTTTAAACTAGTCTCATCTCTATCTTATCCATCTGATAAGATAAGGCGGTTGCTCATGTGAGAGAGCCAACCTTAATCTGTCCGACATACACACAATTCAGCTGAGATTTCAAAAATGTACACAAACATTTCTTAAGAAATTCATATGCAATGTTGGAAAAAGAACTTATTAATTTTGATCATTTCTTAGACATGGGAATATATATTGGTACAACTCAGCCCATACGCAATCCTTGAGATGATAAGTGTTTATAAGACACATTTCTGGGGATCGCTTTCGTAAGCTGATCCTCTATCATCTCATGCGTAGATATGTACCTTATGTCTACCTTCTTGGTTTTATCATAGTCTTTTGCAAATCTGCAGTTCCTTTAAGATACTGCATTATCCTCTTAACCGCTTTCCAGTGTTCTTGCCCTGAGTTGGATTGGTAACAGCTTACCATCTCCAACGGCAAAACAGATGTCCGGTCTCGTACACACCATAGTGTACATAAGACTATCAACTGCACTGGAATATGGAACTTTTTCCATAATTTCCTTTTCCTTTTGGTTCTTTGGACACGATTCCAGATATAAATTATCGCATATGCTTATATGAATATCAATGGACTTGCAGTCCTGCATATTAAATCGTTCTAGAACCTTCTTTATATAAGTCTCCTGTGAAAGAGAAAGAAGTTTCTTCGAACGATTCCTTGAAATCTTAACTCCAAGGATATATGCGGCTTTTCCTATGCCTTTCATCTAAAATACTGATGAAAGCCAAGCCTTGATACTCATCACAAAGCCCTTGTCATTTCCGGCTATTAAAATGTCATCTACATATAGAGACATAATAACATGCTTGCTTTTAATCCTCTTGATATATACGTAGTTATCTTCATCAAGTATGGAAAATCCGTTTGATAAGATAACCTCTTGAAATCGTATATACCATTGCCTCGAGGATTGTTTAAGACCATATATGGATTTACGAAGTTTACAAACCTTATGTTCGTTTCCTTCTTTTACAAACCCTGTTGGTTGTTCCATATAGATCTCCTCGTCCAATTCTCCATTGAGAAAGGCAGTCTTTACATCCATCTGATGTAATTCGAGGTATAAGCAAGCTACCATTGCCAGAATCATGCGAATCAAGGTAAAACGCACAACAGGTGAGAAGTTTTCTTCGTAGTCTATCACTTCCTGTTGCGTAAAACCTTTCGCGACAAGGCGAGCTTTATATCTATCTATAGAGCCATCAGCCTTATGCTTGATCTTGAGAACCCATTTGTTCCCAATTGCTCTATGTCCTCTGGGTGAGTTAACTAAGTCCCAGACTTGGTTAACTTTTATGGATTTCAATTCCTCCTTCATCGCTTCCATCCATTTGTCTTTTGCAGGGCATGATGCGGCATATTTGAGATTCTTCAAGTCCTTGTTGACTCGAATTAAGATCAATTCTAATATCACTCCCACTTGAAATGTTGTTAGAATTGCTCCCACTTGGATCATTATTCCCGTATGGAATAGGATAATCGTCATTCGTATAATCCATTGGTGAAGGTTGAAAAGAATTTTCGTTTTTTTACCAAGAATTTCTCCCACTCGAATGAGGTAATCCTTTTTGATCATAAATCTCAAAATAGAGATAAGTCCTGACTTATCTCGCCCTGTCTTGGAAACTCGTTTTCCAAGAAAGTGACATCCCTCGACTCAAACTCAATTAGCACACCATTGTCTTCCTGATTAACAAAAACATAACCTTTGGAGTTTTATGCGTATCGTTTAAAGATACATTTCCTTCCCCATGGCCCAAGTTTGCCATGCTTATGGGAGGAAATATGTGCGTTGAATGCACAAACTCAAGGTAAAAATGTTTAAGTCAGGAGACCTTTGGTTCCACAACTCATAAGGAGTGGAGCTAACTGATTTCGAGGGTACGCGGTTTAAAATGAAAACGGTTGTCAATAATGCATCACCCCCAAAAGGTGATTGGCAAGTTAGCTTGCGCCATCATTGAACGGACCATTTTTCATTAAAGTCCTATACCTCCTTTCTGCAACACCAATTTGTTGAGGAGTATAAGGCATAGTTACCTGATGTACTATGCCTTTTTCATCACAAAGTTTCTTTAAACTTGTTGATTGATATTCACCGCCCCTATCGGTTCGCACGACCTTAATCATGCGATCTAATTGATTCTCCACTAAACTTATATAGTTTTTAAAGCAAGTTTAGTGCTTTCACTTTTGTGGGATATCAAATAGATATGACCGAATCGGGTGAAATCATCAATTAAAAGTGATGAAATAGGACTTTCCGCGTCTTGTCTTGACATTTATCGGACCACATATGTCCGAATGGATAAGCTGTAATGGAACCTTGGCCCTTGTGCCGGTTCCAAAACGGCTTGCGACAAGATTTCCCCACAAGGCAATGTTCGCAGGTCGACATTTCAACCTTTGAAACATTGGATAGAAGGCCACGTTTGGCAAGTCTATCCATACGCGTTGGTCCAATATGACCAAGCCTTGTGTGCCAACAAATTATATTAGACTCATTAGTCAAAGAATTTGTCACAAGGAAATTTTCATTACATGAGGAATCATATATTGTACTTATTACAATAAATCCTTTGAAATACATAACCCAGAACCAATAAAAGAATTATTACAAAATAGGTCCACTTTACAATCATGAAGGAACCAACTATTACAAAGACCCATTAAATTGACCACAGTTTTAATATTCCTTTGAATATATGGAATGAAGATAACATCATGTAGTAGGAGAGTGAGGCCGTTGTCCAAGACAAGCTTGCGAGTCCCAACGCCTTTCACTTCAACACGTGTGTTGTTTCCTACACTGATCCACTTCATTCCTTGGGTATCCGGTGATACTCCACGAAGGACCGTCTGTCCTTTGCTATGTGGTCGGTGGCACCTGAATCAATTATCCAAAAATGGATTAGATTCCACAAGAAATAGTGGACTAGAAACACATATGTAACTAGTATTACAAGTTACCTCGTCACTTCCACTCGTACACGAACGAGCATAGTGACCGAGCTTGTTGCACTTGAAGCACTTGATCCTTTTCAAGTCTTTCTTCTTGTGCCATTTCTTGTGCCCACCCTTATGTTTGGGTTCCTTGGTAGACTCAGGTTGCTTATTAGGTTCATTAGAAGACTTCGAACGATCTTTACGTTTCTTTCCCCCGTGTGAGGAACTAGCAACCATGTGCACTTCTGCACCTGGCTTGGCAGCCGCAAGCCGCTCTTCCTCTAATTCGAGGTGCTTGGAAACATCGTTGAAGGTCTTGATGCTCTCATTATGAGTGAGATGCATCTTCATCTGATCACACCCATTTGGTAGGGAACGTATGCCTGCTTGGATTTGTTGCTCATCCGTGAGCACATGACCTGCGTCCTTTAACTCTGATATAAGGTTCGCCATATGTCGCAGATGTTTCCCCATGGAATGATCTGGACGTTTCTTATATGTATCGAACTTTATAGTTAAGGCGCGAAGTTTGGACACCGATGTGCCACCGAACTTCTCCTCTAGCTTGGACCATATGTCCATGGCTAGGTCATATTCTCGGAAGATGCGCATTATGTCATCAGCCATACTGCTTAATAACGTAATGCGCGCTATCTTATTCTTCCGAGACCAAGCATCAAAAGCTTCCTTGTCTCTTCGGTGTTGGGCCGTAGTGCCCAACTCGGGTTCAATCATTACGTTCTTTAGAGTTTCGAGCACTTCTTGCTCCTCTAAAACGTATTGTATCTTAATGGACCAAAGTTTGTAATTATCGCCGTTGAGTTTTTCACCTTTGTTTAACTCAGCGACGATATTCTTTGAAGCGGAAGACATTTTACTTTTAAAATGCTGCAAAAGACACAAAACCGAAGGTTCGATCAAAAACATTGCATAAAAATTCTTAAAATATAACTCCCACTTGAAATGATAATAGAATATCACATTTGGATAGTTCTAAAATTCAAAAATCCACTTGGAATTATATTATATTTGATAAGTTACTTTCGAAAAATATTGAAGATGTTGTTCTAGAATCGAAAAGGTCTCTGTGATTCCAATCACCATCTAGAACAACCTTCAATATTCCCCCATCACTTATCAAACAATAGTACTCTTATAGTACTAGCAGCGGAAAACGAGTATTTGATAAGTTACTTTCGAAAAATATTGAAGATGTTATTCTAGAATCGGAAAGGTCACTATGTTTCCAATCACCATCTAGAGTAACTTTCAATATTTCTCCCTCACTTTATCAAATGTTAGTACTCTTATAGTACTTTGCAGCGGAAAAGCGTTTTTGAAAACGTATTTTTCAAAACGAATTTAAAATACATTGGCTAATCTCCGTAGAGTAGAGCACAACGTCATAAGTTCATTGGCTAATCTCCGTGGAGTAGAGCACAATGACATGGCTAATCTCGCATGAAGTAGAGCATTACGGCTAATCTTCAAGGAGTAGAGCACAATTACATAAGTACATTGGCTAATCTCCGTAGAGTAGAGCACAATGACTTAGCTAATCTCGCATGAAGTAGAGCACTATGGCTAGTCTTCAAGGAGTAGAGCCCAAGTTAAAAAAAACTTCATTAAAACGTTAGTCCCGTATGAACTAGTCGGCACTGTGGTTAGCCCCGTATGGACTAATCGACACATTCGAGTTTGACCAATGCCTTTTGTCACCCCGTATGGGTCAGTTGGCAAGTTTGCAGTCGACCCAGACCTTCTGCCAGATTGGTCGACCAAAAACACCAAATTGGTCGACCAATATTCAAACTGCAACTTCTCCCGGCCAGGGCCTCTGCCCTGGCCGGTGCTTGGCCAAGGGCCGGCCAGGGCCTCTGCCCTGGCCGGCCAGAGGCCCTGGCCCCCCTCGGCCAGGGCCGGCCAGGCCCTGGCCTCTGCCAGGGCCGGCCGGCCAGGCCACTGGCCGGGGCCAGGGCTCCTGCCCTGGCCTCGGCCAGGCCCTGGCCTGAGGCCAGGGCGCCGCCCTGGCCTGAGGCCAGGGCGCCGCCCTGGCCTGAGGCCAGGGCGCCGCCCTGGCCTCTGCCAGGGCGGCCTGGCCGCTGGCCGGGGCCAGCCTGAGGCCAGGGCGCCGCCCTGGCCTCTGCCAGGGCGGCCTGGCCGCTGGCCAGGGCCAGGGCGCCGGCCCTGGCCACTGCCAGGGCCGGCCTGGCCTTGGCCGGCCATTGCCGGCCTGGCCATGGCCGGCCATGGCTTGGCCATGGCCGGTCATGGCCAAGGCCATTCGGCGTTGGCCGGCCATGGCCCCTTTGGCCATGGCCGGCCACCCCCTTTGAATGGGGTTGCCGCACTTATTCCTCCCCCTTGATGGGGTGGTCGCCGGTGGTTATTGGCCGTAGCCAACCCCTTCCGCTTGGGGAGGGGGGTTGCATGGCCTTCATAGCCCATTTGGCTATGGTGCACATGCACCAAATTTCCTCTTACCCGATGGAAATAACTACCATCATCTTCCTCGATGAAGCACCCGTTCGTCGATGAAGCACCCGTTCGTCGAGAAATTAGTTATTTCCTAATGGCCGTGTGCCAAAAATGAAAAATAACATACTACGTGAACGGTCGGTTCTTCCCGTCACGGAGAGTTCCTACCATATCCGTAATGATAGGAGACCCTAACGTGAAAAGAACAACCGCTGCGTTCTCTCCGTCACGAAGCGTTCCTACTATATCCGTAATAGTAGGAGACCCATTCGTGAAAAAGACAACGACTCGTTCATAGTTTCGACGGGGTGGCGGTTTGACCGGGGCGAACCCATATGGCTCTGATACCAATGTAGGATCCTGTCCAAAACAGAGTTAGGATCGATAATATGAAGTTTAGACTTACGCTTGCGTACGCTGCACGGTAGTCTACGAACTTCGCCTTCGGATTCGCCACGACGGATCGAGTCTACTCACGAGCAGAGTAAGGCTACTAAATCCACAATCTAAATCTCTACTTTAGATTAAGAACTTGGATAGAGGGAGAGGAAATATTTCTGCAGAGCTTCGCTAGGATGAAGATGCATGCATGAATTTCATGCAAAAGGTGTAAGGAAAATGGCTACCCTCGGGTCTTATTTATAGCCCCCAAGGTAGTTATTTTAGGGTAAGTTGTTCCTTTGGAACAACTTAATTAAGGTGTACCATGATACATGGCACATTATAAGCTTAAGTTGTACCATATGCATGGTACAACATAAGCTTAAGATATTCCCCCTTTATTAGCCATATGTCGCATGCACTTATGCATATATAATGCGACATTCCCACTCATCCAGAGATCCTCTCCGCAAGGGAACATATTCCCTTTGCACACGACTTCGTGTACGCGACGTTCGAGGTCCGTATTCCCTCGTACATCCCCCACAAGGGTGTACAAACGTCTTCCATATCCAACAGGATGGAGCTCGGCTCATTCGTGGAGAGGTAGGCTCAAATTCAGGTCGGATGAAGCGTCGATCTCCGCAATCCAGCAGGTGGTCGGGCACAGCGGGGGCGGCATCGATCACCAGGCATTGATCTCAGCACACGCAATGCCTCATCGAGTCGGCTGGGGCTTGGATCCGCGTCTCCGGTGCTCGTATGTCCTTGCTGGAGCTCTTTTGGGTCGATTGAAGCTTTGACCAGTGGAGCTCGGCAGCAAGGTCCTTCACGGCATGGTGGAGTATCTCAACCCATTTCGGTTTTTGGCATCGATTGTCGGATCGATGTCTTCGATAAGGAGAAGGCCGGATGTGCCGTCACCGACCTAGGGGAGGTCGACCGGGATTTTTCCAATCAGAGTTGATGAAGTTCTGATTTGGAGTTAAGTCTCGATCTAGAGCTGGGCTTGGAGGTGATCCGACCCAGGTGAGATTCGTCGGAGAAGACCCGATCCTTAGGCGGCTAGCTCAAGGAGTCGAGCCCTGCTGGATCCGAGCTCGGATGAGTGTCGATCGGAGGAGATCTGACCCAGGCAGGCTTCGTCAGCTCATGCATGCTGGAGGAGCGTAAACAGCGGATCAAAGCCAAGTCGGCATTCATGGGCGGATCGCGCTTCGGCATGGGGGTAGCCCGGTACGACGTGCCTGCCATGCTCCGCCACGCTTGGTGTGCTTTGCTCGACAAGAGGATCTTCGGCGTAGTTCCGCTCTTGAGATGGCCGTATATCTCGGATTTGCAAGAAAACGGAGGAATGGGAGTTGTTAGAAAAGCATTTACGGTTTGCAGATGGAAGTCACTCAATTAGCAAGGGTTTGGTAATGTATTGACCTTTTTGCTGGTTCGGTGCATAGGAATAGGTTGGATCTGAGCACTGATCAGAGGAAGAGGTCTGATCCGATCGGAGGAGAACATGGTGCGTCAGACCTCGAGGCTATGCGCTGATCAGATCAATGCACTGATCAGACCTGACAGGACCTGTGTGATGCTGCTCTCTGGGTAGGGATCACGCCTCACGCCTTAAGGCCCTCGATCATCACCGAGCTCCATGTGAGGCCACCGGAAAGCTCGAACACAATAAAGGTTTGAGAATCAAAGATTAGTCTGATGATTATGTTCATCATAATTCAACTGGAGAGAGCCATCAGAAGAGGGATAGAGTGGCCCGGACACGATTACTTAACTGAGCATGATACAGTATGCAGCTTGGAGGACGTTGATCCCCAGTACCCCTTGTGCGTCGATCAGGCAGCTAGCGACAGTGGCTTGGAAACTCGCCATGAAAATGAGTTCCGGTGGAGGTCCCTAGTTTGACAGAAGAGGCTTGGATGACTGATCTTGTAACGACCCACTTACGGGGCCTGTTACTGCTTGGAACATGCACAAGTCCTGCTAGGCACCAATGAAGTCAACACAGGCTATGTTGCAGAAATACGCCAAAATACTGATAATGAAAGTGGTTTTACAACCTTATTACAACCCAGCAGCTAACACGAAAGGAAAATACAACAGAATTCAAAAGATACATCAATCCACACTGCAAGCAACATAGCAAATCTCTCACCCTCACTCTCAATACACAGGGTCCTGCTGGTCGTACTCAACCACAAACTCAGCGTCTGCGGCCTCTGGTGCAAATTCCTCGACCTGTGAGATATCTGGCGAGTCCACCACAAAGAGAAGGGTCGCCAGGATCAGACGTAACTCAAAGTATCTCTATACATGGATATTGAAACAAATATACAAGCATGGCAATCTAAAAGTAAAGAGGTAAAGTGCAAACAATACTGGTAAGGGAAAAAAAAGAGCAGAAAGGTAACTTTGCAGTTTTACATCCATCATCAATTTCTAGCAATTAAAAGTGCAATATTAAAAGTGACTATGTAACAAGAGTCTATTTGTGCCTATACTTAGACCGTGACTTATAATGCGGGGTGCAATGAGCAACCAAGAGGCCACCTCTTACCACGGGTGCTACCCGGGCGAACTATGCTATGAATACTATGAATACTATGCAATACTCTGTGATCTGTGATGGTTGTCACCGGCTACTATGATGGGTTGCTAGAACCCGCACGGTGACAACAAAGGCTGGACTAGTCGCTCCCGCACCCTCGCTATTATAAGTTACCCCAAAACCCAGTGTCGGTGCAATTTACTAGAATGTCACATTTCCAGTCACAATTTTCTGTCAATCAAGTCAAGTAGACCAATTCTGCTCCCTTTACGATACTGTGCAATTTACGATACGATACCGTGCAATTTTAGCTAACAGTTAAAAATGGAAAACACTGTGATAATGAAATAAATCTAGGTTGCATGCATTTGTTTTTGTTTTTAAGACCCATGCCAAGGGTACGATGAGTTACCGATTCGCCTTGTCGTGAAAGACACGTTTTGGTCAACGGTTGGTGTACCTGGTTCACACGTGTTACGAACGAGTTAGCTACACGAAATAGTACTAGGCTAAGAGGCATGTTATTCTGAAAATAAATATCAATAATATTATAACTATTATAACTTATAAAAATAACTTATAAATTAACTTATAAAATATCTTTTTAAAAAAACTTGTAATAAAACTCTTCAAAAACTTACAGTAACTTATAAAAACCATATGTTATTATAATAACTTATAATAACTTATAAACTTATATTATTGCACTCACTTCTCTCCCTGTCTTCTCCTTCTCCTTCGTTCTGCCTTTCTGTTCCTTTTTCTTTTCTTTTTTTTTTCTTTGCAGGGATCCACGGCGGAGAGGGCGGCCAAAGGAGGCCGGCTGCGGCCTCTGTCAGGGGGCGGCGGCCAAGGGCACGCGGGGCCAGCAGCGGCGGCGTAGGGGTTCGGGGTGGCGGCCAAGAGCAGGGGGCGGCGGCGGATCTGGAGGTGCGATTCGAGTGGGCGGATGCGTACGGAGGCTTGGAGGCGTGGATCGGGCTCGGATCGGGGTGGATCGGCTTCGGGCAGGCGATCGGGCCCGGGGGGTGGCTGATCGGAGCTGAGCACGGCGGCGGGTCGTACGGGCGGCGGGGTTGCGGCAGATCCGGGGGTGCGGATCGGAGCTCGGGGGTCACGTCGGCGGGGATCCGGGCTCGGGGCGATGATCCGATGCGATGGCGAGGCTAGATCCGAGGCACGGCGACTGATTGGGCTTGGCGAGGATCTCGGGGGCGGCAATCGATCTCCAGGCAGACAACGAGATACGTGGGTGGCGCTGATCGACGGCGACGGGCGGTTCGAGCGTCGAGGGCGAGATCGGGGTGTTGGGCGACGAGGTTTGTGATTTGTAATCTTGGTTGGATTTTGGGTTGTTACTGGTTGATTTTTGATTTCTAGTTTCTTTTGATTTTGGATTGTAAAGGGTTTGCGGATGTTGGTTGAATGGGGAAGAAGTGGTGGAGGCTGATGATGGGTTGTTGCTGGTGTGCTCGTTCCTTACGGTTGGTTTAAGAACGATGAGAGGAGGAGACAAATTGAATAGCAGTTGGTTGAAGGTACGGGACTGTGCTGGCAAAATGAAGAGGGGGAGAGTGTGGTTGCCGACAGTTGATTAGGACCAATTGTTGGTTAGATGAATGGTAATAGTAATATAGTAATGGTGGTTTAGGGAAAAGTAACTAGTAGAAAGAACTAGTTAAAAGAAATTAGTTAATTAGCAATTAGTAGTTTAATAATTTAATTAGTAAGTTAATTAGTGATTAACTTTTTAATTAAGTAACAATTATGATTTTAGAGATTTACGCCATGGTAAAACTAAAATAAAGACGCGCTCGCGTCAACGTACATGCGAGAAATCTCACGGACGAAAATAACCGGAACAAATAAGTAAAAATACCTGCACACAACGGTCAAACATACTACTAGAAAAACAGGCCGTTACATCCTACCCTCCTTAGAATAATTCCGTCCCCGGAATTCTCTATAGGTCAGGGAAAAGATAGGGGTAACGCCCTCGCATTTCATCCTCTCGCTCCCAGGTAGACTCTCCTGGCGAGTCGCGACGCCACATCATTCTGACTAGGTCGATAGTCCTGTTCCTGAAGACTTTCTGGCGTCGATCAATGATCTCTACGGGTTGCTGCTCGTACGTCAAGTCTGGACGAACTGCGATCTCTGAGTAGTCCACGACATGACTCGGGTCGCTCACATAGCGACGCAACTGCGAGATGTGGAATACATTATGCACTCCCTCTAAGGCAGGGGGCAGTGCAAGCTTGTATGCCACCTCTCCGACTCGCTCCAAAATATCGAAAGGCCCAATGAATCGGGGACTGAGCTTTCCTCTCCGACCAAAGCGAATCAATCCTCTGTTGGGCGAGATCTTTAGAAATACATGATCACCGGGCTGGAACTCCAGATGTCGACGCTTCGCATCTGCCCAGTGCTTATACCTGTCCTGAGCCAGTTGCAGCTTCTCTCTGATGGTCCGAACCACGTCCACGGCTTCGGTGATTAGCTCAGGACCAACCAGCTCTCGATCTCCTACATCATCCCAGCTCAAGGGGGATCGGCACTTTCTCCCATACAGTGCCGCGAAAGGTGCCATACCAATGCTAGACTGGTAGCTGTTGTTGTATGCAAACTCCACCAAATGGAGATGATCTTCCCATAATCCTTTGAAGTCCAGCATACATGCCCGCAGCATGTCTTCCAGTATCTGAATAGTACGCTCTGACTGACCATCTGTCTGCGGATGGTAAGCCGTACTAAAACTCAAGTGAGTCCCCAAGCTCTCCTGAAGGCTCCTCCAGAAACGAGATGTGAATCTGGTGTCTCTGTCTGAGACAATGCTGATAGGAACTCCATGCAGCTTCACAATCTCATCCATGTACTTCTTGGCCAATACTTCTGTAGACTGGCCCACTCTGAAAGGAATGAAGTGTGCGGTCTTGGTCAATCGGTCTACGATCACCCAGACAGCGTCATTCTGCTTTGAACTCTTGGGTAGACCAGTCACGAAGTCCATCGTGATGTGCTGCCATTTCCACTCCGAAATGGGCAATGGCTGCAACAAACCAGCAGTCCTCTGGTGTTCAGCCTTCACCTGTTGGCACACAATACACTTCGCTACGCTCCGTGCGACGCTTCTCTTCATGCCATGCCACCAGTAATGCTGTCGCAGATCCTGATACATCTTGGTACCTCCAGGATGTATAGAGTAAGGAGAACTGTGAGCTTCCTCCAATAACTCATCTCTAATGGCACCAGACGGTACACAGATCCTGTCCTCAAACCTCAAGGACCCATCTGCATGAATCTTGAACTCTGGTCTTTGGCCTGCCATCACCAGATCTCTAATCTTCCGCAGCTTCTCGTCGTCCATCTGAGTTGACTTGATCCTCTCTACCAAGGTCGACTGGATATGCATGCCCATTAAAGATGCAGTCATCCCTGGTAGAATCACTTCTATACCCATGTCCCGGATCTCTTGCTGCAATCTCCACTGAGTCGTAAGGGTCATCACCGCTGGAAGACGACTCAATGCATCCGGTACAACATTGACTTTCCCAGGATGGTACTGAAGGTCAATGTCATAATCTGCCATGAGCTCGACCCATCGTCTCTGACGCATGTTGAGCTCCTTCTGAGTGAAGAGATACTTCAGGCTCTTATGATCCGAGAACACCTTCACGTGCTCACCCAATAGGAAGTGCCTCCAAATCTTCAGTGCAAAAATCACTGCCGCCAACTCAAGATCGTGAGTGGGGTAGTTCTTCTCATGGATCTTCAACTGCCTGGATGCATATGCTACGACTCGACCATGCTGATGTAGCACGCATCCGAGTCCTTTGCCAGATGCATCACAGAAGACTTCGAATCCTCCTGATCGGTCTGGAATGATCAAGATGGGTGCAGTCGTCAATCTCTTCTTCAGATCCTGGAAAGCATCCTCACATGCTTTCGACCAAACAAACATCACATCCTTTCTCGTTAATCGCGTCATGGCTCCCGCGATCTTCGAGAAGTCTTTGATGAACCTCCGGTAGTAGCCAGCTAGTCCCAAGAAGCTTCGAATCTCGGTCACCGTTCGGGGGACTGGCCAGTTTTGAACAGCGGCTACTTTTTCAGGATCAACAGCAATCCCTGCTCCGGACACCACGTGGCCTAGAAATGCCACCTCGTTTAACCAGAACTCGCACTTGCTAAGTTTGGCATAAAGCTGGTGTCTTCTCAGTGTCTCGAGAACCTTCCTGAGATGCTCTGCATGCTCCACGGCATTCTTCGAGTAGATGAGAATGTCGTCGATGTAGACTACAACGAACTTGTCCAAGTATTCATACAATACTTGGTTCATGAGACTCATAAATACCGCGGGTGCATTGGTCACACCAAACGGCATCACTAAGTACTCATAATGTCCGTATCTGGTCCTGAATGCAGTCTTGGGAACATCTTCATCCTTCACCTTCACTTGATGGTACCCTGTCCTCAGATCCAGCTTCGAATAGACGCTTGACCCACCGAGCTGGTCGAAAAGATCGTCGATGCGCGGTAGAGGGTACTTGTTCTTCACGGTGACTTTGTTCAGCTCGCGGTAGTCAACGCACATACGAAGGGATCCGTCTTTCTTCTTCACCAGCAATATAGGAGATCCCCAGGGAGATACACTGGGTCGTATCCATCCCTTCTTCAGTAGCTCATCAAGTTGGACCCGCAGTTCTTCTAGCTCAGATGGTGCTAAACGATACGGTCCCCTGGACATCGGCTGGGCTCCTGGCATTAGTTCGACGGCAAATTTAAGGGTGCGATCCGGAGGCAAACCTGTAAGGTCGTCTGGAAACACATCCAAGAACTCTCGAACCACTTCTGGTATCTCGGGCTCAGCGTCCATCGCGGCTGCTACTGCTTCGGTCGACTTGGCCTTGTACTTCACTGGTCCCACAGATCTGCTCCCACTAATGAACTCGAACTTCGGATGATCAGGGATGTCAAAGGCTACCCTCCTTCGACAACAGTCGATGGTGGCATGGAAAGTTCCCAACCAATCCATCCCGAATACAGCATCAAAGTTCGGGATATCAATCATCATGAAGTTAGCGAATAAAGCTCGCCCACAAATCACCACGGGGCATTGAGGATACCCACTGGTCGCCTTTATCACTCCGCCACCCGTATTGACGTTCCAACCGGTAGATAAGGTTGTAACAGGAACTGTATGGGTGCGAACGAATCGACTCGCTAGAAAGCAGTGTGATGCTCCCGAGTCGAACAAGGAGAGGGCGGGATTCCCAGCTACTAGCACGACACCTAGGTTCAAACACTAATCTAAGCACCCAATGCTAATGAAAGAAAAGATATACTAATAATGCAAGAATTATACCTGTGATCACTTCACCGGTGGCCTCGGCCTCTTCGACAGTCATGGTGTAAGCCTGGCGTCTCGGTGGTGGCTGCCTTGCCTGCTGGAACACCCTCTGCTGTGGAGGTAGTGGTGGACGCTGTGGGGCGATCCCAGTCGGGGCAGCACGAGGGGCTGGAGCTGGAACTGGAGCTGGAGCTGGAACACGTGACCTATGATGCGGGCAATTCCTAGCCACGTGCCCAGTCTCTCCACACACCAGACAAAGGCCTAGAAAAGCTCGACACTCAGGTTTGGTGTGCCCGGGCTTTCCACAAAAGTGGCAGACCGGGAGGGCCTGCTGCAGTTGTCCTGGCCTCTTAAACTGAATCTGCTGAATAGGGATGTGCATCTGTCGCCGTCTGCTTGGCCCAGCTTGGGTCGGTGGGGGCCTCGCAGATGTTGCCAGCATGCGTTCTTCCTTTTCCTCCTCTTCGACCATCTCATGGTTACGAGCAATGGCCAGAACTTCAGCATGTGTGGTCGGGCTAGCACCGACCATCATCCTTCGAATCTCAATATTGAGCCCCTGCTGGAACTGCTGGGCTCGAGTCAAAGCATTTGCAACCATCTCTGGAGCAAACCTGCTGAGCCTGGAGAACTCAGCGTCATATTGATCCACCGTCATCGAACCCTGCTTCAGGTTGATGAACTTCTTCCTCATCTTGATCGTTGCGTGTGGGGGAAAGTACTGGGCGTTGAAGGTACTTGTAAATACATCACACGAAATCGGCAATCCCAAGCGGTCTTCAACCGCCTGCCACCAGTCTCTAGCACCATCCGTCAGTTGCCTCTTGACGACAGCCACCCAGGCTTCTTCTCGAATCTGAGATGCTCTCAGATCATCAGTGATGCGCTTGAGCCATTCTTCCGCCTGAAGATGGCTCTCAGTCCCTGCGAAGGTCTTCGGGCTCATCCCTCGAAAGTGATAAGCACTTGGGTCAGCTCGTTGCTCTCTGTGCAAAGCCTGTTCCAAGGCCTGTCCAAGCTGCTGATGAAGGGCATACATGCCCCGCATGCAATCTTCTGCAGTCAACGGTGCAGTCGGGAATGCTGTTGCACCCGAACCGTTGTTGGCTCCATTGCCAGCATCATTCTGGTTGGGGCCCTCATTCGGGTGGTTGATCCCGGATCCAAAGGCACTGTCTTCGCTTCCCGAAGTGTTCCTTTCCATGGCTTATCTGCATTTCATAAGGTTTGATCAGTTCCATTGAGTATTTTATACGACATATTCTGAACTTCCTGTATTGTTCATATGGCTTTTAGCGCGGACCTGCGTGGGCCACCAAACTTGTAACGACCCACTTACGGGGCCCGTTACTGCTTGGAACATGCACAAGTCCTGCTAGGCACCAATGAAGTCAACACAGGCTATGTTGCAGAAATACGCCAAAATACTGATAATGAAAGTGGTTTTACAACCTTATTACAACCCAGCAGCTAACACGAAAGGAAAATACAACAGAATTCAAAAGATACATCAATCCACACTGCAAGCAACATAGCAAATCTCTCACCCTCACTCTCAATACACAGGGTCCTGCTGGTCGTACTCAACCACAAACTCAGCGTCTGCGGTCTCTGGTGCAAATTCCTCGACCCGTGAGATATCTGGCGAGTCCACCACAAAGAGAAGGGTCGCCAGGATCAGACGTAACTCAAAGTATCTCTATACATGGATATTGAAACAAATATACAAGCATGGCAATCTAAAAGTAAAGAGGTAAAGTGCAAACAATACTGGTAAGGGAAAAAAAAAGAGCAGAAAGGTAACTTTGCAGTTTTACATCCATCATCAATTTCTAGCAATTAAAAGTGCAATATTAAAAGTGACTATGTAACAAGAGTCTATTTGTGCCTATACTTAGACCGTGACTTATAATGCGGGGTGCAATGAGCAACCAAGAGGCCACCTCTTACCACGGGTGCTACCCGGGCGAACTATGCTATGAATACTATGAATACTATGCAATACTCTGTGATCTGTGATGGTTGTCACCGGCTACTATGATGGGTTGCTAGAACCCGCACGGTGACAACAAAGGCTGGACTAGTCGCTCCCGCACCCTCGCTATTATAAGTTACCCCAAAACCCAGTGTCGGTGCAATTTACTAGAATGTCACATTTCCAGTCACAATTTTCTATCAATCAAGTCAAGTAGACCAATTTTGCTCCCTTTACGATACTGTGCAATTTACGATACGATACCGTGCAATTTTAGCTAACAGTTAAAAATGGAAAACACTGTGATAATGAAATAAATCTAAGTTGCATGCATTTGTTTTTGTTTTTAAGACCCATGCCAAGGGTACGATGAGTTACCGATTCGCCTTGTCGCGAAAGGCGTGTTTTGGTCAACGGTAGGGGTACCTGGTTTCACAGATGTTACGAACGAGTTAGCTACACGAAATAGTACTAGGCTAAGAGGCATGTTATTCTGAAAATAAATATCAATAATATTATAACTATTATAACTTATAAAAATAACTTATAAATTAACTTATAAAATATCTTTTTAAAAAAAACTTGTAATAAAACTCTTCAAAAACTTACAGTAACTTATAAAAAACCATATGTTATTATAATAACTTATAATAACTTATAAACTTATATTATTGCACTCACTTCTCTCCCTGTCTTCTCCTTCTCCTTCGTTCTGCCTTTCTGTTCCTTTTTCTTTTCTTTTTTTTTTCTTTGCAGGGATCCACGGCGGAGAGGGCGGCCAAAGGAGGCCGGCTGCGGCCTCTGTCAGGGGGCGGCGGCCAAGGGCACGCGGGGCCAGCAGCGGCGGCGCAGGGGTTCGGGGTGGCGGCCAAGAGCAGGGGGCGGCGGCGGATCTGGAGGTGCGATTCGAGTGGGCGGATGCGTACGGAGGCTTGGAGGCGTGGATCGGGCTCGGATCGGGGTGGATCGGCTTCGGGCAGGCGATCGGGCCTGGGGGGTGGCTGATCGGAGCTGAGCACGGCGGCGGGTCGTACGGGCGGCGGGGTTGCGGCAGATCCGGGGGTGCGGATCGGAGCTCGGGGGTCACGGCGGCGGGGATCCGGGCTCGGGGCGATGATCCGATGCGATGGCGAGGCTAGATCCGAGGCACGGCGACTGATTGGGCTTGGCGAGGAGCTCGGGGGCGGCAATCGATCTCCATGCGGACAACGAGATACGGGGGTGGCGCTGATCGACGGCGACGGGCGGTTCGAGCGTCGAGGGCGAGATCGGGGTGTTGGGCGACGGGGTTTGTGATTTGTAATCTTGGTTGGATTTTGGGTTGTTTCTGGTTGATTTTTGATTTCTAGTTTCTTTTGATTTTGGATTGTAAAGGGTTTGCGGATGTTGGTTGAATGGGGAAGAAGTGGTGGAGGCTGATGATGGGTTGTTGCTGGTGTGCTCGTTCCTTACGGTTGGTTTAAGAACGATGAGAGGAGGAGACAAATTGAATAGCAGTTGGTTGTGTTGGATATGGAAGACGTTTGTACACCCTTGTGGGGGATGTACGAGGGAATACGGACCTCGAACGTCGCGCACACGAAGTCATGTGCAAAGGGAATCTGTTCCCTTGCGGAGAGGATCTCTGTATGAGCGGGAAAGTCGCATTATATATGCATAAGTGCATGCGACATATGGCTAATAAAGGGGGAATATCTTAAGCTTATGTTGTACCATGCATATGGTACAACTTAAGCTTATAATGTGCCATGCATCATGGTACACCTTAATTAAGTTGTTCCAAAGGAACAACTTACCCTAAAATAACTACCTTGGGGGCTATAAATAAGACCCAAGGGTAGCCATTTTCCTTACACATTTGCATGAAATTCATGCATGCATCTTCTTCATAGCGAAGCTCTGCAGAAATATTTCCTCTCCCTCCTTCCAAGTTCTTAATCTAAAATAGAGATTTAGATTGTGGATTAGTAGCCTTACTCCGTTCGTGAGAAGACTCGATCCGTCGTGGCGAATCCGAAGGCAAAGTTCCGAGACTATCGTTCCGCATACGCAAGCGTAAGTCTCCACTTTAATTATCGATCCTAACTTTGTTTTGGACAGGATCCTTCATTGGTATCAGAGCCATATGGGTTCGCCCCGGTCAATCCACCGCCCCGTCGAAACTACGAACGAGTCGTTGTCTTTTTCACGAATGGGTCTCCTACTATTACGGATATAGTAGGAACGCTTCGTGACGGAGAGAACGCAGCGGTTGTTCTTTTCACGTTAGGGTCTCCTATCATTACGGATATGGTAGGAACTCTCCGTGACGGGAAGAACCGACCGTTCACGTAGTACGTTAGTCATTTTTGGCACACGGCCATTAGGCAATAACTAACTTCATCGACGAACGGGTGCTTCATCGAGGAAGATGATGGAAGTTATTTCCATCGGGTAAGAGGAAAATTTGGTGCATGTGCACCATGGCCAAATGGGCTATGAAGGCCATGCATCCCCTCTCCCCATGCGGAGGGGGTTGGCTACGGCCAATAACCACCGGCAACCACCCCATCAAGGGGGAGGAATGAGTGCGGTAACCCCGTTTAAAGGGGGTGGCCGGCCATGGCCAAAGGGGCCATGGCCGGCCAACGCCGAATGGCCTTGGCCATGACCGGCCATGGCCAAGCCATGGCCGGCCATGGCCAGGCCGGCAGTGGCCGGCCAAGGGCCAGGCCGGCAGTGGCCGGCCTTGGCAGAGCCTTGCCGGCCAGGCCGGCCCTGGCAGTGGCCAGGGCCGGTGCCCTGGCCTCAGGCCAGGGCCTGGCCGAGGACAGGGCAGGAGCCCTGGCCCCGGCCAGCGGCCTGCCGGCCCTGGCAGAGGCCAGGGCCGGCGCCCTGGCCTCAGGCCAGGGCCTGGCCGAGGCCAGGGCAGGAGCCCTGGCCCCGGCCAGTGGCCTGGCCGGCAGGCCCTGGCAGTGGCCAGGGCCTGGCCGGCCGGCCCTGGCAGAGGCCAGGGCCTGGCCGGCCCTGGCCGAGGGGGCCAGGCCCCCTGGCCGGCCAGGGCAGAGGCCCTGGCCGGCCTTTGGCCAAGCCCGGGTCAGGGCAGAGGCCCTGACCGGGAAGAAGTTGAATTCGAAAATTGGTCGACCAATTTTGTGTTTTTTGGTCGACCAATCCGACAAATGGTCTGGGTCGATTGTAAACTTGCCAGATGACCCATACGGGGTAACAAATGGCCTTGGTCAAACTCGAATGTGTAGATTAGTCCATACGGGGCTAACCACAGTGCCGAATAGTTCATACGGGACTAACGTTTTAATGAAGTTTTTCATTTGGGCTCTACTCCTTGAAGATTAGCCATAGTGCTCTACTTCATGCGAGATTAGCCATGTCATTGTGCTCTACTCTACGGAGATTAGCCAATGTACTTGTGACGTTGTGCTCTACTCTACGGAGATTAGCCAACGTGCTTTCAAAATTTTTGGAAAAAGATGTTTTTCAAATAGGTTATGTCCTGTCCTTAAATCGGGATAGCGCAATTTAGAATTCCAAGTCCTACCACGATCCGGCCATGGTTATCTAACCCATGGGTGTGTAGAACAGGTCTCGTGGCTTGGCAATTGTTGCGTTAAAATTCTTTGCGCTAATTCTCACCTATTCTATTTTGAAAGATAAGTTTTTCAAAGTGATTTTCCGCTGCTAATACCATACGGGTATTATTTCTGATTTCTTTTTACTTGAGATAAGTAAGAGGGATACTTTGAAAGTTACTACTAGATGGTAGTTGGGAACGTAGTGAACTTCTCGATTCTAGAGTAACATTTCAACGCATCCAAGGAACTTATCAAGTGTTTAAAGAATCGAAACTTTATGCATAGAATTTTGATCGTGTTTTTCATTCTCTTTGCAGTTTTTTGAATCGAAAATGTCTACCGCTTCTAAGAATATTGTCGCAGAGCTTAACAAAGGTGAAAAGTTCAACGGCGACAATTATAAACTTTGGTCAATAAAGATCCAATATGTTTTGGAGGAGCAAGATGTGCTCGAAACACTCCAAAACATAATGGTAGAACCTGAGTTGGGCAATACGGCCCAACACAAAAGGGACCGGGAAGCTTATGACACTTGGACTCGAAAGAACAAAATAGCACGTATTACGTTACTGTCCGCGATGGACAATGACATAATGCGCCTATTTCGGGAATTCGACCTAGCTAAAGACATATGGTCTGAGCTAGAGATAAAGTTTGGTGGAACTTCGGTTACCAAACTCCGCTCCTTGAATATTCAATTTGATTCGTACAAGATGCGGCGAGATCATTCTATGAAAAAGCATCTCCGCCACATGGCGAATCTTATATCTGAATTAAAGGATGCGGGTGTTACGCTGTCTGACGAACAGCAGATCCAAGCGGTCATTCGTTCACTCCCAGATAGCTGGGATAACATGAAAATGCATCTCACTCATAATGAATGCATTAAAACTTTAAGCGATGTTTCGAAACACCTCGAACTCGAGGAAGAGCGGATTCAAGCCGCAAAACCAAGTGCAGAAGTGCACGTGGCCGCTAGTTCCTCACATGGAGGAAATAAGCGGAAACGCTTAAGGTTTGTGAACGAACGTAAGCAAGAACCGGAGACCTCAAAGAAGACAAAGAACAAAAAGTGGCAAAAGAATGTGCACTCAAAGAAGAAAAACTTGAAGAAGATCAAGTGCTTTAAGTGCAACAAGTACGGTCACTTCGCCCGTAAGTGTACGGATGGAAGTGACAAGGTAACTTGTAGGGCTAGTTACATATGTGTTTCTAGTTCCGTGTTTCTTGCTGAATCTAACTATTTTTGGTTGATTGATTCAGGGGCCACAGACCACGTTGCGAAGGACAGAAGGTTCTTCGTAGAGTATCGAAAGATAACTCAAGGAACAAAGTGGATATACGTCGGCAACAACACACGTGTTGAAGTCAAAGGCGTCGGAACATGCAAGCTAGTTCTCGACAACGGCCGGACTTTATTATTGCACGACGTCCTCTTTGCTCCAGATATTAGAAGGAATATCGTTTCCGTGGTCATGTTAATGTCTTTAGATTATGAGTGGAGGTTCTATAAACAATGTGTTGACCTTGTTTGTAATAATTCTTTGATTGGTTCTGGTAATGTTTGTAATGGATTAATTGTTTTAAATACAATGTATGATGTTGCTTCTTCCATTAATGAAAGTTTTCATTTGACAAATGCTTCTAACTCTGAGTCTGAAATCATTTGTTGGCATGCAAGACTTGGTCATATTGGACCAACTAGAATGGATAGACTTGCCAAAAGTGGCTTGCTATCTAATGTTTCAAAAGTTGAAATGTCAACTTGCGAACATTGTCTTGTAGGGAAAACTTGTCGCAAGCCGTTTGGAACTGGCACAAGGGCCGAAGTTCCATTACAGCTTATCCATTCGGACATTTGCGGTCCAATGAATGTTAAGACAAGACACGGGAAGTCCTATTTCATCACATTCATTGATGACTTCACCCGTTTCGGACATATCTATTTGATATCCCACAAAAGTGAAGCTTTGGCTTGCTTTAAAAACTATATGAGTTTGGTGGAGAATCAATTAGATCGCAAGATTAAGGTTTTGCGAACCGATAGGGGCGGTGAATATCAATCAATAAGTTTTAAGGAACTTTGTGATGAAAAAGGCATAGTACATTAGGTAACTATGCCTTACACTCCGCAACAAAACGGTGTTGCGGAAAGAAGGAATAGGACATTGATGGAAATGGTCCGATCAATGATGTCTCAGGCAAATTTGCCTATCACCTTTTGGGGTGACGCATTATTGACGGCAGCATTCATCTTAAACCGTGTACCCTCGAAGTCGGTAATTTCTACTCCTTATGAGTTGTGGAACAATAGAACTCCAGACTTAAACATTCTAAAACCTTGGGGTTGTGCCTCTTACGCACATTTATCCTCTCACAAATATGGCAAACTTGGGCCACGTGGGAGGAAGTGTATCTTCATCCGATACGCTGAAAACTCCAAAGGATATGTTTTCGTCGGTCAAGAGGACAATGGGGGTCTAATAGAATTCGAATCGAGGGATGTTGTCTTCTTGGAAAAAGAGTTTCCAAGACAGGGTGAGATAAGTCAAGACTTATCCTTGTTTGAGACTTGAGATCAAGAAGGATCGGAACGTTCGAGTGGGAGAATCCTTGGTGAAGAAGAAAATACGTTTCAAACTTCACCAATGGATGATACGAACGATACCAATCCTAATCCGAGTGGGAGTGATGTTATTCCAAGTGGGAGTGATGTCATTCCAAGTGGGAGTGATCAAACTCAAACAAGACGTAGTAATCGAACGAGGCTAACACCTCTGAGATTTGAGGATGAATTTCCTCAAACATTCATGACATTACTACAAGATGATGACGAACCTGCAAACTTCAAACAGGCCGTCACATGCCCTGCTAAAGATAAATGGATAGCGGCAATGGAAGAAGAACTTCAATCCATGAAAACAAACCAAGTCTGGGACTTGGTTGATTTACCTAAGGGACGTAGAGCCATTGGGAACAAGTGGGTTCTCAAAATCAAGCATAAGGCTGATGGCTCCATCGAGAAATATAAAGCTCGCCTTGTTGCGAAAGGTTTCACGCAACAGGAAGGAATAGACTACGAAGAGACTTTCTCTCCTGTCGTGCGTTTTACCTCGATTCGCTTAATTCTGGCAATGGTGGCTTGTTTGGACCTCGAATTACATCAGATGGATGTAAAGACTGCCTTTCTTAACGGAGAACTAGATGAGGAGATCTACATGGAACAACCAAACGGGTTCGTACAAGAAGAAAACAAACATAAGGTTTGTAAACTTCGTAAATCCATATATGGTCTTAAACAATCCTCAAGGCAGTGGTATATGCGCTTTCAAGAAGTTGTTTTGTCGTATGGATTCTCCATGCTCGACGAAGACAATTGCGTATATATTAAGAGGATTAAAAACAAGTATATAATTATGTCTCTTTATGTAGATGACATACTTATAGCCGGAAATGATAAGCGTCTTATATTGGATATCAAAGCTTGGCTTTCATCCGTCTTTGAGATGAAAGACATGGGTGAAGCTGCATATATCCTTGGGGTTAAGATCTCAAGGAATCGTTCCAAGAAACTTCTTTCTCTCTCTCAAGAGACGTATATAAAGAAAGTTTTAGAACGGTTTAATATGCAGGACTGCAAGCCAATTGATACTCCAATAAGCAAAGGCGAGGGTCTATGTTTGGAGATGTGTCCCAAAGATCCAAAAGAAAAGAAAGCTATGGAAAAAGTTCCATACTCCAGTGCTGTCGGGAGTCTGATGTACGCCATGATGTGTACTAGACCCGACATTTGCTATGCTGTTGGTATGGTAAGCCGTTACCAATCCAACCCAGGGCAGGCACACTGGAAAGCGGTGAAGAGGATATTAAGATACCTCAAAGGGACTGCGGACTATGCGTTATGCTATCAAGGCAATACCTTGAGACTCGAAGGCTATACCGATGCTGATTGGGCGGGTGATCTCGACGAGCGAAGATCTACCTCAGGCTTTGTTTTCTTACTCGGGAATGGTGCAATATCCTGGAGCAGCAAGAAACAAACCTGCATCGCTCTATCAACCATGGAAGCCGAGTTCGTAGCATTCAGCATGGCGGTCCAAGAAGCTGTTTGGCTTAGGAAATTCTTAGACAGGCTGACGAATGCCTCTGACTCGAGCACTGTTCCTATATACAGTGATAGTCAAGCTTCGATTGCCTATGTCAAAGATCCTAAATTTCATTGTAAGACCAAACACATTGACATTCGATTCAAGTTTGCGAAGGATTATGATAAACGGAAGGAAGTAGACATAGGATACATATCCACGCATGAGATGATAGCGGATCCCCTTACTAAGGCGATCCCCAGAGATGTGTTTTTCAAACACTTATCATCTATGGGAATGCGTAGGTGCTGAGCTGTATCATGTAATATTTCCCATGTCTATAGAAGATCAAAATTTAATTTGCATACAAGTTTCTTACAAATGATTTTATATACATTTGTGTTTAAGTCTCAGCTATTTTTGTGTGTATGTCGGACAGATTAAGGTTGGCTCTCTCACATGAGCAACCGCCTTATCTTATCAGATGGATAAGATAGAGATGAGACTAGTTTAAAGTCAAAATCATTAGACAAATGATTTAGAGTCATGACTTAAACAAGATAGTCGAATAAAAGATCTGCATCATACGGATGCTTACAAAAGATCTGAGATCTGTATCACAAGGATATAAAGATCTCATTGGATTTTTTGAATCCTATCTGTCTTATGCAGGATGAGAGTCCGTGAGTATTTCACGAGTAGTATGGGGACTCAAAAAGATAGGCACTGTGGTGTCTGATCTTTTCATCCGTACAACATCATTAAGACATACTCTCCCTGGGAAAGGAGTGATGTTGTAATACGTGTTCATACCACGTATGCATTTCGACCACTGAGTTAGTAGCAATAGTGTTTGCTATTATGTGAGACTCAAAGGCCATACGGGTCTTAACACTTACCCTCAAGGACTCCAATTGGTTCCTTTAGATTTGACGAGATGATTGCTATCTTAGCGTGTTACTAATGGGCTATGGTAATTCGGCTCGGCGGGGCACGTTAGAAAAGCGAATCAAGTCAAGATCAGAAGGTTCACAAGAAGAGGAAGATTGATTTCATATTCACATTTGGACTTTAATGATTCAAAGCTGGCCAGCCAATTGTAATCCAGATGGGATTCAATTGTTGAATATAAAGTATAAGAAATGTGAAGAAATAATCTAGGGTAAAGCATGCGTTGAACTACTCAACTTTGCACCTTCGAGGTCGTTGTGTATCTCTAACAAGTGCACAACAACAGACTCTACGCGCATGACGGTCGCACGGTCTATTTCTCGGTATGATAGATGAAAGAACTAAGGGAAAGACGTTCTCTTACAATCCCCTCAAGTGTGAGTGGGAGATGTTGGATATGGAAGACGTTTGTACACCCTTGTGGGGGATGTACGAGGGAATACGGACCTCGAACGTCGCGCACACGAAGTCATGTGCAAAGGGAATCTGTTCCCTTGCGGAGAGGATCTCTGTATGAGCGGGAAAGTCGCATTATATATGCATAAGTGCATGCGACATATGGCTAATAAAGGGGGAATATCTTAAGCTTATGTTGTACCATGCATATGGTACAACTTAAGCTTATAATGTGCCATGCATCATGGTACACCTTAATTAAGTTGTTCCAAAGGAACAACTTACCCTAAAATAACTACCTTGGGGGCTATAAATAAGACCCAAGGGTAGCCATTTTCCTTACACATTTGCATGAAATTCATGCATGCATCTTCTTCATAGCGAAGCTCTGCAGAAATATTTCCTCTCCCTCCTTCCAAGTTCTTAATCTAAAATAGAGATTTAGATTGTGGATTAGTAGCCTTACTCCGTTCGTGAGAAGACTCGATCCGTCGTGGCGAATCCGAAGGCAAAGTTCCGAGACTATCGTTCCGCATACGCAAGCGTAAGTCTCCACTTTAATTATCGATCCTAACTTTGTTTTGGACAGGATCCTTCAGGTTGAAGGTACGGGACTGTGCTGGCAAAATGAAGAGGGGGAGAGTGTGGTTGCCGACAGTTGATTAGGACCAATTGTTGGTTAGATGAATGGTAATAGTAATATAGTAATGGTGGTTTAGGGAAAAGTAACTAGTAGAAAGAACTAGTTAAAAGAAATTAGTTAATTAGCAATTAGTAGTTTAATAATTTAATTAGTAAGTTAATTAGTGATTAACTTTTTAATTAAGTAACAATTATGATTTTAGAGATTTACGCCATGGTAAAACTAAAATAAAGACGCGCTCGCGTCAACGTACATGCGAGAAATCTCACGGACGAAAATAACCGGAAAAAATAAGTAAAAATACCTGCACACAACGGTGAAAATACGACTAGAAAAATAGGCCGTTACAGATCTCCAACCGGAGGGAGAAATCGATCGATCGTCGACCAGTGGAAGATGGAAGCTTTGACCGAAGGGACTCTGACCGAAGGAACTCCGACCGGAGGAAGACACCTTCCAGTTAACATGGAACTCCAACCAAAGCGTCGATGTCGATCGATCAGTCTCGCACGCCTCTGTTCGATCTGTGCGACCTGAGGTCCGATGCCTCCCGAGCTCTCACAGATGCCAAAGAGCCCCGCACCTTTATGGGGTCAACGGGGTGGTTCACCGGTTTCTTCAATGTTAGGCCGAAGAGAAGCGAGGACTCGCGAAGGTCAAAAACTACGTCCTCCTCGGTAGATCGGCATCCTCGACGAGTTGGCAGATCAGCGCTTACTCGACAGAGGAGCTCCGAGCCCAATTCGGTCGACAGGGGGATCTGTCCGATAGGGTGGCAACTCGCACCGGAGGAGCCGTCGCACTCGGCGGGGACGGAGGTCGTGTCCCTGAGGACTCGAGGCTCCCACCCCCTTCAAGGTTGTTGACATGTATGAGATCCACAGCGATCTGAGGCCGGAGACCCACCAAAAACGAGGCGCTCTAGAGATCCGGCTCCGATTGCGTCGGTGAGCACGCCCGGCAGATCGGCGTCTCGGCACGGCGGGTTCGGCCGCCTCAGTTGGCCTCTGTCGGAGGACGGCGAAAGGATCCGACGACCGAAGCGTGGCTCGTGGTATCGGATCTGGGCGGCGCATGGTTGGAGGAGGTCGAGCAGCCTTCGGTCATGGGGTGGACGGGGCCGCCAGCTCGAGATCCGAGGTTTCTCGATCCGATGCTGTCGTATTCCTCGGGGATCTTGGAGCGGAATTTCGATCCCGAAGGCTGAAAAATCCAACCTGTCACGACCCGCTTCCCTAAAATGGAGGCGAGACGTGAAAAGGTCCGCACGGGAGTGGAGCGGTGAAGCCCCAAACCCGATAAGCGTCAATTTAGTATAAGCAGGTCCCTGTAATTGCAATCGAAACAACAACAACAATAATAATAATATGAGACGGATATGAAATACCAATCCCAAAGTTTGTCCACAAAATATCCAACATCACAGAAAAGCCACCAGGCTAAAGGAAAGAGTCTAAGGGCCCAGAACAAGGCCAAACAAAAGCAACGACATAAATAAGTATAGGTGCCACGCACCGATAACAAAACAACTGTCTAACAAAAGAAAAAAAATAAAACACAACGGAGACACTAGGACTGGTCCCCAGTGTCCACGTACTCCCCGTCCAACACGGGCTCAAGCTCGGCGTCCGCAAACACCTCACCCTCAGCTGGCAACTCAGGCTCAAGGTCTAACATGCGTCACCCAAAAGAGAGAGGGGCACATGTCAGCAAGTCTAAAAAGACTTGGGCAAGGAAACTGAAAGTGACTAACAACCTAGCATTTGTAGTATTAAGCAATGACACGGCAGTTAAGTATGATGCAACAGTTTAAAAGAGTGGCAAGCATGCACAATGTAGCAAAAGCTACCAAATCACTAATCACTTATCATTTAACACTTTTCACTTATCACTTAACACTTATCACTTAACACTTATCACTTAACACTTAGTGCATAGAGAGTCCACTCGCTGGCCTGCTCGTTTATCTCTATCACTATCAACACTGAAACACTAGAGATTTCACCTGCTGGCCGGAGTGGCTGATCAAGCCACTCGGGCTCAGTCCGCTTATCTCTTACCCCACCCACATGTGACGAGCGTTGGGGTTTCCAACTCATTATGCTCGCTTCTGGTCACGAGCCAGGAAAATAAGTGTGTGTTGACATTCGAGCGTTGGGGTTTCCAACTACAGGGCTCGCTTCTGGAACACGAGCCAGGAAACATGGGATTGTAGCGTGTGCTACGCAATCACGATAAATAATCACTATGCAATGCCATGAACAGATAATTGCGTACCGTTAATGGAATTTAAACGTGACATATGAGCATGAGGAGGGTGACGGACCAAGCTTCGTTGTCAAGCTAGGTCAATGGCGTCTAAACGGCTATCCTTTCACCGTTTAGTCTCTTTTACGCTAAAGCAAGGGAAATGGCCTAAGACATGGCCTAAACCAAGAGATGCAAGTTTCACTTGCCTATCACCGGGGATGATGGTTACGAAAGTTCGTTACCGCGGATGCTAGCCAACGGGGAATCGCTGTTATGGGGAACAATCATCAAAACACAAGTATTTTATTAGGGTTTCATAAAAATTACAATAGGATAAGAAAACAACGGTAGATCGATTTCTTACCGAGAGGTGGCGGAAGAAACACTCCGGGGAACCCTAGGACCAGATCTGGAAAGGATTGGGGAAGTTTGGAGAAACTAGGGTTTTGGGGAATTTTGGGGATTTGATGGATTTTGGTGAGATTTTGGGGAGGGTGAGAGGTAGATAGGGTGAATGGATGGATTGGATGATGGATTTAGGGCTTGGAATGGAGAAATGAAGCTTGGAGGAAGATGGGGGCTCAAGGGGGAAGTTTTTAAGGTTTTGGGTCGTGTTGGAGAAGAAGAAGTCGTTTGGGTTGGGTATAAAAAGGTTGGGCTGGCGGCTGCCAAGAAATTAGGGTTTTAACACTGGTTAGTCGGTCAAAGAGCAACCACTGACCGACTAGTTTGGCAACTAGTCGGTCGGCCGACCAACGCAGACCGACTAAGTGCAAACAGTAACTCCTGAACGAAAATAGGATTCTAGAGTTAGTCGGTCCATGAACAAGTACTGACCGACTAGTTTAACATCTAGTCGGTCGATGAACGTTCTTAGACCGACTAAGAGTAAACAGTAACTGATACAAAAATAATATGATGAGTTAGTCAGTTCAAGAAGCATTGCTGACCGACTAACGATAAACAGCAACTCCTGAGAAATTTAGAAAGCTAACTAGTCGGTCCAAGAAGGATTGCCGACCGACTGGATCGTCATCTAGTCGGTCGGTGGCCCTTCTTACACCGGCTAATGAGCACAGAAAAGTACCGATACGGAGCGCGGGGCCCCGGGATTGATTCCTAAGACTCCTAGGCTTGATCTAATAGTTAGATACGACCGTTATGAAGTCCGTCACGAGTGACATACTTCGAAATCGACAATCCTAAGGAAGAATCGAGAAAATACGACGAATCGATCGAAAATGAAAACTACGGAGACGAAAACCACACAAGAGGAGAAAATCCACCAAAACATATATTATATTATATTAAATCCAGATACATGAAAAGCAGTCGTTACATCCTCCCCAACTTAAGAAAAATTCCGTCCTCGGAATTTCCAAAAACTCACGAGTCCGGAAACAAAAGTGGGAAACGCTCTCGCATCTCATCCTCATTCTCCCAAGTAAACTCTCCAGGTGAACCGTGTCGCCACATCACCCTCACAAGATTGACAATCTTGTTTCGAAGCGATTTCTGACGCCTGTCCAGAATCTGCACTGGATGCTGGTCATACGTCATATCGGGGCGAACGGTAATCTCCGAAAAATCCACCGCATGAGACGGATCGCTAATGTATCGACGAAGCTGCGACACATGGAAAACATTGTGAACTCCTTCCAAAGATGGCGGCAAGGCCAAGCGATAAGCTACCTCGCCAACCCTCTCCAAAACGTCAAACGGTCCAATGTATCGTGGGCTCAACTTTCCACGCTTCCCAAAACGAATCACACCACGATTCGGGGAAATCTTCAAGAACACATGGTCGCCTGGCTGAAACTCCAACGGACGACGTTTAGCATCCGCCCAATGCTTAAAACGGTCCTGAGCAATCCTCAACCTCTCCCGAATATTCCTGACGATCTCCACGGCCTCCACGATCATCTCAGGTCCCAACAACTCCCGATCACCAACGTCATCCCAACTCAATGGCGATCGACATTTCCTCCCATAAAGAGCGGCGAAAGACGCCATGCCAATACTCGCCTGAAAGCTGTTGTTGTAGGAAAACTCCACCAAATGCAGATGGTCCTCCCACGAACCCTTGAAATCCAACATGCACGCCCTCAGCATGTCTTCCAAAATCTGAATCGTCCTCTCGGACTGGCCATCCGTCTGCGGATGGTACGCCGTGCTGAAACTCAGACGCGTACCCAAGCTCTTCTGCAAACTCTGCCAGAACTGAGATGTGAACCTCGTGTCTCTGTCCGACACGATACTCACGGGGACTCCATGAAGTCGCACAACCTCCTGCACGACTCACGTTACATCACTATCTAAGCTAGGAAAAGGAAATAAAAACGGAGAGTAAAAGAATTTTACCTCCATATATCTCCTTGCTAGCACCTCAGTGGACTGCCCCACTCGGAACGGAATAAAGTGCGCAGATTTGGTCAATCGATCTACGATCACCCAAATCGCGTCATTCTGCTTCGGACTCCGAGGTAGTCCAGTCACGAAGTCCATAGTGATGTGCTGCCACTTCCACTCCGGAATCGGAAGCGGTTGTAGCAACCCGGCCGAACGCTGATGCTCCGCCTTCACTTGCTGGCAAACCAAACACTTGGCTACACTCCGAGCCACACTCCTCTTCATACCATGCCACCAATAATTCAGACGAAGATCCTGGTACATCTTGGTGCCACCAGGATGCACAGAATACGGCGAACTGTGTACCTCCACCATCAACTCCTCTCTGATATCCCCAGCAGGCACACACAACCTGGCTCCAAACCTCAGCGAGCCATCCTCATGAATCAAAAAGTCATTCCGCAGACCAGCTTCCACCTGCTCCCGAATCTTCACCAGCTTCGGATCCTCAGCCTGGCCAGCCTTAATCCGACCCACGATCGTCGACTGTACCTGCATGTACATCAACGACGAAGCCTCCCTAGGAAGAACAATCTCCACGCCAGACTCGCAAAAATCCTGCTGCAATCTCCACTGCGAGGTCAAAATCATCACCGCTGGAAGCCTACTCAAAGCATCTGGAACCACATTCACCTTGCCAGGGTGATACTGCAAATCAATCTCATAATCCGCCATAAGCTCCAACCATCGACGCTGTCGCATGTTGAGCTCCTTCTGGGTGAAAATGTACTTCAAGCTTTTGTGATCGGTGAAAATCTTCACTTTCTCACTCAGCAAGAAGTGCCTCCAAATCTTAATAGCAAACACAATGGCAGCCAACTCCAAATCATGTGTCGGGTAATTCTTCTCGTGAACCTTAAGCTGACGAGACGCATACGCCACAACGTGCCCGTGCTGATGCAACACACAACCGAGACCCTTGCCAGAAGCATCGCAAAAGATCTCAAATCCACTGCTGCGGTCAGGCACGACAAGAATAGGGGCACTCGTCAACCTCTCCTTCAGAACACCAAAAGCACTCTCGCAATCACCCGACCAAACATAAGCAACATCCTTCCGTGTCAACCTGGTCATCGGCTCAGCAATACGGGAAAAGTCCTTAATGAATCACCGATAGTAACCAGCAAGTCCAAGGAAACTCCGGATCTCCGACGCAGACGACGGAACAGGCCACTCCCTGATGGCCCGAATCTTCTCGGGATCCACTGAAATACCATCTCCAGTCACCACATGCCCAAGAAAAGCAACTCGATCCAGCCAAAACTCGCACTTCGAAAACTTAGCATACAAACGATGCTTCCTCAAAACCTCCAATACCGTCCTCAAGTGCGAGGCATGCTCTTCCTCCGACTTCGAATAGATCAGAATGTCGTCGATGAAGATAACGAAAAACTTATCCAAAAAGTCGTAGAAAATCAGGTTCATCAGATTCATGAAAACTGCGGGCGCGTTAGTTACGCCGAAAGGCATAACCACAAACTTATAGTGTCCATACTTCGTCCTGAATGCTGTCTTCGGAACATCATCCCTCTTCACCCTCAACTGATGGTAACCACTCCTCAAATCCAATTTAGAAAACACACTCGAACCTCCAAGCTGATCAAAAATATCATCAATGCGAGACAACGGGTATTTATTCTTAATGGTCACCGCATTCAACTCCCGATAGTCCACGCACATACGACGTGAACCATCCTTCTTCTTAACCAGCAACACCGGTGCTCCCCACGGAGACACGCTAGGATTAATATAACCCTTCAGCAACAGCTCATCCAACTGCTTCCGCAACTCTTCTAACTCAGCAGGTACCATGCGATACGGCGCCTTCGAAATCGGCTGCGCACCTGGAACAAGATCGATAAAAAATTCCAAAGCTCGATCAGGCGGCAAACCAGACATCTCCTCGGGGAAGACGTCACCAAAATCTCGCACCACAGCTGGCCACTCCAGCTCCATCTGCATAGCCACAGCCTCTACCGGCCTGGCCCGAAATCTGACAGGACCAAGCGAACGGCTACCACGACTGAACTCGAACACTGGATGTCCGGGAATCTCGAACACCACCTTCTTCCTCCTGCAGTCGATCGTAGCATAGAAGCTCGCAAGCCAATCCATCCCAAAGACCGCATCGTAGTTGGTGATGTTGTGGACAATAAAATCAGCATAAAGCTCATGTCCACAAACCACCACAGAGCAAGGACTGCACCCACGATGCACCGTGACTACTCCATTCCCTGTGACGATATTCCAACTCTTGGAGAGAGGGGACGTCGACAAGGAATGCTTCTCCACGAAGCTCTGGGCCAAAATGCACATTGACGCACCTGAGTCAAAGAGGACTCGGGCAGGGAACGTGCAAACCAAAACCACACCTAACAAACAGTCTAATCAATCAAATCTTATTCTAGCAACACCATACACAAGCATTCACATAATTTAACAATCAATTAATCAAGGAAGGAACAATCTAGATCGAAAGTTACCTGCAATGACCTCATCCATGGCCAAAACCTCCTCCTCAGTCATCAGAAATGCCTGCCTCCTCGGCGGAGCGGCCTGCCGAAAAGCCTGCCCCTGCGGAACGAGGGGCACCCCACGACCAGCGGGCACCGGGGCTCTCTGCTGCAACGGCGGGGCAGCAATAGGTGTCCTCCAAGGTTGCCTCAACCTCGGGCACTCCCGGATAGCATGGGTAGGATCTCCACAGATAATACATTGCCCCAAGAACTTCCTACATGATTCCTTGACATGGCCCTCCTTGCCACAAAAATGGCAAGTCCTCCGAACAGGCCCTCCTGGCCTCTTAAACTGAACAGGTGGGTTCGGCCTGAACCCAGGCCTAACCACAGCTCTCGCCTGCTCCACAGGCCTCCTCGCAGCACCAACAACAGACCCCTTCCTCTGGTTCACGAGCAGCTCCTACCTCTTGGCTGCTACTAGAACCTTCTGATAAGATTCCCGATCAGAGGAGGTAACAAAACTCTGGAGCTCCGAAGCAAGCCCCTGCAGGAACCTCTGAGCCCTCTCCTCAGCGTCCTGCACCATCTTTGGTGCAAACCGACTTAGCCTCATGAACTCCTTGTGGTACATGTCCACCGACGAGTTCCCCTGCTTCAGATCGATAAAACGCTGCAGCATCTCTTCCCTGGCAGCCTTCGGGAAGAACTCACCATCAAATCTGGCCTTGAAGGTAGCCCAGACGATCGGCTCCACCAACATCTTTTCTTCAGCATCCCACCAATTCCTGGCGTTATCCTTCAGCTGGCGCTTCGCCAAGTCAACCCAACTTACTTCGTTGACCTTGGACATCTTCAGATTGTCCTCGATATTCCTCATCCATTCATCAGCAGCTAGTGGACCTTTGGTTCCATCAAAATACGCAGGACCCAGCTCTCGGAACTACTTCGCCCCGGGTTCAGGGCGAGGGGCTTCCACCACCCGAGCAGCTCGAGTCACCGGAGCATTCTGTACCTGCAGGAGCACACCCTGCTGAACTTGCATCATCTGCAACATCACCCGCATCATCTCTCCATTAGTGGGCTCCCGCTCAGGCTCCTCGTCATGAGGGTGCGCACCACTACCACCACCACGAGTGATTCGTCTTCCTGCCATCTAATGACGCAGAAAACGAAACAATTAGACTCACAGCTTAGGGCTCAGATGTCGAACTTATTTGTTGGACAATCTTGCATTATTATTGTTATCCCGATAATCGCAATTACAGAGGAGACCTGCATGGGCCACCACTAAAACCTGTCACGACCCGCTTCCCTAAAATGGAGGCGAGACGTGAAAAGGTCCGCACGGGAGTGGAGCGGTGAAGCCCCAAACCCGATAAGCGTCAATTTAGTATAAGCAGGTCCCTGTAATTGCAATCGAAACAACAACAATAATAATAATAATATGAGACGGATATGAAATACCAATCCTAAAGTTTGTCCACAAAATATCCAACATCACAGAAAAGCCACCAGGCTAAAGGAAAGAGTCTAAGGGCCCAAAACAAGGCCAAACAAAAGCAACGACATAAATAAGTATAGGTGCCACGCACCGATAACAAAACAACTGTCTAACAAAAGAAAAAAAAATAAAACACAACGGAGACACTAGGACTGGTCCCCAGTGTCCACGTACTCCCCGTCCAACACGGGCTCAAGCTCGGCGTCCGCAAACACCTCACCCTCAGCTGGCAACTCAGGCTCAAGGTCTAACATGCGTCACCCAAAAGAGAGAGGGGCACATGTCAGCAAGTCTAAAAAGACTTGGGCAAGGAAACTGAAAGTGACTAACAACCTAGCATTTGTAGTATTAAGCAATGACACGGCAGTTAAGTATGATGCAACAGTTTAAAAGAGTGGCAAGCATGCACAATGTAGCAAAAGCTACCAAATCACTAATCACTTATCATTTAACACTTTTCACTTATCACTTAACACTTATCACTTAACACTTATCACTTAACACTTAGTGCATAGAGAGTCCACTCGCTGGCCTGCTCGTTTATCTTTATCAGTATCAATACTGAAACACTAGAGATTTCACCTGCTGGTCGGAGTGGCTGATCAAGCCACTCGGGCTCAGTCCGCTTATCTCTTACCCCACCCACATGTGACGAGCGTTGGGGTTTCCAACTCATTATGCTCGCTTCTGGTCACGAGCCAGGAAAATAAGTGTGTGTTGACATTCGAGCGTTGGGGTTTCCAACTACAGGGCTCGCTTCTGGAACACGAGCCAGGAAACATGGGATTGTAGCGTGTGCTACGCAATCACGATAAATAATCACTATGCAATGCCATGAACAGATAATTGCGTACCGTTAATGGAATTTAAACGTGACATATGAGCATGAGGAGGGTGACGGACCAAGCTTCGTTGTCAAGCTAGGTCAATGGCGTCTAAACGGCTATCCTTTCACCGTTTAGTCTCTTTTACGCTAAAGCAAGGGAAATGGCCTAAGACATGGCCTAAACCAAGAGATGCAAGTTTCACTTGCCTATCACCGGGGATGATGGTTACGAAAGTTCGTTACCGCGGATGCTAGCCTACGGGGAATCGCTGTTATGGGGAACAATCATCAAAACACAAGTATTTTATTAGGGTTTCATAAAAATTACAATAGGATAAGAAAACAACGGTAGATCGATTTCTTACCGAGAGGTGGCGGAAGAAACACTCCGGGGAACCCTAGGACCAGATCTGGAAAGGATTGGGGAAGTTTGGAGAAACTAGGGTTTTGGGGAATTTTGGGGATTTGATGGATTTTGGTGAGATTTTGGGGAGGGTGAGAGGTAGATAGGGTGAATGGATGGATTGGATGATGGATTTAGGGCTTGGAATGGAGAAATGAAGCTTGGAGGAAGATGGGGGCTCAAGGGGGAAGTTTTTAGGGTTTTGGGTCGTGTTGGAGAAGAAGAAGTCGTTTGGGTTGGGTATAAATAGGTTGGGCTGGCGGCTGCCAAGAAATTAGGGTTTTAACACTGGTTAGTCGGTCAAAGAGCAACCACTGACCGACTAGTTTGGCAACTAGTCGGTCGGTCGACCAACGCAGACCGACTAAGTGCAATCAGTAACTCCTGAACGAAAATAGGATTCTAGAGTTAGTCGGTCCATGAACAAGTACTGACCGACTAGTTTAACATCTAGTCGGTCGATGAACGTTCTTAGACCGACTAAGAGTAAACAGTAACTGATACAAAAATAATATGATGAGTTAGTCGGTTCAAGAAGCATTGCTGACCGACTAACGATAAACAGCAACTCCTGAGAAATTTAGAAAGCTAACTAGTCGGTCCAAGAAGGATTGCCGACCGACTGGATCGTCATCTAGTCGGTCGGTGGCCCTTCTTACACCGGCTAATGAGCACAGAAAAGTACCGATACGGAGCGCGGGGCCCCGGGATCGATTCCTAAGACTCCTAGGCTTGATCTAATAGTTAGATACGACCGTTATGAAGTCCGTCACGAGTGACATACTTCGAAATCGACAATCCTAAGGAAGAATCGAGAAAATGCGACGAATCGATCGAAAATGAAAACTACGGAGAAGAAAACCACACAAGAGGAGAAAATCCACCAAAACATATATTATATTATATTAAATCCAGATACATGAAAAGCAGTCGTTACACAACCTTCCCAATGTCACCATCAGGCTTGGTGAGGTCGTCGATGAGATTGCGCATGCGAGCCCGAACGCCCCGAAGGCTAGATCGGACTTCCGCTACTCCACAGGGGCACGGCTCTTACTCCTCGGCAGCGGGATTAGTGGTCAGCTCACCGCCATCGCATGGAGATCTGACTTCGCCGCCTCCGGTACCTGGGTCGTGAACCCCGCCGGTGGTGACAGCAGGTTCGGCAGAGGTGAGGGAGTCCTTGCGCCCGGTTTTGATCTAGCAGAAGGGACCGTCGAGCGTGAGGAGGAGGTTGCTGGCGGCGGCGGCATGGGTGTCGGAGCAGGAGACGATGCCCGGGCGTTGGATCTTGAGCTTGGCATTGGCGCAGACCACGGCGTCGAAGGTGTCGCCGGGGAGAGGGGTTGGTGTCTCCTTGTCTGAATCTGATTTTGGGGTGGATCAGCCTTGTCCTGGTTGAATTAGAAAGATGGCAGAGCCGGATCGATGAAGGGAGGTTGGATCTAAAATGATCGTCATCACCCTCGGATCGCGGAAGTTGACGGTATTTGATTAGCGGAACGAATCATTGTCGACGTGGTTTATGACATGGGTATCAACTCGTTCCCACAGACGGCGCCAGATGTTTCAGAGTGTTTTCTCACTACAAAAGCGTTGACCGTGGACAACCCGGTCAACGTGGTCAAGGGGCCCGCTTGGGTCCCTCGGGTGTGTCGAGTTGGTGCAGACGAGGCGCGAGTCGGAACTGCAGACGACGTGGAGCGCGTCAGCTGGGCATAATCGGGGTCCTCCGTCGTTGGTAGGGCGAGCGGAAGCCTCGGCCCGGGTTGAGACGCTCGGCCTCGGTCGGACGTGCTCGGCCTCGGCGGTCAGACGACGAGGTGTAGCCTCGATCGTCCAGCTGGTTGCGTGGTCGGCGAGCGGCGGAGGGGAAGCCTCGGCCCGTGGATCAGATGTCCTCCTGCGTAGACGAGAACGCTCGTCATGGGGCCGGACCTTGGTTCCGGCCAAATCCCCTCCGATGCCTAAGTCAGAACGGATCTGTGAAGGAGCTCGGTGGGATCGAGTATGACTCGCGGAGAGACTGATACCCGAATCCTCAAGCCGAGCTTTGGAGGGAGAATATTATGGGTGGAAGAAGGAGTAATAGTGATAGTATACGATACCATGGTTGTAGATCGCAAAGATCCGACCTCTCCCCAATGACGCCCGCCCCCTCCTCATATAGACGAACCATGCTCATAATGTGCCATGACGTGACATTATGGCTGCCATTCATGGGGTCGTGCAAATGGGGAAGTGTTGACCCCCTCTAATTGCGCCCACTTGATGACGCCATGAAGGCGGAGTCATGGCCATGAGTGATTGCCATAATTGGCGGGCCATGAAGGCTGGAGTAATGGGCATTACGGTTGCCATAACTAGCGGGCCATAATGGTGGGGGAGTGATGGCCGTTAAGTCTGGCCATGAAGATGGTTGCCATGTCTGGCGGATCATAATGGCACGAGGCGGCTGCCATATTTGGCGAAGGCTTCCTCGATTTGGGCCCCGATTTCCTCATCTACAAAAGTGGGCAATCTCTCGGGCCCTCGTCGCGGGTGGAGAAACACGACCCGTCCGTAAGATCCTTGGGCCGGAGCCCGAGGCCGTAGTTTGGCTGGTTGACTGGTCGTGGCTGACTTGGCTCCTCCGGACCCGGTCAAAATAGTCGTATCAAGATGTATATGAACGTACGAGCATAACTCCTCTCAAAAACGCATCGCCGGCCTGGAAAAAGCACGGGGAGAGATGTCGCCGTCGACGTCAAAGAGCAGGACATGGGTCTCGTCGCCGTCGGCGTTGGCACGTGGCTGACGCACGCATGCAGCTGGGCACAGCTGCAAGTGCTGCTCCACCGACACGTCGAGGAAAATTGACAATAGCGACGTTCGCTCAAAACGAAACCCACGTGGCTGTACGGCGTCGAAAAGCTTTCCCCAACACAGACCACTTTACACACCCAACCTCTTGTTCTTTTATCATATTCATCCTCATCCATCGGAGCATCTCTAATCCAATCCTCTATTTTTGGGGGTTAGATTGGAATATTCTCGGAATATTTTCTATATGGAGGGTGGGAAATGGAGGGAGCTCCAGCCCAACCCTCCATAATTGCCACATATACACCATTGGCAATTTTTAGCACTTAAAAACACCCACTTCAACCCTAAAATAGAGTGTATGTGGTCATTAAACCGTGTACATTTAGCATTTGCACATACACAAAAGAAATGCAGGTTGCTACAGTGACCCTCCAAATTTGGATGGGTACTGTAGCATATCTACAAATTTGTAGATTTTTTGGAGTGTGATTGGAGGACAAAAAACTGCAAATTTGGAGATATGTAGTATGGTTGGAGATGCTCTCATCTTTCTCCTCTTCTTGCAGCTCCCGGCATCGGCCGTAGCCGCTGTCGAACCACACCCCATGGCGGCACCAGCAACAGCGGCGATGGAAGGGGAGGGAGGAGGGGGGAGAGTGTGTGTGACGAAGAAGGGGTGGGGCGGGGTGGGCGCATGGGGCTGGGGTTCAGCATGGGCTTTGGCCGTCTACAACTGTCGTGAATAGAGGAGGGAGATGATGGAGGATGTAGAGACGGAGTGTAAAAGAAGAAAAAGTTTTAATGACAAACTAGCAAATAAGTGGTCTGTGCAAGCAGCAATTACGTCTGCGCGCGTGGTAACACTTTGATTTTAACTCTATTTAATAGAGTTTTAACCATAAAACCCCTAATTCTAAAGTGTGCCTTTCTCTGTAAATTTGGCTGCAAATATTTTTAGGTCAAAATATATTTGGCTGCAAATATTGAGTTTTAACCATAAAATACATTCTGCCCAGAAAAGTAAACATATCTTATAAAACCACAAAAAATGTTAGTCATCAAAAGATTTGTTTGCCAGCATCAGAACTAGAGAAATATACTTAACTAGATACCCAGTTAGGTAAACAATCATCTCATTTTGAATGACAATAAACAACCATATAAAATAAAGAGTGTGGATACCTGCTAGCCAAGGATGAAATTCATCAGCTCTCGTTAACACGTCCACTCTCTACTTATTTTTAGGGCAAATCAGTACTTTAATTTGATATTCAAATTTTAAAAACCCTAAAACACCAAATATCGAATCGAAAGATGTTTTTCACGTTAACCTACCCATTACAAAAAGCTTGAGCATTACAAAACTGTTAAATTTGTGATGAATCAATGAAAGAGCAAAACTCATTGACTCACTAGGTATTTGATATTTTAGAATATGCAAATTAAAATGAATGGTTTGATCCTCAGAAAAAAATAGCGATGAATTTTCTACTTGGCTATTTGATGTCCATATTCTTCGTGCATGCATGTATTTGTTCAAATATACATACATACATACATACAAGGGCGGAACTATAGCCTAGATCCCTGGGAAGCTGCCCATGGGGAAAAAAGAAACTTTTTTAATATATGCTATATTTCACTCACCACTTAAGCAAATGTTATACTCACATACTTTTTTACTTCACACACAAACACACACCCCCTTAGTTGGAAATTTACACTAGGAGTGTGTGTGGGAAGTAAACAAGCGTGTATGTATAGCACACCCATCTTCTATTGCGAGTTCTCACGAAATGGCTGCTGCTGCTAGAAAGATTTCTAGGTCCATTATTGGTCATATTTCAAAAAAAATCAATAAGCTTCACCTACATGATTTCATCTACAAATTATTCATTTATTTTATTCACATTTGCTTCTCGATCTACTAAAATTTCACATACTTTATATGATTTATGCATTTATATTTTTATTGATATGTGAATTTCACACTTCAGATTGTGAGCATATTATTGATTTTTTGGTTGGAATTTCTCTCATCTCTCCTCTTTTCTTGGCTTCTCAAGCGGCAACAGTCGAAGGATTGTCTGTCAATCCTAGGAATCTCTCGCTGTTGCTTGAACGAATGCAATGGTAAGGTCTTCGACGAAGAGAAATGGGTTGTCAACAACATTTATAACCAGGTCTCTAGTCTTTTCGATTTTTCTTTTTTTAATTCTTTTGTTTCTCATTGGTTTTGATCTTGTTTTTTATCAATCTAATTTTTGTGCAAAAAATGGAGATTGTAAGAGGAGAAGAAAGCTCATGGTATGTTATCTTTAGTTTTGCCCATGGCAAAAAGATTCTAGTTACGCCATTGCATGCATGCATGCTTGTATAATACAATCGAGTGACATTTTTGGCTAGGAAAAAAGATAAGGTAGAAAGATGGATGGAATTAAATCTTGAGGAATCAATATGTATAATGAGAGTTTGTAAAAATTTTAAAGATAAACTTAGAATTTTGGGGGAATTAAATATGAAGGGAACCAAAATTTTAGAGTTAAAATTTTAAATTTGGGGGAAGCTAAATCTGGAGAAAACTAAATTTTGGGGACGCTAGAATTTTTGGGGGAAATAAATTCTCTGAGTGAACTAAATTTTATTTTAAAATTGTTGGGGAACTAAAATTTTAGATTTTGGTGAGAACTAAATTTAGATAAGAACTAAATTTAGATAAGAACTAAATTCTGGTATAACTAAAATTTTTTGGATGAACTTGTTTACAGGTGTTTTTTTCACCACTGAAGTCGTCGGCTGACGATACGGCTAGAGCAGCTGACATGGGATGACGTGTGCAGCTGCTTGGGCACCAGGCGAGCTAACCATGGGCTGAGTATGCTTCGATCCGAGCTATTTGAACCAGGATCGGGCTGTCTCCGGGCTGCCTGCAACACAAGGAGCTCGTTGGAGCGGATCTGGGTCCGACATAATCCCGTTCGATGCTTACGTCAGTAGTAACTCAAGGAGGCTCGGGGCAACTATGGCCGATCTATTGGGAGACAGGCCACTAATTATCATGACGAGCTATGGAGAAAATACGGAGTTAGTTGGAGTATATATTTAGATTGGAGTACCTGACTTTGTTGGTTGTCAATGAATGAGAATGTCCGAGGATTTCTCTGAGAATTTGGAACCGCCCTCTCATTGTTCAAGAGACTAATTATAGACAACAGACGTTAGAAGGTAACTCTATTGGTCCGAGTCGTCGCCATTGATGATGAGCTAAATCGGTCAGTCATTGAATGCACTCATTGATAACGAGTTTAATGGCTGATATTGATGAGAGAACCCAACGGTCAGTTCAGTCGTCTCTTTAAATGAAGAGACGGTTGGCCACACGTACGAGTTTTTGAGTTATTAGGTCGAAGCCGTGAGCTTTACTGGGCTTGTCCACTCAAATAATCCGCTGATTGACCATTGGGTCAGCCCAGTGCTGCATCGAAACTAAATTTAAGTTTGAACGTGGTTAAAAAATTTTGTTCGGCGATATTTTAAATGAGCTTGAATTTTTTTTCCCGGAGATGATAGCTTTTGAACGGATTAAAAATTTTCAGGGTAGTATTTTGGATGCCACATGAAACATGGTCACAGGTTATGAATTTGTGTGTGGTGATGGTGGTGGTGGTTTTAAGTCGCGAACATTTCGCACCATCCCCATGCGAAAACATGATACGAAAACATTTTTTTAGACTTGTTTCATCAAAAATTTAGGGTGTAATCCAGACATATATACACTCTTATAAAAATAATGGTGAACGCTAATGGATTTAACACTCGATACTTCCCTCCCGGTGTTTGCAAGGAAGCGTTTTGCAATGGAAAATTCTCCCCTGAACACACAAGGCAGATGAACAGCCTGTGTAGAAAACTCTATACACTGAAAAAAATTTCGACTTCTTTCTTTAACGATCAGTACCCTACATGTTGATATTTATGTATTGAAACTTAAATATCACATTAATTAAGTAAACTTAAACTCTTTTCTTGTAGATCTAAACATGAGAAAAACTACTATTATCATAAAACCGTTTAGTATCTAACAACTTGACCTATATGCAAACATTTTTATAACAGACATCTCATCTTTTTTCTTCTTCATTAAATCAGACAATTTTTTGATGAGCACAGCCTCAACAATAATAACATCAGCAGATAGAGATGCTTGCAGGTAGATCAATTGCAAGAAGCATCACTCGGAGACAAAGATACACCATAAGGCACCAAATATTAACTTTTAAACTTCCTTGTTCGTAAAAGAATTATGTCTAAGAATTACATCAACTCTACGGTAACATTTATATATTTGCAAGGAAAAACCTCTCCTCCCGAAAAAGGCACCGCATTTAGTCTTATAGATAGGCATGATAAATACAAGATCATTCTGCACAGACAATTCAAATATGTATGTACAATCGTTCTCCAGAAAAGCAAGGCGTCAGAGTTTGAGATGGCACGATTGGTTCACGACTTGCGAAGGTCAACGACGTCGAAATTTAGATTTGCATTCATCAAAACATGAGAGCAGTGTTCATATATGGGGTTGCCATCAGCAGGCTCTTCGTGTGGATGGAATCCGCGCTCTTGACAGTTGCGGATCACAGACACGCCGCTTGGATCTGATAAGTGAAATATGCCATGGGTTCTGCGCAATAAATCGAGAAGTTAAGTTGAGAAAGAAAAAAAGCATGTTAACGAAAAAGTCCTTGTTAGATATTGACCTGGTAATCGTGAAAAATTACTATTAATGCAATATATGCCCAAATCAACTTATGCCTTTTCTACTAGCCTTGATGAGTTTACAATTGATACTATATTTGAATTTTTTTTAAATGTTCTTAACCAGATCTCGATTATATGCTGCTGTAAATTTCAAGAACCTTGATGCAAGAAACAGTACATTACCGAGATGTATCAGTTGGTGCCATAACGATTGCAATTGCTTCTGGTAGCATAATCTGTCAACAACCCATGAACAGCAAATGATACCAATTTAACAATAAGTAAACAATTTTCCAAGAAAAAAAAAACCTGCGGCAAAATTTAATAGAAAATTTGTTTTTAATGATAGCTGTTAAATGTTGAGAAGCAATTCAGTTATAATTAATGATAAGAATAGCACTTCACTAGTCAGAAGATCCATAATCCATTCCTTCCCTGTAAGATCCATTACTTCTCTGATAAGAACGACCAAAAATCAATGCATACAAAGATTGGGGAGAGCCAAGCCATCATGGTGACTTCCAACATCTGATATGCAAGATATGACAGCTGAATCCTTAATAAATATGCCAGATCTCCATTAAAAAGCTTTGACTATAGCATCACTGGAATAAGAATTCTAGCAGCTAATTGATGACCAACTTCACTTCACAGCGATTATAACAAGCAAGGCTAGCTAGCTTAGTTCGGGATATTCCTGTGCGCTCAACATCCTAAATAGCAACACCATTGAAAGTGGAATGTAAAGTCTAAATACTGCATATAGCAACATCACTAGGACAAAAGAAACCACTCGTCCTCTTCAAAAGGTTCAACACTCCATCTAATTTGCCGCATTTTAGATAAATTTCTAAAGAAAATTATGGAGTAGGGATATATCATAATTGGTTTCTGAAACAAGATGGGAAAAATAAGTTATCCATTGCATATGTACGCTCGACAAAAGCTAAAAATAAATCAAACCATTAATGTAAAAGAAACCAATCCATATCCCTAATGCACTCCTCAAGCCGAAGACATTTCTACATGTGACCATCATGAAAATGAAGTCTCAACTACATAGCAATTATCAAATTCACCAATGAAAATAAGCAAACAGTAAAAAGGTCACATATATCCATACGAGGGAAGGAGGCCAACTGTAGAAATTTGGAGGAATAGATATATACTCTAGGATGCCGAAAATAAAATCTCTGAACTTCTTCCCGCTCCCCCAGCCTCTTCTCAACACATCCACACACACAAAAACATGACCCAAATATAAATAAATAAATACAATATAAAAGAATTCACACGTGCAAAAATGATAGTAGGAAGAGAAAACTGATTTCATTTGAATATTCCAAATGAAGTAATAGAAGATTGGTGCATCAAACTTGTAGTGTCACAAGCAACTGCAGGGAGTGCCCCATGCATGTCTTATGACATGTTGTACCACCAACTTCGCGAAATTATAGAATCTGCCGCTGTAACTAAAAGTCATGTTCTTGATATACGAGCATACATCAACTAGGTGATATTTTAACTTTAAGATATCATTATACAAACCAAGTATTGAACATCAAAATAGAAAATATTATTCAGAATAAAAACCACAGTATTTGTGATTTACACATGAACATACAAGATAAATACAAGTAGGAGTATAATTCATACTTGGCATCTTATTTGACTAATTTTTTAAAATTAGAAATTATGATTCTTATTTTCTCCTAATTCTATACTGGAAACTAATTATTTCTTAACACTCACCTTCAAGTTAAAGAATGCATGCCCAGCTTTAACTCGAGCTCTTTTAATGTTCAGGTCATATGCCAATTATTTTTTAAGTAGCAAACCATGATAATGTACCACAAATTGCATGGCAATGTTGTACTGGAATAAATGGTATATTACCACAAACTTGCCCTTCTCTATGGCCACTACTCAAGTGATCTATCTTGCTACTCCTGAAAACAAATCCGGACTTTAAATCCGTACTAACTTAAATACCACCTTTAACCAAAGACAACCAATCACTACAGATAACAAATAAGACAACCAACCACAACCTACGACTGTTTCCAATCAATGACAACTTTTGACCCAACTAACGACAATAGTTAGCCAATCAACAATGCCGATTCAACGACAATGACAATAATGAGAATGGATGATGAGGTTGTGGCAGTAAACTTTGTAGGTTGCTTACGATGACGACGAGATCAACAACATTCAAATTAATTTATAGACAATAAGTTTCGAGTGAAAAACAAAAAACTATCTCCAAGTCTCTAACTTTCAAGCAACCAATAACTATCAACAAACCATCAACCAACAATGATAATTAATCAACGACAACTTCTGATGAGCATCTCAACGATAACGATAATGACAATAACTTTATGAAGAGGTGTTGAAGAAAAGGTCAGAGAAAGCTTGTGGATCACACAAGAACTTTAAATCCTAAAAACCAAACCAAATTTGCTTTCTAAAATTATGATAACTAAACCAATACACATTCCAAGTCCGGAAAACTAAAACTAAACTCTCCAACTTTTCTCAAAAAAATGAACTCTTTTTTTCCCAAAAAAGGCACTAAACCAAAGAAAACCCAAACAAAAAATCTCTTTTTAACCCAATACTGAATCACTACAGTACAGGTTACTGCCGTCCGGTAGTATATTGTTCCATGAACTTTTTTCTTTTTCTTTTTCTTCTTTTTATACAGAGAAAGGGAGCATTCAAATCTTAAGGTTAGGAATTGGGGATTGAAGAATAAGAAGATTTTTTTTCTCCTTAATATCAAAAGATCAACATATTTTAGAAGCAGAAAAGAAGAGAGAGAAAATTGAACTGTGGCTCTAATTCCCTGTTGAAAATCAAGACAGAAAATATCATTCAGAATAAAAGCTAAATTATTGATGCTGTTTATATAGGAAAATACAAGATAAATATAATTAGTATAATACATATTTGACTCCTTATTTGATTTATATTCTAAAACTGAACACTATAATTCATATTCTTTTTCCTAATTCTTAACTGGAAACTTCTTATTCCTAACAAAAAAAAAGATAGGTATGTAATTGTTTGTTATTCTTGGAAAATACATGGTAAATAACATAGCAAACGTAAGCAATGGGCATATAATGCCACCAGAACATGACCTGCATGCAGACTACAAAACTTCTATATGGGAATGTGACATAATTTCAAAAAAAAAAGAATTATATCATTGTCCAAGCATGTTAAAAATTATACACTAAACAGATCAGTCAATCAGTATAACTTCGAAATTGGCTATGGAACAAAAAATATGTTTCTAACAGAACATCACCTGATACGAATAATGAGTGTGAAGATCAATTGACGACATGAAGCAGGTCTGTGTTGGGTGAGTCTGCAAACAGGGAATAGAACAAGATTAGATAAAGATAACTATACAGTCTAAAACGCTGAATAAATATGTCTTGCTGAATTCAAGGATATCGGTTGGCATAAACTTATTTTTTTATCGTAAATATCTTTTTCCAAGTTCCTTGATCATATACATGAAGAATGGTATCTTCTTTTATATTTTTAAAAGAAAACCAGGAAAACCAGATGTCCCAGATAATAAGCATGATGCATACATTATGGGCGTGTTTTACAGAATTTCATATCAGAAAGAGCTCTACCATGCATGCTACATACACTACGCACGTGTTTTACAGAGTTTAGATCAGAAAGATCATACCACATAGCTAAAACATCAAATTGGGGTGGTTCTAATACCAAGTAAATGTAAGGAAATATCGCTAGAGTTTCTAATCAAATTAGAAAAGGAGAGAATCATGAAAATTTTAAAATTTTCTACTCTTAACGAAAACCCCTAGAAGAGCTGCAAAATTCATGAATTTAAATGCTAGAAAAAAGATCACGTCTTTGTGCAGATATACTTTCACGATATCCGCTATTCCAAAACTCTTCCAGTAAAGGCCTCTCATCTTCGCACCAACCAAGTGTGATAGATACTTCAACTTGATAATGAAATCCTTCACGGCTTATGAACCCTCCAAGCTCAAACTCGATCCCAAGCGTTACTAGCACGGGAGAGAGAGAAGGAAAAAAAAAACTTTTATTTTGTAAGAAAAAAATTGTATCTTTAAAGAAAGACTTCAAGATTATATTTTTCTATCTAGATCTTACGATGTTTAGAACTTAGCTCTCTTGAATTGTTGGATGCCTAAGAGAGGATGATAGGACCCTTTTTATAGTGCTAGAATCCATGAAATCCAAACATGTTTATGAGTTCTTATTAGGTTCAAATCATATCCATAAACATGCAATACTACAAGAAAGATCACATGATATTCTTTTTAAATGTTTAGGAGTTTTAATTAGAGTCGACCCCTATCAATAACTTATATGATTAAAGACAAACTCCCCTAGAAATCGTATAACTCTTAGGATTTCTTATTTGAGTCAAACTTCTCCTATTTGGTTGGATTTTGACCCAACAATTGGGTCAAACCCAAACACACAACAGCCAAGCGACGGCTTGATGTCGCCGTCTGCCATTGGACGACGGTTCCCGGCTGCCGCCAGCAGCCGCAACCAATCAGTCAGCTGGCTTCGGCCAACCTACTTCCTAACCGCAGCCAGTCGATGATCATTCTAACGACTCATTCTAACGACGTTGTTTCGTCGACAGTGATGCATGGGCATGGTTTCTTTGGGATTTTCATCTTTCTTTCCTAAATCTGTACAAACTTTTCACGCTCGCATTCACAACACTTTGCGACGCGCTCCTCTTTCGAACAATTCAATCACAACTCCTTACAATTAATTATGTATGTCTCATATACATCAAGTTATTTTTATTCAATTATCGTGACGAGCAATTATCGTTATAAGACTCTGATATGAACCAAACGAGATCTGAAATTTTATTAGATAAACTGAAATAAAAGGGATAGAATGATTACAATTTTAGGGGTAATCGCCCTCCCAAGACGCCAATTGATTTGGGACGTCCGCACCCTCCCGTAGAACGATGGATTCTCCCTCGAAAACAAATCAATAATGAAAATCTAACGTGCCTATGGCCGGCCGGCCTCCCCTCTTATTTATAATAATTTAACATAATAGTCTAATTACCCAAATACCCCTACAACAATAAAATAACACAGAAACACCCAAAATATGCCCCCAAGTGGGTCGGATCTAACATTACTCTGCCCCCGAAAAACCACCTCGTCCTCAAGATGGTGCATAAAGTGCGTGGGGCTTCCGTTCCCAGTAGATTGCATACCTCCGCCCAGGTCAAACGGAATCGATGGGTCTCCACCGCCTTCAACGTCATCCTGACGAAAGCCATGATAGTTGTCCAAGAGATCTTAAGAGATCTGAAGGTCATCTATAAACCAAACTGAAATGCTGACGTTCGGACGGACTTCCAATTGAAAACCAAGGGCCTTGGGGTATTTAAGAGTATCAACGAGCCAAAACGGGTCCTGAAAAACATCATCGGGTCAAGACGGGACCCAAAGGGCGTCGTCGGGCTCTAACAAGTACTCGGAAGGATCGTCGTCATCGCCACGCTGCTGGAAGGGCTCTGTCGCACGTCGTTTTGGCCCCAAAAAGCTGAATCCTCACTGTCCGATGCATTGGAGGGCCCGTCGTCGCTGTTGAATGGCCGGCAGCCCCCATGGGGGACCCTGAAGGGGCTGGCGCCCCTGCAGGAGGGGGGGCAGCAGGGGTTGGCGCCTCTGCAGTAGGGGCAGCAGCCCCCTGGGGGCCCTAGCAGGGGCTGGCGCCCCTGCAATAGGGGCGGCAGCCCCTCGGGGATGCCTTGGAGGGGTGGCCCCCTCAGTTTCACTGACGGGAAGCCCCTCTCTCGCTGTTTTGGCCTTCCAAGGTTCGTGGGGTTGATTTTCTCCATCACGGACTCCTCCTCTTACTCCTTGATGCAGTGGTCGGCGTCGAAAAGTAGCCCTTCGTCATCTGGATGCAGATCTGCATCAAAGCTGTCGACTTTTTCCTCTTTCTGGTCCAAAGTCGACGCCTTTCGCCCCCAAATTAGGGTTTTCGCCGTCGTTGCCCCCTTTCGTCGTGAGGAGTGCAAGTTGCTAGATCTCTTGACCCAATTGGCTGGACTCCTCGACGAGTTGCATGATAGACTCCAATTTCTCTGTCATGGATCTCATCTCTTTCCTCAATATCAAACCGTTCTGATCCAAATTGATAGGAACCAAACGAGATCTGAAATTTTATAAGATAAACTGAAAATAAAGGAGATAGAATGCTTACAATTTTAGGGGTAATCGCCCTCCCAAGACTCCGATTGATTTGGGACGTCCGCACTCTCACGTAGAACGAGGATTCTCCCTCGGAAACAACTCAATAATCAAAATCCAACGTGCCTAGGGCCAGCCGACCGGCCTCCCCTCTTATTTAGTCTCACTAAAGTATTTAGGGTATGAAAATTTATCAAATCCCATTAACACATTAATGTCATGAGTTATGTATGTGATACTATAGTCATATATGGATCAAACTTATTTCACTAATAAGTTTGTCTATTTTGCCTTAACCAAGGACCTACCATGGATCCATACCAACTCTTTACGATACTAACATCTCATACCGGAGGAGACGGATCCATTCTTGACCGTCCATTCGCATGCTTTAGACTATGCCAAGCGAGTATCTAGCAATAATCACATTCGTCGTTGGTCAATAAAAGCCAGAGCAAAGCCCTCCCACGCATAGGATTCTTTAGCGGCTCAGGTCAAGGGGCTAATCTGTACGAACAATCATATGAGAGCTTATATTGACTGTCAAAGTATATTTATCAGATAGAAGCTTATTGACAAGTCATTCTTTAAACTTGTTATATAACATGTACATGTGCACTGTCTCACGATATCTCTGCATAGAATGGCTTATTAGACTATCTACTACCATCTCTATGATAAAGATCGATGCACATTGGTCTATCCGAAATATCAATGACACATCGTGATATGCTTACAACCAAAAATATTTTAGATTTGTGCTTAAGCAGCCTGATTAGGGCTCATTATCATGATCTCATCATGATCCTAATGTCTTCACGCAATCCAAGGACTTTATTTATGCAATTATATAAATATGCATATATATCGATTTATATCAAGGAATTACACAGATAAAGATGTACCAAATAGCTTACTATCATATTGAATGAGGTGTATCAATTACAATAATTGTCTTAAGAACATATATATTCCAACAGTAAATTGAATATACGCTCTTTGAAAAATACATGATATACTATATTTATAGGAAAAAAGGAATGGGTGAGTTTAGGAATTTAGAAAGAAGATGAAAAACGGTTAATTTCAGTACTTTGGGATTATGTGGATGGCTAGTAGACACTAGAGGAGTGTTGATTAGTGTATAAAAATTCCTCTAGCTAATATACGTAAGTTTACAAATGAAGTTACTCAATTTAAACTTAGTCAACAATCTTGCATAAATAAAGCAAGCATAGCGGATATAGACAATGCAAGAGATAATCACAACACAGAAAATAAATAAGTGTAAACACGAAAATTTATCCTGGTTCACCCAAACCCAGACTACATCCAGTCACAAGTCCCATTTAGATTTTCTACTATTATAACACATGTTCCCAAGAGGTTTTCTTACAACCAATCTCTTTCCAAAAAAATTACAAACTTACAACTTACCACCTCTTTCCAAGAAGATTTTTCTTACGAATGAAAAGATACACTTTTACCTATAGCCTTACGTGAAGCTCTTGTGTAGATGTATAATGGCTATAGTGATTAATCTCCAATAGATAAGAATTTTAGGTTTTAGGAGATCTAAAATTAGAAAGATTGAAACTTTTGGGAAATTTTTGGCCAAAAGGGTATTGAAAATTTTTAAATCAAAAACACTTTTTCTTTGAAAAATATTGATCAATGAATCATACTAAAACCAAAAACCAATCCCCATATGTAAGGGTGAATTCTGCACAAGACATATTTCCCAAAATACATCTCCAGAAGTTAAAATTGACACACTTCTGTAAATCAGGGAACCGGTCAAATTTTACCGTTGTAAGCTAACTCAACAAAAGTAATCGACTACTGTTCTTCCGGTAGTCGACTACTGGAGGTGGTAGTCAACTCCTTGAAGAACTGTAGTCGACTACTTTCAAACCCAGAAAGTCAGTCAATAGCCAGTGAAGATAGTAGTCGACTCCTATTCTAATGATAGTCGATTCCTATACTGATACATGTGATACGGGCTCTAAAACGTATGAAATGATTTGAAAACATTTTCAAAATATTTTTAAAGTGTTCATATGTGTTTGTGAGCTTTTAAGAAGGCTTTAACAAGTTAAGTGAAGAAAAAAGAAAATTACTCAAATAAATATTACAATGAAGACCGTTGATGCAATCTTAGACACTCCAAACTCTTTGTCTTGCTCCAATATGGTTCATGGCCTTGTTGAGCTCATCACTAGTCTATTGAGTGCTTTTTTAATTTACCTTAAGCTCTTATACATGCACACATAGATATTAGATAATAGGGTTGCTCATCATCAAAACTATACCGGATGAGGCTCAAAATCTCAACACAAAGCTCCGTTTGAATCGAGGACAGGTCCTCTCTGGATGACTGGTACAAAGCCAGAGCATCCAATATTCAAAAAAGGACAGAAAGAAAATTATAGGCATATACAATGTAAGTGGATGTCCATTAAGATGCATATTGTGTATATAGTTACATTGCGTGAAGAAAGACTGTGTTTCTCCGTGAAAACAAGATAACACAAAACCATGTGTTTCTCTACGAAAACAAGATAACACAAAAACCAATTTGCACTTTAGCCATGACAAATATGTCAAAATGACTTCAATAAGATTTGTTTACATTTCTTCAAGTATATATATGATTAAAAATTAACAAAATGTTGATCCAAATGAGAGAATCACTTGGGTAATAGGATTTCATAGAACAAAAAAAGGACACAGGCTCAGGGGAAATGCCTAATATGTCTACTGGATTTGTTTACCTGGATTTTCCCAGTCTTGCAAAAATATCTGCAAAAATATCTACAGATTCACCTGTTCCGTTTCAATAATCAAGAACTTTGAGCTGATTTAGAAAGGAAACCGAAGCAAACTCGAGTACATACTGCAATCGGATAAACAATAGAACATGGGACATGATATTTCTAAATCAGACATTTGTCAGCTTCTAAAGCCCCTGTATTTTATCCAATGATTACGCTCATTTTATATAATCAAATGTCCAATTTGAAAATACTCTTTAAGTTTGTCAATCGGCATTCTTCCTTGAGAATCTAAGGCAAAATTCTATACGGTAAACTAATCGGTCAAATTAATTTTCATGTGTTTCGAATAAACGAATACTGTCATAGAGCATGGGAAGTTCACATTCTTACAAAGCACCAGTGGTCATCACAGATTGAAATGATGTTCCTTAGTTCCTAAAATATTTAGAAGATACTATACTGCTTATGATACTACACTGCTTAATATGACTCCAACCTAATGACAAGAATATCCAGCATTAGCTAGTTGATTCTTCGCCGGCAGAAATCCTGAAAACTGAAAAACTATTGTGGATATCCAAAGTGTCCATGCTAATCATCATCATTGTCATAGCCTTCATCCCAAAAATTTGGGGTCCACAAAGAATTATTGCTAACAGGTTAAAATTTTAAAATCTGTTGAAATATTCAAGGTAATAAAAGAAGCAGATGGCACTATAATAGATCAAAATATGCTTCAAATGAAAGTAATAACCTCAATATTGTACCAGATTCATTGACTTACATGAATCCATCCAAGTGGGAAAAGAGAGCGTTGGTCTTGAACATTGAATATTTCTTCTTCGTCTGTTGTTTGACACTGAAAACAAACCAGTACCCAAAATATGAAATACCACCAATATGCATATACTGAGGAATTATTTGGTGATAAAATACATACATAATAAAGATACAATTAATAAAGTGAATGTTGATGATAGAGCACCCAATTGTGTGAACTGATTAGCATAGCATTTTAGTTGTCTTATATTTTTATGTATGGTGCATCAGCAATCTAACTATTCTGCAAGCAATAAATAACCACAGTATAGCCCATAGACGAGGAGACTGAAAAGCAGCTCTCCTAATCAAAAAGGAAAAGGGATAGAATAATGTATGAGATCCAACCGGGATCAAGATATAGTTATGAAACACAAACAACTAGACGGACATGCTTCTCAACTATAGTAATTTTAATTACTTCAGTTTTAGCATGGTGGAAATTTCTTAGTGGCATGGTTCAGGTAAAAAATGCTGCTCGTTCTTATCCACTCTCCTGCATCGTTTAACCTCACATTCCACAACCTCAAAATACTATGACAATATGGGTAAATTTACCTAAACTCTTACATTCTTTTGTCTTTTCCCCTGAAATATCATAAACTATAAAAATTAAAATTAACTCCATAAAACTATCACTATTCCATAAAACTATCATAAGGGTGTTAACTGAAACTGTAAAATGACGAAACTGTCATTTTATCCCTATCAATCTTTTTCTTTCAAAAAAAAACTACCATTTACTTTCGTTTTGTTTCATTTTTTATCTTTTTTTATCTTTTTTATTTTTTACTTTTGGAATATTATTTCTTTAAAAGATTTCTACTTAAATCTTCAAAGTTTTTGTGTTGTGAAATTCCATTTTTTTTCTTTCATTTTTATTTAAGTACTAATCATACCTTGGGGCATTCAAATTATTTTCCCAAAAAAATTTCAACACATTCAAAATCTCTCCCCCAAAAAAAAAAATTGCAACCTCATTCAAAATCTCCAAAAAACTTCACAGACAACGTCAAGATATTTCCCCCAACAAAATTTTTTTAACCACATTCAAACTAAAATTTAGTTTCTCCTAATAATTTTAGTTTCCAAAAATTTAGTTCCATCCAGATTTAAAATTATATTTCTCCCTAAATTTTAGTTCCCTCCAGATTTAGTTCTCCAAAAAAAATTCCTCCTAAAAATTAGCTCTCTCCAAATTTAGTTTCCTCCAAAATTTAAAATTTTAACTCCCCCAAAATTTAGTTACCTCCAAATTTATTTCCCCCTAATATTTTAGGTTTTTCCCTTAAAATTTTCACAAACTCACATGCTAACCATTAATTCCTCAAGATTAAATCGTAACCGTCTGTTACGCACCTCTTTCTCCTAGTCAGCAAACCCATTCAAAAACATCCCTCAAAATTTTAGCTCCCTCAAAATTTAGTTACCTCCAAATTTATTCCCCCCTAAAATTTTCGGATTTTCCCTCAAAATTTTCACAAACTCACATGCTAACCATTAATTCCTTAAGATTAAATCTTAACTGTCTTTTACGCACCTCTTTCTCCAAGTCAGCAAACTCGTTCAAAAACATCCCTCATTTGTATGAAAGATTTTTTGCTTTAATTTTTTATTTTGATTTGCTCTTTATATTAAACATTTTTATTTGAATAACAACAATTTTCTATGTTATTTTTTACTGTTTTTTCTCATTATTTCATTGTACTAGTCTAACATTTTTCTTTATTTTCTTAAAAATTGAAGTTCAGTAAAATAATCATAATTTTTTATGAAATGATTTTTAAAAAGAATTGTTTGATTATTATTTGTAATTTGTTTCAATATTTTTAAAATTTTAAATTTCAATCTTCAAAATTTTTTAATTTACTACTTTATTCTCTTTTGTTATTTATGCGACTCTTATAATTAAAATTCAAAAATCTATTATTGAAATAATTAAAATAAAGCATGACATGTGGATCCATGAAAAATCAAAATAAACAAAATTAAAAAAAATTATATCATCAAAATTATAGGAAAATTACATAGAAGTCGAAATTACACAATAATTACCCAAAACCTCTAAATTAGTTTCATCATCATCCACCTCATCCTCCACCTTCACCCGCCCACTGCCACTTTGATTCATCGCCTCTTTCCCATCACAATCGTCTTCTTTTTTCTCAACATCATCATCTTCCTCCTCGACATCTTCTTCCTCCTCAACATCATCTTCTTACAAAAACACCTAACTTAATTCCTCCTCTTCCTCCTCCTCTTCCTCCAAGCCTAACCACTGCCGCAATGGTCGTCCTCATCACCCCCTTCCTCATCGGCATCTACCTCATCAACATAATTATTAATTCAGCAACAACTTCTTCCAAAACTCTCCTTATCCTCCTCCAACACCAACACCAACACCAACCCCCAAAAAATCATGAGCCTCATCCCCCAAGGTTCAGATCAAGCAACCCATAGGTCAAAAAAGAAAGCACATCCAAGCACGTGCCAACTAATGGGATTTCAGAAGGGAAAATTTGTCAAAAAAATGTTGTGTCCGTTAAACCAACTGCAAGATAACATGTGATAGTTTTAGGAGAAAACAAGGATAATTTTTATGGAGTTAACTTTGATTTTCATAGTTTAGGATGTCTTAGAGGAAAAGACGAAAAAAATTGTAATTTACATAAATTTAGCAATGAAAATAGCTTATAATTTGCAAACTAAAAATTTTCTTGCTTCTTTTGGAAGTTACTTTTGAATGGCCATTCAAAATTATTTAATAACCGGCACTCAAAAGAAATAAACCTTCCATTCTAATGGGTTTGAAAGGCTGTTAAGGAAAAGAAGTGAGGTTTTGTTAACAAAAGAAAAGGAGTCTTGCATGTCTGTCTGTCTGTCTGTCTGGCGTTCCTGTCTATCTGTCTATCTACCCGTCCCTCAGTAACATCTGATCGTTCAAAGGAAGAGCATCAAACTTCCACCAGAACAACAATCGTGAAGATATGAATGCATTTATGAAACCATAAGAAGTTTTTGATCGAACAGGCAAAGAGATTCTCAAACCAACAATGAACTTTACATAATAGCGATTCTTGGAAATTGGAACTCAATAAACTGCCAACTACCATAAATCACAACAGGGATATGATTGGCACCATATAATGACAAACAAGCATCAATGAAATATTTAAAAGGCTTATTTTAAGGGAATATGCATCTTACAGAATCAGATGTCGATTCCTGCTTAGGTATTATGAGTGTTGTCACGTAAAACGTCCTGTTTTTCTGCAATAACAACCATGAAAATCAGAAAATTAAATAATAATTGCAATAGACCCACCTTCATACTTGAAAGAAGCTACCAGTGAACCAGCAAGAATCCCGCATGTTTCCAGATTCTTCATTGTGTTCATCTCTGCAAGCTTCAAGAAACAATCCATCATCTTTACTGGCTGCAAAACAATTGAAGAAAAATAGTGCTTACATCCATCAAACAAAAACTGGAAGAATGCCTGACCTAAACTACAGCTGCAAGATACTTTGTATTCTTCGATGCTGCAGCACCTAAACTAGAATTTTGAATTCCCTATCTATAGATCAGAACTATGAGAATGCAAGCTTACGATATGCAATTTTTGATATTCTTTAGAATCGGAGATTCCATTAGTTGAAAGTTTTGCTGGCCCTGGTCTGGGATCAGCAACTTTTGATGGATGCAACTGCGGCTGCACCTGAGCAAGAACCGGAGGAATAGAAGGTTGCCTGATATTTAGCTGAGAAAAACTATCCTGCATCAGATTAGCTCCCAAAGACCATGATTCTTCTGCGGGAAGAGACCATCTACCATCATCAAGGGATAGAACTGACTCCAAATCAGTAGTAGCCGCCTTGGCATCACCTTCTTTAGAACCAAGAGAACCATAATCTTCATCCTGCTTTATGCTGTTCGTCAGCAAACAATACAAACTTTTTAGTATTAGAAGCAGCTTTTTTTGTGAAGTAATGATTAAAAAACAAAAACAAACTGAACAGAATCCCATTATCGGTCGTAATATAGCTTTGAGATGAACAATAGGACTCACAAATGAATAGTATGCAGACAACTCCATATAGTAATATTGGCAACACAGAGAAATGTATTCATGTCACTCACTTTGATGGTCCAGTTTGGGCCGGGTCAACATTGCTGGGATACTGAACCTGCAGGAAGTATAAGTAAATAACCCATTGTAGTTATCACATTGCAAAAGGACAAATTAACAATACAAGAAATTTACCCTTGTACCAGTAATAGGTCCGGTCCACGGACTGTGCAGCCCATTAGGACCTAAAATAGAGTGCCTTGATAGTGTTTCTTCCTTTGGATAAGGTAAACTAAAGGATCTGCATAATTCATGTTCAGTAAATTAAATTGTACAAATGTAAAGGTTATGCACTAATTATATCATACTAAGCAGCTGATATTTATTTTAGGATCAGGAGACAAGATTCATGTTTGATACTTCAACAGTTAAAAGGAGATACTCAATATTTCAGTTAGTAACAATATAGCATACAAAACCTATTAATGATGTCATTGAATGGGGATTTTTACATCTAAATGGGACAAAAGGAGAAGCAAGAAGCCCTTCAAACCTTTTCCTTACTAGAAGAACCATGTTTTCTATATGAGCATCCTACAAGGTGCATGCCCCCTAGAAAACAATGTTGAAAAAAAATAAGGGTATGGAGGGGGAAACGAGTAAAGCAAACGGGTTCACCATCCTAGTCAGATGCATTCCACTGACCCTGACCGCCAGAAGGGAAGACAGGAGATCTTGAGCTAGGAGCAAAAGCCAAAGAGGAGAGGTTTAGGATGTGTTACTGAGATACAACCTTTGTAACCCCTATTTGGTAACAATTTAAACTTTATCCAAACATGCCATCAGATGCTTTAAAACTGGAAGACAATATCAAATACATGCAAATGCCTACGAACAGTAATAGATGTGTGATGCGGACTAGGGTTGATTTGGTGAAATTTGGGGATTTTTATTGAATTGGAAATATGGTTACAAGGGATAGATAGCCAATTGTGGGAGAGTTGGCCCCTCTCCTAGCTTTTGCTAAGGGAAAAGCCTAAAACTCTCTTCTAGATCTCCTCGGAGAACTCTAGGAAATGTCAAAAGACAGCTACAATAATCGATACCCTAACCCTAGCCCACGCCATCACTTATATAATATTTAGGCGTGGTGCATATAGCAAACAACAACAAAACTAGTAATGCATAAAGAAGTTTTCCCAAATCGTCGGTGCGCCTGCAATTACTCCTTCGTCTTCTCGCGCCTCCTCTCATGTGTGATAATCGTATCACTACTCCCCCCAGGAGTTTCACCTTATCCTCAAGGTGAAAATCAGGATACTGCTGCAAGATGTGATGATAAACCTCCCAAGTTGCCTCACACTCCGGCAATCCTGACCAACGGATCAGTACTTCATGTGCTCCCGATGCTCCTGTGCGAATGCATGTAATCTCCTCGGGTGCCAATAGTACCTCCATGTCGACCGTGAGAGTCGGTGGTAATATAGCAGATGTCGCATGATCTTCAATAGCTCGGCGTAACTGTGAGACGTGAAAACCCGGATGGATCCAGGTAGTAGGGGCTACCTCAATCGGTATGCCACCTTGCCAATCCCTGCCTCAATCTCGTAGGGCCCATAGTACCTCGCTGCTAGCTTCTCGTTGTGCCGCTGGGCAATAGAGCACGGTCTGTATGGTCGAAGCTTCAAATAAACCCGCTCTCCCACGGTGAACTCCACATCCCTGCAATGTGCATCCGCCTTCTTCTTCATGATCTGCTGGGCTCGTGATAAATGGCGCTTCAACTCCTCTAGCACCCGGTCATGCTCCTCCAGCTGTCACGCTCCTCCAGCTGCTGCTCCAGTCCTGACATCGGGGTGGCTCCCCTGCTGTAGTGTACTAAGTGGGGTGGATCTCGGTCATACACAATCCGAAACGGTGTCAATCTCGCCGCTGAGTGGTACGAGGTGTTGTATCAGTATTCAGCCCACATCAGCCAACCGGCCAACTTCCTCAGAGTGGACGCAAAACATCGTAGGTATGTCTCCACGCTCTGATTAACCACCTCCGTCTGGCCATCCGTCTGCGGGTGATAATCGATACTCCGTCGTAGCGTTGTACCCTGTAGCCAGAACATCTCCTTCCAGAAAGTGCTTAGAAACACCTTATCCATGTCCGACACGATCAAACGAGGATACCCATGCAACCGGACCACCTCCCTCAAAAAAGCAACTGACACTGATGCTGCAGTAAATGAATGGCGAAGCGGAATGATATGGCCGTATTTGCTGAGGCGATCAAACACAACAAATATCGTAGTAAAGCTCTCTGATCGTGGTAGCCCCTCTACGAAGTCCATCGAGATGTCTTCCCACACCCTCTCTGGTAAATCCAAGGGCTGTAAGAGACCTGCTGGGGATGTCGACCGGTATTTGTGGCGCTGGCATACATCGCACTCCGAGACTAACCGCGCGACATCATTCCTCATGCCCGACCAATAGAGCTCACGAGCCATCCTCTGATACGTCTGGTACCCTTCCGAGTGGGCTCCCACGGCGCTGCCGTGGAACTCATGAAAAAGAGTGGAAATGTGTCCAGAAATACGGGGAATCACCAACCTCCCCCGGTACAGTAGCGTCCGCCCCTTCAATGTGTATCCAGGGAAGTCTCCAGATCCCTGTGTGATAGCCTCCCTGAGCTGTCGCAGCCACTCATCTGCCTCAATCTCTGCTAGTAAGGCGTCACTCCCCAACATCACCGGAATAGAAAGAGCTACCACCTGCACCCCCTCATCTCGTCGGGAAAACGCATCTGCCGCCTTGTTGTCTGTACCGGGTTTGTAGTGAATCTCGAACTTGTACCCGCTCAGCTTGGACAACCACCTCTGGTGCCCCTCCGCCACCATGCGCTGCTCCAGGAGGTACTTCAGACTCCGCTGGTCTGTTCGTACCACGAACTCTCTCCCTAACAGGTATGGCCGCCACTTCTGTATCGACAGCATGATCGCCATCAGCTCTCTCCCATAAACAAACTTCAGCCTAGCCCTGGATGATAAGACCTGACTGAAGTAGGCGATCGGCCGCTGCTCCTGCATCAGCACGGCCCCCAACCCAAAGCCCGACGCGTCAGACTCCACCACAAACTGCTTCTCAAAATCCGGGAGTGCTAGCACCGGCACTGTCGTCATCGCCTCCGTAAGGGCCTAGAATGCCCTCGTCGCCTCCTCTTCCCAGCAAAAACTGTCCTTCAACTGTTCCGTAAGGGGCCACGCCAAGGTGCCGTACCCCTTCACGAACCGTCGATAATAACCCGTGAGCCCCAAAAATCCCCGTAGAGCTCGTAATGTCCTTGGTTGCGGCCACCCCAACATGGCTACAATCTTTGACCGATAGGCCGCCACGCCCTCCGCTGAGACGATGTATCTCAGGTACTCCACATGTGCCTGTCCGTACAAGCACTTCTTCCGATTGGCCTGTAGCTGGTGGTCATCCAACTCTCTCAGTACTACCTCCAGATGGCCCAAGTGATCCTGCAGTGAATCACTGTATACTAGTATGTCGAAGAAGAAGAAGAAGAAGACTAAAACGAACCTCTGCAGATAAGGCCGGAAGACCTTATTCATTAATGACTGGAACGTGACGGGGACGTTTGTCAGCCCAAACGGCATGACGAGGAACTCATAGTGGCCTTCATGAGTCCTGAAGGCCGTCTTCTGTATATCCTCCTCTCGCATACGGATCTGGTGGTATCCAGATTTCAGGTTGATCTTCGAAAAGACCACCGCTCCGTGTAGCTCGTCCAATAGTTCGTCGATCACAGGGATGGAAAACTTGTCAGTGACTGTCTCCTTATTGAGGGCTCGGTAATCGACGCAGAACCTCCAACTGCCGTCCTTCTTAACTAGCAACACTTGACTCGAAAAAGGGCTCGCACTGGGTCGTATGACCCCCGCCTGCAGCATCTCCTGAACCAGCTTCTCGATCTCATCCTTTTGAACCTACATGTATCGGTACGGGCGCACGCTAATGGGGGACACCCCCTCCTTCAGCACAATGGCGTGCTCATGATCCCGTGATGGCGGAAGGCCACTGGACGGCTGGAACACCTCCCAAACCCCTGCAACAGCTGCTCTACCTCTGGTGGTATCACAGGTGTGCTCTCTGTTCCCTCGGGGATCAACCCTTGCAACTCAATCAAGAAACCCCCTCCTTCCGCCTGAATGGTTTTCGTGATGGTCTTGTATGACACAGACGAACAACACAAACTCGGGTCATCGCGCAACACCACATTCCTTCCTTTCGCCTGAAACTCCATCCGTAGCAGCTTCCAATTAAACTTCGTCTCTCTCAACGACTGCAACCACTGCATTCCCAGAATCAGGTCAACGTTGCCCAATGTCAGGGCAAAAAATCATCGGTGATCAGCACCCCCTGTATGGACACTATCATACCCCGACAGATGCCTCTACTCTGCTCTACCGTGCCGGTCCTCAACATGACCCCGAAGCCCTCCGTTTCTGTAAGCGGGATCCCTTGTGCCTTAATCACCCTTGGGACACAAAGTTGTGTGTGGCCCCGCTATCGATCAGGATCACCACGTACAAGTCACGAACTCGCCCTGCCAGCTTCATAGTGTGAACTTGCGTCAGTCCTGCTATAGAGCTAATGGAGACCTCGGCTGCCTCCAAGAGTAGAGGCCCACTGTCCTCATGCTCGATCGCACCCTCCTCTACCTGCTCCTCATCCAACTCTTCTGTGTGCACCTCATATACCTGCAGCGCCTGGTTGCGGCACATGTGCCCCAGGGTGAACATCTCATTGCACTTGAAGCACAACCCATTTGCCCTCCGGTCCCACATCTCGGCATCTGTCATCCTCTTGTAAGACCCACCTGGCCTCACATCTCCGGGTCTCCCTCCGCCTGTCGGTGCCCCTCCTGCAGCACCCGACTGCCCTCCGAAAACAGTTTGTGGTCGGGGAAACTGCCCTCCAAACGTCACTCTGGCGCGGCGCTCATCCGCCAATCTGTCATTTACTGTCTGCGCCAGCTCCATCTGCTCCTCCAATCCACGAGGTTTGAGAGTGTAGAGCTCAGACCTAATTGTAGGTTTCAATCCGTCCATGAAAAAGCCCTCCAAGGACTCTGCAGGCATCCCACGCACCCTACAAGTGAATACCTCGTACTACTTAATGTAGTCCCGCACCGTCCCAACCTGCCTCAAAGCATGCAGCAGCTCATAGGCTCCCCCTGCCTGAGAATCTCTGAATCGGTGTAGTAACGCATCCTTGAACCCGTCCCAGGTTCTCAGAGGTCGCTGCTGCTCCTTCCACCGCCACCAATTCAGTGCCTCTCCCTCCAAACAGAGTGCAACCGCCCGCAGCCTCTCTACCTCTGTTAGCCTAGCCATCTCAAAGTACCTCTCCGCCTTGTAGATCCACCTCGTGGCATCAATACCCTCGAAGGCATCTTGAGCTTCCGTATGCGGTCATCCGCACGCGGATCCCCTCCGTCGGAACGATCCAGGCGCGATCGGCGATGGGGGTCTCCAAATTTGGCCCCTCCATGACCCCACCTCCTATCTTCCCTCCTGACTCGTTCCTTCTCCCCATACTCCTCAACATGGTAGCGGATAGGTTCCTCATACTCCGGGTCATGTCTCTCAGCTCGCCGCCTTCTTTCAGGGGGGGGGCCTTCACTATCATCGGAGTATTCCGGATCTCGCACACCCCGTGCGGCCCTCGAAATCCCCCCTGCGATAAGCAGGGGGATCCTCGGAGTCTGCACGGCCCGCCTGTGGCCTGCGGGTGCCCTTGCGGACCCACCGACCTCCGGCGGCCCCCGGGGGGTCGCCCGCCTCTGGCGCCCCCCCTGTGGGGGTCGCCAACCCTCGGCGGCCCCCAGGGGGGTCGCCCGCCTCCTGCGCCCCCCCTGCGGGGGTGCTGACTATCGGCAGCCCCCAGGGAGGCCGCCATGGGTTTGACAGCCCCCTAGCGCCCCTCTAGGGCTGCCGCGCGCGCCTTTCGTCGTCTCGCGTCCGTTGATCCTCCTCAGAGCTCTCCCCTAGGGTTTCGTAAAGATCATCCTGCCAATCGTCGTCGTCGTCGTCGTCGAGATCCAGATCTGGATTTATTTCTCTCAAGATCACCCCCTCTTGATTGGGGATCATCGTCGCCTTCTCTTTCGCTCGCAGATCTGATTGGTGATTCAAATCTGAGGTTGCTCCTTCCTTTGGTTGCGAGATCTGAGGCGCGGTGATGTTTTGAGCCATAAAATGGGCGAGCATCTCCTTCATTTGTTCCAAGTTGTTATCGAGCTTTGCCTCCACGCCGCCTATCTTTACCTCCACGCCATCGATCTTCGCTTTGATCTCCGACGTCTCTTTCTTCCTTTCGACGACCTCCGCATCTAGCCTCTCGTCCAAAGATTTTGCCGTAGATGATCTTGTGGATGACATTAGATCAGAGCTCTGATATCAAATTGATGCAGACTAGAGTTGATTTGGTGAAATTTGGGGATTTTTATTGAATTGGAAATATGGTTACAAGGGATAGATAGCCAATTTTGGGAGAGTTGACCCCTCTTCTAGCTTTTGCTAAGGAAAAAAGCCTAAAACTCTCTTCTAGATCTCCTCGGAGAACTCTAGGAAATGTCAAAAGACGGCTACAATAATCGATACCCTAACCCTAGCCCACGCCATCAGTTATATAATGTTTAGGCGTGGTGCGTACAGCAAACAACAACAAAACTAGTAATGCATAAAGAAATTTCCCCAAATCGTCGGTGCGCCTAGCAATTACTCCTTTGTCTTCTTGCGCCTCCTCTCATATGTGATAATCGTATCAATGTGCAGACAATGATTCTGGAATAATCCAAAATGATCAAGAATATCTTGTAAGCAGAGAATGATTAGAAATAAGTTCACATCATATATTAAATATCAAAGCCTATGCAAGCACAAAGCATGATTTAATTCTTCTAGAAGACTTTACACATTCTAAGTATGAAGTAACTGTTATTGTATAATTAAATTGCAAAGGTTGGTAAAGGATGAAACTTTTATTTCTAAATAAATATATCACATGATGTTAAGTTAGGTTGTCCAATACAAATTCATTCCGATGATGCTAAAAGAACAAAGTAACATACGTTTATCAGTAATAATAGGTACAAAATGAATGCTTACAATTTTGGAAACTGCCTGTCCAACTGCAAGTTCTCCAATGGTGTAACTTGATTTCTTGCATTGTTATGCTTTCGGAATGACTGAGTCAACATTTTGGTAGGTGGCTGCCATTATAACGAATAGACGATGCGGTAGAGTGGAAAAGAACGAGCAACATAAACAAGAAATAAGGAGGAACAAAATAAATATGAGGTAACTAGCGGAAAAATAAAACAATCACGATGGCATTCAAGGGCCACAATCAAAATCAAAGCCATGTTGAGTGGAATGTACCTGCTCGCTGGATGGAGTTCTGGAAATCTGCTTCCAAGTAGATGATGAATCATAGGAGACCCTTTCTCCACCATCAGATTGAAATACCTCATTGTTTAGCTCATCGACTTGACGCTGAACAACTGGCTTCAGAGATTCTAGCTCACTGATGACATCCAAGAGTTTCTAGAATGATGTAAAAGATGGTGAGATCTCTTATATAAGTATATTAGAAAAGAAGGCATATGCTCTCACTCTCTAGTTCTGTTAAGAAAAAAGGAACAGAGCCTATAAGGAAAAAGAAAGTTGATGGATATGAATAATTGTTCAAACCTTCTTAAAGATTGCCTTTTCCTTGGGAAGCAAAGAATGGTAATCTCGATGAGAAGGTATTGTCTCACACATCAAGCTGCAGTAAAAAAGAAGCCAGTTATGGGCATGTACAAAGAACTTCATGGTTTATCTCTCTTGTGAAAATAATAATAATAATAATAATAATCAAAGACAACAATCGACCACCAAACAACAAAGAAGTCACCCAAGCATTTCGTTGTAATAAGTGAATGTAGACAATCAAAAGAAGGTGATATGGAAATATTCATGTTACCTTGAATATCTTAGAAGTATGATGTACAGATCAATGAGATTCTTCTCCCCCCTGTAGATACTTGCCTAACAGTAGCCAGGGTACACCAAAAAAAAATACAATTTATATTCCATGACAGCAAAACAATTAATTCAATTAAAGCAATGTGAAACATCAGACTAACATCGTAGAACAATGTCCCAAAAGTCCAACAAGTGCTAGACCCAAATGTGACAAGTTTATCCAGCACAACTGTCCAATTTGAGAAAGATGAAAAGAAAATGCAACTGTATTAACTAAGTTCTTATGAAATCACATAGCAGAAGGCAATAAAAACCAAAACTCAAGTTAAAAGTTCATTTTCAAGACACATTACATAAAAATAAACAAATAAAATAAAAAACTAAGTCTATAAATGTTCAATATTTTCATCATGCTATTTGTTGGTTGTTCCTGAGTTGGCTATAATTTCTTACAATGGATCTAGGCTTTCTCCCTTTCAGTTAATTTTCGATATTCTCCTCTTATTTTCTAGATAGAATGTCCTTCAGGATCAATTCCTTTTCTATTCATTTCTCTCCTATGCCCATGTCTGAGTCGGTACAAAATCATAAGCACAGCCCAACTGATTTGGTAAAATCACCCACTGGATTTTGGACCATCTATGCTACGTGCTACAACCGTATGTTCCAAGATGTGTCTTTAAGTCATTTGATTTTAGTCCACTCTTCAGTGGTATTTCCCTGCCCTTTCAACCTTCAGCCTTACCACGGCTCTATTGGTGTCGTATTGAACATGACCACAGTCCGACTACATTAGTTCTCCCACACCTATCTCCTAATAAATTAAAGACATGACCTCTCAGCTACCTCGTCTCTGTCACACTAACATTATTATTATTGGTCTCCCATTAAGTGTACAAACCATTCTTCCTATAGTGTGAAGTTAGCATTCATCATACAGCACGTCCCTATCATAATAATATCATATGTCAGTCAACCAGAGATCAGACTGGCAAGGGTGTGACTTATCCGTCTCTAATTCATTGGTGGTGTATTGTTTCTATAGGATAAGTCCCGTAATGTTTCTATCTACATTTTTTAGAACCTTCGACATTTGATCCACCTACTTCCAAGGACTGAGATTTCATGGAGGTAAAAATAGTCGTTAACATCCATTTGAAGAATAGATAAAAAGGAGGTGGCAGTGTTTTTCATCAGACTGAAGTTGTTTGTACTCTTATATTAATCCTATATCAGAATGATACTCGTAACTAGAAGAAGGGAGCAAAGACTAAGGATACAATGAGGTGAAAATCACCGTCTTGTTTCCTGGTGAGAGAATGTGGTGTCTTATTTCAGCAATTTCAGGCTGCACTAAAACGTGTGTTTGCTCCTCGTTAACTGAACCATATGACTTCGGGTTTTTTGTGAAACCATTTTGGCAAAAATGGTGCAATTTGCTTTGGCAAGCTGCCAATTAGTATAGCTACACAAAATAAAGAAAAACTAAATGAAATCTGAAGAGACCAAAACCATCCCTGAAAGAGATTAACCTTATGGAAGTCTCACCTTTTACATCCCAAAAGTGCCCAAGAAGACATTCCAACTCCACAATGCACCCTGAGTGCAGGAACTTGCATTCTGTTGACTTTTTTGGAAGAAAAATAATCTCTCTTTTTCCAGGTTTCCATGATAGCAATTGCTTACTGCCATCAAATCACATTATTTCATCTGTAAATACTGTGAAACAATATTAACTTCCTAACACAATAGACATACGGGTAACAGGTATAAGATACATTGTGGATCAACCCTGGCACGTGATGGTCATATTGCAACTAGTGACTCGAGAGTCCCAAAGGCATTTTATACCCAAAAGTTATCAGATGTCCGCATGTTTAACGTAAGTACATTCGCATTGTACCAAGCCCTTACTCAAGAAGTTCATACAAGAATTCCAGCCTTCCCTCAATATCCATATATCTACTTCGGTGTAATATGTTTTCTAAGTTTTCTACTTGTTCGTAGCATACTATCTTAATGATTCTTCCCCATATCTGGTGTATAGCTGTTAATGACTAAAGCTTGATTTCACCCATTGATTGTAATATAATCCCTCGTATCCCCAAATACCGGGGTACTCTTTCAACGGCTTCTCCACCCCACCTTATGGGTGTCCATAGAGTCCTAAAATTACTAGAAGAGATTGATCCGGTTTGGCAGGCAAGGTCTACAGATGATATTTGTGAAATGAACAAAGCAGAAGTATGCCAAAAGGGTGATGAGTTGTTCCTGATTTTATGGCAATATCTCATAAGAATGATTGGGGAAGAATTAGTTGGAGCTTTAATGGATTAATTAATTCACCATCAAATTAACTGAGCATTCAAAGGTTATGCCAAGTGACAGGATCAGCTAACAGGGTGTTGTGCAAAAGAGACATTCAAATTCATGTTTGTTTCTAAAATTCATACTCTAAGCATCTTGGACAATCCTCTTCTTGGACAAAAGCACTCACAAATCCAAGCCCAAAAGGCTCATGCTCAAAACGATGGTAAACTGAATCTCATCCATGAATGAAAAAAAATCTAATCTGAACATGTGTCATTTGGTGTGCCAAAACCCTCAAAAATCTCATGCAAGCATCACTGTTGCCTCCAAGCTACACCAAACAAGAGATTTCTATCTATATACCAATTTCCGGAAGTTGAGGTCAATCAAACTAACGTCAGATTTCTTAACCCGCACTAATAGAACATATAGACAATTGATCAGTTTTAAGTGATCACATGTATGCTAGAAAAGAAGGTAAGAAAATAAGAAAATATTGATGCTTTAATCACTTAGATCAGGGTTTTGGCATCACATGTTTATTACTGAGCTTATTGTTTATAACCACATAATCTATGTCATATTTGCTTTAACCACATCAAACTATTTTATAATTTTGATCCTTACAGCTTTCATACCCAATCAAAGAAGCAATGTGTTCCTGCTATTTCCTAAAGTGGAATCAGTACCAATTCCCACCTTCTTAATTTTGATGTACTTTAGCTAAACGGAACGATGCTGTGGGAGACGACGATGACAGCATACAGATGGATGAGCGGATGGCTGAATCGTCAGTTAACTCAATTATATTTAGTTTTGTATGTTTTGTCCTTTCAGGTGTCACCATTCAGCATAAATATCATGAGGGTGATCCATTAATCCATTGTTCTCATGGCAGTTATGATGGCATGGTTGTATGTACATTGATGTTTATTATTAAAAATTAAGTATGCTTTCATCCAGGGGAATGGAGCATAAAAACCAATTTTGAAAGAATAAAAGCAACTCTGATTCAAACACACATGAACCCCCCCCCCCCCCCCTCCCCCTCCCCCTCCTCTACACACACACACACAAAACAAAAAAACAAAAAAACAAAAAAAAAACAAAAAACAAAAATAAACAAAGAAAAAACACACAACAAAACAAAATCATAGATTACCATGAGCTTCGGCAATTTCACCCATGACGTTCATAAATCACAGTAAACTAGTGTGAATCTTTGTCCCATCGATTCAGTTACGGCATTAAATGGAATCATAAATTGATATATTCGCTCTACCTCTTAAATGAAGCTCCGTTAAGTAACTCAAGATCATCCCCTTCACTTACATAGCATCTTCAACCAGAATTTATCACGTGAACATCATGAGCATACTTAAGGACAGCAAGATAATAAAAGGTGGTTTATTGGAAAATCATGTAAAACACATTCTAGTTAACTGTAGCTTAAAAATTCTGATAGTTTAGCAATCAAAATGGAGAAAAATCGTGGAAGTGTAGTGATACTTAGATATTGAGAGAACATATGTAACATACACGTGTATCTTTTATCACGCTCCTATCTAACGAAATTGCAACTTAATGTCTCCCATGACCAAGACTTGCAAATAGTCTAGACTAGACAAGAATCCCCGTGAATTACATGAGCTGAATATAAAACACAACCCCCATACTCTTGGATCCACGTGCCAGGAATAATTAAATACTCCAAACCAATATAACCACTTTTTCACAATCTATGTGCCCTCGGACTTGTACCCTTTTCATCTGCCAGCAGTTCTGATTTCAACTACACATTTTAACTACCTTAATAAGATGCCAAGAGCCAAAACAGCTTACACTAAACATTTTCTCAGTTCCCAACACCTCAACCCGATGCAGAGACTGTAACTCATAATTTTCACGAACCAACTTTCATTAACAATCACCATGAATACTTGTGGGCTAGCTTCGTTAGCTCGATTTAACATTGGGGAGGATCACTTCAGCAAGGATTCATTACATAGAGATCTAACCGTTTACGCCCGATTTTTGCAAAGTTCTTGCAAACTGTTATATGGAGAAAAGATTGGCAAGTGGGGGTTTCGGATGCAAGGGGCGCCATAAATTGAGTAGCAGTTGATGGTCAAAAATAGAGTCATGAATTGTGGCATAATGGTGGGTAATTACACCCAAGTAGTGAAGAAGTTAATGGTCGGTGGTTATATCCTAATGGTGGAGAAGTCGATGGTTGGCGGTTACACTTAAGTAGTGGAGTGAATTGTAGCATGGATGTGCTAGGGACACATGGACATGGTGCAATCCAGAACGGCCTTAAAAAGCTATAAATAAGATGAAGATCGAAGAAGAAGTGACAAATCTTCAACACATCAACAATCAACAATTATCTTTTTTATCAATGTATCTCCAACTTTTGACTTAGTCTTAAGAGTTGCATAATGTGATTCCAAATTCCGTGGCCATGGTTCGATGTGCCAAGTGTAGGAGATTGTATCCAAGATTCTGGGCAACCTCTACATGGATTGTAATTCAATTCAATGCAGAATCAACTGTTCGAGAATAGAAGCTTTGATCAATGGTGCAGTGCAAGTTCTACCCAAGTACAATCTTTTCTCTTTCCTACCACGATTTGTCTCTGGAGTTCATCTCACCATTCTCATCGTCAACTATGGGTAAACATATCTTCCAATGCCACTTTGCATGTTGCTTTCATGGATGCATTTTACATGTTTCTTTCTTGAAATTGAACACAATCTGATGCATTTACATGGGTAAAGACATGTTTGCTTGGTTGTAGTCACATTTATGTGGTACTCTTGTTGTAATCTTGGTTAATGGAATTGTCAATCAATTATAACAAGGCTTCTCTTTTTATTTGCGTTAAATTTAAATTGTTGTTTGATGCGGCTTGGATTTTTGGCCCAGGGGCATTTTCGTAATTTGACAAATTCTGTCTTTGTTCTCTATGTATAGACTAGAGCCGGCCCTATGGGGTTTATGCGAAATTTGTTGAAGAAAACCATTTAGTTTATTTCTTAGATTATTTGTCTTGGGATTTTAGATTACTTCCTAGTTAATTGTTTCATCTATTCGTAGTTGTTATCTAGCCATTAGTCGATTTGTAATAGTGAATCTGTATTTTCATATCTAAAATAAGCATTTAGATCTGAAATTAGCAATAAAAATCCTAGATCTGCCTCAAAGTATACCGCTTCTTAAAAACGTCCCCAACCTACACCTCCCTAAAACGCTCCAGCAAGAGGGTAGTAAACTCCTTTCAAGTACGGAACAGCCTCTGCTGATGTGTCCATCTGAACCATTCCAATGCCTCTCCTTTCAAGCAGACCCCCACTGCCTTGAGCCAGTCCTCCTTATATACCATCGCCACCTCAAAATATCTCTAAAGCGGTATAACCAGCCATCGGGATCCTCACCCTCGAAAACGGACATGTTCAACTTCCTCACTCGATTCTCCGCAGAGAACCCTCCTGGTACTCCCCTCCCCTGTGGAAGGTCCTGGCACCGCTGATGAAATGGATAAAGTCCCTCGTGCACATAACCCGTAGTGGGGTTTTGTGCTCCATTTGCACCTTCCCACACCGTGTCTCCCCAACCGGCTCCATCAACCCGTACCTCCACATGGGAGCATCTGTAACTCTCCTGGGGCGCTCCGTGTGGGCCCAGATGCCCTCTCCAATCTTCCGAGACGACCCCGAAAGACGATGGCTGCGTTGAAAGTCCTCCATAGAGATGTTGAAGTGCTTCGGGGGCTGAAAACCCCCAATGGGGCCATTCTGGAGCTGAAAGGGAGGTGACTGTATCTGTCGGGCCCCGTACTGGGCCCACAGGCCTTCTGAAAAGGTGGCGGAGTAATGATGCGACTTGGATTTTTTGCCCTGGGCATTTTCGTAATTTGACAAAATCTGTATTTGTTCTCTATTTATAGCCTAGAGCCAGTCCTACTGGGGTTTATGCAAGATTTGTTGAAGAAAACCCTTTAGTTTATTTCTTAGATAATTTGTCGTAGGATTTTAGATTACTTCCTAGTTAATTGCTTCATCTATTCGTAGTTGTTATCTAGCCAGTAGTCGATTTGTAGTCGTGAATCTGTATTTTTAGATCTGAAATAAGCATTTAGATCTGAAATTAGCAATAAAAATCCTAGATCATAGCATTGTTCCTATGTTTTTACTTCAAATATTTCGACACCAAACACTTTCGCACACCTGGGGGACCCATTACATTGGATCATGTGTGGAATTCGGCAAATTTGGTAAAAGATTAATGATGCATTGCATTGCTAATTTCGATAAGAAATTGTTAATCCATTGCATCATAATATTTCATCACGAAATTGGCAAATATTGCCAATCATTGCAATGCAATTTTCTTTTTTTCATAATGGCGGCGGCAAAAATAACTGTATCATTGCTTTGAGAATATAAAGTTGCCAGCTTGCTACATGTAACATTTACTTGGCCGTCATGGGTTTTCAAACTTGGTCATACACTGATTTTAGTTTGTGCATATTACTGTTTATTTTGATTATTTTGATCAATTAGGTGCCCAATAAATGCATGACATAGTTTCATGCCAACAAATCTTCACAAGATTTTGTATCGACAATTAATTTGTATACCTTCACTAAAAGGTGTGTCACTGAACTTGAGTCGGGTGATTGCTGATGATTGACAGCATTTAAACAATTTCAATGATTTTTCGATCAAGACCATAATGATGCCCAAGTTCGGTCGATTCTTGAACAAGGCCATTGAACAAGGCCAAAGCCTGCCTGATTTCTGTGAAGGGCATGTGACAATGTCGAATAAGTCCCTTATTTATCGGTAAATTATTTGGTACTACTATTGACTATTGTTAGTTGTCGATCTCTGCGTGAATACTATTTACAAAGAAATGATGGTGAATAGCCTGTGGCAACAAGTGATGACCATTGCTTCTAATTACAGTCAACTAGACAAACCGATAAGCGTGCAACTGTACAACACCCTGAGTTGTCAGCTTGTGTGTAACATATCGGCATAATATCGACACCGCACCATAGCATGGCTCAAGTAACATGCACATATTATGTGCCAATTATGATACAAATGCTATTTGTTGCAAGCTTTTGCCACATTCCATTGCTGCCAAGGCCGTTATTAACAAATTCGTAAGCATGTGATTAATGTCCATCTTAATGGAAAAGCAAATGCACAAGAATGATTGGCTCAGTACTGACTTTCTCATTGAAATTTGTTGCATGTCTTGATTATCATCTGTCTCATCACAATTTTTGCCTATCACAATCAATAGTTGGCTTTGAATTTTGCATGGCATAGTGTGATTAATTCACCACCACATTGACATATCGCTTAGATGGCATGCTAATTAATTTGCTGCTTTAGGTTCATAGTTGATCTTAATGCCAATGTATATGCTGATAATTAAAGGCATTTAAACTACTTTAATGAGGTTTGGCTTTGGAAGACAATTATTTAAATCGTCTATGGCCAAGTATGACATAGATTTAAGTGATTCATTTGCCTTTGACAATGCTGATTGAAGGTCATGGTGAATTAAATCGGAAAGGGCATGCAGGATTGGTGAACAAGCTACAAAGGTTTATTTTGGCTATCAGCACTACTAGCGGCTCTCACATACTATCAATCTCAGCATCGACACCATTTAAAGGAAGTCATGTTATGACATATAATCGGCATCATTGTGACTTAATATTGATTACTATCTCGCACAGCCAACTTGCACTGTTTATCAACATTGATTCAACACGAAAGTACCGGTTGTTACCCACTATTTTTTATTATTTAAGCTAGCTTTTAATCTCAAATACATCGATTTTGGCCTAATCTGGTATTTGATTATGCTCATTTTCGACCTTGAGAACGTTAATTCAGCCATCCAATGTCAACCCACTCAACAGCATTTTCAAAAAATTATCACCGCTTCTTAATGGGCAAGCTAGTTGAAAAAGCGAACTTCTAAAAATGGTTGTCATTGAACTTCCAAATGAGTAATGTTTCTAGATCTTGTGATGGTGCAAGAGATGGTGCAATGGCCTCCTCGTCATTTGATTTCATTAACCCATTCTTTGTCAAATCATATTGTCAAGTTATTATTGTTAAGTTCAGTTAAAAATCCAGTTACCATGTATTAAGCCATGCATGTGCTTTACCGAAAATGGCCACCACACCATCCAATTACGAAGACAAATTCAGCCAGAGTAAAAGCAAAGCTGACGATTGGATAATAATTCTAGTGATTGCAATTCTGGTGTTGTATTTTTCTATTGCTACATGACCGATCTCGAGGAATCATTTAATTTCTCTTTAATTTGGTTTGCATCGACAAGTGAATATTTCCATTGTTAAGGTCAATGTAGCCAAAAAGCCATGTGTAATTGAAGTTGTGTGTCATGCCTTGTCACCTTAAGCTTAGAAGAGAATTCTTTACAAGATGACCGATTATAGCAACATTTCAGCCGATATAAGTATATGAACTTACATGTCCCTTTGAATTCGTTATCATCATTCAAAGGGACATGGTGAGCAATGTTTACACCTGATTTTTACATAGTTCTTGTAAATTATCACATGAATAAAAAAAAGTGGCAATTCGGTGATTTCGGCGATAAGTAAAATCATGAATTAAGTTGTAACGTTTGACGGTTAGAAGTGAAGTTATGAATTGTGATATTATAGTTGGTGGTTAAGAAGTGAAAGAATGAATAGTGGCTTAATGGTTGGTAACTACCCAAGAATTGTAGTTGCATAATGGTTGGCGGTTACACTCAAATAGTGGAGTAAACAATGGATGGTTATGATGCAGGTAGTGAAGTGAACGTTGGCATAATTGTGCTAGTGGAACATGTGACACAATTTGAAGAGCCTTTGAAGGATGTATATGATATAAAGATCAAATAAGAATGGGATCGTCATCAAATTAACCACACAATAATCAACAATTCTCTTTTATCAATGTAGCTATAGTGCTATATTCAGTCTTTAGAAGTAGATTACTGTAATTCAAAATTCATTTGCCCCAGTTGGCTATGCCGAGTATAGAAGCTTGCATCTAGTGGTGTCGGATAACTTTTACATAGCTATGTCATTATCTTTTCGTTGTTCAGGGTGACGTGCAACTAATTTTGTCTCCACGTTAGGGCCAAGCCAATGGCATGCAACAATGAGCTTACATCAGTTGTACAGTGCAGGCTCTTCTCATAAGTGATCCTTTGCCTCTTCTGTTGTTTCATCAATTTTTCTGTTGCGAGGCCGTCTTAGACGATTCGGCCCTAACCGCGTGTCAATCATATGTAAAAACTCACAAATCAACCCTGTCATTTCCTTTTATGTATAAAATTTGTTATTTTTTCCAAAATCAGACTCTGATACCTGATAGAATTGTATGTGCGAGCACACACTTGCCGATTGTTGTTAAATCAAATGAGTGCTCTTTTTCATTGCTTTCTTTAAAATCGGTTTCTTAATTAAATATATCAATAAATTCCATCAATTGTCATATATCTTTTTGTTTGTAGTTAATTTTGCTAATATGACATCATTTATGCTCTGGTAATTATTTCAGCTCGCACATATTTTTTTGGTTGCCCATCACCAATGGATGCACCTTGCGTCCCGAAATGAAAATGACACGTCTATATAGATTGTGCCTAACATAACTAGATGCAAGCTCTTACACCTAGCATTACCGACCAATGAAAATAGGTCAAAAATTACATTGATCTACTTCTAAATGTTAAAAATAAAAATAGAGCTGTATTGTTTTAAAAAATGGTTGATTGTTATTTGGTTGACTTGATGACGGCATATTTCTTCTCTAACATTAATCTCATTTATAGTTTTCAAAGGCTCACCAGATTACGTCATGTGTCCCACTAGCACAACCATTTCATAATTCACTACATTACCTAACATAACTGTTCTATGTTCACTCCTCCACTACATGATGAGTGAAACCGCCAACAATTTTGTTACTCATCCACTCTTTGGTTAAATGCCAATCACTAAGCCTCCATTCGCTCTTTCATTTATTCATCGTCAACCATGAGAGCACGATTCATGACTATACTTATAACTGTCAACTGCTATACCTCAATTCATGATTACACTTACCGTCGAAACCATCAAGAAAATTTACAAAAATCGGGTGTAAACACTGACTTTTCTACGATACTTATTGGTGATCAGGTATTTAACAGAAAAACCCCCTCATCTTTTGTCTGGCTTGGACAAGCAAGGAAAGCATATGACTTTAACAGAGCAATAGGCAGAGTCAATGTTTCCATCAGAGTAACAAAGCTCGCACTTATGATTTGCTCAAAATCTGAATTCGATTAAATATACCCTTAATGTCATGTTTCCCCCAGCCACAGGCGAAGCTAGTTGCAGTTCATCGGTTCATTGCCTCGATTTTCCACTTCTAACCCTAACCAGAAAGCCCTTGAAGTCCTTACAATGATACAAATCAATAGCATGGAAAATTGATAGGATCTTATTATCCAATTTTCCCTAGCATCAAATTCAGCTCCAATTTCCTCGAGTCACTAATACCCATAACCACACACCGTCAAAAAACACAATAAAACCCGGACCTATAAGTTAACTATGATCGCAGATAGATCAAACAATTCCCATCAGAACAAAGTGATATCAACTAGAAATCGGCCGGGTGTTTCCGCCACAACCCCTAAATCGACAAACCCCACCCACAAAACAGAGCAAAATCAAGTCTTTGACAACAAATTGAATAGAGAGGGTTGAAAGGTCGCGCACCTGTCTCAAAAGATTCTCGGCGATGCGGTAGTAGTAGTGGAGAGAGATCCGGTTGTCGACCTCGACCTTCTTGGCCGAGGCGTTGATGTTGATCGCACGAACCGACGGCGCCATTGCCGATGAAATCACAAGCTATCACTTGATCACTTCTTCTCCTTTTATTTTACTATTTTTCGCCTCTTTTTGTTGCTTTTTGTAAAAAAAATTCCCTTCAAAATTGTGGGCCGAGATTTTGGCCGAAATATAAAGGTCGCGGTGAAGAAGAAGCTGATTATGCGTCTGTGTTAAGTAATAAAGGACGATTTTTACATATTTTGGCTATTTTTAAAAAATTATTTAAATAAACTGTTATGAATAGGACCTATTGGGCCTATTGGGTATCCACCCACATGAGTAACCGATATGAATACTATATAAATGGGGTTACGGGTTTCCTAGCCTCAACCTTCTCCAAACATATTTCTACTTCACAACACGTTATCAGCACGATCACGCTCGATGGAAGAAGCGACGGCTCGTGTGAGGGAGGCGCCCAACAGACGCTCCGTCAATTTTTTTCGCGACGCAAAGCTTCGTGAGACGATGCAGAGTTCCTTTTCATGCATCCCTCATCAAACTTCGCTAGATCTGGCGGACAGATTTAGGGGTAAGCCTAAATGTTTTTCTAGATCTGATAACATATTAAAAATTCAATTTTTATGTGATATAGGATAAAATAGTTGATTGTTTATGCATGGATCTAACTTATTAGATCAAAAACTTAATTGTTTTGTATGCAAAACTGATTAAAAATTTAGTTTTATGCAATCTGTTACGAGGTGGAACTCGCGTACAATGAATTTGTATTATGGGGAACCAAGGGCACGGTGGTTATATGGAAATGAGGGGTTAGGTAGGCTGTTTTACAAGTGATTGGTGGGGTGAATAGGTTGGATCCGTTGTCGGCGATGCTCACGGGGTCGTATCTCGCCGGACGCAGCTGAGGAAGGTTGGACGGCAGGGGGGCTGACGCTGACTTTGGTCAAGGGGCGAGCTCTCCTGCAGCACGAACAACTCGTCAGAAGGGCGGGGTTGGGGTTCAACCCTTAGCCCCTCCGATGCCTAAGTCAGTAAAAGGGCTTAAAAGGGGGGCTAGACACGCCGGCCGGACTAACGGTGTGTCCGCCTCGCGTGACGAGCTATAGGTGGGAGAACAAAGATATGGAGGACATTTGCTCTCGTGTGTGAATAATAGAAGATGAGAGAATTTTCCAACCCCCCCTCCGTAAGAGGAGAGGAGGTATTTATACCTGACGGGTGATGACTAGGCGTGCTGAGCTGGCTCGGGTGTCAGCGGAAGCTTCGGACGAGGACGTCGGGAACAGGAGTTCCTGATCCGCTTCTGTCAGGCGGCGCAACGGCCGAGGGGTGCTTTTGTCGGGATGTCAGGGCCGAAAGCACTAACCGTCGGATAGGTCAGCCGCCTGGGGGTGCTTTGTCAGGCGGTCGGGTGACGTATGTGTCAGTCGTGTCCTTATCCTTGGATGTTTGTCGTTAGTGACGAACTAAAGGTCGGGCGGTGTCACTCTAGGCGCCGCGGTTCGCGGGAATCGGGCTGGCCATTCCGGTCGGGGGTTGTCCGGCCCGGCCGCGCCCGTCAATAGGCCTGGCCTAGCTACCCAAGCGTCCCCAAGCGCGCTACCCCGGTGGGTCGGGCGGCTGCGGTTGTTCGCCTCGGCCGGCTGCGGTTGTTCGCCTCGGCCGGTTCGGGGAGCGCTGCAAGGCGCGCCTATCTCCATGCCCCGGATTTTCGGGGCGGCGGCCCTTTTGTGAAATGGTGAGCTAATGGGGTATGTTAGCGGATCCGGGCGGGAGTCGGGCTCCTACGATCTTTAGGTCGTAACAATTGCCCCCGGCCTTCGAGTCTGAGGCGGTAGCCCGGCTCGGCTCGGAGGGCGAACCATATCCAACACTCCGGACCATCGATATGGGCCTTGGGAACCACCGGGTAGTGATGGCGGCGGCTTCGGAACTCCCGCCTTAGTGGCCATTATTATGATTTGAAAGGGGGGCAGAGGAAATCGAAGCGTCTCCGCGATTGATTTTGCGACACGTGGATGAGGTGACCTTTACGCCAGTCGAGGCGTCGGGGGCGTCTCGATGGGCGCCGCGTGGCGAAAGTTTGACAACCGAGATGGCCCTGGGGCCACCTTTACTGCTAAAAGGGTCTGGGGAGGCGGTCGGTGGGAATTTTTGTCTTTCTCCGATTCTCCTCCGGCGCTCGATTTTTCTGTTTGGAGCTTGCTGGCTAATCTGTCCCTTCCGTCACCGGTCATCTTCTTCCGATCGCCTTCCAGGTTCAAGGGAGCAACAGGTAACAACAATTAATTTCCTTCCTTTCCGATCAATGGCTTCTCGATTCGAGATTGGAGGAAGTAGCCGGGTGGGGGAGGAAGAGTTGGCGTGCGAGGGGGCGTCGCAGCCAGGGGTGCGGCGGCCCAGGGAAAGACGGTCATGGCAATCCGTTGTACCGAGAGACATTGAGTCCCCCCGACGTAGGTTGGATAGGATCAACATCATGGAGATTCGCGTGCGGTTTGTGCGACAACCCTATGAGGTGCGGGTTCCCGGGCCGGAGGAAGCGGTGAGTTCACCGGGGGATAATGAGGTCGGCGTCTATGTCCGGTCCTTTGAGTTGGGGCTCCGCTTTCCGATCCACCAGTATTTGTTTCACTTGTTGAATTTCCTGGAGCTGCCGATATTCGCCTTAGCGCCCCGTTCTTGGGGCTTGTTAGTGGGGTTTGTCGTCTTGTGCCTTGCTTGCTCCTTGAGTCCTTCCTTGGCGTTGTTCCAGCATTTCTTCGTGGTTCGGAAGTGGGGGATGTATCGTCGCGTTTGCGCCAGGAGAGGGCGAGAACTCATCCTCGAGGTGCCTGACGATGTCGGCGATTGGATGAGGGAGTTCGTCTTCGTGACGGTGCCAAGTGACGTGGCGCTGATGTCGAATTGGGGGGCGCAGAATCCCTTTGTAAATGAACGGGTGGAGCTGACCGAGGAGGATATTGCCAAGGCTCAGATTTTGAGGGAGCTGCCCAAGGCGTGCCGTCGTTGGGCGAGCCTAACGTTGGGCAGTCGGCTCGCCCAGGACTTTTGGACCCTAGGTATCTTTGAAGTTTTGTAAACTCTGGGCTAGGCTCGCCCTGATTGTCTCTTTTGTCCTTTTGCAGGCGAAGACGCGATGAGGGAGCCGGAGGGGGTGTCAGGTTCGGCCGGGGCCCCGATCTCGGAGGATTCTGATCCCTGCGGGAAAGGCAAGGGGGTGGCTAGCGAGGCCGGATCCCGGGAACGTGGGGGCGGGGCTCCCCGTGGGGAGAGGTCGCACCTGGGACGGGGGGCAGCCGGGCAAGGTATCTCTGCCGGTGGGCCTGCCGAGGATCTTCGTGCTGATGCGCCCGTGCGGGGGGCCGGACCCTCCGTCCCTCCGCGGGTACCGGCGATGGCCGCACCTCGCCGAGCGCCCGTGGCTCAAGGGTGGCCGTACGGGATCCCTTCGTGGGAAATGGGGGTATCGTCGAGTCCCGCTTGCGAGAGCGCCCTTATTCGTTTTAAGAGGGCCCGAGAAGAGGTCGAGGCATACCCCGATGACCGGCTCCACAAGTTCCCTTTCCGAGTCGGCGGCAACGAGTCGGTATTCTAGGACGCGGGAGTGGCGGCGCGCCTCGCCGAGTATTGCGTGTTACCGCGCGATCGTGAGTCTTTGACTCGTGTGGGGGCGGAACGGTTGGGCGGCTCGACCATATGGCACGTCGTGCAGGTACGCCGGCTTTCTTTCCCCGCCCGCAGACTTTATTTGTTCGTGTCTCGTTGATTCGAGGTTCATGCAGATGATCGCCAACGTGTTAGCCCTGCGGGGCCGTAAGTCTGCGGCCGTCACCCGGGCGTCACTGGACGTGGAGAAGGCGAACCTTGACGAGGTCAAGGCGAAGCTGAAGGACATGGAAGCGGAGCTGGAGAGGGTTAGGGCGGCCTACTGGGTGGAGAAGGGGCGGGCTGCGTACTTCGATTCGTCCAAAGCCATGGTCGAGAAGCAGCTCCAAGAAGTAACGCGGGAGAGGGATGATATCCGGTCCAAGCGTACCTCGGAAGTTGCTAGCAAGGAATCGGTGATCGGATTACAGAGGCGGCAAATAGAGGACCTGGAGGTCGCCCTAAAGACCGAGAAGAGGGAGAGGGGTCTAGCGGTGCGGCGATTGGAGGAGAAACGGGACGCTGAGGGCAAACAGATCGAAGCCGCTATCCGTCGCTATCATGACGAGCATGTTATGCCGATGCTGCAAGAAGCTAAGGAGGCTGCGATTCGGCAAGTGGTTAAAGATATGCGAGATCGGTCGGTTGAGGGGCGGCGCCGCTAGAATCGTGGGTTCGGGGAGGGCCGTACAGTCGTGTGAGAGGGTTATAAACAATGTGTTGTTGTAGTGTGTGGAAAGTCCAATGTATGGTGTGGTTTCTGGGTAAATACATTGTTATTGTCTTGTGTCGAAATGTATTCCTACTTGGTTTGCTCGTAGAATGTCCGCTCTGTGAGGGACGACGTAAATGCCCCCAACTTCGCTCTGCCGAAGTCTTCGGGAGAGGGGAGTTGAGAGTAGTCGTGTTATCCGGTGGTCGTGATGCTCCGATGCCCAGTACGGGGCCCGGAGGTGCCGTGGCGGGTCGGACGTGCTTGGATCATACAGAAGTTTGCCAAGGGTTGGAACCGAGAATCCGATAAGTTGTGGGGCGGGTTCCTGTTCCGGCCGAACCGAAAGAGATCGGACCCTTATTGGTGCGGGGGAGACGATCGTGTTTTGGCCGTACTGCCGGAGCTCGGACTAAATCATGGATCGTGTTCCGCCTTTTTGTATGGCCGCCCTGTCGGGGGTCGGACTCCATCTGGGATCTAGCCCCGCCTACGTGTTGTGACCGGACTTGATCATGGGCCGAGCGCCGGCGCCTTGTGGTGGCCGCCCTGACGGAGGCCGGACTCAACCATGGAGCGAGCGCCGCCTCCTTGCGGTGGCCGCCCTGACGGAGGCTGGACTCGACCATGGATCGAGAGGCGCATGGACTGATTTCAAATTGGGGTAATCGTTCCGCCTGGATTTTGGCGGGAATTTATGGTGGTCGCATGACTTTACGTCAGCCTGGCGATTCGACGGCGGGCGGGAATCGAGGCGGCCCGACCACTGAAGTGTTGACGCGTGGCGGAATTGACGGTTTTGACAGTACGTGAAGCGTCAGAACACGTGGGTGGTGGACAGGGCCCGGATTGGTGACGCGTGTCTTGGGCTTGACGGTCGCGATGTTTTGTGAAGTCGCTTTAAAGAGATCGTGAGGAGGGGGAGGGGAGCAAAGCTGATTGTCGGGCGAAAAAAATTTTTGACAATCAGCTAAGGCTCGTAGGAGGTGTCCATGACCTTGCCAGAGTCGCCCTCGTGGGAGCGGTCAGCGGGGTAGCGCAATCGCCCGAGTCGTCGGCACCCGTTAGGTAAGACGCTCGTTTTAGAAATGTCTTCTTCCATGTCTCCGTCTCGGAGTCAGGGTTCGGGGGTAGGTGGGGAAGGAAGCTCCGCCGCGGAGACAGGAGGGGTGCCCGTCGAGATTGCGGGCGTCAAGTCGGAGCTGAAGAAATTCGTTGCGGAGATCTTCACGATGTACGTCAGGCCGCCGTATTCGGTTCGTGAACCGGAGCCGCAAGAAAGGGTGTGTTTTGCGGGTGATCGGGAGGTGGGAGTATACGTATCTTCGTTTGAGCAAGGTTTGCGCTTCCCCCCCATCCGTTCTTGCTGGAAGTGTTGAACTTCCTGGAACTGCCCCTCTATCGCCTGATGCCCAATGCCATCAGTGCCATTGTGGGGTTCATAGTGCTGTGCGTGAGCAACCAGGTTTGCCCGTCTCTGACCTTGTTTCGCCACTTCTTCTCGGTCAAGAGGTTGCGGTCATGCTACTATCTCTCCGCGAAGAGGACGCATCCGATCATTAGGGGTTTGCCTGGGAAAATTAAGTTTTGGCGCCAGCAGTATGTGTTTGTGGAGGTGCCGGAGGATGTGCTGATAAGGTCTGATTGGGCGGAGCTGAATCCCAAGGCAAGAGAGGGGGTGAAGTTGGGGGATGAGGAGGAAGTGGTGGCCCGGATTTTGATGGCCATACCAGCAGAGGGACGATATTATCGGATGCTCGCTCGGGCTGAGATGATAACGGCGTACATCTGGCCCGAAGGTATGAGAGATTTTGGTGGTCATGCTTCTAATGTGCTTACGCTGAACTTTCTCTCTTTGGCAGGTGGCACAATGAGTCTGTCCCTCGAGGAAATGATGAGGCGGGCCTCGGAGCAGGCGGGGCGATCGTCGATAAGAGGTGGCCCCAAGAGGTCGCGAGCGGAAGTTGGGGCGGGGAGCTCGACTGGGGTGCCAGCGCCCACAAAGAGGAGGAAGAGGCCGACGAAATCGTCCGAGCCTGACGCACCGGGGGGGACCGGTCCGACGGAAGGCGGGGCCGGGGAGGGGGTGGCGAATCCCATCATCGACTTGGAGGGCGGGGACGAAGGGTCGACAGGGGGTGGGGCGGAACTGCCCCGAACGAGGCCGCCTAGCCCGATGGCACCTGCAGGGGGGAGGGGGCGGAAGCTGGCGGTCAGTCGCATAGGGCCGAGGCGTCGAGTGGCCCGACAGGGTCCGGAGGATGGGACCCTTGGCCTCATGGTTGTCCCGTGTTCGGTCTCGAGAGGGCGCCAACCGACCCCCGCTGTGGGGCCGCCTTGGCTAAGTTTAAGGCCAAGAGGACCGATGTCGAGGGCTATCCCGACGGCGCGCTTCATCAGGCGCCGTACAAAGTGGCGAGTGACGAGTCCGTGTTTGAGGATGGAGGTGTGGCGGCGAGGTTGGCGGAGAACATTTTCCTGCCCCGCGATAGGGTAGCGCTGGAAGCGGTGGAGCCTGAGGGTCTGTGCGGGACCGCGGTGATGCATGGCGTCCAGGTATGTTCTGTAAGGTGGGCGACGTTTTTTAGTTGGTTTTGTAGAGCATCCTAAATGGGTTCTGTTTGCTCTCTGTCTTTACTCAGATCATCAACCTGATGCTTGGGATGATGAGGCACGTGCCAGCTATCCACAAGGCAGAGGGCGCCGTGGCTAAGGCGGTCGCCGAGCTCGCTGCTCTTCGTAAGAAGGCTGGCGAGGACCTTGCCAAGGAGAGGGAGAGGGGCGACCGAAGCGTGGCGGAGGTAGAGCGCCTCAAGACGGTCGTGTCCGATCATGAGCAGAGGGCGGCCGAGGCTGGAGAGAGAGTGAAGGTGCTGGAGGAGGCCCTTGGGAGGGAGGAGGCTAGGGCGGAGGATCTAGCGGGGCGTGCCAAGGCCGCCGAGGAGGAGCTGGCCCGTAGGGTCGAGGAATTTAGGACGTACCAGGAGAGAACCGTCGTCCCCGCCCTCGCAAAGTCGATGTCCGAGGGCATGGGGAAGGGCCACGAGGAGGGATGGGAGGCCTGCTTGGCTCGGATGAAGGAGAAGCTGGCGGGCCAGGTCCCGCCGGTAGAGATCGACCTCGACTGGCTCGCCGCATGCAGCGACGACGAGGAGGGGGATGTGTTGGATCTGGATCCTAGCCTAGAGGGGGGGTGAATAGGCTAATAAAAAATTCTCGTGCAACCCACGAGAAATCACACGCAGTTAAAAGCACAACCAGAGTAAAAGATAGACAATCACAGATAACGCACAGATATACCCTGGTTCGGTCGTCCCAACGACCTACTCCAGCCCCCAAAGCAAATACTAGATTGAATAGTGCAATAGGTACAAAGTCACAAGTTAGAGCACGCTCAGAGCACCCTCTACGTCCCTACACTCGCCAGACTCTCAGTACCCCACACACAGTGTTTCCTCTCACTATCAATCCTAGCAAAGCTTTCTACCAGCTAGTCCCAAACTAGCTGGGTCCCACTTGTCTAGTCCCAACTAGACAAGTCCCAAAATAGTCACCAAAAACAGGTAAAAGTTTCCCCACAGAGAACGTTACACTAAGACACAAATAAAAGAGTTTAAGAGTTTTGAAATGCTCAGTTTGTGTCCGTGTGGGCGTCTCTGTCAATCAGCACATCGTCAGCTCCAATCTGACGCAAACGGTGTCTCAATCTGACTCCTGGATTGCAAGATATGCACTGGTCTGTACGTAAAGCAATTGCAGTTCAGAATCCAATATAAGTCGGTCTGTGCGCTCAGAAACTCCTTAATGAATTAGCCGTCGGTGCACTCAGCAATCCAATTCAATCCCAATTAATGTTCGGTCGGTTCGCAGAGAAATTCCCAATTATTTTTCCTGCCACGTCAGCATGCGGATCCACCCAATTTCGTTCAATCGCAATCTCGCAAAGCTATCTCCACCGTTGATTTACGAAATCGTGCGGACCGCATCGCCTCATGCAAATGACGTCGAACTCAGAGGCGCCTCCGATGACTTCGCTTTGTCGACGGCGACTCCAACTTCGAGTGATACTGCGGCGATCTCCGTGTTCTAGATCTTGACAGTGAGCAATTCGAACGGCGATCTCCTCGATGGCGTCTCCTTCTCAGATGGTGCGGCAGCGACACTTGATGGCGACGGCGACTTCGTACGTTGTTCGATTGAACAGATCTTCGGCGATGGCAACGGCAGCTTCGGTGATTTGGCGGCGACGGAAGCAGCTCGATAGTTGGCCTCAGCGGTGACGGCTCTTTGCGACGGTGACTTCGTACGTCGTTCGATTGAACAGATCTTCGGCGATGGCAATAACGTCGACTCCGGTGATCAACTCACGGCGGAGACGTGGTTGTTTCCTTCGGCAACTTCTTCGACAGAGGCGTGCTGGGTTCGATGATGATCCACAGCGGCGAGACCTTAGAACAGCGGCGATCTCTTGTCGGCGGCGATCTTCGTTCGACTACAGTGGCAGCCTCGTCTTCAACAACGGCGACGCGACGACTTCGATGATGAACTCGAGGGCGGCGGCGACTCCTTCTTCACGGCGACGGCGAACAACAGCTCGCGGATGGATACGATCTCCACAGCAAGCAGCTCTCTGGTGGACTTTGGTGGCGCTTCGACTTCACGGTGACGGTGGGCTCTCAGCGACGGCGGCGACACCCTCTTGGCAGCGGCGACTTCTCGTTTTGTGCAGCGGCGGTCTCCTCCGGGCGGCGGACTCCTTCGACGGCGCTCCTACTCCTCCGACGACGTCTTCGGCACACCCAGCAATGTGTTGAGCGACGGAGGGCGCTGATCGTCTTCACATGCTCGTCGACGATGTGCACAGTTGCTTTGACGGCAGCTTCGGAGGATGATGTCGTGAAGAGCCTCTGGCCTTGGGATTTCCTTCGTGGGTTTTTGTTGAAGTCACAGGGTGAAGAACATCAATGAAGAAGTTGGCCTGCTTGCGTGACTTTGGAAAATTATTTTTGGGGTCTTCAAACAATGGTGCTTTTGGTTAATGGAGATGTTTTGGCCCTAGGATGTTTTGGCTGAGGAGATGTATTTGGTTGCCGCATCTCAAATGAAGCCCCCTCTCAATGATATTTATATTGTAGTGTTAGGGTTTGAGAAAATAGAGGTTAGGAGATTGTGGCAAGGGATAGGATCAAGGAACTAGAAAATTTGGAATTGATAAGAATTGGAATTGATTGGAAATTTGAATTTTCCTAGGAGATGGTATTGGCTAAGAAGTTTGTATAGCCATAGGATATATTCCAATAACCAAATAGGATTTGGCTTTATCTCTTCATGTTGGACCAAGTCCACTATTGCTTTAGCCAAAGCACTCTATCTCTCCCAATTAGCTGTAAGACTAGTAATTTTTCCAATTAACGAAAGACGTGTCGTTTCGCCAAGCTTGAAACACACTAAGCACACACATTAGACACACCGACACATTTTTCATCATCAAATCAAGATCCTAGATCGTTGCTTCCAACAATCTCCCCCTTTTGGTGATGACAAACTCATAAAAGATTTGATCATTAAGAATGGGTGTGTGAAGTGTGTTGAAGGGGTGTAATGCAATATGAATCATGAAATGAATACTCAAGCACTACAACATGGCATGCACAAACGAATAACAAATACAATAATAGCATGCTCCCCCTTCTCTCAAGCTCCCCCTTCATCAAGTACCCTTCATCAAGTATTCAAGTATATTTCAAGCTCCCCCTTCAACAAAGCACAAAGCTGTCAAAATCTTTTCTTTCTCCCCCTTTGTGATCACCACAAGTGGATTAATGAAGTCACAAAAATATCCCATGCAAAAAATAAATCATTATTAGAAGAAGCGTGCAATTTGCATGAGTATTCCAAATAATGGGCAGGTCAAGTTCATAGAATTTCATACCAAGACTTCTCCACCCTTGTGTAAGTGAAATGATATAGACAATAAAGTGCAAGAGGAGATTCAATTTCAGAAAATCAACCAAATCAATCCACATTTTCCAATTTTCATGAATATCACTAGGATTGACTTTTCCCACCTCATCAAAGATGAGTTCAAGTTACCGAACCCCAAAACATAGCCTAAAAGGACTTTTAAATGTGTGGTGGCATTGCTTGACGAGTTATATACACCAACGCTAATGATTACTCATGTAGCACAAGTTGGATACTCGTGGGTTGTGTTTTAGCCATGAAGTGTATCCATTTTTCATACGGAGCAAATATCGTTTTTTTTTCAATTCTTTTGTGCTCAATTTTATTTCATGGCTAAACACATCATATCCCTTAGAAATTTCAGAAATTAATCATTCCTACATTCACTTTCCATTATTCTTCAAAAGAATCTCCAAAAGCACTAAAAAGTCAAATATCGTGAAAGTGCAAATGTAGGTGTAGAAGTCAAGTTTGAAACTTATGAGACATGTCATGGCTACTAAAAAGAATAACATCATGTTCATGTAGCTACAACAATAATGAATTGACTTCTACAAGGGATAGATTGATCATTCATACAATACAACCTAAGAGATACATAAGAGAATAATCAATAAGCACAATTTTTTTTGATTTTTCAAATTTTTTTTTTCAGAAATAAAAACATTAAAAATCATGCATGCAAGCACACAAAATAAAATAAAAAGCAAGCACACAAAAAATCTATGAAGATATGCAATGCAATGCAAAGAGGGATAGAAAATTATACCTTCTCGTCGCCTTTTGACGAAGGAGCTAAAAGAACGAGACATTGAGTTTATTGCTCCTTGCCAAAATTCCATCACACCTACATGAAAGGTGTTAAGTGTGACCTTGGAATCCAACAAGGTCCACTAGTGTTAGCCAATATTGTTTTAGGAACCCACACTTGTTTAAACTTGATATTAGTGTTCCTAAATTTGCAATAATATGAAGTATGGCCTACACTATCACAAGTAAAGCACTTTGCATGTAAGTTCTTCGCAATAGAAGGTGCTTTGTGGAATTTTTTGAATTTTGACTTTTCAACGTTTTTCGAACCAAATCCAAGTCCTCTTCTATTATTGCCATGTAATTGATTCTCTAAAATAGTGTCCAACGATTGTTTTCCCGTAGAGAATTTCTTAATGGCCAATTCAAGATTAGAGACTTTGGATTTCAACAATTTATTTTCTTCCACAAGCAATGTGCATTTACTTATAAAAGCTCTCTTGTTTTCCTCTTCCTTCTTTTCAAATTCAACCATTTTTCTTTTAAAATCATTATCCAACATGCAGAATTTATCATTAAGCTCTCTAATAACATAGTCTTTTTCAGTTTCGAGCTTAATCAAATCAAGTTTAAGCATGCTAATATTATTCATCAAGGAAGGGCAAGAGAGACAAGGTGCTTCATCATTAAAACTGGATTTTTCCTTTTTCAAAGTATCAATAGTAGAGTCACGATCAACAATATCAATTTTGAGTTTTTCAATCTCTTTAGACATTTCATATTCTGATTGTTGCATTTCAAAGTTTTCATTTTGATAATCATCTATAGTGGATTCAAGCTCTACTATTTTATCTTGCATTTCTTTACAAAGAGTAAGGAGTTCAGTTTTACTACCAGAAGTTACCTCATTATGTATTCCCATTAATGCCATGCATGAATGGGCTTCGTGTTCCTCCTCCTCGCTCTCAGCTTCGCTATCCATGTCCCAAGTAAGCACCTTGGATTTTCCCTTTTCTTTAGCTACCTGAGCTGTCTCATGTGGGCAATCCCTCATTCGATGTCCTCTTTTCTTGCATTTAAAACAAGTCATTCTATTAGTAGTATTCTGATCATAATTTTGCTTAGAAGACTGAAAAAAGTTAGAGCGATTAAACCTGGGTGCCATTTCTGCTCTTCCTTGCTTGGTCTGGACAAATTTTCTGAAATTTTTGACCATTAGCGCTATGTCATCATCATCATCTTCACTTTCGTCAGCTTTCAGAGCAAGTGGCTTGGTAGCTTTCTCCTTTTCCTCAGGTTTCTCCCTTTCATCAATATTTTGCAATTCAAGCTCGTGGGACATTAAATTACCTATTAAGTCCTCCACCCTCATCTGTGACAAATCTTTCGCTTCTTGGATGGCAGTGACTTTAGGCCTGAAAGAGCTTGGCAGAGCTCTTAATATCTTCCTCACCTGCTCAAGGCTAGAATATGGCTTACCGAGTGAACTGGACTTGTAGACAATGTTGGTGAACCTCGCAAACATTTCTGATATCGTCTCTGATGGTAGCATGCGAAATCCCTCGTATTCCGTGCTCAGAAGTGCAAGTCTAGATTCCTTCACCTGTGACGTTCCCTCGTGCGTCACTTCCAAAGTATGCCATATTTCCTGCGCAGTTAGACAATGTGAGATACGGTTGAATTCAGATTTATCTAATGCACAAATAAGAGCATTCATAGCTTTAGCATTTAAAGAATAAAGCTTCCAATCATTATCATCCCACTTATCATCAGGTTTAGGCAACTCAGTATTTTCAATTTTGATAACAGGTGATTTATAGCCTTTTTCAACCATTTGCCAAGCTTTATAATCAATAGAAATCAAGTAGATTCTCATACGATTTTTCCAATAAGCATAATCTACTCCATTAAATCTAGGTGGTCGGGAAATAGACTGACCCTCAGCAAAAGCACTATCAATGTGGTCCATGGTCAAACTAGGCTAGATCTACTAAACCTGCTCTGATACCACTTGTTGGATCTGGATCCTAGCCTAGAGGGGGGGTGAATAGGCTAATAAAAAATTCTCGTGCAACCCACGAGAAATCACACGCAGTTAAAAGCACAACCAGAGTAAAAGATAGACAATCACAGATAACGCACAGATATACCCTGGTTCGGTCGTCCCAACGACCTACTCCAGCCCCCAAAGCAAATACTAGATTGAATAGTGCAATAGGTACAAAGTCACAAGTTAGAGCACGCTCAGAGCACCCTCTACGTCCCTACACTCGCCAGACTCTCAGTACCCCACACACAGTGTTTCCTCTCACTATCAATCCTAGCAAAGCTTTCTACCAGCTAGTCCCAAACTAGCTGGGTCCCACTTGTCTAGTCCCAACTAGACAAGTCCCAAAATAGTCACCAAAAACAGGTAAAAGTTTCCCCACAGAGAACGTTACACTAAGACACAAATAAAAGAGTTTAAGAGTTTTGAAATGCTCAGTTTGTGTCCGTGTGGGCGTCTCTGTCAATCAGCACATCGTCAGCTCCAATCTGACGCAAACGGTGTCTCAATCTGACTCCTGGATTGCAAGATATGCACTGGTCTGTACGTAAAGCAATTGCAGTTCAGAATCCAATATAAGTCGGTCTGTGCGCTCAGAAACTCCTTAATGAATTAGCCGTCGGTGCACTCAGCAATCCAATTCAATCCCAATTAATGTTCGGTCGGTTCGCAGAGAAATTCCCAATTATTTTTCCTGCCACGTCAGCATGCGGATCCACCCAATTTCGTTCAATCGCAATCTCGCAAAGCTATCTCCACCGTTGATTTACGAAATCGTGCGGACCGCATCGCCTCATGCAAATGACGTCGAACTCAGAGGCGCCTCCGATGACTTCGCTTTGTCGACGGCGACTCCAACTTCGAGTGATACTGCGGCGATCTCCGTGTTCTAGATCTTGACAGTGAGCAATTCGAACGGCGATCTCCTCGATGGCGTCTCCTTCTCAGATGGTGCGGCAGCGACACTTGATGGCGACGGCGACTTCGTACGTTGTTCGATTGAACAGATCTTCGGCGATGGCAACGGCAGCTTCGGTGATTTGGCGGCGACGGAAGCAGCTCGATAGTTGGCCTCAGCGGTGACGGCTCTTTGCGACGGCGACTTCGTACGTCGTTCGATTGAACAGATCTTCGGCGATGGCAACAACGTCGACTCCGGTGATCAACTCACGGCGGAGACGTGGTTGTTTCCTTCGGCAACTTCTTCGACAGCGGCGTGCTGGGTTCGATGATGATCCACAGCGGCGAGACCTTAGAACAGCGGCGATCTCTTGTCGGCGGCGATCTTCGTTCGACTACAGTGGCAGCCTCGTCTTCAACAACGGCGACGCGACGACTTCGATGATGAACTCGAGGGCGGCGGCGACTCCTTCTTCACGGCGACGGCGAACAACAGCTCGCGGATGGATACGATCTCCACAGCAAGCAGCTCTCTGGTGGACTTTGGTGGCGCTTCGACTTCACGGTGACGGTGGGCTATCAGCGACGGCGGCGACACCCTCTTGGCAGCGGCGACTTCTCGTTTTGTGCAGCGGCGGTCTCCTCCGGGCGGCGGACTCCTTCGACGGCGCTCCTACTCCTCCGACGACGTCTTCGGCACACCCAGCAATGTGTTGAGCGACGGAGGGCGCTGATCGTCTTCACATGCTCGTCGACGATGTGCACAGTTGCTTTGACGGTAGCTTCGGAGGATGATGTCGTGAAGAGCCTCTGGCCTTGGGATTTCCTTCGTGGGTTTTTGTTGAAGTCACAGGGTGAAGAACATCAATGAAGAAGTTGGCCTGCTTGCGTGACTTTGGAAAATTATTTTTGGGGTCTTCAAACAATGGTGCTTTTGGTTAATGGAGATGTTTTGGCCCTAGGATGTTTTGGCTGAGGAGATGTATTTGGTTGCCGCATCTCAAATGAAGCCCCCTCTCAATGATATTTATATTGTAGTGTTAGGGTTTGAGAAAATAGAGGTTAGGAGATTGTGGCAAGGGATAGGATCAAGGAACTAGAAAATTTGGAATTGATAAGAATTGGAATTGATTGGAAATTTGAATTTTCCTAGGAGATGGTATTGGCTAAGAAGTTTGTATAGCCATAGGATATATTCCAATAACCAAATAGGATTTGGCTTTATCTCTTCATGTTGGACCAAGTCCACTATTGCTTTAGCCAAAGCACTCTATCTCTCCCAATTAGCTGGAAGACTAGTAATTTTTCCAATTAACGAAAGACGTGTCATTTCGCCAAGCCTGAAACACACTAAGCACACACATTAGACACACCGACACGTTTGTCATCATCAAATCAAGATCCTAGATCGTTGCTTCCAACAATCTCCCCCTTTTGGTGATGACAAACTCATAAAAGATTTGATCATTAAGAATGGGTGTGTGAAGTGTGTTGAAGGGGTGTAATGCAATATGAATCATGAAATGAATACTCAAGCACTACAACATGGCATGCACAAACGAATAACAAATACAACAATAGCATGCTCCCCCTTCTCTCAAGCTCCCCCTTCATCAAGTACCCTTCATCAAGTATTCAAGTATATTTCAAGCTCCCCCTTCAACAAAGCACAAAGCTGTCAAAATCTTTTCTTTCTCCCCCTTTGTGATCACCACAAGTGGATTAATGAAGTCACAAAAATATCCCATGCAAAAAATAAATCATTATTAGAAGAAGCGTGCAATTTGCATGAGTATTCCAAATAATGGGCAAGTCAAGTTCATAGAATTTCATACCAAGACTTCTCCACCCTTGTGTAAGTGAAATGATATAGACAATAAAGTGCAAGAGGAGATTCAATTTCAGAAAATCAACCAAATCAATCCACATTTTCCAATTTTCATGAATATCACTAGGATTGACTTTTCCCACCTCATCAAAGATGAGTTCAAGTTACCGAACCCCAAAACATAGCCTAAAAGGACTTTTAAATGTGTAGTGGCATTGCTTGACGAGTTATATACACCAACGCTAATGATTACTCATGTAGCACAAGTTGGATACTCGTGGGTTGTGTTTTAGCCATGAAGTGTATCCATTTTTCATACGGAGCAAATATCGTTTTTTTTTTCAATTCTTTTGTGCTCAATTTTATTTCATGGCTAAACACATCATATCCCTTAGAAATTTCAGAAATTAATCATTCCTACATTCACTTTCCATTATTCTTCAAAAGAATCTCCAAAAGCACTAAAAAGTCAAATATCGTGAAAGTGCAAATGTAGGTGTAGAAGTCAAGTTTGAAACTTATGAGACATGTCATGGCTACTAAAAAGAATAACATCATGTTCATGTAGCTACAACAATAATGAATTGACTTCTACAAGGGATAGATTGATCATTCATACAATACAACCTAAGAGATACATAAGAGAATAATCAATAAGCACAATTTTTTTTTGATTTTTCAAATTTTTTTTTTCAGAAATAAAAACATTAAAAATCATGCATGCAAGCACACAAAATAAAATAAAAAGCAAGCACACAAAAAATCTATGAAGATATGCAATGCAATGCAAAGAGGGATAGAAAATTATACCTTCTCGTCGCCTTTTGACGAAGGAGCTAAAAGAATGAGACATTGAGTTTATTGCTCCTTGCCAAAATTCCATCACACCTACATGAAAGGTGTTAAGTGTGACCTTGGAATCCAACAAGGTCCACTAGTGTTAGCCAATATTGTTTTAGGAACCCACACTTGTTTAAACTTGATATTAGTGTTCCTAAATTTGCAATAATATGAAGTATGGCCTACACTATCACAAGTAAAGCACTTTGCATGTAAGTTCTTCGCAATAGAAGGTGCTTTGTGGAATTTCTTGAATTTTGACTTTTCAACGTTTTTCGAACCAAATCCAAGTCCTCTTCTATTATTGCCATGTAATTGATTCTCTAAAATAGTGTCCAACGATTGTTTTCCCGTAGAGAATTTCTTAATGGCCAATTCAAGATTAGAGACTTTGGATTTCAACAATTTATTTTCTTCCACAAGCAATGTGCATTTACTTATAAAAGCTCTCTTGTTTTCCTCTTCCTTCTTTTCAAATTCAACCATTTATCTTTTAAAATCATTATCCAACATGCAGAATTTATCATTAAGCTCTCTAATAACATAGTCTTTTTCAGTTTCGAGCTTAATCAAATCAAGTTTAAGCATGCTAATGTTATTCATCAAGGAAGGGCAAGAGAGACAAGGTGCTTCATCATTAAAACTGGATTTTCCCTTTTTCAAAGTATCAATAGTAGAGTCACGATCAACAATATCAATTTTGAGTTTTTCAATCTCTTTAGACATTTCATATTCAGATTGTTGCATTTCAAAGTTCTCATTTTGATAATCATCTATAGTGGATTCAAGCTCTACTATTTTATCTTGCATTTCTTTACAAAGAGTAAGGAGTTCAGTTTTACTACCAGAAGTTACCTCATTATGTATTCCCATTAATGCCATGCATGAATGGGCTTCGTGTTCCTCCTCCTCGCTCTCAGCTTCGCTATCCATGTCCCAAGTAAGCACCTTGGATTTTCCCTTTTCTTTAGCTACCTGAGCTGTCTCATGTGGGCAATCCCTCATTCGATGTCCTCTTTTCTTGCATTTAAAACAAGTCATTCTATTAGTAGTATTCTGATCATAATTTTGCTTAGAAGACTGAAAAAAGTTAGAGCGATTAAACCTGGGTGCCATTTCTGCTCTTCCTTGCTTGGTCTGGACAAATTTTCTGAAATTTTTGACCATTAGCGCTATGTCATCATCATCATCTTCAGTTTCGTCAGCTTTCAGAGCAAGTGGCTTGGTAGCTTTCTCCTTTTCCTCAGGTTTCTCCCTTTCATCAATATTTTGCAATTCAAGCTCGTGGGACATTAAATTACCTATTAAGTCCTCCACCCTCATCTGTGACAAATCTTTCGCTTCTTGGATGGCAGTGACTTTAGGCCTGAAAGAGCTTGGCAGAGCTCTTAATATCTTCCTCACCTGCTCAAGGCTAGAATATGGCTTACCGAGTGAACTGGACTTGTAGACAATGTTGGTGAACCTCGCAAACATTTCTGATATCGTCTCTGATGGTAGCATGCGAAATCCCTCGTATTCCGTGCTCAGAAGTGCAAGTCTAGATTCCTTCACCTGTGACGTTCCCTCGTGCGTCACTTCCAAAGTATGCCATATTTCCTGTGCAGTTAGACAATGTGAGATACGGTTGAATTCAGATTTATCTAATGCACAAATAAGAGCATTCATAGCTTTAGCATTTAAAGAATAAAGCTTCCAATCATTATCATCCCACTTATCATCAGGTTTAGGCAACTCAGTATTTTCAATTTTGATAACAGGTGATTTATAGCCTTTTTCAACCATTTGCCAAGCTTTATAATCAATAGAAATCAAGTAGATTCTCATACGATTTTTCCAATAAGCATAATCTACTCCATTAAATCTAGGTGGTCGGGAAATAGACTGACCCTCAGCAAAAGCACTATCAATGTGGTCCATGGTCAAACTAGGCTAGATCTACTAAACCTGCTCTGATACCACTTGTTGGATCTGGATCCTAGCCTAGAGGGGGGGTGAATAGGCTAATAAAAAATTCTCGTGCAACCCACGAGAAATCACACGCAGTTAAAAGCACAACCAGAGTAAAAGATAGACAATCACAGATAACACACAGATATACCCTGGTTCGGTCGTCCCAACGACCTACTCCAGCCCCCAAAGCAAATACTAGATTGAATAGTGCAATAGGTACAAAGTCACAAGTTAGAGCACGCTCAGAGCACCCTCTACGTCCCTACACTCGCCAGACTCTCAGTACCCCACACACAGTGTTTCCTCTCACTATCAATCCTAGCAAAGCTTTCTACCAGCTAGTCCCAAACTAGCTGGGTCCCACTTGTCTAGTCCCAACTAGACAAGTCCCAAAATAGTCACCAAAAACAGGTAAAAGTTTCCCCACAGAGAACGTTACACTAAGACACAAATAAAAGAGTTTAAGAGTTTTGAAATGCTCAGTTTGTGTCCGTGTGGGCGTCTCTGTCAATCAGCACATCGTCAGCTCCAATCTGACGCAAACGGTGTCTCAATCTGACTCCTGGATTGCAAGATATGCACTGGTCTGTACGTAAAGCAATTGCAGTTCAGAATCCAATATAAGTCGGTCTGTGCGCTCAGAAACTCCTTAATGAATTAGCCGTCGGTGCACTCAGCAATCCAATTCAATCCCAATTAATGTTCGGTCGGTTCGCAGAGAAATTCCCAATTATTTTTCCTGCCACGTCAGCATGCGGATCCACCCAATTTCGTTCAATCGCAATCTCGCAAAGCTATCTCCACCGTTGATTTACGAAATCGTGCGGACCGCATCGCCTCATGCAAATGACGTCGAACTCAGAGGCGCCTCCGATGACTTCGCTTTGTCGACGGCGACTCCAACTTCGAGTGATACTGCGGCGATCTCCGTGTTCTAGATCTTGACAGTGAGCAATTCGAACGGCGATCTCCTCGATGGCGTCTCCTTCTCAGATGGTGCGGCAGCGACACTTGATGGCGACGGCGACTTCGTACGTTGTTCGATTGAACAGATCTTCGGCGATGGCAACGGCAGCTTCGGTGATTTGGCGGCGACGGAAGCAGCTCGATAGTTGGCCTCAGCGGTGACGGCTCTTTGCGACGGTGACTTCGTACGTCGTTCGATTGAACAGATCTTCGGCGATGGCAATAACGTCGACTCCGGTGATCAACTCACGGCGGAGACGTGGTTGTTTCCTTCGGCAACTTCTTCGACAGAGGCGTGCTGGGTTCGATGATGATCCACAGCGGCGAGACCTTAGAACAGCGGCGATCTCTTGTCGGCGGCGATCTTCGTTCGACTACAGTGGCAGCCTCGTCTTCAACAACGGCGACGCGACGACTTCGATGATGAACTCGAGGGCGGCGGCGACTCCTTCTTCACGGCGACGGCGAACAACAGCTCGCGGATGGATACGATCTCCACAGCAAGCAGCTCTCTGGTGGACTTTGGTGGCGCTTCGACTTCACGGTGACGGTGGGCTCTCAGCGATGGCGGCGACACCCTCTTGGCAGCGGCGACTTCTCGTTTTGTGCTGCGGCGGTCTCCTCCGGGCGGCGGACTCCTTCGACGGCGCTCCTACTCCTCCGACGACGTCTTCGGCACACCCAGCAATGTGTTGAGCGACGGAGGGCGCTGATCGTCTTCACATGCTCGTCGACGATGTGCACAGTTGCTTTGACGGCAGCTTCGGAGGATGATGTCGTGAAGAGCCTCTGGCCTTGGGATTTCCTTCGTGGGTTTTTGTTGAAGTCACAGGGTGAAGAACATCAATGAAGAAGTTGGCCTGCTTGCGTGACTTTGGAAAATTATTTTTGGGGTCTTCAAACAATGGTGCTTTTGGTTAATGGAGATGTTTTGGCCCTAGGATGTTTTGGCTGAGGAGATGTATTTGGTTGCCGCATCTCAAATGAAGCCCCCTCTCAATGATATTTATATTGTAGTGTTAGGGTTTGAGAAAATAGAGGTTAGGAGATTGTGGCAAGGGATAGGATCAAGGAACTAGAAAATTTGGAATTGATAAGAATTGGAATTGATTGGAAATTTGAATTTTCCTAGGAGATGGTATTGGCTAAGAAGTTTGTATAGCCATAGGATATATTCCAATAACCAAATAGGATTTGGCTTTATCTCTTCATGTTGGACCAAGTCCACTATTGCTTTAGCCAAAGCACTCTATCTCTCCCAATTAGCTGTAAGACTAGTAATTTTTCCAATTAACGAAAGACGTGTCGTTTCGCCAAGCCTGAAACACACTAAGCACACACATTAGACACACCGACACGTTTGTCATCATCAAATCAAGATCCTAGATCGTTGCTTCCAACAGGATGGAGACGGAGGGGAGGGTGACGAGCCGGAGGCCGACGGGGCAGTCGGAGGTTCCCTCGAGGGAGAGGGCGCCGTGACTGGCGGAAGCGCCAAGTAGTTTTGTATAGGCTCCCCCCCTTTCTCTCTCTCTTTTATAAAAACGAAAGAAAGTGACGATTCGTGGCGTTGGTATCTGCATTTTTCTGCCTGTGTGTGTGCATAAATTCTCATTTAGAGTTACGCCTTGGTGCGGCTATTTAGATCCTAGCGCGGGGGAATCGTGGTAGCTCCCTTTATTACTCGTAGCGTGTCCGATAGATTTTACGGCCGGGTGGCCCCCCTTTTCGAGGGTTAGTCGGGTCTAGGTGTACCCGAGCTATAACTAGTGGTCAAACGGGATTAGTCTTCGGTCTTTTCATCTGCTATTATTGATAGTTTAATTAAACAGGGAAGCCCCGTAGGCTTAGCATTGAATCGGCCCGTAGGCGTAACATTGTATCGGCCCGTAGGCGTAACCGTGTGTCGCTCTAGGTAGGCCGAAGTTCTCATCGCAGCTGATCCGCCTTTCTCTGGTGTCGTGCCACTGATAAGGGGCGTGGAGTGGATTTAGCGGGTTCCTCCTCGGCATAGGGGTGGATGGTCGCGTCGGAGTCAGGCAGTGGCTTTGGCATTCGTTCCCAGAATTGGGGGGAGAGGGAGTCCTTGGTGGTTGTTCTATCCCACGGAGCCCCGTTGCTCGCCTCGACTGGAGTCTCTGCGTGGTAGGCGTGAAGGGACGCTGGCCGCAGCCCCCCCTGGGTGGTCTCCAGGCATAAACGGGCCGGGGAAGGTCGATGAGTGGAAGGAGAGGTGTTTCCATTTGTACGCGGAGTAGCCCGTTGGAGCACGCCGGCGCTTGGGGACAAGTCCCCCTTGGTTGGGGGGCCTTGGGCGGCTGCCGGGGTGCTCGGCGGGGTGATTTGGCAGGTATGCCCCATCCATCGGGTTGTCTGCCAGCCACGCCTGCATGCGCGGGGCGACCGTGGAGAGGCATGGTATGCCATTGGAGCTCCAGTTCCCATGCCTTAAGTTGTCTAAAGGAAGGAAGGGAGCAGCAGGCTGGGTAACCGTCGTGTAAGGGGAATATCCGGTTGGGGGATCGTTTACTTTGGCGGTTGGCGATACTCGCATTTTCCGCACGTTTTGAGGGATAGAGGGATGCAAAACGACTAGTCTATCTCCACATCCTTCCTCTCGCCTTCCCCCCCCCCCCCCCCCCCTCGAGGAAGCTGAAGGGGGGGGGGTATTTATAATGGTGACTTTCTGCCCTCATTTACTCTTTATTGAGAGTCGGGGTCGTCTTGGAATTTCGTTCTTAGGGGGGTGTTCCCGATGGGTGACGGGTGATGTGACCCCTCAGGCATGCATGACACTTGTCAGTGGCGTTCGTCCCGAGTGTCCTTTTGGGTTGGACAAGTCATTTCGGGCGTCGGCTTTATGGGGGTCTGGCGTTGCTCCTCAGGAATGGCTGTGTAGGGGTTACCTTGATTCGCGGACCTTGAGTAGTTTCCCGAGGTTTAAGGAGAGGGGTGACAGGACCTTACGGGGGAGGGAGGGTACTGGTCCGTCGGGTACCCTGCCTAAAGCGCTCCGGTTTGGGTGACCGAGCTCAGGGAACTTGCCCCGGAGGTCTTCCTGGGGGGGAGCGAATACGCGGCTCGGCCCGTGCCTCTCTCCGGTTTGGGTGGCGAGGATTGGTCCTGCCCCGGAGTCTTTGAGAGGGCGGGTATTGTGCGTTCGCCTCCCCGCGGCCTCTATAGTCGGACGGGTATTGGGCCGTCGCCTACCCCGCATATGGCGCGTCGGTTTGGGTGGCCAAGCTCGGTGAACTTGCCCCGGAGGTCTTCCTGGGGGGGAGCGAGTACGCAGCTCGGCCCGTGCCCCTCTCCGGTTTGGGTGGCGAGGATTGGTCCTGCCCCGGAGTCTTTGAGAGGGCGGGTATTGGGCCGTCGCCTCCCCGCAGCCTCTATAGTCGGACGGGTATTGGGCCGTCGCCTACCCCGCATATGGCGCTCCGATTTGGGTGGCCAAGCTCAGTGAACTTGCCCCGGAGGTCTTCCTGGGGGGGAGCGAGTACGCAGCTCAGCCCGTGCCCCTCTCCGGTTTGGGTGGCGAGGATTGGTCCTGCCCCGGAGTCTTTGAGAGGGCGGGTATTGGGCCGTCGCCTCCCCGCAGCCTCTATAGTCGGACGGGTATTGGGCCGTCGCCTACCCCGCATATGGCGCTCCGGTTTGGGTGGCCAAGCTCAGTGAACTTGCCCCGGAGGTCTTCCTGGGGGGGGAGCGAGTACGCAGCTCGGCCCGTGCCCCTCTCCGGTTTGGGTGGCGAGGATTGGTCCTGCCCCGGAGTCTTTGAGAGGGCGGGTATTGGGCGGTCGCCTCCCCGCAGCCTTTATAGTCGGACGGGTATTGGGTCGTCGCCTACCCCGCATATGGCGCTCCGGTTTGGGTGGCCAAGCTCAGTGAACTTGCCCCAGAGGTCTTCCTGGGGGGGGGGAGCGAGTACGCAGCTCGGCCCGTGCCCCTCTCTGGTTTGGGTGGCGAGGATTGGTCCTGCCTCGGAGTCTTTGAGAGGGCGGGTATTGGGCCGTCGCCTCCCCGCAGCCTCTATAGTCGGACGGGTATTGGGCCGTCGCCTACCCCGCATATGGCGCTCCGGTTTGGGTGGCCAAGCTCAGTGAACTTGCCCCGGAGGTCTTCCTGGGGGGGAGCGAGTACGCAGCTCGGCCCGTGCCCCTCTCCGGTTTGGGTGGCGAGGATTGGTCCTGCCCCGGAGTCTTTGAGAGGGTGGGTATTGGGCCGTCGCCTCCCCGCAGCCTCTATAGTCGGACGGGTATTGGGCCGTCGCCTACCCCGCATATGGCGCTCCGGTTTGGGTGGCCAAGCTCAGTGAACTTGCCCCGGAGGTCTTCCTGGGGGGAGCGAGTATGCAGCTCGGCCCGTGCCCCTCTCCGGTTTGGGTGGCGAGGATTGGTCCTGCCCCGGAGTCTTTGAGAGGGCGGGTATTGGGCCGTCGCCTCCCCGCAGCCTCTATAGTCGGACGGGTATTGGGCCGTCGCCTACCCCGCATATGGCGCTCCGGTTTGGGTGGCCAAGCTCAGTGAACTTGCCCCGGAGGTCTTCCTGGGGGGAGCGAGTACGCAGCTCGGCCCGTGCCCCTCTCCGGTTTGGGTGGTGAGGATTGGTCCTGCCCCGGAGTCTTTGAGTGGGCGGGTATTGGGCTGTCGCCTCCCCGCAGCCTCTATAGTCGGACGGGTATTGGGCCGTCGCCTACCCCGCATATGGCGCTCCGGTTTGGGTGGCCAAGCTCAGTGAACTTGCCCCGGAGGTCTTCCTGGGGGGGGAGCGAGTACGCAGCTCGGCCCGTGCCCCTCTCCGGTTTGGGTGGCGAGGATTGGTCCTGCCCCGGAGTCTTTGAGAGGGTTGAACTGAAATTGACATGCAGAAAAGGCGAAATTCGAAGATAAAAAGAAAGGAACAAGGTACTTCGTTCAGGACTTACAGTTCCCGGCTATGCCACGACCTGCGCACCGCGCCCCTTGGAGTGATTAGCCCGTCCTTCTCAAGGGGGGGTGGTGGCGGTGGTGGGCGTGTGGTCGATCCTGTTTCCCTCGGCAGTGGCATCGGCTGGAGCTAACTCTGGCTGGTGGGGGTCATAACTCCGCCTCGGGGAGTCGATCTTCAGGTTCACCTCTGGTCCCTTGTGCTTGGTCGACCCTACGTAGCAGCTCCTAGACAGCTTCTGGCTTCCCCGTACGATCCCCACCCCTCGGGGGGTCTGGAACTTGACCATCTGATGGAGGAGGCTGGGGAGCACTCCAATGGCCGACATGTAAGGTCGTCCTATGATCCCATTGTACGCCGACATAATGTCGACCACAACGAACAGCGTCATTTGAGTGACGACCTGTGGCTCTTCTCCGAGGGTTATCGGCAAGGTGATCACTCCCATGATGGGGGTCGAGTGACCGGTGAAACCGACGAGGGGTCCAGTGCAGGGTCTCGGGTCCGTCGGCCTTAACCCCATCTTCTCGATTGTGGACATGAACAGGATGTCGCAAGAGCTCCCTGTGTCGATCAGGAGGTGGCTGACGATGGCCGTCCCAATCTGTGCCTCGATAACGATGGCGTCGTCGTGGGGCTGCTCGATCCCCTCTAGATCCTCGTCGCTGAAAGTAATGGGAGGGTAGGCCATCCTTCTCCATCTCTGGTCCCCTCCAAGACCCGCCGTCATTACTTGTCTCGCATACGCCTTTTTGCCTGACGATGATGCTGTTGGATCTTGATCCTAGCCTAGAGGGGGGGGGGGGGGGTGAATAGGCTAATAAAAAATTCTCGTGCAACCCACGAGAAATCACACGCAGTTAAAGCACAACCAGAGTAATGAAAAGCAGACACAGAGTACACAGCAGATTTACCCTGGTTCGGTCGTCCCAACGACCTACTCCAGCCCCCAAAGCTAATACTAGATTGAATAGTGCAATAGGTACAAAGTCACAAGTTAGAGCACGCTCAGAGCACCCTCTACGCCTCTACACTCGCCAGACTCTCAGTACCCCACACACAGTGTTTCCTCTCACTATCAATCCTAGCAAAGCTTTCTACCAGCTAGTCCCAAACTAGCTGGGTCCCACTTGTCTAGTCCCAACCAGACAAGTCCCAAAATAGTCCCCAAAGATGGTAAAGTTTCCCCTACGAAGATCTATCACAATTGCTACACAAAATAATAAAGTATTGAGTTTAGAAAGCTCAGATTGTGCAGAAGCGATGTCTTCGTCAATAAGCACGGGTCAGATCTGAATCTGACGTGATGTAGTCGTCTCGTCGACACCGGCAACTCAAGTTACGGCTTCTTGCTCCTCTTCCCTAATTTCATGTGTCAGCGCCCAAAAAAAATCTGCGGCTTGGGCTCTTGGGATTTACACATGCGAAGAGCTCCTAGGGATGTGGCTTGCGGCCATGCACAAGAACTTTGTAAAAGAACAGAATTTCGGCCTGCTTATCAATGGAGTTTGTACAGCTCTTGGAATATTAATTTATTGGCTCCTCTTCATCATTTCTCTTGGAATCGGCAGCACATGGGTCCCTGGCAAAAACAAACAAAGAGAATGTTAATCACCTAGCTTTTAAAAAGAGAGCACAAGAAATAAACAAGTTTAAATATCAAGGCTGCTTCCCTTTTTTTCATGAAGAGATGTATAACAAAAATTTCGGGTGTTTCTTTCTCTTAAAGATGATGTCAGCAATTTCGGCTCTCTTGGCTCTTGGAGATTTCTTTTAAGCACCAAAAAAGACTCGGCCTGCTCTTCAATGAACAAAGATTCGGCCCCCTCACAGATTTTTTGATTGAAGCAAACAAAGAGGAACCTTGCACAAAGAAAAAATGTTTCGGCCTGTTGGGAAATAAGGAATAGAAGTTGCGGCCAAGAGAAAACAAATCTCTTATATAAAAAACTTTGTTCTTAGAAATTAATGAAGAGGTGTTCTCATAAATTAATGAAGAGGTGCTCTGTTGATTTAGTGCGGCTGTTCACAGGGAACTTGAAAATTTTTAAGCACAAAAATATTTCAGCCTTCTCCAAAAACAAAGGAGCACACTTACAGAATTTTGAAGAACCCTCAAAATAATAATAAACAATCAAATTATATGGAGACTCAAATAATTGATCAAACAAATACGTCCCTGTGTTTCATTGGCCGGCCTCTCTTTTCTTTGGTGGCCGCTAGATGATTCAATGTCCCTCAAAATTTGATTGGCAGGATGAACAAAACGAGGAGCTCTTGGGTTACTTGGCCGGCCTGTGCATAAACATTGATAAAAAAACAAACACAGATGCCTTTTGATCTTTGAATGTAAGGAGAAAAAGAAAAAAATGTCAGGCACTTGATTTTTGGTGGCAGCCTTCCAAGGTTAAAGAATTAGAAAAGAATCAATTAAAGAATTCACATGGTGTTCTATTTCTCTCTGACATTTTTGATTGGCAATCAAAAAGATAAATTAAAAAGACCAAGCCTCCTTTTGTTTTGGTTGCGTGCAACACTTGCTCCTATTTTTTTTCTTTGTAGCCGCAAATAATTTCGAGCTGGGGTTCTTGGAGAGTTTTGGTTGCCGCATCCCTCTAGAAATAAATAGGGGTGAAAACCTAGGGCTAGTTGTTCTATTTACCAAATTGCCATTCCTTTGCCATCTTTCATGTGAGTGCAACAAATTTGGCCTTCACGTGAGTGAAGGATGACATGGCCTTCACGTGAGTGAAGCAAGTCCCTCTTTAATAGAACAAATAAAGAAATAATTTGCTTTTGGCTAGCCTTTGTCTAGTTGTTACATGGAGTGCAACAAATAATAATTTGCTTGGCATGAATTGCAAAATTTCCATGCTCCTCTCACTTTGACCAAGTCCCTCTTTAACTATTTACGAGAGCGTCATTCCTGAAAACACCTGAAAACACTTAGCACACACGTTAAATAGGCATTTGTCATCATCAAACCAAAGATCCTAAATCATTGCATCCAACAATCTCCCCCTTTTGGTGATGACAAAAACATAAAAGATTTGAGCAATAGAAATGAGTGTGTGAAGTGTGTTGAAGGGTGTAATGCAATATGAATCATGAGATGAATATTCAAGGACTACAACATGGCATGCACAAACTAATAACAAATACAATAGCATGCTCCCCCTTCTCTCAAGCTCCCCCTTCAACATATATTCAAGGGTTTTCCCATGCTCCCCCTTCAACAAATAATATCAACATCAAAGCCCATGCTCCCCCTTCAACAAATAATATCAACATCAAAGCTCAAAGCTGTCAAAATCTTTTCTTTCTCCCCCTTTGTAATCACCAAAATGGGATTAATGAAGTCACAAAAATATTCCATGCAGAAATAATCCATTATTAAAAGTAGCGTGCAATGTGCATGAGTTTTCCACAAAGTAGACAATCCAAGCTCATAGAATTTCATAACAAGACTTCTCCACCTTTGTGTAAGTGTAGTGATATAGACAATAAAGTACACGAGAAGATTCAATTTCAAATATTCAACCAAATCAACCCACATTTTCCAATTTTCATGAATATCACTAGGATTGATTTTTCCCACCTCATCAAAGATGAGTTCAAGTTACCGAACCCCAAAACATGGCCTAAAAGGACTTTTAAATGTGGGGTGGCATTGCTTGACGAGTTATATACACCAACGCTAATGATTACCCATGTAGCACAAGTTGGATACTCGTGGGTTGTGTATTAGCCATGAAGTGTATCCATTTTTCATACGGAGCAATTTTCATATTTTTTTTCATTTGCAATTCTTTTGTGCTCAATTTTTATTCAGGGCTAAACACTTCATATCCCTTAGAAAATTTCAGAAATTAATCATTCCTACATTCACTTTCCATTATTTTTCAAAAGAATCTTCAAAAGTACTTAAAAGTCAAATATCGTGAAAGTGCAAATGTAGGTGTAGAAGTCAAGTATAAAACTTATAAGACATGTCATGGCTACTAAAAAGAATAACATCATGTTCATGTAGCTACAACAATAATGAATTGACTTCTACACGGGATAGATTGATCATTCATACAATACCACTTAAGAGATTCATATGAGGATAATCAATAAGCACATTTTTTTTTGATTTTTTTTTATTTTTCAATTTTTTTTTCAGAAATAAAAACATTTAAAAAATCATGAATGCAAGCACACAAATCAAAATAAATCAAGCACACAAACAAATCTATGAAGGTATGCAATGAAATGCAAATAGGGATAAAAATTATACCTTCTCGTCGCTATTTGACGAAGGAGCTAAAAGAATGAAACATTGAATTTAACGCTCCTCGCCAAAACTCCATCACACCTACATGAAAGGTGTTAAGTGTGACCTTGGAATCCAACAAGGTCCACTAGTGTTAGCCAATATTGTTTTAGGAACCCACACTTGTTTAAACTTGATTTTAGTGTTCCTAAATTTACCAATAGTATGAAGTATGGCCTACACTATCACAAGTAAAGCACTTTGCATGTAAGTTCTTCGCAATGGACGGTGCATTGTGGAATTTCTTGAATTTTTGCTTTTCAACGTTTTTCAGACCAAAACCAAGTCCTCTTCTATTATTGCCATATAATTGATTCTCTAAAATATTATCCAACGATTGTTTTCCTATAGAGAATTTCTTAATGGCCAATTCAAGATTAGAGACTTTGGATTTAACAATTTATTTTCTTCCACAAGCAATGTGCATTTACTTATAAAAGCTCTCTTGGTTTCCTCTTCCTTCTTTTCAAATTCAATCATTTTCCTTTTGAAATCATTATCCAACATGCAGAATTTATCGTTAAGCTCTCTAATCACATAGTCTTTTTCAGTTTCGAGCTTAATCAAATCAAGTTTAAGCATGCTAATGTTATTCATCAAGGAAGGGCAAGAGAGATAAGGTGCTTCATCATTAAAACTGGATTTTTCCTTTTTCAGAATATCAATAGTAGTGTCACGTGCAACAATATCAATTTTGAGTTTTTCAATCTCTTTAGACATTTCATATTCAGATTGTTGCATTTCAAAGTTCTCATTTTGATAATCATCTATAGTGGATTCAAGCTCTACTATTTTATCTTGGATTTCTTTACAGAGAGTAAGGAGTTCAGTTTTACTACCAGAAATTACCTCATTGTGTATTCCCATCAATGCCATGCATGAATGGGCTTCGTGTTCCTCCTCCTCGCTCTCAGCTTCGCTATCCATGTCCCAAGTAAGCACCTTGGATTTTCCCTTTTCTTTAGCTACCTGAGCTGTCTCATGTGGGCAATCCCTCATTCGATGTCCTCTTTTCTTGCATTTAAAACAAGTCATTCTATTAGTAGTATTCTGATCATAATTTTGCTTAGAAGACTGAAAAAAGTTAGAGCGATTAAACCTGGGTGCCATTTCTGCTCTTCCTTGCTTGGTCTGGACAAACTTTCTGAAATTTCTGACCATTAGCGCTATGTCATCATCATCATCTTCACTTTCGTCAGCTTTCAGAGCAAGTGGCTTGGTAGCTTTTTCTTTTTCCTCAGGTTTCTCCCTTTCATCAATATTTTGCAATTCAAGCTCGTGGGACATTAAATTACCTATCAAGTCCTCCACCCTCATCTGCGATAGATCCTTCGCTTCTTGGATGGCAGTAACTTTAGGCCTGAAAGAGCTTGGCAGAGCTCTTAATATCTTCCTCACCTGCTCAAGGCTAGAATATGGCTTACCGAGCGAGCTAGACTTGTAGATGATGTTGGTGAATCTCGCAAACATTTCTGATATGGTCTCTGACGGTAGCATGCGAAATCCCTCGTACTCTGTGCTCAGAAGTGCAAGTCTAGACTCCTTCACATGTGACGTTCCCTCGTGTGTCACCTCCAAAGTATGCCATATTTCCTGCGCAGTTAGACAATGTGAGATTATATTATATTCAGATTTATCAAGTGCACAAATGAGAGCATTCATAGCTTTAGCATTTAAAGAATAAGATTTCCAATCATTATCATCCCATTTGTCATTTGGTTTTTCAATCTCAGCATTTTCTACTTTAATTATAGGCAGTTTATATCCTTTTTCAATTATTTGCCAAGCCTTGTAATCAACAGAAATAAGGTAGATTTTCATACGATTTTTCCAATAAGCATAATCACCTCCGTTAAACCTAGGGGGACGGGAAACAGACTGACCCTCAGCAAAAGCACTATCCATATGGTTATTCATGGTCAATCTAGGCTAGATCCTAAAACCTGCTTTGATACCACTTGTTGGATCTTGATCCTAGCCTAGAGGGGGGGGGGGGAATAGGCTAATAAAAAATTCTCGTGCAACCCACGAGAAATCATACGCAGTTAAAGCACAACCAGAGTAATGAAAAGCAGACACAGAGTACACAGCAGATTTACCCTGGTTCGGTCGTCCCAACGACCTACTCCAGCCCCCAAAGCTAATACTAGATTGAATAGTGCAATAGGTACAAAGTCACAAGTTAGAGCACGCTCAGAGCACCCTCTACGCCTCTACACTCGCCAGACTCTCAGTACCCCACACACAGTGTTTCCTCTCACTATCAATCCTAGCAAAGCTTTCTACCAGCTAGTCCCAAACTAGCTGGGTCCCACTTGTCTAGTCCCAACCAGACAAGTCCCAAAATAGTCCCCAAAGATGGTAAAGTTTCCCCTACGAAGATCTATCACAATTGCTACACAAAATAATAAAGTATTGAGTTTAGAAAGCTCAGATTGTGCAGAAGCGATGTCTTCGTCAATAAGCACGGGTCAGATCTGAATCTGACGTGATGTAGTCGTCTCGTCGACACCGGCAACTCAAGTTACGGCTTCTTGCTCCTCTTCCCTAATTTCATGTGTCAGCGCCCAAAAAAAATCTGCGGCTTGGGCTCTTGGGATTTACACATGCGAAGAGCTCCTAGGGATGTGGCTTGCGGCCATGCACAAGAACTTTGTAAAAGAACAGAATTTCGGCCTGCTTATCAATGGAGTTTGTACAGCTCTTGGAATATTAATTTATTGGCTCCTCTTCATCATTTCTCTTGGAATCGGCAGCACATGGGTCCCTGGCAAAAACAAACAAAGAGAATGTTAATCACCTAGCTTTTAAAAAGAGAGCACAAGAAATAAACAAGTTTAAATATCAAGGCTGCTTCCCTTTTTTCATGAAGAGATGTATAACAAAAATTTCGGGTGTTTCTTTCTCTTAAAGATGATGTCAGCAATTTCGGCTCTCTTGGCTCTTGGAGATTTCTTTTAAGCACCAAAAAAGACTCGGCCTGCTCTTCAATGAACAAAGATTCGGCCCCCTCACAGATTTTTTGATTGAAGCAAACAAAGAGGAACCTTGCACAAAGAAAAAATGTTTCGGCCTGTTGGGAAATAAGGAATAGAAGTTGCGGCCAAGAGAAAACAAATCTCTTATATAAAAAACTTTGTTCTTAGAAATTAATGAAGAGGTGTTCTCATAAATTAATGAAGAGGTGCTCTGTTGATTTAGTGCGGCTGTTCACAGGGAACTTGAAAATTTTTAAGCACAAAAATATTTCAGCCTTCTCCAAAAACAAAGGAGCACACTTACAGAATTTTGAAGAACCCTCAAAATAATAATAAACAATCAAATTATATGGAGACTCAAATAATTGATCAAACAAATACGTCCCTGTGTTTCATTGGCCGGCCTCTCTTTTCTTTGGTGGCCGCTAGATGATTCAATGTCCCTCAAAATTTGATTGGCAGGATGAACAAAACGAGGAGCTCTTGGGTTACTTGGCCGGCCTGTGCATAAACATTGATAAAAAAACAAACACAGATGCCTTTTGATCTTTGAATGTAAGGAGAAAAAGAAAAAAATGTCAGGCACTTGATTTTTGGTGGCAGCCTTCCAAGGTTAAAGAATTAGAAAAGAATCAATTAAAGAATTCACATGGTGTTCTATTTCTCTCTGACATTTTTGATTGGCAATCAAAAAGATAAATTAAAAAGACCAAGCCTCCTTTTGTTTTGGTTGCGTGCAGCACTTGCTCCTATTTTTTTTTCTTTGTAGCCGCAAATAATTTCGAGCTGGGGTTCTTGGAGAGTTTTGGTTGCCGCATCCCTCTAGAAATAAATAGGGGTGAAAACCTAGGGCTAGTTGTTCTATTTACCAAATTGCCATTCCTTTGCCATCTTTCATGTGAGTGCAACAAATTTGGCCTTCACGTGAGTGAAGGATGACATGGCCTTCACGTGAGTGAAGCAAGTCCCTCTTTAATAGAACAAATAAAGAAATAATTTGCTTTTGGCTAGCCTTTGTCTAGTTGTTACATGGAGTGCAACAAATAATAATTTGCTTGGCATGAATTGCAAAATTTCCATGCTCCTCTCACTTTGACCAAGTCCCTCTTTAACTATTTACGAGAGCGTCATTCCTGAAAACACCTGAAAACACTTAGCACACACGTTAAATAGGCATTTGTCATCATCAAACCAAAGATCCTAAATCATTGCATCCAACAGATGCCCCTCCTGAAGATGGCCCGCCGCATATCGTGTTTATGCGCATGACGGGTTTCGGGGGGTGAAGCTCTTCCCGCTCGTCGTTTGCCGGAGGGTCTGCCCTCCGTGCCCTTCGGTGGTTCCCATCTTCCCGGTCCGGTCTCCGGCCTCCGACGAAGTCCCCCAGGTGGCCCGCTTGGATCAGCCGCTCGATTTCCCTTTTGAGGGTGAAGCAGTTGTCAGTGTCGTGGCCGTGGTCCCGGTGGTATCGGCAGTATTTCTTAAAATCTCTCCGGGCGGGGTCCGACTTCATTTCTCGGGGCGGCTCCGGCAGCAGTCCGGCCCGTGTAGCCGCAGCCATCACCTCAATCAAGGAGGCATTGAGTTGCGTGTAATGTGCCCGTAGGGGGCCTTCTTGTCTCGGGACGACTCGAGGGAGCCCTTGGGCCGGAGCGAAATCGCGCGCCGGGCCAGGTCGATCTTGCGGGCGAGGCCCGAGCGGTTCCCTCCTTGGTCGGGCCAGTTGGTCGCGACCACGGTGTCCCTCTTCCTGCCTCAGCCATGGGTGTGACCGGGGTTCGCCTTGGGGGGGTTTCACCGGGGGGAACAAGGCCTTGGCGCCGAGAGTCTCCTCGGCCAACGCGTGTCTCTCCGCCATAGCAACCAATGCCTCATAGTCGGTTGGCGGATCCCGGAGCAGGGATTTGTGGAGGCTCCGAGTCCGCAAGCCCGATTTGAAGGACAGCATAAGCACCTCATCGCCACACGTCACCACCGCCCATCTCTCCTCCTGAAAACGGCAGAGGTATCTACCAGTTGTCTCTCCTTCTCCTTGGACTATCGTGCTGAGATAGTCTAAGGACTTCTTTTTCGTCCGCCCGGCCCGGAACTCTTGGCAGAACTTATGGGATAGTTCGCCAAAGCTCCCTACGGACCTCGCGGGCAAGCCAAAGTACCAGTCCAACGCGGTGTCCCTCAGGCTTTGGGAGAAATGTCGGCATAGGAATGCCTCATCCACGTCCTGGGCCTCCATCGCCCCCCGGTATTGTTGCACGTGCGTGAGGGGGTCGCCTCTCCCGTTGTATGTGGCCAAGTGGGGGGGTTTGAACCTTATGGGCCTTGGGGCGGACGTGATCCACCGTGCAAGTGGCGTGGCTTCCTCCGGGTAGGTTGGGCGGCTCGGCGCATCCCCTCTCCGCCATTCGGGGGTCTGGCTTCGGTCGCGTCTCGGCCGTCGACGGTCCTCCGTCCCCGGGGAGTAGCCCGACTGTCGCTCGGCGGGGCTCCTTCCCCGGGTCGAGGACTCGACGGGTTACGGGCTACGGTTCTCCTAGCGCCAGCACCTCCCGGCCAGCTCTCCCCGGGCCTCCATCCGTTCTTGATTCTCCCGAAGGAGTCTCTCGCGCTCGGCGGTGAGGAAGCGTAGTTGTCGACAAAAGGCTTCCTCGTGCAGGGTATCGGAGGGGTGGTGCTGGTGATGCGGGCCGCCTCCTCCAGGCGGGGACCTGTTCAGCAACGGGTCCCGCCCGTTCCCGGGCCGCCGGCCCGTCGCCGTCTCTTCTAGGACTTCTTGGTTGCTCCTGTTTTCTCTCCTTATCCTCTCGCGCTCCGCGACGATGAAGCGGAGTTGGCGGCGGGCGGCCTCTTCTTCCTGGTAGGCCCTCCGGGCGGTCTCGGCCGCCTCGTCCAAACGCCTTTACGCGGCGGCCGCCTCCCCCAGGCGTCTCCACCGTTGCGCAACTTCCATCTCCTCTTCCAGGAGCCTTTGCTGGGCCGCAATCTCCTCGGCGAGCCCCCTGTCTTCTCCCTCCTCTTCAAACTGAAAGCGGAGGTTCCGCCTCACGTTCTGGGGCTCTGAGGGGCCGGGCGGAGGCTCCGTTTCAGCCATCTGATAGTCTCCCCTGGCCTGAGTAACGGCCTCGAAGCTTTTCAGGACAGCGTGGGCCGAAGTGCGTTCAGTCTCGGCGCCCACCCCCAGAAGGGGGTCGGACGCCGGGGTGATTTGTAGAGAGAGCGGTTCCTGACACAAGGGATCCTTGCCGTGGTCAGGGTTCAGCGGAATCGGCATGGAGTCTAACATGGGTGTGACCATTCGTTCCCACAGACAGCGCCAATTGTTACGAGGTGGAACTCGCGTACAATGAATTTGTATTATGGGGAACCAAGGGCACGGTGGTTATATGGAAATGAGGGGTTAGGTAGGCTGTTTTACAAGTGATTGGTGGGGTGAAGAGGTTGGATCCGTTGCCGACGATGCTCACGGGGTCGTATCTCGCCGGACGCAGCTGAGGAAGGTTGGACGGCAGGGGGGCTGACGCTGACTTTGGTCAAGGGGCGAGCTCTCCTGCAGCACGAACAACTCGTCAGAAGGGCGGGGTTGGGGTTCAACCCTTAGCCCCTCCGATGCCTAAGTCAGTAAAAGGGCTTAAAAGGTGGGCTAGACACGCCGGCCGGACTAACGGTGTGTCCGCCTCGCGTGACGAGCTATAGGTGGGAGAATAAAGATATGGAGGACATTTGCTCTCGTGTGTGAATAATAGAAGATGAGAGAATTTTCCAACCCCCCCTCCGTAAGAGGAGAGGAGGTATTTATACCTGACGGGTGATGACTAGGCGTGCTGAGTTGGCTCGGGTGTCAGCGGAAGCTTCGGACGAGGACGTCGGGAACAGGAGTTCCTGATCCGCTTCTGTCAGGCGGCGCAACGGCCGAGGGGTGCTTTTGTCGGGATGTCAGGGCCAAAAGCACTAACCGTCGGATAGGTCAGCCGCCTGGGGGTGCTTTGTCAGGCGGTCGGGTGACGTATGTGTCAGTCGTGTCCTTATCCTTGGCTGTTTGTCGTTAGTGACGAACTAAAGGTCGGGCGGTGTCACTCTAGGCGCCGCGGTTCGCGGGAATCGGGCGGGCCGTTCCGGTCGGGGGTTGTCCGGCCCGGCCGCGCCCGTCAATAGGCCTGGCCTAGCTACCCAAGCGTCCCCAAGCGCGCTCCCCGGTGGGTCGGGCGGCTGCGGTTGTTCGCCTCGGCCGGCTGCGGTTGTTCGCCTCGGCCGGTTCGGGGAGCGCTGCAAGGCGCGCCTATCTCCATGCCCCGAATTTTCGGGGCGGCGGCCCTTTTGTGAAATGGTGAGCTAATGGGGTATGTTAGCGGATCCGGGCGGGAGTCGGGCTCCTACGATCTTTAGGTCGTAACACAATCTATCTGTTATTTGGTAGATTTTATAAGATCTCTTTGTGCAAAATCTTGTTCATGATGTCCCATAATTTATAAATCAAAATCTGATAAACCCATGAACGGCCTGAAGCCGATAGCCCCTCACCGCCAAAGATCAAATAAATCCGGCCCAAAATCCGGCATGAAAGAAGGAAAAAAAGAAGCCTGCCGCACCTCCGGTCGTGGTGGCAGCCGCGCCCCGCAGGCGCGGACCCCCTGCCGCGCCCCACAGGCGCGGACCCCCTGCCGCGCCCCACAGGCGCGGGCCCCCTGCCGCGCCTGCCGACGGCAGGCGGCTGTCGACCGCCGCCGGCGGCTCCCCCCTCCCCAAAACCCTAACCCAATATTAGGGTTAGAGTTAGGGGAAGCCCATTTTGGGCTGTTTGGCTAAAAGCCCAACTAAAAATAAAAATAAAATAAAAATCTGAAATTAAATTGTTTTGGGCCTGAAGCCCAAACAAAAATAATTCTCAGATTCTTCCATTCATGGGCCTTTTCTTAGGCGAGCAGCCCAATAAGAAAAAATCAGATTAGTTGATTGATATTATGTTAGAACCCCCCTAATGGGCCTGAAGCCCACCAAATAAATACAAATGTAATAATATTAAAATTGTTTCCCCCGTTTTCTTGATGGGCTTGAAGCCCACACGGAAATATAATTAAAATTTAAATTAATTTTAACTTGTTTAGTGGGCTTAGCCCATAGATTTTCTTGAAAATCAATAAAAAGTATCCTAACGGGCCTAAAGCCCATGGACATAAATTAATTTATTTTCCTCTTATTTTGTTAGGTCTGCAGCCCACAGAAAGTGTAAAAATATACATAAATAAAGAGGAAATATGCTTAACGGGCCCGAAGTCCGCTGGCCTAATATTATTCATTTCTGAAATCTTTATAAAATATATATTTTTAATATATATTAAATTCAGAAACTACCGAATAAATCCCAGAAAAGTCCAGAAAATCCCTAAAATTTGGGGAAATTTCTGGAAAATTCCTGAAACATCAGGAAAGTAATTGGGGGGTTACAATAAATATTAGTATTTTGGGGGATAAAATGTTATTTGTCGTTAACGATTAATGACATGTTGTTCAGTTTAAACTTTTCTGAACATAATCTAACGGACACAGCGCATACCGCTGATGGCCAGAAGCCTCCGCCACCGCCACGTACACATGAAATTTTCCTTTTTGGGGTTAAATTCCCATGAAATTTTTGGGTATGCGTCCTAAAAATCTAAGACATCTTATGAACAACTAGATTAATGCACAATTGTTTTAATATTTTGTTTGCATGTTAAAACTTAGTCTATTTTCTTATATAACTGTCTTTCATGTTAATACTCATACTAAGGTTAAATATTATGGCACAAACAGATTAAATAATATTTCAATAAGTTCAAATATCATACCTTTGTTGAAAATTGAACCTGAAGTTCAAATCATATTAAATGTCAAAACAAAACAAATACGATGGTTTATGCGAAATTTATGACTGCTATCTTTATAAAAGATGCACACTTCGCGGTAAATAGATATATAAGATCTATGATCTATATAATCAAATATGGACACCAGAAGTTTTCCATAACACCGCTAAACTCTTTAAAAGAGTACTCTCCTTTATTTTTACAAGGAAAGGTTTTTTATCTAGTCTTGAATATAAGCATACGCCTGAAGTCGTGGCTTAATAAATAAGTGAGAAATATATTACGCACCCGCGTATTTGTTCCCTTTTTTAGCATGATTAACTATCCACATAAAATTTGAACGCCTCAAGAAAATGGCCTGAAGCATACTTGAGCATTCAAATAGAATTTTAAAAGTCTCTAATTAATTAGAAAAGTGGAAGTATAAAATAATTTCCTCAAACCCCTGCTTATGTCTCCTTAGCAAGACTAATTTTCATTGTCATTTATAAATAAGGAATATTGAAATCAGGAGAAGTTTAGGATCAAACATGACCTGAAATAAAAATACAGGAAAATATTACTCGATACGGAGTAGGAAATGGCAAACTAAGATCAGAACCAGAAGCTCTGATAAGTACTCATAATGTTTTGCAATATGAAAAGTAATTAGTTTATGCCATTGAAATATATATACATTGCTAGTCTAAACCGACGAAAGTCGACCTACTTATTGTATAATTAGCCAGTCTTAGAGGACAAATAAACTTTATAAACACAATTTTTAATCTGTTGCCATAACATATTTCTTAGTGAGTTTTAAGTGTTTATATATACTTTTAAAAAGTATTTTACAGTATAAGTCATTTAGAAAATCTTTTCTGTGATTCATGTTCTTTTAAAATTCAGGACTTTTTAAGCATGTATACTCTAAAAAGAGGATGTCTATTACTCTCAAAATAAATAAAGCCTGAAGCTTTGTCCCAAAATAAATTCAAAAAGAGGAAAAATTGGAACACCTGAAGTGTCCAGAATCGACCAACTTTGGACCGATATCACCCTGGATTGATGAAGCAAGACATCATCAACCAAAAGAACCCGAAGATTCTTCAAAAAGGGTGAAACTTTCATCGTCCCATTCAAAAGGGAAAAATGATTATGAGATCATCTCCATTCACATGGACATTGACTCTCCCCACTTCCTCAAACGAATTTAAGATGATATACTATCATCATTAAAGATAATGAAGACCTTTAGGTCTCTTGAGAGTATTTAAGGGATATAATTAGGTTTTGTCCACTCACTTAATATGACTGATGATGTACCTTTTGTGTACTCATCAATATATCCTCTAAAATGGTCATTATCCAACCACATTTTTTTAAAATAGTGGTAACTTTGGATAAAAATGGGAAATCATAAATAATTAGTAACAGTGGTTGCGTACACTCAGCTAAACACACAATTAGAACCTTTTTATATGAGTCTGATCAACTCCATATAAACATTTTCTAAGAATGGGTTTAGAGCACATCTTAAAGATGGTACGTCCGCAACGCTGTGTATGTGTTCCTGAAGCAACACTACATAAACCGTCATGATGCCATAAAGAGAACACATTCAACAGGACTAACCAACTTTGATGAATAGATTCCAAAATCTCGTATGAGTAAGGCATTTGTACACGTCTTATAGATTGTGTGTTGATGGTAATAAGGATCCTGAAGATCCTTCAATTCCCTATTTGGTTCAAATCATCTATGAGCATGAAGCTCAAATTGACCATTTAAAAAGTAAATACATATGATCTGATTATAATCGGACTGGAAATTTAAATATTGTCAAAACTTTCACATCCCTGCTACTAAAAATCCAGCTAGGATTGACATACCAAATATAATGGATGCAATCCACCAGTAGCAGAAGTGGATGTCCTTAAGAGATGAGAGGACATACCACTAGGCTCCAAAGAGAGAAATCTACTCCTGGAGACCGAATAAGCAATACCACCACAAGAAAGTGAGCTCAAATCCAGAACCTTATTGCAACTTGGTTGCTAAGGACCCATTCTGGATCTGTCCATATTCTTTACCCGTCCCAGAACCTTCACTTCTTTAACGCGTCGTGAAGGAGACACATCTGGGAGAAATCAAATGTTTATAGTACGTACGTGGTGAGTTTTGGACAAAAAAGAACACATTTTGTCGACAAATTCTCTCATATTTCATTTTGCCAGTTAAATATAATATATTGTTTCCACAACTCTGCTTTGCCTGAAGCAAACATAGAGATTTGGCCAAATTATAATAATGTGGAATGAGGCAAAAATAAGGTGAGTTGGACTCACATATGAAATATGGGGTGTTGGACCTGAAGTCTTGGTATCAAAAATGATATCAAATCCTGTGGGATAACTGAGTATTGTAGGAGAATTATAATAAAATCGTTATCTATAAGTATTTTAATTTGCTATAGCTTTAGAGGTATAAATCGCTCAAACCAGGAAGTAATCAAGTAAGATGAGCTGAACTCACTTACAAGACGAATCTGATGCATCGACTAGTTTATGTCAAGGCGTAAGCCAACGAAGGGCAAAAAGAGGGAATTTTGGTTGATGTTGCTATTGGATGTGACAACATTACCTATATAAAATTTCTTCAATTGCATGTACGATATTTTTATTTACTTTCCTTTTTTCTGGGACATATATTAAAAATATGATTAAAGGAAAGACAACCTAGACAGAGATCCTTAAAGGACTCATACTAAAAGGTTGTTGTTTGTACCTCTTAAAAATAGTATTATTCTTAAGAGAGCAAATTAAAAGAATTGAGATTATTTTAATAACTCAAAATATTATCGGATCTCCTGAAGAGAAAATACCGAAATATCTGTTAAAGCCTATCTATCAAATATGATATGATATGAAAGTCCTGGCTAGGCATAAATTCTTGGCTTACAAAATACAATCATCCTGAAGATGAACTATCATCCTGAAGATGACATTAATCATCCTGAAGATGAACTATCATCCTGAAGATGACATTAATCATCCTGAAGATGAATTATCATCCTGAAGTTGAACTATTATCCTGGAAATGAACTATCATCATGCAGATGACATTAATCATCCTGAAGATGAACTATTATTTATCATCCCGAAGATGAAAACTTCATATAATGACGATTGATGAAGGAAAAATGAAAATCATTCTCCACTACATACACCTATTTGGTTGTATGGATACACATTAAAAGACCTCTTTCTGTTAGCTGGAAGAGGGGAATAATATATATGGTCCAAAAGTACCATAAGTGTCTTTGAAATACTCTTTTACCTGGCCAACTACATGCGTCTCTTTTAAGCGTTAACAGTATAGCTATTAGCCGGGTACAGTGCAGCGCCTGCAGCGCACCCCTGGACCAGAGATATGTAGCTTCTGCGCTATCTCCAAGGGTCGAGGAAAAATCCTCCATGTTAAATGTATTTGCATATGCAGGTTACAGTTCATCGCGATGAATAGCATAAAAGGGACGTCCACGTCCTGAAGATCTACACAGAATCCTCCTAAGTCTACATCCTCCTACCATCCCGAGAAGCTCATCACCAAAGAAGCAGTTCAAGAACATACAAAGCCTGGTCCTGAAGTACCTCGCAGACAATGACGACTGAGACGTGGTACTGTCTACCAAGTCTGTAGCGCTCCTTTAGTTTCAGCTACTGCCTTATATGAGTGAAACTTGTATAGATGAGTGATGCTTGTACTTTACATTTGCTTTCGGAACGTTGTAGACGCGATGGATGTATAGACGCATAGGAGATTAATGTATAGATATATAGGATATCTGCAAGCCTGAAGCTTGATCAGATAAGGGGGAGTCAACTGTAGAGTTGCACTCTTTTTCCTTGGCTAGTGGTTTTTCCCACAGGGTTTTCCATAGTCAAGGTTTTAATGAGGCAACCACATTGACTCTGGATCCAGAAGTATCCACCCATCGACACATCCACAAATCAGGGGAAGTTATGGAGTGCTGTACTCTTTTTCCTTCGCTATCGGTTTTTTCCCACAGGGTTTTCCATAGCCAATGGGTTTTAACGATGCAGTTACCCCTAACTTGGATCTAGAAGTATCCACCCTTTAAGAAACTCATTAGTACTAATAAATCATTCAGTACTCATAAGTAGAGTATACCACGTTGGTTGTATAAGGGGAAGTGTTATGAATAGGACCCATTGGGCCTATTGGGTATCCACCCACATGAGTAACCAATATGAATACTATATAAAGGGGGCTAAGGGTTTCCTAGCCTCAACCTTCTCCAAACCTGTTTCTACTTCACAACATAAACGACTAATTTAAAAACTAATTATAGACCAAGTTTGGTCCAGCTCAGCGTGCACGTGTGGGAGTGATTTTTACGCATGGCCGTGGTTTCCAACCGCGGCCAAATTGCCATTTGGCCGCGGTTGGCCAATATGATACGCAGCTGCCATTTCTTTCTTACCTTTCTTTCTTTTTTCTGCGCGCGCAGCTTATTTTCCTCCTTCAGCGAAGTCTTCCTCTCTATCTCAAGTAAAAGTCTCCTTCTCTCGAGTAGATTTTGGCGATTTGGTTCTTTGCTGCCCTCTCGCAGATAATAACTCCAACTTGTCCTAGGTGATTTTGAAGATTGAGGTGAGATATATACATCATAATAACTTATAAATTTGTTATAATCTCTAGAAAATAAGTTATATGTTCTTGAAACATTTCAAATCAGGATGGTTTTAAAACAAACACTGAATGTCGATTTTATATATGGTTAAAGTAATGGCAAGTGATAGGATTTTTGTCACATGCTATTTTGGTGGAGATTTAGTGATTGATGAAAATCACGAACCGAAGTATGTCGGGGGGCTGTGAGACCAATTAATGTGAGAAGATCGTCAACGTGTTCTGAGCTATTAAATCGGATATACAAAGGCACACTGATAAACCGACAGGAGTTTGCATTGAATCTGGTTTGCAAATGGCCAATAACGGATCAAAGGTTTACAACTGTGAAGATATCAGATGACGGTGATATGGAGATTCTATTTAACTTGGGTGAAGTTCAACGGTCAATTGAAATATATGTAGAAAAAGAAGCAATAATCAACAGCAGAGTGAGTGAACCACATGTCACATTTGCTCGTATGCTGGACATGTGTAATGATTCGGCTGACTTTATGTCATATTCTCCAAATCAAGTGTACCAGCCTATAGAGAATATGACAGGAGAAGGGTGTTCGTATAATCCACAAGAGGATGCGTAAGTATAGAAATTTTTGAAGTAATAAATAAGTTTATTATATATATATGAAGTAAATTCGATATTCTAAACATTTCAATTTTTCATCTGACTTTTGCAGTTGGAATGTTGTGGGATAAGGAGGCCATGCAAATGCAACTTAATCCACTTATATGCAAGGTCCATCTGTATCAGAGACGTTGCCCACGCAAGCAAATGTGCTTCCTGAAGATACTGACAGACCCACATATATTGGAGCATCGACGTTTATGGCGAGACAGGTGGATGACGAAAGTGATGGCACAGATAATGATGAACATCATGTTGTGAAGGAGGATAGCATTCAGGTTGTTGCCGATCTCAATGCAGATGATACAGACTGGATACATCAATCAGTTGCAGACAATACAAATATGCAATTTGAAGAGCCGTTGCCAGATGGAGAGGATGAGGAATAATGGGTAAACGCTACAATTATGAGGAATACCCAAGAAAGGCATATGCTAGAGCCAAGGCTTCCTAACAGTAGTGGAGTTTTCAACGTCGGTGATCTGTATGATACAAAGACCGACTAGATAAAAGCTGTTACGACCTAAAGATCGTGATAGTCCTACCTTCCGCCCTAAACCGTCGAATTACCCCGTTGGCACGCTCCTCCCCCCTGAACGGGCTGCCAACCCTGCGACAGGGCGCTCCACGCCTGACCTTCAGAGGCCCACAGGGCGACTGTCAACCCTAGAGTCCGGCACGACAGTGAGATGGGCGCACCCCTCCTCAACCGCTGATACGGGCGCTCTCCAATACGACCCCAGTGGGATACGCATCGACACACCCCCAGTTCGCCAGGACCAGCGTGCAAAATGTGTGTCCGGACCGCTCAGCCTCAGCCTGGGCCGGACCGGTGACACGTCTCGGGCCCTGCCCCTGGGAGGCACTTCGATGGATCTTTGGCACATCGGACACTACAAATAACCTAGTACAAGGATGCTACTGACACTTACACCGCCTGACCATCTGAAAAAAGCACCCCCTGGCCGCTGTGCCCCCTGACACTTAATGCTTTCGGCCCTGACACTTTGACAAAAGCGCCCCTGGTCGTTGCGCCGTCTGACAAAAGCGCCCTGACACTTTGACAAAAGCGCCCTTGGTCGTTGCGCCGTCTGACAAAAGCGTGGCTGACACTCCTGTTCCTGACATCCTCGTCCGAAGCCTCCGCTGACACCCGGGCCAGCTCAGCACGTCGAGTCAGTATGCCAGGTCAGCCCCACCTAACCACCTCTCGTCAGGTATAAATACCCCTTCGTCTCCAACGGTGAGGCGGTTGGCAAATTTACTCTCAATCTTATTACTCACACACAAGGGCAAAGGTCATCCATATCATTGTTATTCCTCTCATAGCTCGTCACGTACGGTCAACTCACCCTCAGTCCGACCTGCATGCCTAGCCCTTGCATTAAGTCCTATTACTGACTTAGGCATCGGAGAGGTTAAGGGTTGGACCCCAACCCGGCCTTTCTGACGAGTTGCTCCTTGCACAGGTCAGGTCGTCATCACGGGCCGTGCTCGCCCTCAACATAGGAAGGACGCCCCCTTCGTTGCATCCTACCGGATCCGATATCGTGGTCTGCTTCCGCAAGAAGTTTAGCATCATCACCCCACTAATCACTTGTTAAATAACCTACCCTAATCACGTCATTAGCATAACCACCGTGCCCTTGGTTCCCCATAATAAAAATTCATTGTACGCGAGTTCTACCCCGCCAACAATTGGCGCCGTCTGTGAGAACGAAGGGTCACACCCATGTCAGATCCTATACCAGCCAACCGAAACCCAGACCACGGAAAGGATCCCATGGATCAAGAATCTCACTCCAATCCCGTGACTCCCGCGACTAATCCACCCCCGTAGGTGGAGGTCGAGACGGTCCAGGCCTCAGCCCGCGGTGCAGCAGAGCTTCGAGGCCTTCGCCAAGATGATGGCAGGCTTCACGACGGCTGGACCCGAAACCCCCCCGGGCCCCTCTGATCTCCCGAACGTGTGGCGGAACCTTCACCCTCAGTTCATTGAAGAAATGGGGGACAAAGGGCTCGCCGAGGAGATAGCTGCCCAACAGAAGCTCTTGGAGGAAGAAATGGAAATCGCGCGGCTGCGAAGGTGCTAGGAGGAAGTGGATGTCGCGCAAAGGCATCAGGATGAAGCGGTCGAGGCCGCCCAGCGAGCCTTCCTCGACGAAGAAACCGCCCGACGTCAACTTCGCTTCATTATTGCGGAACGCGAAAGGCTCCGGAAGGAGAATGAGGAAAACCGGGAGATCCCGGAGGTGTCGGCGACGGGCCGGTAACACATGAGCGAGCGTAGCCCGTCGCTCGCCAGGTCCCCAACTCGACGGCAAAGTTTACCCCGTCGACATCTCTCCCCAAATCACCTGGACGAGGAAGCCGTTCGTCAACAACTCCACTTCCTCGCCGCAGAGCGCGAAAGGCTCTTAAGAGGGAATCAAGAGCAGAGAGAGATCCCGGAGGCGACCGCAATGGGCCAGCGATACTGGAATGACCACAGCCCCCCGCCCGTCGAATCCCCAACTCACGGAGGGAGCCCTCCACGTCAACCACTTCGTTATTCTCCGGGGCATGACGACCATCGGCGGCCGAGGCGGGACCGAAGCCAAACCCCGGAGTGGCGGAGAGGGCACGCGCCAGAACGCCCCGCCTACCCTGAGGAGGCCATGCCGTTGGCGCGGTGGATCACGTTAACCCCAAGACCCGTGAGGTTCAAGGTCCCCCATCTGGCCACCTACGGCGGGAGAGGCGACCCCCTCTCGCACATACAACAGTACCGGGGGGCGATGGAGGCACAGAAAGTGGATGACGCGTTCATGTGCCGACTTTTCTCGCAGAGCCTGTGGGATACGGCGCTGGAGTGGTACTATGGCTTGCCGGCGAGATCCATTGGGAGCTTCGGTAAACTATCCCACAAGTTCTGCCAAGAGTTCCTGGCTGGGCGCGTAAAGAAGAAGCCCTTGGACTACCTCAGCACGATAGTCCAAGGGGAAGAAGAGACAACTGGAAAGTACCCGCACCGCTTTCAGGACAAAAGACGGGCGGTGGTGGCCTGCGGAGATGAAGTGATCATGCTGGCTTTCAAGATGGGACTGCAGAATCGGAGCCTCCACAAATCCCTACTCCGAGACCCGCCCGCCGACTACGACGCGCTAATCGCTCAGGCGGAGAGGTACGTGCTGAGCTAAGAGACTCTCGACGGGAAGAAACCAGTCGCCCCGGCGAAGCTGCCCCAGGGCGAGCCTCGGTATTATCCAAGACCGAGGCAAGAAGACGGACCCCAGGGCCGCAACCAGCCGACTCAGCCCAGACGCGACCCAGGGGCCGTCGTCCGCAAGATCACCCGGGGCCAGTGCGAGAGTTTGCCCCCGCCCGGGAGCCCGCCAGAGTGATCTCGAGGCTGGAGGGACCACTGCAGGCCCACTACACGCGGCTCAACACCCCCATGCTAGAGGTGCTGGCTACGGCGACGAGGGCCGAACTGTTGCCGGAGCCGCCCAGGGAGATGAGATCGAACCCGGCATGGCGAGATCTCCGAAAGTATTGTCGATATCACCAGGACCACAGCCATGACACCGACGACTGCTTCACCCTCAAGAGGGAGATCGAGCAGCTGATCCAGGCGGGTCACCTCGGGGGTTTCGTCGAGGGCAGAAGACTGGTCCAAGAAGAGAGAACCCCGCGAAGGGCGCAAAGAGCAGATCCGCCACCACGTGATGAGCGAGAGGAGCCCCGCCAGCCAAATCCGATCATGCGCATAGATTTGATATGTGGTGGACCGTCCTCTAGAGGAGCGTCATCGTCAAGTAGGAAGGCATATGCCCGGCAGGTGATGGCGGCGGGCCTCGGCAGCGAGGCGAAGCAAAGAAGAGTGATGCGGCCCCCATCACCTTTACCGATAAGGACCTGAATGGAGTCGAGATTTCGCACGACGACTCCATCGTCATCGAAGCTCAGGTCCAGACGGCCATCATCAGCCGGCTCCTGATCGACACGGGCAGCTCTTGCGACATCATGTTTATGTCGACAGTTGAGAAGATGGGGTTGAAGCAGGCAGACCTGATGCCTTGCACGGGGCCCATCGTCAGTTTCACTGGTCACTCGGTCCCCATTGTGGGGGTGATCACCCTGCCGGTGTCACTTGGGGAGGAACCGAGGGTCGTCACTTGCATGACACAATTCTTGTCATCGACATTGCGTCGGCATACAACTGGATTATTGGGCGGCCATACATGACGGCCATTGAAGCGCTCCCCAGCCTTCTCCACCAGATGGTGAAATTCCAAACTCCACGAGGGGTGGGGCTAGTGCAGGGGAACCAGAAGCTGTCCCGGAGCTGCTATGTGGGGTCGACCAAGCACAAGGGCCCAGAGCAGGCCTTGTCGGTCGACCTCCTTGACGAAAGGGAGGACTTTTGTGACCATCGGCCAACTCCCGCTGAAGAGGTCGAGGCGGTGCCCGTGAACGCGGAGGAGGGCAATATTGTCTCCATCGGTACGAAGCTCCCGGCTTCTCTGAGGGCGGCCCTCATCAGCCTCCTCCGAGAGAACATGGACGTATTTACCTGGTCGCCCGAGGACATGCCAGGGGTCGATCCAACGGTAATCTCCCATAAGTTGAACGCGGACCCGGGGTCTCAACCGGTCCGGCAGAAGAAGAGGAGTGTCGGAGGAGAGAAGAAGAGGGCAGCCGAGGAAGAAGTGGAGCTGCTTCTCCAGGCCAAATTTATCAGGCCGGTGGACTATCCAGACTGGCTCGCCAATGTCGTCTTGGTGAAAAAGGCCAGTGGGAAGGGGCGCATGTGCGTCGACTTCACCGACCTCAATAAGGTGTGTCCGAAGGACAGCTTTCCCCTCCCAAGGATCGACCACTTGGTCGACCAGGCATCCGGTTACGAATTATTGAGCTTCATGGACGCCCTTCTCGGGCTATAACCAGATCCCGATGGCAAAGGAGGACGAGGAGAAAACGTCCTTCATCACCGATAGCGGCACCTTCTGTTACACAAAGATGCCCTTCAGGTTGAAGAACGTCGGGGCCACCTACCAGCAGATGGTGGACCAAATATTTAGCTCGCAAGTAGGGCAGAACCTGGAGGTATACATCAACGACATGCTGGTGAAGAGTAAGAGAGCCCCGGACCACCTCGCCGACTTGCGGGAGACATTCCAGAAAGTGCGCCAGTATGGCTTGAGGCTGAACCCGGCGAAGTGCGTCTTCGACGTGCAGTCGGGGAAATTTCTTAGCTTCATGATAACGAAGCGAGGGATCGAGGCAACCCCCGACAAGGTATCGGCCCTCGTTAACATGGCATAGCCATGCACCATCGATGATTTGCATCGACTGAACGGCCAGATCGCAGCGTTGTGGAGATTCTTGTCGAAATCGGCAGAGAGGTCGCTCCCTTTCTTCAGAGTCCTACGCACGGCCCTCAGCGAATCAAAGATCAACAGGAAGGTGATCCCGTGGGACGATAACTGCGTTCAGGCATTTGCAGAGCTGAGGGCTTACTTGCAGAGCCCTCCTCTACTCGCCAAGCCGGAAGAGGGGGAACAGCTGTGGTTGTACATGGCGAGCAATGAAGAAGTCGTCAACTCCATCTTGATCAAAGAGGATAACAGAGTTCAGCGGCCAGTATACTATGCGAGCCGGATTCTCCGAGAGGCGGAGACTCGCTACAGCCACATCGAGAAGGCCGCCTACTGTCTGATCATAACGGCGAGGAAGCTCCGGTCATACTTCCAGGCCCATCCCATCGCTGTCCACACCGACCTACCCCTCGAGAAGAACCGGAAAAGGTTGGAATGATCGGGCAGGATGCTCAACTAGAGTGTCGAGCTCAGCGAGTTCGACATAACATACAAGGCTCGGACGGTGATCAAGGGCCAGGCGCTGGCGGACTTCGTGGTGGAATGTACTGTCGAATACCCCTGGAGAACCTGTAGGACATACCACCAGTGGCTCCACCCCCGCAAGCAATGGATGTGGGTGAACCCCCCGAGCCCGCACGAGGAGACGCAGACAAACTATGGATCTTTCACGTCGATGGCTCGGCAACAGGATCCAGGACGGGGGCAGGTATCATCATCCAAACCCACGACGGATGCCTGCTGGAGTACGCCCTGTGCTTCAACTTCCCGACCACCAACAACGTCGCGGAGTATGAGGCTGCGGTCAACGGGCTAAAGCTTTGTAGAGCGGTGGGGGTGACGAATGTGCTGCTGCTTAGTGATTCACGACTCGTCGTCCAACAGATCCAAGGGAGCTTCAAGGCTCGAGAAGAGACGATGAAGCTCTACCTCAAGCGCATCCAGGCCGAGCTCCAAAAGTTCGAGACGACGGAGGTCCAGCACTTACCCCGCTCCAACAACCTCCGGGCAGACGCACTGTCCAAACTGGCCTCTTCCTCTGCGGCCGAAATCGGAAAGGCCATCTACGTTGAGAGTCAGCAGGCGCCCACCATTGAAGAAGAAGAACTAATGTGTATCGGCCCGACGACGACGTGGATGACCCCAATAGTGAAGTACTTGGATACGGGGACCCTGCCCGAGGAGCAGCTGCAGGCCAAGAAGGTAGAAAGGCGGGCCCTATCATTCGTGCTCCTTGACGGAGTATTATACCGCCGGTGCCGCACCAACTTTGACGTCCTGCCATTCCTGAAGTGCTTGGGGCCAGAGCATGCCGAGCAAGTCATCCGCGAAGTACACGAGGGCTTTTGCGGGAACCATCACGGTGGCCGCACTATCGCCCATAAGATAGTGCGCCAAGGGTATTACTGGCCGACTATGATCCATAATACGGCTCGGTACGTCAAGAAGTGCGAGGCGTGCCAGAAATTCGGTCGACGCGCGACAGCGCCTCCGGCCTACTTGGTGCCTATTGTGAGCCTGATCCCGTTTGCCAAATGGGGGCTTGACATCCTCGGACCTTTCCCAAAGGCTTCCGGGGGAAGGAAGTACCTAGTCGTCGTCGTGGACTACTTCACTGAGTGGGTCGAAGCTGAGCTGTTGGCACGCATCACGTGGACGGATATGAAGGGCTTTATTTGGCAGTCTGTGATATGTCGCTTCGGGATACCCCGCTCCATAGTAACGAAAAATGGAAAACAGTTCGAGTGCGAAGGCTTCCGCGACTTCTGCTCGGGTTGGGGGATCAAGCTTCATTTTGCATCCGTCGCCCACCCGCAGTGCAATGGGATGGCTGAGGCCGCGAACAAATGCACTTGGGCCCCCTGAAGAAGATAGTCGATGCCGCCCTCGGGGCGTGGGTGGACAAGCTACCAGGTATTCTTTGGTCATATTGTACCACCCACAAGGCCTCGACCGGAGAGAGCCCATTCATGCTGGCATACGGGTCAGAAGCGGTCGTTCCCGTGGAAATCAGAGAGGAGACACTTCGGCTGAAGTTCTTCGATGAAGATATCAATGGGAAGGGCCTCGGCCTCAGTCTTGAACTCGTGGATGAAGTGAGGGATCGAGCTCTGATGAACCTCGTCCGGTACAGCCAGAGGATGGCCCGGCACTACAACTCCCGGGTGAAGAAGCAGACCTTCAGAATCAACGACTTGGTCCTCAGAGATGCCACCTTCAAGCCCGAGATCGCTCGCCGAGGGAAGTTGGCCGCAAAATGGGAGGGACCCTATGAGATCGTCGACATCGTCGGGCCAGCCACGTACATCCTAGCGATCCTTGATGGAAGCGAACTAGCTCACCCATGGAACGCGGAGCACTTGCTGAAGTATTATCAATGATTTTGAGTCTTCTTAATAAAATGTCTTCTTTTCCGCACATTTCCAAACTTTGATGTCTCCACTTGAGTATTTCAGTTCGAACGCACAAGACTCTGGGGCATGGCCAACCCTCGCCACCCAAACCAGAGAAGGGCACGGACCGAGCTACGCGCTCGCTCCCCCCTCAAGACTCTGGGGCAGGGCCAACCCTCGCCACCCAAACCAGAGAAGGGCGCGGGCCGAGCTACGCGCTCGCTCCCCCCTCAAGAACTCTGGGGCAGGGCCAACCCTCGCCACCCAAACCAGAGAAGGGCGCGGGCCGAGCTACGCGCTCGCTCCCCCCTCAAGAACTCTGGGGCAGGGCCAACCCTCACCACCCAAACCAGAGAAGGGCATGGGCCAAGCTACGCGCTCGCTCCCCCCTCAAGAACTCTGGGGCAGGGCCAACCCTCGCCATCCAAACCAGAGAAGGACACGGGCCGAGCTACGCGCTCGCTCCCCCCTCAAGAACTCTGGGGCAGGGCCAACCCTCACCACCCAAACCAGAGAAGGGCACGGGCCGAGCTACGCGCTCGCTCCCCCCTGAAGAACTCTGGGGCAGGGCCAACCCTCGCCACCCAAACCAGAGAAGGGCACGGGCCGAGCTACACGCTCGCTCCCCCCTCAAGAACTCTGGGGCAGGGCCAAACCTCGTCACCCAAACCAGATAAGGGCACTGGCCGAGCTACGCGCTCGCTCCCCCCTCAAGAACTTTGGGGCAGGGCCAACCCTCACCACCTAAACCAGAGAAGGGCATGGGCCGAGCTACGCGCTCGCTCCCCCTTAAGAACTCTGGGGCAGGGCCAACCCTCGCCACCCAAACCAGAGAAGGGCACGGGCTGAGCTACGCGCTCGCTCCCCACTCAAGAACTCTGGGGCAGGGCCAACCCTCGCCACCCAAACCAGAGAAGGGAACGGGCCGAGCTACGCGCTCGCTCCCCACTCAAGAACTCTGGGGCAGGGCCAACCCTCGCCACCCAAACCAGAGAAGGGCACGGGCCGAGCTACGCGCTCGCTCCCCCCCTCAGGACTCTGAGGCAGGGGCAACCCTCGCCACCCAAACCAGAGAAGGGCACGGGCCGAGCTACGCGCTCGCTCCCCCCTCAGGACTCTGGGGCAGGGCCAACCCTCGCCACCCAAACCAGAGAAGGACACGGGCCGAGCTACGCGCTCGCTTGTAACGGTCGGGTTTCGATCGTACTTTCTTCGTGCACGTGCTTTTGACCGTGCACGTAATTATCTTAGACTTTGTCTGTATCTGTACACTATGGTGTGATATGTTGTTGTGACCCTCTCGGAGAGTATAAAATTATAGAGTTCTTTTGGAACGACATTTCACGGGTCGTTCTCCCACGGTTTGACTTTGTTTGGAGAGACGTCGCGATTTTCACATTTGTCGTAAGACTCTTTTATTTTTAGTTTCGTCCCTCGTCGTCGAAATTGTAATCCGTCTTCTCTGTCTTGTTTCTCTCGTCGAAACGGTCATCCCAGTATTTATTTCTCAATTTTTGGGCTTCGTTTGACTTACTGTCACTTTTCGCTCAAACTATTAATTGTTAGCCCTAAGTTTAACCTAGTTATTAGTCTCTAATAATTATTAATATAATTTTATAATATTAAAAATCCTAGATCAGGCTGAACCCAAACCAGGTTGCCACCCTTGGCTGCATCCATGTGGAGAGAGAGAGACCCCTTAGTTTCCATTTCTATTGTTTTATAATAACAACTACTCCTATAAGAATATAACCCTATAAAATAACCCTAAGAACCTATAACAATTTTCCCCTCACGTGAGCCTGAGCCCACCTACTAATAGATAATAACCCTAGGTATTATTTTATCACCTAGGTTAAGTTTTTTTGTTCCCAGCAACTGATATCAGCCGCCACCCTCAATTGTTTTCACGCAAACTTTTTAACCCAACCGCCTACTACTGAGTGCCCACGCATCTCAGCAGCCCTCCTCTAAATCTCGCCGTCGGCCACCTTGGTCTCCCATCGCCGCCCTCTCCGGCAACAACTTGACCGCCGGCGTCCCCGCTCCCCAGCGCCGCCACAGCTCACGGCGGAAGCATCAAGCCGCGGCAGCGCAGCTGCAACAGCAGCAGCTATTGCAGCGACGGTGTGGCCGTGCCCCCTACGACGGCCACCGCTGGCGTCCCGGCGGCCCCTCTCGCATCACCAACCACACTGCCATCTAGAGCCTGACTTCCTCCTCCGTTTCAGCTCCCGCCAGCCTCGCCGGCGTTATACCCCGACCGCTTGCAGGCCGTCCGACCCCCTTTGGCGTTCCTCCGACCCCGACAGCATCCCCTCGCCGTCTAGCACCCGCAGCGGCCTTCTCCTGCGTGCGCCTCTTCTCCGCAGTCTACACGCATCAAACGCCACACAGCCACCTGCCTTCCTCCTGTCCACGGCAAGCCTCTACCGTCCGAGCCCTCATCCTTGTGTAGTCCACGCAACATCCAGTGGCCACCTCAGACGCCGCCGCCCTACTGCACGCAAGGAACATCGTCTACTAGCAGTGAGCAATTCTTTTGCCAGGGTAAGTTTTGCGTATGGTTTTTAATACGTGTTGTTTATAAAATATAGGGAACAGTACTCCTATAAGCTAATAATAAGTACATGCAACAACACCCTATGCTGTTGTAGCCAGACGAATATAGGATACAAGCCATAATTCTATTATTTTATACATATCATATATTGCATTAATGGTTTATAAAATAAGCACTGTGTGAAAAGCTATGGTTGACGGGCAATATATGAAAGGGTAGCACTTCTAGGCCAATGTAGACCTGACCTTGGTGACATATTATAAAGGTAGTGTTATATGAATAATTTGTGTGCAATACTAGTTGTATATCTCTTTGCACAATGTTAGTATAACTAGTGACTTAGGAATAGGTGGTAGATAACTTGTATGTGACTTTTCTAGCAGTGGTTAATCTAGGTTACTTATTGGAATATCGTAAATTTATATGAACCAGTAAGTTAACTTAGTTAACATGTTGACTACATTAATATTGATGTTAACCTGATTACACGTAGGATTGATAACTTATGCACGCTTCATTGTTACCGACTGGGTGATCCTTACTGTGCTACCCGCAGTTGAGGAACCGACGAGGTCGTGTCGTTTCAGATCCGTCACCGTTCAGAATCGACACCAGGTCCCCGCTCAGTGGTCGTTTCAGGTTAGTCCCCTAACATGTAGCAAGAACCCCCACGTAGAGAAACATAAAACCTAATCTAAAATCCGTCAACGTGAACTAAATTTATTTTCTGCATTTATAAAATGCTGCCCACTGTAGAAACCGATCATCGGACGACTTTTCTGTGCACATAGGGTAGTGGTCGATCTAGGTTGAACGAAACACCAAAACGTGACTTATGACGATTAGGATAGTCCCGCTAACCTAGAAACAAAACCCTAATAGGACTTGATGAAAATCGCGACCTGACACCGTCGCCATGTCACTGTTTCAGACGGACTACCACGGACGTGACGACTGGACGAGACGTCCTGGACGGACGACACACTCGCTACCACAGGCAAGTGTATCCCACTTGCACTTTTGACCGTGCTTAGGCCTTAGTTGGTTAGAACTGATAACTGTGAACAAAGAGAACCGGACGTGAAATGATAGCGTCCGGGACGACCCTTGACGGCTCAGACTTGACGACGAAGTCTGAGCCTGACAACAACAACTTTTTGACATCGTAGGGCTATCATGTGTGTGCGTGTGTGTGGACACCCTAGAATAACCCTTCCCGTCTTGTCACGTCCCGTCCCGTCTTGCACAGCCTGCGGGCAATAGGGCACTCTCCAAGCTAGAGAGAGTGATCCCTTATACTGATACACAGCCCAGAGGGCAATAGGGCACTCACCAAGCTAGAGTGGATGATCCTTTGTCGTGATACACAGCCCAGAGGGCAATAGGGCACTCGCCAAGCTAGAGCGAGTGATCCCTTGTCGTGATTGTCTTGTCTCGTCTTCCTTGGGGTTTGGGGTTGGGTTGAGCGTGAGCACGGCAAGAGGGTCTGATCCCCCTCGAACCATAAGGCGTGAACCCTTTCGTGTCTCACTTGTCTTGTCTCGTCTTGTCCCGTCACGTCCCGACTTGTCTTGACACCTGTAGGCTAGTCCCGTAGTTGGTAGCACACGCTATGACTTCTACTTGTCACGTTTTACTTTCCTGCTGCGTTACTTTCTTTTGTTATCCGGTTATAACCTCAGTGGTGGGCTCCGGAAAGGTGCTCTCTCTCAAGTGCAAGAGTCCATACAAGTAATATAATCTGGGAGTCCAGATGTCGAATCCTCGGGAGGAAATCTGTTGCAACCACAGCTCAAATCAAATAGAAATCCAACGAAAAGAAACTAACCACTTCAACAATGATGACGGTGATAGTGATGTGAACACGTGAACAATATGAACAAGGAAAATTCTTGTGCGAAAATATCTAAAAGTATGCACATGGTATGGGTTCGTTAGGATCAATGATTCGTATTAATTTGGTTGATGAATATAACACAATGAATTCTCTTTTTGAGAGCAATTCACCGGAAAATATCCAATATAACTCAATGAATTCTCCTTTTGGGAGCAACTCATCGGAAGATACCCTTTTGGGGGTTCAAGCACAATATTCAATAAGATCGTCGCTAAAGTTATAATACGATATGAAACTCTCTTTTGGAGAGATCAAAACTAGGGTATGAAACTCCCTTTTGGGGAGATCAAAACTCACCCTTTTGGGGCGATCATCAACTCAATCACTTCTTTTGGAAGATGAAAAAGACGATTTAATAACAAAGATTACAACTTTAACGACGTTTAACGGTTTAGCACAGGGATTATTCAACCAAACGAACACAAATAATATCCCCTAACTACGCCATACCATGCACAATAACAATTTAGCTACTCATGGTGCAAGAATAAACAACGTTCATAGCAAAATACATCAATTTAATAGCCAATTACGATAGAAAAGCACCAAATACGGGGTTTAAGTTAAGAAATATATCACCAAATATCCTTGAAAAGACACCAAAACTCTCTGAAAATAAGAAAATAGCCTCTGGAATTTTACAGAATTTTGTGGTGGCGAAATACGGCTCCTAGAGCCTCCAATACGCTCAAAATACGCCAAAATCTGCTTCCATACGCCCAAAAACCCTAAAAATACCTTATATACGCTCATTGCGGGTTTAAGTTGCTTAACGGGTTGCAAAACCCGCACCAATAGCGTTTAAACCCATACCCATCAGCGGCGCAAATTATACCCGTTGGATCAATGCGGGATCGCTCCAGGCTTCGACACGTGGCACTTCTTAGCGGATCTTCTCGCATCCGTGCCCGCCTCCGCTTAATCTCCGATCCCAGCTCGTATTCGATGTCGTCCGTGTGATCCAAGCGATGGACGGCCCGGATCGTTCGTTAGAAATTGAATTGAGGCGGAGGCAGTCGTAGCCGTTGGATCTTAATCGTTGCTCTGGGAAGTGGCCACGTCGCCCGAGAAATCGCTGCGATCCGTGTTCAGCTTGGAAACGTCTCCGCCGTTGGATCGATCGGAGGGTGTTTAGATTGATGCCGCGTGTCCCTTGGATTCGCGAAATTAGAGTTCGAGCCGGTGAGTTTCCGGCCGTTGGATAGAGCGGGGCTTCGTTTGATGGTCGCCACGTAGCCGCATCTGAGCTGCGCTTCGAGTTCCAATTGCGGAGTCACAGTGAGCCGTCGGATATCGATCGTGCGCTCAGAAACCGGCCACGTCACCCCATTTCGAAGCGCTCCGCTGCTTCGTTTTAGTTGCGTGTGGGCCGTTGGATCAGTGATCAACGGATACCAAGCTGCCGCGTCGCCCGCAATTTGGCAGTCGTCGGATGGAGCGGGAATCGGCGGATGCGCGCCACGTGTTGCGCCAAGATTCGTGCACACTTTAATTTCTTCATTTTATCGATATTCTGCATTCAAAAATTCATAGTAATTAGCACAGATCTCAAAAAAATACAAATAAATAGTCGTTGGAATCGTGAGATCGAGACCAAACTAGGAAAAATATAAAAAGTGCAGAAATACTTAGTTAATTACTGTTTTGTGCTCAAATAAGGTGTATTCTCTAATAAATGATGATATATAAAATACGAATGTATTAGAGATCAATTTGGCATCATGTGAGCACAAAATAGAGCTAAATGGGGGGTTAAATATGTAATATTGAACCCGAATCACACCCCCCAACTAGCGATTTGCTAGTCTCTAGCAAAAAGAGCGATAAATACGGATGAGTAATAAAACAATAAGTTCTTTCAAATTGCTCATGGCATGGCTCAATAATACGCATTCCAACATGATCTTGACCATCAATATACACATCCATGAACAAAATCAATCACATGATATTTTCTCTAATTTAGTATGAATAAATAACATGCAAGCATCGTTTTGCGCAAGCGAAAGTATAACACGTCGTTATATACTAGTTTTCGTGTTTCCAAGGAATTGGCCTATCAAAATAATCATTCAAGACATGGGTATTGAAGTTGCTTAGTATATTCACCATTTCTTTTCTTTTATTCGTTCTGCGTAACGCGCATCAAGCAACATTCGCAGAAAAATGTATAACTTGGATCGCTCCATCAAATGAGTGAGTTTCCTGTCAATGGCTCCCAAATCAGACGATAATAGGACATTAGGCCAAAAAGGACCCCTCGGACTGTACTACTCGAGCCAACCAAGTTATTTATTTAGTGCCATACTTCTTCGTTCATTTTTCATTCATTTTTTCTTTTCTTTTCTTTTCTTCATCTTTTTCTCTTTTCTTTGTAAGCAACTCAACACCCATTCTTTGAATATAAACATTGATAACCAAGGCCAAATTCCTCTTCAACTAGAAGACTATTCTTATAAATCGTGTATACTTAAGCTTTTTCATCACATTAGCATGCATGAAATAAATTCAAACTATTTCAAGATATTAATCATGGAAATTGAAAATTTTCATGAATAGCATATTAATGGTAATTCCATGAATGAAAAATAATTTAATCAAGCCATAAACAATTTTAGAACTCAATTAATGCGTAATCATCCGTATTTGTGGCATATGAAGGAGTTTTAAAAATGATGAGATTTGGTGATTTATTCTTCTAAAAAAAATTAATCCTAAGGTCTCGTACACACCCCCCAACTAAAGATGGACATTGTCCTCAATGTCGAAAGGTGTACGAGTTTATTCAAGCCAGCAACCTAGAAAGCATATAAAAACTACACTACTGGAAAGAACACACCGTGATCAAATGGCGGATCCCGAATCTTTAATTGTGGAGGAAGTTGTTCAATTTGCTCCTTGCGCTCCTCGGCGAGTAATCTTCCTCCAACGACTAAACTGGATCCCAGCCACATAACTCCCAGCATCTCTATAAGATGTTCACCTGTAACCTGCAAGAGATGAGTTACGTCAATCCATTTCAGTCTAAGATTTTTCTCAATAAAATTATTCCAAACGTAGTCATCAAAATAAGTGAAAGAAATTAAAGCAAGTTGACGACTACTCCCTGAAAGATATGCACTACTCTTGGTATGATGCTCGATCAATGGGGAGAGGGGTAAATGATTTTGGGACAAAACTGGAGGAGGGCATGGTTCTGACTCCATGGCGATAATCTCAAAACCCTTGTCCCTAGCTGTCTCCTCCTCTCGTTCATCCAAAATTGCTAGCTCGTCCTTTTTGCACACACTTTCTGCCATGTAGATATTGTTGGATCTGGATCCTAGCCTAGAGGGGGGGGGGAATAGGCTTTTAAAAATAATTCGTGCAACCCACGAATAAGCACACGCAGTTATAGCAGCAGCAGGGTAAATAAAATGCAGACACAGAGTACACAGCAGATATACCCTGGTTCGGTCGTCCCAACGACCTACTCCAGCCCCCAAAGCAAATACTAGATTGAATAGTGCAATAGGTACAAAGTCACAAGTTAGAGCTCGCTCAGAGCACCCTCTACGTCTCTACACTCGCCAGACTCTCAGTACCCCACACACAGTGTTTCGTCTCACTATCAATCCTAGCAAAGCTTTCTACCAGCTAGTCCCAAAACTAGCTGGGTCCCACTTGTCTAGTCCCAATTAGACAAGTCCCAAAATAGTCCACAAAACAGGTAAAAGTTTCCCCTACAGAGAACGTTACACTAAGTCACAAATAAATGAGTTTAGGGTTTAGAAATGCTCAGTTTGTGTCTGTGTAGGCGTCTCTGTCAATCAGCACGTCGTCAGCTCCAATCTGACGCAAACGGTGTCTCAATCCGACTCCTGGATGTCAAGTTATGCACAGGTCTGTGCACAAAGTAATTTCAGTTCAATCCTCAATAAAACAGCAAGCTGTGCGCTCAGCAACTCCCTTAAATAATACGGTCGGTGTGCAAAGCAGATTCAATTCAATTCTTTTAAGCTTCGGTCGGTGCGCAAAGCAACTTCAACTTAACTCTCCTGCCACGTCAGCCCGAAATCAATTGGCTTCGTTTCGATGACCTTCGATCTCAGCCGTTGATGTAATTCCCTTCGTTCCGATCCCACGGCACTTCGGCTGCCACGTCGGCATGTAAAGCGATGCAATTTGTTTCCTCCTCACGTGATCTCGCAGCTGCCAAAATGGATCTCCGCCGTTCGTTTCTCCTAGGGCATGCAGGGTTTCGTGTTTTGGCTTCGGCGGAGTCTTCAGCGAGCGGTGGTCTTCGGCAGAACTCGGCAACAACAGCGGCGGCCACCACGAGGGCTACTTCGTCAGCGAGTTCGTCGTTCGTGTGGCTACTTCGTGGCAACAGGGTCTACGGCAGCTTGGTGTTGGTTTGACGTCGGCGACGACTTGTGACTTTGTGGGCAGCTTCGACGACGGACAGATGATGACGGCGACGGGCTCTTCAGTTGATGCAGTGACGGCTCACGATGATGGCGGAGTAAGGCTTCGACGTTGGCGGGCAGCTTCGACGACGATACGGCGATGGCGACTTCGTCAGGCGATGCTTTCTTCTCGGCAGCGGCGGTGGTCGCGAGGACTTCTCCGATGACGGACAGTCAGCTTCGCTCGATCTCTCCGAACACACAGCGGCGTTTGTCTTCGAGTGCAGTGGCGACTTGCTGCTGTGAATTTAGTCGGCGACGAAGACGGCGGCGACTTCGTGCTCGGATGGCAACGTCTCCGGCGGTACTTCGCTCACCGACAACAGCTTCTTTGGCTTAGCAGATCTTCTTCGCGTTGGCAACTTCCACGGCGAGGGCTTCTCCGTGTAGATGACGACGTCGATATTGTGGAGGGTTAGGAGCTTTTCCTTTTGGCTTTTAAGGAAGATGATAATGGGGCTATAGGGTGTTTTTAGAAAAGAAAAATTAGCCTGGCCTTTTTTTCTTTGATTGCCGTATATGAAATATTGTAGCCCCTCCTATTTTTGAAAGCTACTCTCAGTTTTATTGCCGCACTACTCACCACCCTTTTTGGTTTGTTGGCTTACGGCAATAGTAATGAAGATGATAAAGCTATTGGCTGAAGATGAATATTGTGTAGCCCTTTGATTTAATTGCCGCACCAATAATAATGTGTCCCCCTCAATTTTGTATTGTCGCAACTTGCTTCCTCTTTGACGTTGGCTTATGTAGGGAGGATTAGGGTTTTGGAAAGAGTCCCTAAGAGATAGGGATTGGGAATTTCAAAAGTGATTTGATTCTATCTCTTTGCACCACAAAGATGAGATTTGATTTGAATAAGTTGGGATTTGATAGCAATTCAAATTGAATATGAAATTGAAATTAATCTCTAATTGATTTGACCACATCCCAAATAGATTCCATCTCTCTCCACATTGACCAAGTCAAATCTTCTTTGTGCACACACTCCCTTTCTCCCAATATGCTATACGAATAGCAATTCCGCCAAATAGTGAAAGTATATTATTTTGCCAAGCCTGAAACATACTGAGCACACACATTAGATATACCGACACGTTTGTCATCATCAAACCAAGATTCTAGATCGTTGCTTCCAACAGATATTATTTTTGCCCTCAACGTGACATGGCTCGCTCGATATACCTGCAATAGAAGATAAACTCGTATTAGATTCTTTAAGTTGAATATCAAAAGAATTATTTTCTTCTAAGCAAGCGGCAATCAAATTAAGATCTTCGATGGATTTCTGAATCTGCCAACTCCGAGCAAGGAAATTCTCCTGGAATTGATGGGATGTGGCCTCCTGTGTCTGAATAGTCAACTAAACTTCCTCTTTCAAGGATTGCAAAGGTACGTCTACTCTTTGCTCTTCTTGATCAAGGCACGAAGGCTCCGTTGAATCGCACTCTGAAGTCTCTTCCATGGTTTCTTCATCTTCTTGTAGAGACTCCATGTATTCCCACGTCTCTGTCGGCGTCTGACCGGCGCCCCGTTTACGGTATGGGCGCGGTGTCGTTTTACCGCAAGTGCACGGTTAGTGTAGGGTGCGGGTTTATCGAACTCAGGGAGGTGGATGGCTTGAATGGCTACTAGCTTTGCCTAGGTTGTGTGCTAGCTACGCGGATGATATGGGTGAAGTGTAGAAATAAAAGAAAGAAATGAAAAGACACGAAATGAATCCCCACTAACACGGGCTAGAGCATTCATGACACTTGGCATTTGACTTGACCCAGGGTGAGACATTGCCCCAAAAGGTGGTACCTAGCGTCCATGACCCGATATTCCGGTCGGTGCCAAGTACGCTAGGCCTACCCGGTTCCGGACGGTGGGCATTCCCATGTCCATTAACACCTTCCACAACCGGGAGCATTAAGGCCACAACGATAACTCCCAACACTTCGTCCAAGCCGTTCCCACGCGCGAGGACTCGATGTCAACACTCGGGGCGTGAGCTGTGGCTAGGGAGTCAATCGCCAATTTTATTCCCCCTTGGCCCGACGGTCAGAGGCGGTCTTTCTGCCGCCAATGACAATGAAACACCCCCGCGTAACCCTAATGGCCAAATGGGTCAAATGTGATTTCTAGCAATACATCGAAGCAGATCTTGACTGGACAAGCACCGGACCCCAACCCCCAACACAACTAGTGTGTCGTCGTACGAATTGGACCCAGATTGATAGAAATTCCCATTGACGCATTTCATCGAACACATGCCATGCAACCAAGTCAAATGAAACAACCCAAGCATCAATCCTACTCTAACCAGTATTAGGGTTCATCAATACTACTCCATGATGAAAAACATATAAACAACCAACACAAAAGACATACAAACAATCATCATGAAGCAAAACAAATACAACACAAAATAATGGAAAACAAGAGAAAGAAATACTTATCTTGATTCGAATCCAACAATCCGGTACAAGATTTATTGAGCAAAGACCTAATCTAATCTACCCTAAGCTTCACAAGATGTCACGCCCCGCTTCCCAAAATGGACGGAAGCGAAACGTGACGAGGCCCGCTTAGGCCAGATCTTAGTAGCTCGGACCCAATTAGTGTCTGTAGAGGTACCATTTTAAAAGATTTTCAGGTTCTTGCATTTTTATAGTTCGAAACAACAAAAGTACAGAAAAGAAATTGCATTCATTAAATTAGAGATATGATATCGAACAAGTACAAAGTCTAAAAAGGAAGCCTAAGCGTGGCAACAAAACTATCTAAAAGAAACGGAAAGTAGTAACCTCTGAAAGTGGCGACTAAAAGACCTCAAGGTCTGGTCCTCGTCAGGCACGTGCTCTGGGTCGACGTCCTCGGCTCCACGTACTCCAGTGAGTCTGCCTCGTCCATGAACTCTGGCTGAATACCTGACGTACAGCACCAAAGAAGGAACTGTACGTCAGGTCAGGTCTATAAAAGGGTTAGACCAAACTGCAAGTGCACCGAACTTTAAACAACGGTTTACTGGTTGATTAACATGCTGAGGTTCTTCTACACAACAGTTTACTGGTTGATTAACATGCTGTGGTTATAACAGAGTAACACGACATGAAGTAACGCAGCAGGAAAGTAAAACGGGACAAGTAGTAGTCGTAGCGTGTGCTACCAACTACGGGACTAACCTACAGGTGTCAAGACAAGACGTGACGTGACGGAAACAAGGCAGGACAAGACAAATGAGACACGAAAGGGTTCACGCCTTACGGTTCGAGGGGGATCAGACCCTCTTGCCGTGCACACGCTCAACCCAACCCCAAACCCCAAGACAAGACAAGACATGACACCAGTACAAGGGATCACTCGCTCTAGCTTGGCGAGTGCCCTATTGCCCGCAGGCTGAGAATCAGTACAAGGGATCACTCTCTCCACTTGGAGAGTGCCCTATTGCCCTCGGGCTGTGTATCGGTACAAGGGATCACTCTCTCAACTCTGAGAGTGCCCTATTGCCCGCAGGCTGTGAATCAGTACAAGGGATCACTCGGCGAGTGCCCTATTGCCCAGCGGGCTGTGCAAGACGGGACGTGACGTGACACGACAGGAAAGGTTATTCTAGGGTGTCCACACACACTCACACACATGATAGCCCTACAACATTAAAAGTTGTTGTTGTCAGGCTCAGACTTCGTCGTCAAGTCTGAGCCGTCAGGAGCGTCCCGGACGCTATCATTTCACGTCCGGTTCTATACATTCACAGTCTAACAGTTCTAGCAATCTAAGACCAAAGCACGGTCAAAAACGCAAGTGGGTACACTTGCCTGAAACGGCGAGTGCGTCGTCCTCCCGAAGCGTCTCGTCCAGTCGTCGCGTCCGCGGTAGTCCGTCTGAAATAGTCACGGCGACGGTGTCAGGTCGCGAATTCGTCAAATCCTATTAGGTTTCGTTTCTAGGTTTTCGGGACTATCCTATTCGTCAAAAGTCACTTTTTGATGTATCAACCTAATCGACGATCTATCCTATGTGCACAGTCAAATTTGTCCGTTCGTCGATTTTCTATGTTCGTACAACGTTTTACAGGAGCTGAAAATTAAATTTAGTTCAAGTTGACGGTTTTTAGTTTAGGGTTCAGTCAGCTATTGTGGGGGTTTCTACGAGTTTCGGGGAACCAACCTGAACCGGAGTTTGTCGTAGAATGGATGTCGTGTCTGATCGGAGCACTCCACAGCTTCAGATCTAGTCCTCGCACGTCTCTCCAAAAGTTCGAACTTGTGACGAAGGCCTACGACGTGTCGCAACGTCGTAGACGGCAAATCCGCGAAGTGGCACGTCCAAGTGGGGCCCACAGCAGTGCTAGGGGTCCAAGGGGGCCCACAACACCTCAGGAGCACTTGGGGGGCCCACCACAGAAGTTGGTGTGGGAGAAACCCACTTGCGAAAAAGTTTGGTCGGTCGGACACCGTCGGTGCGGAGAGTTCCCTCGGTCAGACCGAGGGGAGCTCTCGGTCGGACGCTGATGCAGCGCAGCGGGGTCGGTTGCAGCGGGGGTGCGAGGAGAACCGTCGGTCTGACCGACAGATCCCATCGGTCGCATCGGGCGGGCCAAGTTGCAGCGTTGCAACTTGCAACGAGGCGGAGCGGAGAGCGGGTGCGGGGCGGCCTCTCGGTCGGAGCGGGGAGCGGCTTCGGTCAAGCGCTAGCGGGGTGCAGCGGAGTGGGCCAAGCGGCTGTGCGGAGCGGGCGCTCGGTCTGACCGAGCGGTGCTCTCGGTCGGAGCGGGCGACAGCGGGGGGCGATGCAGCGGAGCGCTGCAAGCGGCGATGCGGGGAGCAGCTCCGGTCGTGCGCTGAGATTTGCGGGGGCGGCCGTCGGTCGTGCACGTTGCGATCGTCGCAACGTTGCGACGAACGTCGGGAGGGTGTTTTTGACGGCTAGGGTTTGTGTGGCTGCGAAAATAACCTAGCCTAGGGTTTATTTAAATAGAAAAGAGTTAGGGTTAGGGTTTGGGTTAAGAAAATCGTAATTAAAATAATTAAAATAATTTAAAATTGCTCTCCTCTCCCTCACGTAAGATGGGTGCGGCCAAAAATTCTGAAACTTTGCCAGAAAAATCTTTAATACGTTATTATAATATAGTAATTTTATTGTAATTAAAAATTTTATAAAAATAGGTTTTAAAATTATTTAAGACTTTCAAAAAAATAGAAAATAGGTCAAATTAAGTCCAAAAATTATAAAATAATTCTGGGGTGTTCGGGACGACTAAAGAAAGAGTGTGGAGAAGACGGATCTAAATTTCGACGTCGAGGGACGAAACTAAAAATAGAAACGTCTCGCGTCAAAACAGAAAGTCGCGACGTCACGTCAAATAAGTTAGTATCGCGGAAGAGCGACTCGAGATATGTCGTTCCCAAGTTATTCCACAATCTAATATTTTCAGAGACGACCACGACGACATATCACACAAAATCGTTCAAAAACAAATAAAGTCTAAAATAAACACGTGCACGATCAAAAGCACGTGCACGAAGAAGGTACGATAGAAATAGGCCGTTACATTCTACCCACCTTAGAAATGATTCCGCCCTCGGAATCACTCACACTAGTAATAATATTACCCATATAACCTTATACCCGCAACTATCATATCTGCTCATAAAGATTTCTAATCCTGTAACTTCGAACAACGTTCCTCGATAATCCATCATATCCCATCTTTTCACTGGGCAAAGCCACGACTAAACTCTCTTCCTAATACTTAACTATAGACCCATCACTACTGCTCAAATTCCCAACTCCAAGTCCTCACAAAAATAATAATCATCTTCTCAATAATATCTTTTAAATTTCTAAATCTTTTCCCAACATTAATAAATCTCCAAGAAGTGAGATTCTTGTCATCCATCAATCCAAGACAAAAACATTTGTCTATCCTATAATACCTTCACCAATCAGCAATCGTCGTGTCTTCAATACTTTCTCGTCATATCTCCCCATAAATTCATCCACCAAATAATTTGATCTGTCAGAATTACCCCTCATCCTACTCACTATAACTAATCCCAACCAATATTAAGTCCGACTGCCTAATCATCCATTTATCTCCACACGTCGTGTTATTCTCAAAGTCTTCTCACGTCAATTCATCAATCCGTCTCAATGCTAATATAAGCTCTACTCAATCTCATGATCACCCTAACTCATACTATTCTCCGCAGTTACTCCTATCTACTACCCGTCTAAGCCTCAAGTCCGATAAGTTATCATCTCCTCGCATATAATTTCATTCAAACAGAATTCTCCATTGAGTCCACCACACTTCGGTTTTATAAATAAGTCTGAGACAGTTCATTCTTTTCATCCAAAAAATATTCTAATCCATCATCCTTGTGTTCCCAAAATCAATTAATCATTGCCATAATAAAACTCATCTCACCCCAAGCCTACCTGCAAACAAAAATCCTATAACGATAATAGCCAGCCGAAAATTTTGTTTAAGGGAGAAAGAAGAGAATAGAAAGAGAGATTTAAGGCCAAAGAAATATTTTAAAACATTTGGGGAGAAACGTGTGGTGTTGCGGTAATGGATGAGGGAGGTTAAGTGATTTGTGATCTTGTGAGCTAGTTTTAAAACTTTAAAGATTTGGTTTTAAAAAAAACAAAGTTTTGATATGATTCACATACAACCAAGATAAACCATTCATTAAAACTCAGTCTAAGGATCTGCCTATGATGACACCATTCATATAAGTATGAATACCGTCATTCAGACAACTTCCAGCATACTATGGTTGACACTGAGTACACATTCAAGACACAGGAGACAAACATCAGGATCCTAAAGATGACACACTCATACAGGTCTACACACTCTACCTATACTCAGGCACTGCAACGACATCACCTACCAGAGGGCCTACTCCTAAACTGGAGTTAGCATGGTTAACTACAAGGTCTAATGTCTAGATAAAAGAAGGAAAGAAAACTAAATCAAAAGCGGAACGAAATAAGATCGGAAGGAACGAGTTCAAATAAGGTAAGATAAGGAGGTAGTTGGTTGGGTGGAAAACGATTGTTTTGCAAATGGAGATAAGTTTTCACAAAGATTTTGAAATGTGGTCACGAGGAACATAGAACAGATATGATAATAATAATAATAATAATTGAAGTTCCACCTAGTCCAGAAAATATTTTAAAAGTATGAACTGTAAGTGATTTAGAAATAGATCTCGTAGCCCAGAAAAATATAAATTGAATTATCTAAATCTTAACACGGTTTTAAAAATGAAAATATGAAAGATACCGATTTGAAATAATTTCCAGATAGTAACTTGAAAATTGACGACCAAGGAGATTTCAAAATCTAAGAAGGAACTTTTAATCGAAAAGCGATAAATTTTAAATATATATAATAAAGGGTTTTCAAGGAAGTTAAACCGAGCGAAGAATTTAATAATGGGTTTCGAAAACAAGAAATAAAGGAAATAAAAGTGGGATGAGGTAGCGATTGTTTTGTAAATGAAAATGAATTTAAACAAAGGTTCTTGAAGTATGAGCACGATGAACATATAGATGTTTATATGTAAGAAATTTAAAATCCCCCTTTTAAGAAAAATATTCTAAAGTACCTGCGTAAATGGTTAAAAATAATTTCGTAGGTAGAAAAATGATATATTGAATTCCCGAAATGATAACAAAGTTTTAAAACTAAAATTCGATGGATACTGATTCGAAAATGAGTACGAGGTCGTAACTTAAAACTTTTACGACCGAAAGGTTTCAAAATTCGTGAAAGAATTTTAACTTAACCGAAAATAAGAAATTTTAAATAATTAATAAAAGTTTTCAAAGAAGTCAAATTCGGCGGAGAATTTAATAATGAATTTCGAAAATACTTTTAAAGGAAGCAGGTTTTGGGAAAAAGAGAAAATTCGAAAATAAGTACAAGATAGTAGAAATAAATTGTGTAGTTTATAAAAGTAATATATATACATTTTGGGAACAAGGCAAATAATGCGAGATATTGACTTAAAACATTTACGTCCAAGAAAGCTCCAAGTCAATTAAAAGTTTTAACTCGATCCAAAACAACAAATTTTAAATATATAATATAGGGGTTTTCAAAGAAATCAATCTGGAGCGAAAACTTAATAAGGAAAGTCGAAAATAATTTTAGAGAAGGTAGAATTGGTCAGGGAAGGGATTCGAAGGATCGATGATGATCATTAGGAAACGATCACGAGAATCGAGAGAAAGGAAAAATGATCGCATGAAGATTACGCGTAAGATATGAATCGTGAAGAGCTACGATGGGACTCTATGGTCGATAGCACAAAAATTTGCAAGGATCAGAGGGGTGCTAGAGGACAAGGGTTCTAATCATCGGGTCGTCTAAAGATTTAGGATAACTCAGCTCTAAGACTTCCTAATGAGTTAGAATATAATCAGGATCTAAAGAGAAGGTTCCTAAGAGAATCGAGGTTACGTTCTGTTGGACCCGAAGTCGATGGAACTGGGCGAGCGACTAACTAAAAGAAGGACTCTAGATATCTATTACGATCAGAATCAAATGGGGATGCTAAAATAGTCTAGGACGAGGACGACTAAGTCTTAACCAAGGCATCCGACTATCAACGTGGGACGTCTACCTAAGTCTTCCTACTATCTAAGACTGGGAAACTAATTCAGACTTGTACGTGGATATCAAATGAATGCGGTACTTTTATTGTTCCGAACTTTTGCAAGACCTGCATGGGCCACCACTAAAACCTGTCACGCCCCGCTTCCCAAAATGGACGGAAACGAAACGTGACGAGGCCCGCTTAGGCCAGAGCTTAGTAGCTCGGACCCAATTAGCGTCTGTAGAGGTACCATTTTAAAAGATTTTCAGGTTCTTGCATTTTTATAGTTCGAAACAACAAAAGTACAGAAAAGAAATTGCATTCATTAAATTAGAGATATGATATCGAACAAGTACAAAGTCTAAAAAGGAAGCCTAAGCGTGGCAACAAAACTATCTAAAAGAAACGGAAAGTAGTAACCTCTGAAAGTGGCGACTAAAAGACCTCAAGGTCTGGTCCTCGTCAGGCACGTGCTCTGGGTCGACGTCCTCGGCTCCACGTACTCCAGTGAGTCTGCCTCGTCCACGAACTCTGGCTGAATACATGACGTACAGCACCAAAGAAGGAACTGTACGTCAGGTCAGGTCTACAAAAAGGGTTAGACCAAACTGCAAGTGCACCGAACTTTAAACAACGGTTTACTGGTTGATTAACATGCTGAGGTTCTTCTACACAACAGTTTACTGGTTGATTAACATGATGTGGTTATAACAGAGTAACACGACATGAAGTAACGCAGCAGGAAAGTAAAACGGGACAAATAGTAGTCGTAGCGTGTGCTACCAACTACGGGACTAACTTACCGGTGTCAAGACAAGACGTGACGTGACGGAAACAAGGCAGGACAAGACAAGTGAGACACGAAAGGGGTCACGCCTTACGGTTCGAGGGGGATCAGACCCTCTTGCCGTGCGCACGCTCAACCCAACCCCAAACCCCAAGACAAGACAAGACATGACACCAGTACAAGGGATCACTCGCTCTAGCTTGGCGAGTGCCCTATTGCCCGCAGGCTGAGAATCAGTACAAGGGATCACTCTCTCCACTTGGAGAGTGCCCTATTGCCCTCGGGCTGTGTATCGGTACAAGGGATCACTCTCTCAACTCTGAGAGTGCCCTATTGCCCGCAGGCTGTGAATCAGTACAAGGGATCACTCAGTGAGTGCCCTATTGCCCAGCGGGCTGTGCAAGACGGGACGTGACGTGACACGACAGGAAAGGTTATTCTAGGGTGTCCACACACACGCACACACATGATAGCCCTACAGCATTAAAAGTTGTTGTTGTCAGGCTCAGACTTCGTCGTCAAGTCTGAGCCGTCAGGAGCGTCCCGGACGCTATCATTTCACGTCCGGTTCTATACATTCACAGTCTAACAGTTCTAGCAATCTAAGACCAAAGCACGGTCAAAAACGCAAGTGGGTACACTTGCCTGAAACGGCGAGTGCGTCGTCCTCCCGAAGCGTCTCGTCCAGTCGTCGCGTCCGCGGTAGTCCGTCTGAAATAGTCACGGCGACGGTGTCAGGTCGCGAATTCGTCAAATCCTATTAGGTTTCGTTTCTAGGTTTTCGGGACTATCCTATTCGTCAAAAGTCACTTTTTGATGTATCAACCTAATCGACGATCTATCCTATGTGCACAGTCAAATTTGTCCGTTCGTCGATTTTCTATGTTCGTACAACGTTTTACAGGAGCTGAAAATTAAATTTAGTTCAAGTTGACGGTTTTTAGTTTAGGGTTCAGTCAGCTATTGTGGGGGTTTCTACGAGTTTCGGGGAACCAACCTGAACCGGAGTTTGTCGTAGAATGGATGTCGTGTCTGATCGGAGCACTCCACAGCTTCAGATCTGGTCCTCGCACGTCTCTCCAAAAGTTCGAACTTGCGACGAAGGCCTACGACATGTCGCAATGTCGTAGACGGCAAATCCGCGAAGTGGCACGTCCAAGTGGGGCCCACAGCAGTGCTAGGGGTCCAAGGGGGCCCACAACACCTCAGGAGCACTTGGGGGGCCCACCACAGAAGTTGGTGTGGGAGAAACCCACTTGCGAAAAAGTTTGGTCGGTCGGACACCGTCGGTGCGGAGAGTTCCCTCGGTCAGACCGAGGGGAGCTCTCGGTCGGACGCTGATGCAGCGCAGCGGGGTCGGTTGCAGCGGGGGTGCGAGGAGAACCGTCGGTCTGACCGACAGATCCCATCGGTCGCAGCGGGCGGGCCAAGTTGCAGTGTTGCAACTTGCAACGAGGCGGAGCGGAGAGCGGGTGCGGGGCGGCCTCTCGGTCGGAGCGGGGAGCGGCTTCGGTCAAGCGCTAGCGGGGTGCAGCGGAGCGGGCCAAGCGGCTGTGCGGAGCGGGCGCTCGGTCTGACCGAGCGGTGCTCTCGGTCGGAGCGGGCGACAGCGGGGGGCGATGCAGCGGAGCGCTGCAAGCGACGATGCGGGGAGCAGCTCCGGTCGTGCGCTGAGATTTGCGGGGGCGGCCGTCGGTCGTGCACGTTGCGATCGTCGCAACGTTGCGACGAACGTCGGGAGGGTGTTTTTGACGGCTAGGGTTTGTGTGGCTGCGAAAATAACCTAGCCTAGGGTTTATTTAAATAGAAAAGAGTTAGGGTTAGGGTTAGGGTTAAGAAAATCGTAATTAAAATAAGTAAAATAATTAAAATAATTTAAAATTGCTCTCCTCTCCCTCACGCAAGATGGGTGCGGCCAAAAATTCTGAAACTTTGCCAGAAAAATATTTAATACGTTATTATAATATAGTAATTTTATTGTAATTAAAACTTTTATAAAAATAGGTTTTAAAATTATTTAATACTTTCAAAAAAATAGAAAATAGGTCAAATTAAGTCCAAAAATTATAAAATAATTCTGGGGTGTTCGGGACGACTAAAGAAAGAGTGTGGAGAAGACAGATCTAAATTTCGACGTCGAGGGACGAAACTAAAAATAGAAATGTCTCGCGTCAAAACAGAAAGTCGCGACGTCACGTCAAATAAGTTAGTATCGCGGAAGAGCGACTCGAGATATGTCGTTCCCAAGTTATTCCACAATCTAATATTTTCAGAGACGACCACGACGACATATCACACAAAATCGTTCAAAAACAAATAAAGTCTAAAATAAACACGTGCACGATCAAAAGCACGTGCACGAAGAAGGTACGATAGAAACAGGCCGTTACACAAGAGAAGGGGCAAAAGCCCTAAAAAAATGAGGAAGAACTCCATCAAGTCGGCCAGCCTCATGTATTTATAGCCCCACTTTGAAACCCTAATGGTTCGGGTCCAAACCCGCAGAAAATCCGCCACCCGATCGGTTGATGAGTCAACCGATCGGGTGAGAGCTTCGAAAATCTTCAACCGGGCGCTGAGGCGGCGGGTGGCTCAGTCGGTTCGCCAAATGAGGAATTGCAGCTACAGATGAACCGATCGGGTGATATGCCACCCGATCGGTTGGAATTACGCTCCATTTGGTCGAGAGCTCTGTCGGATTCAAACGGTCGACGAACCGGTCGGTTGAGCTGTCCGGTTTGTCTCTTGGAAAATTCTGCTACAGGTGAACCGATCGGGGATAAGTCACCCGATCGGTTGGAATTCAGCCCAAACGACAGAGAGCTCCGTAGGTTCACCCGATCGCTGAACCGATCGGGTGAGCTGCTATTCTTCTTCAGCTGTCACCCGGGTAGGATACGCGTGCATCAACCGATCGGGTGACTGGTCCACCCGATCGGTTGAGGGTTGAGGAATATCAATCTTCATCGATTTGACCCTCTGGATCACGCGTGACTCCTCGCGTTGCTCCAGGGACTCAGAATATCGTCGTTTTATGTCCCAAATGCTAGAAATTCCTGCAAAATACCAAAAACATGGAAAAGTGAAAGAAAACAAGAAAATACGAGAAAACGAATACAAGACGGCTGTAAATAACGGAAAAACACCAGAGAAAATGTGCGAAAATATATGAAATATAAACGCACGTCAAAATCCCCCAAGCTGAACTCTTCCTCGTCCTCGAGGAAGACGAGTGAGAGTAGGAGCTCGGAGGGAGAAAATAGAGAGAATGAGAGAATGAGAGAAAACAGAAAATCCTAGATCGCCCGTCAGAGCCAGCAAAATCAAAAACACAGCACACTAAGCAAGCAAAAGCCAAATCACATCACTAAACCAAGGAATACGAGTCCAGACAAGTGCCGTGGTCCCACGCGGTGAAGCGCGAGTGAGTGCGGTCGTGTGCTAGCAGTCCGTGTCACTATCTACGATGTGCGATAAAGCTCGATATACACAAAGCCAGGAAATGACCCAAATATCGATTCGAATTGAATAAAGTGGTGAATATATAGTTCAAGCATGCATAAGAATAGAGAGAGAATCGAAACATATCATGCGTCAGGGGCTCCACAACTATGGTTACGGAAATCACCACACTAAAGCCTAGATAATAGCTAAAAAGGTCCTAAGCCAAGTGTTTTCGGAACCGATGGGGGTTGAGATGATGTGGAGAAGAACACTCGGTGCCAATTCTCGCCTTCCCTTTATTCTCGCAAGTAGGAAAAGCTCAAACCGATGGGAATTTTTTTTTGGGTTTTGGGTAGTTGTAAATTTTTTTGGATTTTTGGCTATACAATTTTTTTCTTTTCATTTCTTTCTTTTCTTTTTGGGTTTTTCTTTTCTTTTCTCCTTTTTTTTGGATTTTTGGATATTGGGGTATATACATGTGTACTCTCCCAAGTGGGAGAACGGTACACGACGAGGGGATTTGCACTAAGTAAAACAAAAGAGAAATCGGAATCTAAACACTTGGGCAAAGGAAACTATTCTCGCTAATTAGAGCATGGGCTAAGTGGGTTGTCCTAGTCCTTAATTGTGGAATCCCGACACATGCGAAATGAAGCATACGATATATATATAATCATGCATACAGAAACAGGCAAGAGAAGCAAATACCACATTATTCATATCGACACGTGATAATCTATGGGTCATTCCTGGACAGGTATATAAAGTAAAATCACAAAGCAGAAGCACACCAAACAGCTAGGTACGACACACGACTCACAAAAAAGCTAGGTGGACCCACGATGCATGAAATGCAAGAGAACTCGACATCCTAGAGTTAGTGTGTGTGATCATCGATGCTATGCTAGGTGTGTGTGATTTTGTGGCAACTCATCATAGGGTTCATCTCTAGGAGAAAGAGATAAAAAAGAAGAAAAGGAAAAGAAAAATAAAAACACAGAGAAAAACGATTCAAATAACGAAGAAAAAGAGACAAATGACGCACGAAGTGTGACTCTCCCAAGCTGAAACTTGCATTGTCCTCAATGCAATAGTAGTGAATACGGGAGGGCAATGAAAATGGGGGGGGGGGGGGGTGCACGGACACAAAAAATGAAAAACACGAAAAATACACGAACGAAACTGGAAAATAAAGAGAAAGAAACATACAAAATAAAAGATATAAAACGCAACGAAGGACTCAAAGACACAAACACACGACAACGACACACGAAAACATGCACACAAAAGTCGATTTCCCCCAAGCTGAACATGACAACGCTAGCAAAATGATATGACCAATGGGGATGTAGAGATATGCTAGGGGGAAAATCGGAAAAGAAAGAAATCAGAATGCAGGAGAGACAGTGCTCGTTCTCCTCGGAAGAGGATGAGGGTGAAATGATAGAAGGGCACGACATGAAGGGTTGTTATGATGCAAAAGCAAATCCTAGATACGCTCCCCTCGCTAATGAGAGGAAACGAGATTATTTAAATCTAAACTAGAAAGCGGTAAATTTTTACACTACTAGATTTAGATACACTTGAGCATAGGCGGATCCAAGATCTGGAGTGGGGCAGGTAGCTGCTCTAATTGCTCCTTCTGTGGCTCCGCCAGAAGCGCTGTGCCACGTGTGACAATGGACCCAAGCAATGCACCTCCAAGCATCCTTAGTAGGTGTCCACCTGTGACCTGCAAAGGACGTGGTGCATTAGTCCATGGCAAGAAATTATTTCCCAAAATAAATGTATCCCAGAGATAGTCGCCGATAAATGATGGTAAAATATATGAAATGTGGCAAACACTCCCTGGAAATGGTATGCTATCCTCTGTGCTAGCGACGATCAAATCCCCGCTCTCCATGTGAAGTTGCTCTCCAGGTGGTGACACACCGCAGCATACCTCAAGGAAAGTCGATCCTGTGTCCTGCGAGAGATATGGTGTGTCAAAAATATATAAGTCTAAAGGAATAGGACGTGAAAAGCGAGACTTAAATGTGGAGTGAGAGTGAGTATGAAAATCTCCCCGAATAGGGGCAATATGCTCAAGTAGATGCTCAGCCGCAGAAGAAGTGGAGCGTGACGGTAGAGGTAGATGTGGCTCGGGCTCCATGAAGTGGACGATCGTATCCAAGCCCTCATGCACATCCTCCTCGACGGTATGCTCATACTCCACCATCTGACCGATGTCCTGAATGACATCCTCATGGTTGACCACCGACCAAGGAGGAAGCTGTGACAGAGATGGCTGTGGAGGTGGATGTGGAGCGGACCCCCCTTGTATGTGGTCGTGGTGTCCTCGTCCTCACGCACATCCTCCTCGTCGGTATGCATAATCTTTGTAAACTCCTCAGTGCTCTCATAGGACTCATGTGGGGTATCCAAATCAAGACAAGAAATCTCTCCCACAGATCCTAGATAAATCTCCCCATCCTCACTATCATCATCAAAAAATGCTTCGTCATCCAAGTGGTAGTGATGGAAAAATGGGGTATCGGCTTGAGATGTGTCTATGGTGGCCGACGGCATGGTGGTCTCAACCATGAAAGTGGGTATATCCTCTCCTTCATCCCCTCTCCTCGGTGTCGGCTCGGTGATTGGTACCATCAAGTTTTGTAATATTTGACCTTGGTTAAACATGGCACTTTCAAGGAGAGACACGAGGCTTGATTCTTCTTGTGTTTGTGGAGGGGTATAAGGTTGAGGAAATGGATGGGAGGTGTTTCTGCTAAGGTAGTGGGAAAATGTTTGGCCTTTGAGTGGGGGGAGGCTCTCAAGCGTAAATGGGCAATCATAATACACGTGCCCCACCATCCCACAAGTCTCACAAACCACAACTGGATAAGGATCGTATCCTCCCATCTGAGCATCGAAATTTGATCTCCACATGGTAATATCAAAGATACATGGACAACAAAAATAAGAAAACTAGAGAGGAGCGTCAATAGTACAAGAGAATAACAAAAAGATAATATAATGGTGGGGGAAAAATTTCTTGGTTATTGAATATATATTTTTTTTTAAAATAAAAAAAAGAAAAAGAAATTTTTTTGTGTTTTTATGCGTAGTCTAATGAACCCAAGCTAAGCTAATATCAAACCGAACGCCTTCCCGGCAACGGCGCCAAAAACTAGACCGACGCCCCGTTTACGGTATGGGCGCGGTGTCGTTTTACCGCAAGTGCACGGTTAGTGTAGGGTGCGGGTTTATCGAACTCAGGGAGGTGGATGGCTTGAATGGCTACTAGCTTTGCCTAGGTTGTGTGCTAGCTACGTGGATGATATGGGTGAAGTGTAGAAATAAAAGAAAGAAATGAAAAGACACGAAATGAATCCCCGCTAACACGGGCTAGAGCATTCATGACACTTGGCATTTGACTTGACCCAGGGTGAGACATTGCCCCAAAAGGTGGTACCTAGCGTCCATGGCCCGATATTCCGGTCGGTGCCAAGTACGCTAGGCCTACCCGGTTCCGGACGGTGGGCATTCCCATGTCCATTAACACCTTCTGCAACCGGGAGCATTAAGGCCACAACGATAACTCCCAACACTTCGTCCAAGCCGTTCCCACGTGCGAGGACTCGATGTCAACGCTCGGGGCGTGAGCTGTGGCTAGGGAGTCAATCGCCAATTTTATTCCCCCTTGGCCCGACGGTCAGAGGCGGTCTTTCTCCCGCCAATGACAATGAAACACCCCCGCGTAACCCTAATGGCCAAATAGGTCAAATGTGATTTCTAGCAATACATCGAAGCGGATCTTGACTGGACAAGCACCGGACCCCAACCCCAAACACAACTAGTGTGTCGTCGTACGAATTGGACCCAGATTGCTAGAAATCCCCATTGACGCATTTCATCGAACACATGCCATGCAACCAAGTCAAATGAAACAACCCAAGCATCAATCCTACTCTAACCCGTATTAGGGTTCATCAATACTACTCCATGATGAAAAACATATAAACAACCAACACAAAAGACATACAAACAATCATCATGAAGCAAAACAAATACAACACAAAATAATGGAAAACAAGAGAAAGAAATACTTATCTTGATTCGAATCCAACAATCCGGTACAAGATTTATTGAGCAAAGACCTTATCTAATCTACCCTAAGCTTCACAAGAGAAGGGGCAAAAAGCCCTAAAAACTGAGGAAGAACTCCATCAAGTCGGCCAGCCTCGTGTATTTATAGCCCCACTTCAAAACCCTAATGGTTCAGGTCCAAACCCGCAGAAAATCCGCCACCCGATCGGTTGATGAGTCAACCGATCGGGTGAGAGCTTCGAAAATCTTCAACCGGGCGCTGAGGCGGCGGGTGGCTCAGTCGGTTCGCCAAATGAGGAATTGCAGCTACAGATGAACCGATAGGGTGATATGCCACCCGATCGGTTAGAATTACGCTCCATTTGGCCGAGAGCTCTGTCGGATTCAAACGGTCGATGAACCGGTCGGTTGAGCTGTCCGGGTTGTCTCTTGGAAAATTCCGCTACAGGTGAACCGATCGGGTGATAAGTCACCTGATCGGTTGGAATTCAGACCAAACGACAGAGAGCTCCCTCGGTTCACCCGATCGCTGAACCGATCGGGTGAGCTGCTATTCTTCTTCAGCGGTCGCCCGGGTAGGATACGCGTGCATCAACCGATCGGGTGACTGGTCCACCCGATCGGTTGAGGGCTGAGGAATATCAATCTTCATCGCTTTGACCCCCTGGATCATGCGTGACTCCTCCCGTTGCTCCAGGGACTCAGAATATCGTCGTTTTATGTCCCAAATGCTAGAAATTCCTGCAAAATACCAAAACACAGAAAAGTGAAAGAAAACAAGAAAACACGAGAAAACAAATACAAGACGACGGTAAATAACTGAAAAACACGGGAGAAAACGTGCGCAAATATATGAAATATAAACGCACGTCAGCGTCATGCCTCCCAATAATTCCTGCAGCTGTGGTCGTAGTCCATCTAGGAAGGACGCCATAAGCTCTTCATTTGTGTACCCATGCTGCGGATAGCTCGATATTATGTCTGTGAACCTCCTCCAGGCCTGAAAGAAAGTTTCACAGTCAGTTTGATTAAAATTAACGATTTTGAGCTTCTCCATCCTATGTTTGTGTGCATTAGCATACCTTGCATCATACAGATTGTTTGTGCAATAGAAGTTCATATACTCCATTTTTTAAAAAAATAAAAGTTTATGTACAAAAAAATTAAACAAAAATTTATATACAGTAAAGTGGAAAGATCTCACCGAAGGTCCTCTAAATGAAATAAACCATGGTAACAAACCATTCCTCCCCGGCAACGGCGCCAAAAACTTGGTGGGCTCCGGAAAGGTGCTCTCTCTCAAGTGCAAGAGTCCGTACAAGTAATATAATTTGGGAGTCCAGATGTCGAATCCTCGGGAGGAAATCTGTTGCAACCACAGCTCAAATCAAATAGAAATCCAACGAAAAGAAACTAACCACTTCAACAATGATGACTGTGATAGTGATGTGAACACGTGAACAATATGAACAAGGAAAATTCGTGTGCGAAAATATCTAAAAGTATGCACATGGTATGAGTTCGTTAGGATCAATGATTCGTATTAATTTGGTTGATGAATATAACACAATGAATTCTCTTTTTGAGAGCAATTCACCGGAAAATATCCAATATAACTCAATGAATTCTCCTTTTGGGAGCAACTCATCGGAAGATACCCTTTTGGGGGTTCAAGCACAATATTCAATAAGATCGTCGCTAAAGTTATAATACGATATGAAACTCTCTTTTGGAGAGATCAAAACTAGGGTATGAAACTCCCTTTTGGGGAGATCAAAACTCACCCTTTTGGGGCGATCATCAACTCAATCACTTCTTTTGGAAGATGAAAAAGATGATTTAATAACAAAGATTACAACTTTAACGACGTTTAACGGTTTAGCACAAGGATTATTCAACCAAACGAACACAAATAATATCCCCTAACTACGCCATACCATGCACAATAACAATTTAGTTACTCATGGTGCAAGAATAAACAACGTTCATAGCAAAATACATCAATTTAATAGCCAAATACGATAGAAAAGCACCGAATACGGGGTTTAAGTTAAGAAATATATCACCAAATATCCTTGAAAAGACACCAAAACTCTCTGGAAATAAGAAAATAGCCTCTGGAATTTTACAGAATTTTGTGGTGGCGAAATACGGCTCCTAGAGCCTCCAATACGCTCAAAATACGCCAAAATCTGCTTCCATACGCCCAAAAACCCTAAAAATACCTTATATACGCTCATTGCGGGTTTAAGTTGCTTAACGGGTTGCAAAACCCGCACCAATAGCGTTTAAACCCATACCCATCAGCGGCGCAAATTATACCCGTTGGATCAATGCGAGATCGCTCCAGGCTTCGACACGTGGCACTTCTTAGCGGATCTTCTCGCATCCGTGCCCGCCTCCGCTTAATCTCCGATCCCAGCTCGTATTCGACGTCGTCCGTGCGATCCAAGCGATGGACGGCCCGGATCGTTCGTTAGAAATTGAATTGAGGTGGAGGCAATCGTAGCCGTTGGATCTTGATCGTTGCTCTGGGAAGTGGCCACGTCGCCCGAGAAATCGCTGCGATCCGTGTTCAGCTTGGAAACGTCTCTGCCGTTGGATCGATCGGAGGGTGTTTAGATTGATGTCGCGTGTCCCTTGGATTCGCGAAATTAGAGTTCGAGCGGGTGAGTTTCCGGCCGTTGGATAGAGCGGGGCTTCGTTTGATGGTCGCCACATAGCCGCATCTGAGCTGCGCTTCGAGTTCCAATTGCAGAGTCACAGTGAGCCGTCGGATATCGATCGTGCGCTCAGAAATCGGCCACGTCACCCCATTTCGAAGCGCTCCGCTGCTTCGTTTTAGTTGCGTGTGGGCCGTTGGATCAGTGATCAACGGATACCAAGCTGTCGGGTCGCCTGCAATTTGGCAGCCGTCGGATGGAGCGGGAATCGGCGGATGCACGCCACGTGTTGCGCCAAGATTCGTGCACACTTTAAGTTCTTCATTTTATGGATATTCTGCATTCAAAAATTTATATTAATTAGCACAGATCTCAGAAAAATACAAATAAATAGTCGTTGGAATCGTGAGATCGAGACCAAACTAGGAAAAATATAAAAAGTGCAGAAATACTTAGTTAATTACTGTTTTGTGCTCAAATAAGGTGTATTCTCTAATAAATGATGATATATAAAATACGAATGTATTAGAGATCAATTGGCATCATGGGAGCACAAAATAGAGCTAAATAGGGGGTTAAATATGTAATATTGAACCTGAATCACTCAGCATGCTAATCAACCAGTAAACCGTTGTTAAATAGTTGATACACTTGCAGTTTGGTCTAACCCTTTTTGTAGACCTTACCTGACGTACAGTTCCTTCTGTTGGTGATGTACGTCAGGTGTTGAGCCAGAGTACGTCGACGAGGCGGACTTGTCAGCAGACGTGGAGCCGGAGGATACTGATCCAGAGTACAATCCAGTGGAGGACCAGACCTTGAGGACTTTTCAGTCGTCACTTTCTGAGGTTACTACTTTTAGTTTGCTTTTAGATAGTTTGTTGCCATGCTTAGGCTTCTTTTTAGACTTTGTACTCGCTGGATATTATATCTCTAATTTAATGAATGCCATTTCCTTTCTATACTTCCTATTGTTCCAAATTTTATTAATGCAAGAACCTGAAGTTTTTATAATGGTACCCCCTACAGACGCTTATTGGGTCCGAGCTTCTCAGCTCCGGCCTAAGCGGGCATTGTCACGCTTCGCCTCCGTATTTTTGGGAAGCGGGGCATGACACCCCCCTCAAGACTCTGGGGCAAGGCCAACCCTCGCCACCCAAACCAGAAAAGGTCACGGGCCGAGCTACGCGCTCTCTCCCCCCAGACTCTGGGGCAGGGCCAACCCTCGCCACCCAAACCAGAGAATGACACGAGCCGAGCTACACGTTCCCCTCCCCACTAAACGACCGGGGCGGGTCTGACGAATTCCGACCACCCGAGCCGAGGAGAAGCGCAAACTGAGATCCCCACTCACTCACCATTCTCCTAAGCAGACCCATGATCCTCGAAAACTCGAGCCATGGGAAATGGACAAGGGCACGATGACCGAGGCAGGCCTCATGCAGGCCAAGGACCACTGAACAACGCCGGGTCCCGATAAAGCAGGCCCCCGATGCGACTCGTCGAAACGAAAAGACGCTTGGGAAATGCACCATTAATGACGACACATCCCCCGAGAGGCAAGGACTGACGAATCGCATCCAAGCGCCACCTGGCAAAAGCGGTTTCTGAAGGGCGTGATTCCAAGGAGCCTGTTAATGATGCCAGCTCATCGCATTAACTTCGAGGAAACCTTCGACAAACTCCCTCTATAAATACTCCCCTCACCCATTCGAAGGAGAGGATGAGAAAGATAATATGAGGGCACGTCAATCTCAATCCCCTCCATGAAAGATGAGGAAGAGCAAGGGCCCCCGCTACCCCGATGGGCGATTGCTTCCACAATATGGTCGCCGATGGGATATTCCCCTTATACATGGGACACCCCGCCTGTCACTCCTCAACTTTCCTTGGACACTTTACGCCAAGGGAACTGGAGCTCCAATGGCGGACCATGCCCCTCTTCCGATGCCCGATGCGCGCTGGCACTCCAGGCTGAGAACCCGAAGGATGGGGCAGCCCTGCCAAATCACCCCATTGGGCACTCCAGCCTCCGCCTGGGCATACCATCTTCTGCGGGCCCGCCTCCCAACGGCCCGCCACGTTGATAGGCTATTCCTCTTACATACGGATCGCCGATGGGCTATTCCTCTTACACAAGGGGAGCCCCGCCTTCCACTCCTCCGTCTGCTCTGAACAAGATGAAACGGGCAAATCGGAGGACTTGCGGTGGTTCGCTCCCCCCCGACCAGCATCCTCCCCACCCCAATCGCCGTCGGCAGGAAAGGCAAAAGCTCCTTCGGGCTACCCAGCCTCCATCGACGTGCCTCCTAACGACCCACCTCCCATTCCTCTATCTTCCCATCGAGGCTGGGCCGCCGGAGACCCTCCCGGGGATATGACGCCGCCACCACTGCCTCGTTCTCCACCTCCGACACCTCGTCCTCCACATCTTCCGGGGTTTCCCTTCAATGTAAAGATTCGCCAAAGAGGCATTGCAACACTTCAGGGGCGAGGTAGCAAAAGACAAGACAGTGCGCCACCGCCACCTCGTGCTCCTCCTCTCCCAGGGGTTCCCTCCGACCGTCCGTCGGAGGACAACAGTAAGACAGCTTCCTTGGTAAATCTGAGCAGCCGAGAAGACCTTGCAACCATTCAGCATAGGGGAACCGGAGAGGGACGCGACGAGCAACGGAAGAGAAGGAGGGCCGTCCTGCAGATGGGAGCTCGCTTATCCTGATGCAGTTTACAACAGGATGGAGCGGCTCCCAGTCCGCCAATGAATCAGGTCGCACCTAACTATGTCTCAACATCCCTCTCCCCATCACCTAGCGCTCGTGGCCAGACGGATGTTGGGGGCAATATTATACCCTCGCAAGCAAGCGGTCCACACACTCAACAAGGAGAAAAAGAAACCGAGACAAGATCAATCCATCCCATTTATTCTAAAGGGTGAGGCTATTCACGGCGCCCGCTGGGAATACAACATTACACCGGCCGACCGTACAAAAAAAGAGACAAATTTCTCCTACTCTTAAGTCCTCAGCGTCGTCGCCTCTCCTCCGGCCGGGCCCCCACGTCACTCGCCACCTGGCGGATTCCCGCCTCCTGCAGTGTCGGAATGACATGCTCGTCATGATAACGACGGATAGCGGCCTCGACCACGTTGCGCTCAACCCCCCGTCTCTCCCCCAGCTGCTGCCTCAAGAACCCTTTCTCCCTCCTCTCCGCGTCGAGGGTCTTCTTCAGGTCAGCTATCTGCCCCGTCTACAGTTCGATCACCTTTTTCTTGCTAGCCATCTCCTCGACATGCTTCACCAGGATATCGGCCCGTTCCCGAGACCCCTCCAGGAGTTGATGTTCGATCGTAGCCTTCGACGAATCGAAATACACGACCTGCGCCTTCTCGACTTGGCAGGCCATTGCAACCTTCTCCACCTCCACCTCCTTCTCCCTCAGCTTCTCCCTGACGTCAACGAGATTGGTCCTCGCCCTGTCGAGAGCCGCCTTCATGGCGGCCATCGGAGTTTGACGCTGTAGGGCCACCATAGCCGTGACCATATATAAGAAGACCCCACTCAGTCGGACACAAACAAGGAAAACTTGGAAGGCGAGACAAGAAATTCGACCTACCTGCATAGCATGCCACACAGCGGAGCCACACAGCCGCTCTGCCCCCACGCGGATCAGGGACTCCCGATCCCACGGTAGCATGCAACACTCTGCTAGACGCGCTGCCACCCCGGCATCCTCGAATATCGACTCATCACGGCCTATCCGATAGGTAGGCTGGTGAAGATTATCGCCTGACAGTGCCTCGACCTCAGCCTTGGTCTTCTTGAAATGTACGAGAGCGTTCTCGCAAATCGGGTGCGTCACCCTTCCCATGTCCCGCAAGGGGATTCCATACGGCCACTTCTGGACCGGGGACGCCTTGCGAGGCTCAACCGCCTCGGGTATCCACGTAGGAACCAGGGGGATTGTTCCCCGAATGGGCGGAGCTTCGGAGAGGCCCTCGTCGGCTCGACCGGAAGAGGCACCCGATTCCGACGTCCTTTGTCTCTGGTTCGCCCCCTCCTCACCCGAGACTCCGGCACCCCGTTTTCGAGACCCCTCTTCGCCCATCACTTTCTTACCCCCCTCGCAAGGGCCGACATTCTCCGCCACCGACACCCCGGCTGCCCCTGATACCTCCTACGGCGCTTGCATTACGTCCTCACCTACAAAGGAGGGAAAGATTAGGGTAAGCCCGCATAAAGGCTCGCCAGACTCAAACTACCTTGGGGCCAATAATCCTGACTGAGCTGATCATCCTGAATCAGGCTCGCCAGCTGGCGATGTGCCTTGGTTAGCTCCGCCAAAATCCGCGCCTTCGCCAGGTTGTCACCGGTTAGCTTCACCCTTTTCATTCACTAGAGGGTTCCGTGCCCCGAGTTCGACATCAACACCGTGTCGACCGGCATCATGACAAAAGTAAAATCCTCCATCCACCTAGCAACATCGGCGGGTACCTGGAGGATGAGCTCCCGTCCCCGCCTCGTGCAAATGCAGTGGTACATCCCTTTCTTCCAAACTACAAAGAAATGTTGTAACAGCGCCAGGGACGGACTCAAGGAGCAGGCGAGGTACAAGACGACTAACCTCACTAGCAAGCCCCAGGAGCGGGGCGCCAAGGCAAAAATTGACAACTCCAGGAAATTCAGTAGGTGGAGGAGATAAGGGTGGATCGGGAAGCGAAGTCCCAACTCGAAGGAGCGGGCGTAGACCCCAATTTCATTGTCCCCTGGCGAACAAACCTTTTCCTCAGATCCCGGGACCCGTGCTTCGCAGGGCGGACACACGAACCACACCCAAATCTCCCTAATGTTGATCCTATCCGACCTGCACCTGACGGTTACAATCGCCCTCGGAACGTCAGTTCGCCACGTCCTCCTCCGCGGAGGCATCTGCGCCCCCAACCGCCTTTCCTCGGCCATTGACTCCTCCGTCGCTGCACTGCTACCCGCTCCGGAGTCAAAATGAGAAGCCATCGGTTAAGGGATACGGGGATTACCTAACAAGCAGCCGAGCTGAGAAGATGATCGGAGATGTACCACTGGATAAGACAACAGCGACGACGTCCGCTAGCGAATGACAAAAATCGGGAGACAGGAAGAAAAGTTGAAGCCGGAAGAAAGCTTCTACCGATCTCTTTCTATACTTATAGAAGACAACAGGCCATCTTGACCGTCGATGCGCCATCATGCGGCGCCCATCCGAGCAACCCTGACGCCTCGACAGGCGTGAAAGTCACCTTCATCCACGCGTCGCAAGATGACTAGCGGAGGCGCTTCAATTTTCCCCAGGCACTTTCAAATCGCAATAATGGCCAATATGGTGGGAATTCCTAGGCCTGCGCTGCCTCCCTCGAGCACGGATCGAAATTCAAACCACCGTTTCAAAGAAGGGGAAGTAATACGTCATCCGAGCCGAGTCGGGCTCCCACCTCGAACTCAAATACCGGGGGCAATTGTTACGACCTAAAGATTGTGATAGTCCGACCTTCCCCCCTAAACCACCGAATTACCCCGCTGGCACGCCCCTACCCCCTGAACGGGTGGCCAACCATGCGACAGGGCGCTCCACGCCCGACCTTCAGAGGCCCGCAGGGCGACTGTCGACCCTAGAGTCCGGCACGACAGGGAGATGGGCACACCCTGCCTCGGCTGCTGATACGGGCGCTCTCCAACATGACCCCAGTGGGATACACATCGGCACACCCCCAGTTCACCAGGACCAGCGCGCAAAATGGGCGTCCGGACCACTCAGCCTCAGCCCGGGCCGGACCGGTGACGCGTATCGGGCCCTGCCCCTGGGAGGCACTCCGACGGATTTTTGGCACATCTGACACGACAAATAACCTAGTACAAGGATGCTACTGACACTTATGCCGCCCGACCATCTGACAAAAGCACCCCCTGATACTTAATGCTTTCGGCCCTGACACTCTGACAAAAGCGCCCATGGTCGTTGCGCTGTCTGACAAAAGCGTGGATGACACTCCTGTTCCTGACATCCTCGTCCAAAGCCTCCGCTGACACCCGGGCCAGCTCAGCACATCGAGTCAGCATGCCAAGTCAGCCCCACCTAACCACCTCCCGTCAGGTATAAATACCCCTTCGCCTCCAACGGTGAGAGGTTGGCAAATTTACTCTCAATCTTATTACTCACACACAAGGGCAAAGGTCGTCCATATCTTTGTTCTTCCTCTCATAGCTCATCACGTACGGTCGACTCACCCTCAGTCCGATCTGCGTGCCTAGCCCCCGCATTAAGTCCTATTACTGACTTAGGCATCGGAGAGGCTAAGGGTTGGACCCCAACCCGGCCTTTCTGACAAGTTGCTCCTTGCGCAGGTCAGCTCGTCATCACCGGCCATGCTCGCCCTCAACCTAGGCAGGACGCCCCCTGTGCTGCATCCTACCGGATCCGATATTATGGTCTGCTTCCGCAACAAGTTTAGCCTCATCACCCCACCAATCACTTATCAAATAACCTACCCTAATCCCGTCATTAGCATAACCACCGTGCCCTTGGTTCCCCATAATACAAATTCATTGTACGCGAGTTCTACCCCGCCAACAAAAGCAATAACGGAATGGAGCATCGAGCACAATGTCTCATTTATACCAATCAAGACAAACAAAACTTTTTATTCTGTGATATGTGACTTAAATCATGAGGTGAATCCGCATACTCAAGATGAGGCGAGTAGGAATTGTCCTTGGAGGATTTATGCAGCGGTGGGAAAAAGAACAATTGGGAGGTTCAAGATAACGAAAGTAGGTGAGGAACACACGTGCAACAATCCCACACTAAATACTGATCATAGTCGAGCCACATCATCTTTCATAAGTTACAAAATTATGGCAATGGTGAAGACAAAGCTTGATATGACACCTGCAAAAATACAAGATGCCATTCACACCATGTTACACATCAGAATATCATATCACAAAGCATGAATGGCTAGATCGAAAGCTTTAGCGAGGATATTTGGGGATTGGGAGGAGTCATACAAGAGGCTCCCACATTACTTAGAGGCCATCAAGGAAAGAAATCCTGGAACAGTGTATAAGATTACATATGAAACTATCGGGACAAGAGTGGCACAGTTTACAGAAGTGTTTTGGTCTTTTGGACCATCAATTAAAGGGTTCAAACATTGCATGCCGGTCCTAAGTATTGATGGCACACATTTGTATAGGAAATATGTAGGGTGCTTACTGGTGGCTACAGGAATGGATGCAAATGGGGGCCTTTTTCCGTTAGCATTTGCAGTATTATCGGCTGAAAATGTAGAAAATTGGAAATGGTTTTTTGCTGCATCTATGAGTTGATACCGAGTGCTCGTAGAAACCGAACAATTACCTTCATTTCTGGTAGAATGAAAGGTATTCCGAGAGCACTACGAGAGGGATGGACCGGTTCTAGACACCATATGTATTGTCTTCGACATATTATTGCAAATTCCAAGTCGAATGGATACCGAACAGTTACATTAGAAAATCACTTATGGGGTGCTGGCTATGCATCCGACTTGCTGACATATAATGCATTTCATGCAAATATTATAGCAGAGTCTGTTGCAGCTGATGATTGGGTTACTGCAGACTTGGGGGCGGAAACAAGAAGGTGGGCGATGCACGAAGATGGTGGGAGACACTATTGTATAATGACAACCAATTATTCGGAGAGCTTCAAAGGGGTTCTTAAAGGAGCTTGAGCGCTTCCGATACAAGCTTTGATTGCAAGAACCTTTTATTGGTTAGATAAGTATTTCTATCATCGGCGGCTTGATGGACTCCGTTGGACGACCACTTTCACCCCCAACACTGAGAACATTATTGGTGCACGTGTGCAAGCAGCCCGGTGTTGCTACATCACAAGATTTGGTGACTTTAAGTGGCAGGGATGGATAATGATGCACACACATATACCGTGATGAAAGAAGGTGACCGTTGCACATGTACGTGAGTTCCTATGCTTCAGCAATGCCATATGTCCATGTGATCGCCACAACGTCAAGACAGCAATATGGTGCCAACATATCATATTGGCAATTTTGTTCCACATGGTATAGTGTGAGTAAATATCGACTGTCATATATCCCAAAATTTAACCACATACCCGATGCAAGGTATAGGAAGGAGTGTGATGGTCCCATCTTAATTCCTCCTGAAAAAAAGACCACCCGATCGACCAAGATCGACACAGATTCAAGGAGCAATGGATCATCCACATGAGGGAAGCAAGCAGAATAGATGCACCAACTGTCATCAGCTCGGTCATAAGAAATCACGTTGCCAAACTCCTCTATGCACAGCATCGTATGTTCTTTTTCACATTTCATGTTTAGTACTTGTGAAAATACTTATGTACTAACTTCAGCCAATATTGTAGGGCTTCATCGCATCGAGGAGGTGATTCACATGCTTGAAGCAATATAATGCATCCGACCGAAGAAATTCACTGTCGCATATTATTGAAATCTATGTATCTTATATGTGATTTTTATGGGAATGTAAAATCTAGACAAATGTATCATTTTTACTTTTGTTATGTATCTTATTTACTTTTGGAATGAAATCGGATATATGTGATATATTTATTTTATTTACTTTTGGAATGAAATCGGATATACTTGATATGCGTGTGTGATATATGCGATAATGTGATAGAGATGTGTGAATGGGATGCGATATGGTAATGGGAGAAGCTCGGAAGAGCAGTTTGTGGTGGCAGTGGCTGTGTGCACAATATCAGTGAAGCAACTGTGTGCTGCAGATTGAGTCCGGGATCAATGCATTAACTGCGGGCAAATTGCACTTATTCTGGAATACCGCGGTTGGCAACCGCGGCCATAATGCATTAATCCCGGACTCAATCTGCATCACACAACTGCTTCCTGATTGCACTGATATTGTGCACACGGCTGCCACCGCAACAAACTGCTGTCCCAAGCTTCTCCCATTACCACATCGCATCCCATTCACACATCTCTATCGTATTATCGCATATCACATATATATCCCCTATATCACATATATATCATATATATGACATCACACACATATCACACACACCTATCGCATATACCACATATCTCCAACACATATCTCATATATCACATCTCAAACATATCAAACCCACATATATGACATATATTGCAACATTGAAGATAAAATTTTTGATTTCATTTCAAAAGTAAATAACGGTTCGACAATGACCAAATTTAAACACAATGACAATATCTTGATTACATTCATTGCCGCCTATGTAAAATCCTGCTCATAAGTGACTGACGACACATGTATGTGACAAACGGAGCTTGCATCAAATAGAATCAATGAGATATTACAATTGAGAAATAATATCACAAAAGCGGTTGATAATCAATAAAGAGTAGGCTCGATTATGTCAAATAAATATTTTCTCCAGACAATATATAATGATGAGGCACATGGAAGTAAATCCACAAATTAATAAATTTGTGTGACATAATAGCATAGCATGATAATTCACATACTAGATATAGTGTGTCTAATGTGTGTTGACATATATTATTTATATGATCTCACGTGTTGAATAAAAATTAAACATATTATATTATGCCATCAATTTAATCTTACATATGATACCAAGTGTTGAGAATATAATATATTGGAATAATAAAAATACTGTATGTGATTACGAGGCTGGAACGTATCATAAATAAATATTCATACTTACAAATTTTAGCTCCCCTACAAATGATCATATTAAATGTCATTCTTCTTCTTTGAGTGAAATTTTTTGAAAATCGAGGAGTTAAAGGGGTTGGCTCCAATTTGTAAATAATACCTGAAAAATAATACTTTTGGTACCCATAATTTTTAGTGTCCATATTGTTAGTTAACAAGACATCTATAATTTTCTACTCCTAATCCAGGGTATCAAGAGAATAATCATAATGTGCATAGATACCCAAAAACAAATATGACATATGTGATCATCGCTGGGGAATCCAAATTCTATTTGGATTTGTTTTTTCATAAACAAAGGAGTCATTATGAAATCCATGCATGCTTCTAATTAAATTATGAATATAAATATTTTTATCATGCAAGCCTAAGTGTTTAGGCACCCATAACATATTATTATGTACAATATATAATTTGTGCACAAAATGTGATCTTTTATGTGCATTGTGTACAACATTTTTGTGTGCCGTGTTGTGAGATATGTCATGAGGTTTATTCCATTTAGCATGTCTTCCATACATAAAAGCGTGATTCGTTCTACTATGCGAAATATTTTTATATGTTTGTACATGATGTGATAAGGTGGCACGCTTGAGTGTATGAGGAATCTTAGCTTTAAGCATTAATTCCTCATGTTTGATCTTACTAGCATATATGACATTTTCAAGAATATTTACAGATTCATTAATAAGAGAAACATACAATGATTGCTTATTGTTCAAAGTATCATGATCATGTACTAATGCATGGTATCTATCCTTGAGACATTTGAAATCATGCATTAATGTATTATGTCCATCATTATTGTGAAGCAAAATACCGTGTTCATTCCTCAACCGTTTGTTCATGCATGTTTTCAGGGAATTATATTTGTTCTCTAATCTTTTATTCTTCTTCCTCATTGTCGGAATCACTAACCTCAATGTCGTCTTGTTGATGTGCCATTAGACATACTTCACCTCGAAAGTTTTCTTCGTTGCTCTCTTTGATCGTTTATGTCTCCATAGATTGTGCTTCAATTTTGAATCTCCATACTTTTCTTCCAGCGAATTTATGATTTGTTGTGTGGTGTTTACTTCTGCAATATCATCAAACATACTATCAGATAAACATGAGTACAATATGTTCATTACCTTGATGTTTACTCCATAGATCTACTTTTGATCAATGGTCCAAGTGGACAGTGAGGTGGTAGGGGCTTCATATTGTTCTTATAGAAATGCTCCCCATTCAAAATTGGTTGATTTGATGAATATTTCTATCTTCCTATTCCATATCCGAAAGTTTGTTCCATCGAAGGAAGAAGGTGTGCTAATGGAAGGACTGGATCTAATCATGTCTGTTGATGCCATCACTGGTTTTGATATCAAGTGTTGGATCCTGTGGATGGCAGACAGCACTAGAAGGGGGTTAAATAGTGTTGTATAAATAAATAAAAAATTTTGCTTAAAATAAACCCTTCTAAAAATTGTGTATGTCTCCAACGAGAGTTACCTCGATTGGTACTTAATCAACATAAATGTATATCTTGCAATTATATAAATAGTACAATGGAAATACAAGTCACATGCAAGTAAAGAATAATGATGGGCAATGAGAATATAATCACAACACAGACACGAGAATTTATCATGGTTCCCCACCCTGAGTACGTTCAGTCCCGGACCTCCCTCAGGATTTAATCCACTATTGCAAACTACAATACAATCACCTAGCTTCCTTCGCTAGGAATTTTCTACACACATAGTTACAATCAACTAGGAATTTCCAACAACACATTCCCTTCACACGGGAATTACAATAACCAAGTCTTCTTCAAAGCCTTTACAACAAAACAGAAAATTGAGTACAAGATTCCTAAAGCCAATATGAATATGTAAGTGTATATGTGGACTAAAGAAATCGGAAAACACTTGATCAAATTTGATACAACCCTTTGACCAGGCCCAGAGGAACCAAGTCAACCACGACTAGTCAACCAACCTACTACGGCCTTGGGCTCTAGCTCAAGGACCTCACGAGTAGGTTGCTCCCCTCTACCCAAGACGAAGGCCCGATAGATCGCCCACTTTCCGAGGTGGAGGAAATGGCTCCCCAAACAGAGGGATCACTCGCTAATTATGGCAGACACTCAAAGCCATCACACCATTAATCATGGACTGCCTTCATGACATTTATCCCTGCATCAAATAGGCGCAATTATTGGGGTCAATATTTCATAATCAGCGTGACCCCATCAATAACGGCAATAAAGTATCATCATTGCCCATTACTACGAGGGGCTCACGTATATGAAGATGACGAGGAATCATCACCTAGGGGGATATCCGAGATCTACAATGAAGGTATACCACTACCATTTCCTAACACCTTGTTCCACCTTACACATTTCTCCTCCACAGCTTGACATGAGGACTTGCGTATTGGTCTCTCCGTGAACCATACTCGATCCCACAGAAGCATCCCTCAAACTAGATCTGACTTAGGCATCGAAGGGGACTTGGTCGGAACCAAGGTCCGACCCCCCTGATGAGCTCTTCGTTTTGCAGATCTGAAGTGACGTCACCACCGCCCCTCCGAAGCTTCCCTTCGGTGTCCCATCGCTCGGATCCGAATGCCCTCGTCCCACGAGTCCGTTCGGTCGGTCGATTCCGGAGTTTCTCGCTCTGCCAAAGCTACTCTTTGGTACATGGACTCACGGATCCACGCATTCATACCCAAGCGAACGCTCAGATAACCGACCACGGAGGCCGCACCGTCTCACTTGACTTCGACGACCCCCGAACCTCCAAACTATCAACCAGTGGCAAGAAAACACCCCGAAACAAAATTAAATGATATGGATGAGCACAAACAAGTGGCCATTAAGGTTGTAGGGGCTTCATATGGTTATTGTAGAAATGATCCACATTCAAGATTGGTTGCTTTGATGAATGCGTTTATCGTCCTCTTCCATATCTGAAAGTTTGTTCCATCAAATCAAGGAGGTGTGCTAATGGAATGATGGGATCTGATCATGTCTGTTGATGCCGTCGTCTTAACAGGCTTTGATACCAAGTGCTGGATTCTGTGGATGGCAGACAACACTAGAAGGGGGTTGAATAGTGTTGTATAAAGAAATAAAAAATTTCGCGTGAAATAAGCCATTCTAAATGTTGTGTGAGTCTCTAACGAGAGTTACATCGATTGATACTTAATCAACACAAATATAGATCTTGCAATTATATAAATAGTACATCGGAAATACAAGTCATATGCAAGTAAAGAATAATGATGGGCAATGAGAATATAATCACAATGCAGACACAAGAATTTATCATGGTTCCCCACCGTAGGTACGTTCAGTCACGGACCTCTCTCGGGATTTAATCCACTATTGCAAACTGCAATACAATCACCTAGATTCTCTCGCTGTGAATTTCCTGCACAACAAGTTACAACCAATTAGGAATTTCCAACAACACATCCTCTTCACAATGGAATTACAATAACCAAGTCTTCTTCAAAGCTTTTACAACAAATCCGAAAATTGAGTACAAGATTCCTAAAGCCAATATGAATATATATGTGTATATGTGGATTAAAGAAATCAGAAAACTCTTGATCAAATTAAATGATATAGATGAGCACAAATTTGATCAAAAGAATTGTCTTCAAAATGATTCTCTAAAATATGCACTTGGGCTTTAGAGATCAATGATCAAGATTTGATCTTTAAGAAAAATATAAGAGTTAAGAACACAAAGATCAAAAATAAAACTTGATGTTTGAATCTCAAGAAGAAAAGATATGAATTTTGGAGATCGAACCAAGTTTATAAAGGCCAGAAATAATCAAATGAAATAATTGAAACTTTAGCACAAAAGAATTAAAAATAGTAGCCTTTTGAAAATCTGAAGAACTTTGAGAGCTTGAGCACTTTTGAGCAAAGAATTAGAATTTAATAATATATTTTTGATTGTTTAAAACCTCTAAAAGCTTAGCTATTTATAGAGAAGAAAATAGCTAAAAATTAGCTCAAAAAATCTCTTTTAACTGCTAGTTAACGACTAGTAAAAATTCAAATCCAATTGCCAAAAGTGTCAAGGGTTGACCCACCTAGTCGGCTATTCTGGTGGATAGTCAGCATCTTACCCAGATAGTTGGCTATTCTCTTATTTTGACAGCAAGTTGTAGGTAAAATTTGACTGTCAGTAGTCAGCAATCTATTTTAGATAGCGGCTATTTCTCGATGTCGGAGTTTTCTACTAGAAAATACTTGAAAAATAATATATATATAAATTATATCAAAGTATTTTACGATAAAGTATATTTAAAAACTATTTTTCCAGAAATTATGTGCGTGTAAAGAATATTCATTTGGCTTTTACATTTTAGGTATACAACGTACGTATACACACATCATTAGCTGTCGTTCTTCGATCTTTGACTTGAGCCATCTTGTCTTGATCTTAAGTCTTTATATGCTTCATATGGTTGATCCATCATATGCTTCATTCCTTGACTCGAAGGTAGGCTTTCGATCATGGCTTGTAGGTCCTTTATTTAGCTTTTCAATGCATTCGATCTTCATAACTATAAAATAATTATCAACACATATACACACTTGAGTTAAACACATTAGTTCACATATCACATGTGTACATCATCAAAATCCACTGGAGTGGGTCTCAATATCCTTACATTACTTTCTCTCTTTCTTCTTTCACTTGGTTAAAGTATTATGCATTGATCTTGCATCAAAGATAGAAAGTTTTCCAAGTGCAACCAAGTTCTTCTCAAGCACTTTGGTTCTTCACACTTCATGATCTTCACACAGGTAAATCTACAAGTCATTGGTAAGTGTGTTATTAATTTTACAATTTCGATTCAAACCTAGCTATCGGGTTGTGAGAGCATTGCGGAGAGTTTACTCCATTTGGAGGGTTTGCTCCACTCTTAGGAGGGTTTACTCCGTTGTAACCTTAGAGGGTTTACTTCTCGTTATCTCAGTTTAGGGATTGTATTCTTGATTGAGTTTGGTGCCTCGGTTTAGGGAGCATTAGTGGAAATCCACAACTTAGGTTTACGAGGGTGGGGCTAGAGTAGGATCGCCGAAGTAGGAATCCGAACCAGGATATATTCTGTGTTTGCGTTTGCTATTTCTTTTTGTGATTGTTGTGTTGCAATTAATATTCTGCATTATCTAATTTATTTTAATTAGTATTTTTAATTGCCATTACACTATTCATTCCCTCTAGTGTTACTTAGTGTACATGGATCCTACAACTGGTATCAGAGCGGGTTGATTGTGCTCAAGTAACCACAACGGTGTTTAGATCTTCATCACAATCCCACGAGAAAGCGTTATCCACCGTTTGACCCACGCTCATCAATGGGACAAATTATCCTTCTTGGAAGGTGAATATGATGATTTGGCTAGAGGGTCAAGAGCTTTGGAATATCACCGAGCTTCCATTTGAAATGCCCGACAAGCCCTCGACGCAAAGGACAAAGCCGATGTAACATTCGGATTTCGTCGTGCACGTATTTCCGTATTCAAAATAGTTTCGAATGAGGTCAAATATGTTTAAACAATTTTTATTTTATTTTTTTCGTAGCTCAAAATTTAAAACGGGCTTTAATGTCATGCTCCTCGCGGCGATACGAACACGTGACATTTTTTTCGTAATTTTTCGGAGTCATACGTGAAAAACGATATTTTAATACCATAATAATGATATAATATTATATTTTACTAATTATCTTTTAACTAACCTAATTACATTTTTACATTATTTAAGCTACCCCAAACGTAGCCATGAGGTTCATGCACTAACCTATTTCCTACCGTTAGTCAATCCCAAAACATACCCATTAATTGCCCCTGTTAATGATTATTAATATTAAATTAATCCATAATCTTATAAATACCCCCCAATTCCCTCCTCCTTCCACAAAAAGTACAGCCACACAATCCCATTGCCGTGCTTCTCCCCGCGCCTCCCTCCAGCAAAGCCAAGCCCACAGCCCCTCCCACGCCGCTCGCCTCCCTCTGGCAAACTGCCGCCGTCGCACTCCGGCGAAGCCTGCAGTAGCCCACTGAACTCCCCACAGCCCCGCCAGGACACCTTGCTGCCTCATATGCCATCTGTCAACACCGCCATGACCCCCGCCTCGCCTTCGACCCCGCACCACTGTCCCCTCCGCCCTCCTCTGTGCTGAACAGCCACAGCGGCAACCCCTCCCCAAGCTGCCCAAGGCAACAAAGCCCAAGCCCCGCTGTCTTCGCCCGCGGTCATTGTCGCCGCCGCTCGACGTCGTCGCCTTCCCCAGCACGCATGGAGAAGCAGAGCAAAGCAGAGCAAAGAAGAAGCGGAGAAGGTATAAAGTATATATATATATATGTATATACTAGTATTTATACGTATAACAATATAAGTTATATTATAGAGAGTTAAATAATTTAAAATTCGTAGTAAATAATATACGAATCAGAAAAATAAATCAAAGATACCGAAAAATTCTACGTGTTACCATGAACGTGTAGACATCGAAATCGTTCCAATCAGATACCTATTTTTCAAGGTATGAATTTTCAAATTTTACGATATTTAATTTAGATTTGCTAAAAATACATATATTTTTCATACTACGCATAAACTTCTTAATATAAAAATACATTCGTATTCTACTAGTCGATAGTAAAATTTTGACATATTATTTGTAAATTTCTGACATGTATATTTTTCTAAATAAATCGTCGAAAATTTACGATAGTTAATTTTTAATTTCGAAAATTAGTTTTTAATTCGTTTTAAAGCTAGAAAATTGATTTTAATTGTTTAAAAATTATAAAAAATTCATATGCGCTTCAGAAAATTATTTTCCTCTTAAATAAAATTATATTATTTATTTTTGAAATTTCTAAATATATTACTACACATTTTTGACCTATTTTAAGCTATAAGAAAAATAAAAACGATTAAGAAAAATAGTTAGGAAATAGAATAATCCATAACCGTTTGTATTTTAAGTTTGCATGAACCGTTTTTCGTGCATGAGCACCTCTGATAGCCTTAGCTCCAGCCTCATCTCCCCCCCCCCCCCCCGACGACCTCAAAACACGTAATTCACTCTAATTTTAGATTTAGAAGTTTAGACAAGTGTACTAGTATGAATTATAGGGCAACGTGTTAACATAGCATAGCGATGACTATCGTCCTGACGGAAAATTAATATCGACTTGAACATATGCATTGCCAACTTAGAGACCTAATTAAATAGGGAACAACTCAATTGCATATTAATTATGATTACGCCTATCATAATTATGAAAGTTACCATACATGTAACCTATAACTATATCGATGGAGCAAAAGTTGATAATCGGCGTTCTTAAGGTATCCTCGAGCCGGTGTCTACAATCGTTTGGTGTCTAAGGCTGGATCACATTTGTAGGTCTCGCATATCTAGTGATAGTGATCCTACCCGGCCAAACCTGACTGGCCGTGTTCGTCTGCATCAAACTAGAATCCAATTATCATCAAATGTGAACATTGATTATATATACATTGAATGAGTTATTTCGACCCTTTACAGGCATCTTCCCACTATACCCATCGCACGTAAACTCATGCTCATCATGTTTTCATACTTATCACATACGTCCTTGCCTGCCATTATATTACTCCCGTCACCTAAATGAAATATCGTTATACTTGTTAAACGTTGCTCACGTTTAAATATTCACATCACCGGATGCATGTCATATTATCTTCATTGATTGCTATTGAAGTATCATGCTGAATTATCACATGAAATGTTATACGAAATGACGTGTTGGAACAATGTGACTGATTGACATACAGTATTGAAACATAATGATGGAATGGCATATCGTGTTGGAACATAATGTTGGATTATCCTGTTGAAATTGAATGCTTAAAATAGTTGACACTGCACTGTGTTGAGTATTGGACTTCTCCCTACTTGGTGTTAACGATGAGCAAACATAAATACTTGTGATTAATCTCATATTTGCAGTTAATCCATTGCCTAAGCATATCATGAAGATCAACTAACAATGGATGTCACTCAAAGATCAATGAAAGCAAGAAAAGTGGATTGGATGATCAAAGATGGTGATTGAAGCTCCTAGAAGACTTCAAGCTCATACTTTGGATAGAAGAAAGAGTTCAATATTATGTAATCTTTTTTTTCTCTTCTAGTATGTAGCTTAGAAGTAGAACTTTGTTGGAGCACACACACATCTTCATTTCAGTCTTAGTAAATCATTAGATCGCCTTTCCTTAGACTCCAATTCACAATTCTTAAGAATGTGCATGTTTTGATCTCAACAGTCGACTGCTGAACGATTTACAGACGCCTGTCTAAAAACAGTTGACTGTGTTTTGTTCTACAGTCGCCTGTTATGCACATACTTAACCAATTGATTTTTGGGTTTTCTAAGCTTTAACTCTTTCATGTGACTGATATACATTTTACAGGCACCTGTCCAAGAGACAGTCCACCGTGATTTGTTAATCGGTCATCTGTCTATCTTCAGCCCAAAGATCATTTCATTTCATCTAGCCAGTCGACTGATGTTGTATTTATAGTCGCATGTCTAAGGCACAGTCGACTGTAAATGCTTCAACAGTCGCTTATACATGATTACTCTGCAGAACTTGCTCTCTGGTATATTTCAAGTTTTAGTGCCAGTCGACTGATATGGTATTTACAGTCGACCGTCCATGGAACAGTCGACTGTCAATGCTTCAACAGTCGTCTGTCCGTAAGCTTCTCTGCAGACTCAACTCTATGGAAAATGTCAGGGTTTTTGACAGTAGACTGATTTTGGTTTCACAGTCGCCTGCCCATGGCATAGACGCCTGTGTATTCCACATCAGTCGCATGTCTTGTCTTCCCAGTATTTTCTGAGATTTTCTCAGCTTACCCTTAGTGCTGTCAGTCGCCTGTAGAAGGATTTACAGTCGCCTGTTGGATTAACAGTCAACTGTCTTCTCTTCATCAGTCGACTGTCCACGTGGTAAGTTACCGTTTAAATTCTCACCTACCCTCTGACACAGTGCAGCAATCGACTGAGTTTTGTTCAACAGTTGACTATCGCGTTGGTAAATTCTATCTGTTGGCTTTTTCTCAACGGATTCCAAAGGGGTTTTTGGGAATTTAGTTTGAGGGCTTTGGAAAAACTATAAAGGCAGCCTCTACTGTTCCATTGGGAGGTAACTCGTTATTATTTTGAACCCCTAAGCTTCCATCTTCAAGCTCTCGATTTCTAAAGCCCTAGAATTCCTATCTTTCATTCTCTTTCTCTCCAACCTAGAACCAAAGAGAATTCTTCTAGGCATTTGGTGCAGTCAAGAGAAAGGGCTTTCCTCTCTTCCAAGAGAGACATCAACACTTCAACACACTTTGCTCCTTCAAGTTCTACTTCAAGGCAAAAGTGATTGTAAGTGTTGCAATTTTAATATTTCATATATTTCGTTGTTAGCTTAACTCTCGGTTTGTGCGAGTGATTTGCTTGCTCCCAAGTTGTGGGAGTCAAGGACATCGAGTGTACTTCGATTTCACTTGCAGGGTTACTACAAGTGGGTTTAAAGGAAACCTCAAGTTAGGGTTCTAACTTGAGTATCCGGTGGTATCCAGGTGGAAGGGACGTAGGATTACCGGGAACAAGTTGGGAAGTGACTTGGATAATCCGAACCCTTGAAACATTATTGTTTTTGCATTGTTTCATTTTCGGGTTTATTTTCATTCCGCATTAATTGTTGGTTAGGAATTTAATTTGGTGTAATTATCATTTTAAATTGCATAAACACTATTCAACCCCCCTTCTAGTGTTTTCCTCATAGCCAGAGACCTTACAATTGGTATCAGAGTGCTGGTATAAAGCTACGGCATCCAATAACAACACGTTTCTCCTCCGACTTCGTACAACAATCACGATCGTGATGGTACATCCACAGTCTTCGAATGACAATCAACGGTGTGTCCTCCGCGTTTCAATGGCACGAATTTCGGCTATTGGAAAAGAAGGATGGAGACATTACTAAGGAGTGCTTCTTGTTAGAGAACCCTCAACAAGGAATACGTCGAGCCCACCAAAGAGGATTTCGACAAATGGACGCCCTTCGAGAAGTCTGTCGAAGTCAACAACACCAAGGCAATGAATGCTCTTCATTGTGTGTTGGATCCGGATGAGTTCAACAAGATATGCACATATAAGAGTGCATATCAAATTTGTAACCATCTCATCGTTACCCACGAGGGAACGAATAATGTAAAACTTTCTAAACTATATGTTGTTGTAGAAAATTTCGATATGTTCCATATGCAGGAAAATGAGAACATAGCAACAATGTATGGACGGTTCACCGACATCACCAAAGAGCTCGAAGACCTTGGGCAAGTCTACTCCCAACATGATAAGGTGAGAAAGATCATAATAGGAATGACCTCCAAATGGGAAAGGAGAGCTATCGCCATCGAGGAGGTCAACGACATGAAGAATTACAATGTAGTAAATCTCATCGGTACTCTAATGTCTTACGAAGTAAGATGGGAGAACCGATTGAAGATTCGAGCTATGATGAATCCAACGGAGGCAAAGAAGAAAGCATTAGCATTCAAAGCTAATTCTTCATCCTCCGAAAGTGAAGAATTAGAAAAAGAGATGGACTTAGAGGAAATGGCGCAAATGGCGAAGAAGTTCCAATGCTTCTTTCGCAAAGGTAAATTTTCCTCCAATAATAAATTTGATTCCACTAATAACTCTTCATCTCTTGTTTTAAGTGTAACAAGCTAGGGCACATCAAGAAGGATTGCCTAATGCTCCGAAACAAAGAGAAGTGGAAGGCTCCAAGGTACCACAAGTCCGACAAAGTCAAGAAGGACAAGAAAAAAGGACTTGTCGGTACGTTTGATGACTCCAGCAGAGATTCTTCAAGTGAATCCGAGGATGAGAAGGGTGAAAGCACCCACATGTGCTTCATGGCACGAGAAGATCCACTCTCCGATGAGAGTGATTGCGACATGGATGAACCCGAGGTAACTATGGATGAACTACGTATAGTTAACGAAGAACTATTTTCTAAGTATCAATCTCTCATGCTTAGATATACTAGTTTAAAGAAATTGAATGTTAGCAAACCATCCATACAATGCATTATCAATAATGACACCATTGTTGATACACTAATACTTGAGAAAGCAAATTTGGATTCTCAAAATGTCATTTTGAGAAATGAGGTGAATACCCTCAAATCTCAACTAGATCAAACGTATCCCAAGGATAATAGTGATCTAGCTTCACAAAACACACAATTGGGTTTAGAGAATGACTCTCTTAAAACACAAGTGCACGAGCTCAAAGCACATGTGTCCACCTTGGATACCAATATTTCTTCTCTTACAGTGAAATATGAGCTCATGTCCTCCCGGTTATGAGATTTAACAGAGAAAACGGACAATTGGATGATTTACTCGCAAACCAATTTTCGACCACACATCGTGTCGGACTTGGTTATGTGAAAGCGAATGCATCCAATGCTCGCACCTCCTATAGTGGTGTTACTATAGATTTTGTGAGACCATCCTCTGGTGCATCCACAAGTGGTGTCAAAAACACTATTGGTAGCAAACCTACCAAGAAAGCCACCACTTCACATCGCTTCCTTTTGACAAGAAACCCACTGAAGGTGGAAACCAAAATAGAGGCCATGCTTACATGTACACCAACCTTCACCCACATAGGAAATCTCTACTTCACAAATGGACACTCATGACACTTTTTATGTTCCACACCCACAGACGCGTGCAAATCCACACATGAGAAATACTCATGCACGTGCCCCTACACACTCGTATGCTCATACGCATCATTCTTCTATGTATGCACATCCACCTCATGTCATGCATGCTCCATATGTTTCATACAACATTCATGTTCCTAAGCATACATACAACCCTCATATGTCTAATGCATATCCACCTCCATATTCTTATGCTAGAACTCATGTTCCTATGAAGCATGCACCACATAGAAATCAATTAATTATGCATGCAACTAGGAAAAGGACTCCCAAAACATACACAATTTGGGGTCCTAAGAACACTAGCTTAAATGATAGGAATGCTTATATAGATTCCTATTTTAATGAAGTAATTAATAGTGGTAACTATGTTGGAAAGCGGAAGTCCACTTGGACTTGGCTTCCAAAGGGCTAATAATTCCATTGGACCGAACAAAAATTGGGTACCATGAGCTTATGGTATACTATGTAGGTACCCAAGAAAAAGAAAGAGAGCAATAAAGGTTAAATTAGCTCTAAAAGGAAAGGATGGATACTCGACAGTGGTTGCTCCAAACACATGACGGGAGATCCCTCATTGCTCTTCGAAGTGATTAGCATCAAGGATGGTGCAACGGTCACTTTTGGAGGTAATCAAAAGGGAACCATCATTGGAGTAGGTATAGTCGGTAATTCTTCCAAACCACTTATTACAAATGTTTATTTAGTTAGTGGTTTATGTCATAACCTTATCTCCATTAGTCAACTTTGTGACAAAAGTTACAAGGTTAACTTTGGAGAAGGTATGTGTAAAATTGTTGATTTTGATTCACATATTTTATTTACTGGTATTAGGCGTAAAAATATTTATTATTTGAGTTTGCCTAAAACCGTAGAACGTTGCTTAGTTGCTAATACAAATGAACAACTATTATGGCATCGCCGTTTTGGTCATGTTCATTTTAAGCACTTATATAAGTTAGCTAAGCATGATCTTGTCAAACGTTTTCCAAAAATTGCTTTTAGTAAGAAAAACTTTTGTGATTCATGTCAAAGAGATAAACTTAGTAAATCATCTTTCAAACTTAAAGAAGGTAAAACTTCTAAGAGGCCCCTAGAACTACTTCATCTAGATTTGTTTGGGCCAACTAGAACCGCCTCTTTAGGTAATGCTTACAATGGATTAGTTGTCATTGGCAACTTCTCTAGATTTACTTGGATTTCATTTCTAACCAATAAGAATGAAGCCTTTGAAGAGTTTATCATATTTGCAAAGAAGATTCAAAATTTCTTAGGATCCACCATTATCACTATTCATAGTGATCATGGAGGAGAATTTGAGAATGAGTCTTTTACAAAGTTTTGTGATGACACCGGGATAACTCACAACTTTTCTTTTCCTCGCGCACCATCTCAAAATAGTGATGTAGAGAGAAAGAATAGGACCCTAATTGAGTGTGCATGTACCACTCCATGATAGTCATCTTGGACTACAATTTTGGGCAGAGGCGGTACACACGGCATGTTATGTGCTCAATAGGAACCTAGTGAGACCCCGAACGAACAAAACTTGCTTTGAGTTATTTTATGACAAAAAGCCACAAGTGAAATATTTTCGTGTTCTTGGTTCAAAATGTTTTATGAAGAACACATTTGGTAACTTAGATAAATTTGAGCCAAGATCCGATGAAGGAATTTTTGTTGGATATTCCACACGTAGCAAAACCTATCGGATATACAACAAAACCTCTTCAACGATCGAGGAATCACTGCACGTATCATTTTATGAAGATTTTGATTTACCTCATGTGATTGATGATAGTGTAGATGTTTTATGTGATTCTCTTAGTAATGTCAAGATTAATGATTCTATTATTAAGACTAACACTACTAATGAGATTGTTGAATATGTGCCAAGGGATGCAGGAATTCATAAAGCTTACCCAACTGTTCGTAATCACCTCCATGACCAAATTATTGGAGATATTGGTGTGGGTGTTCGAACAAGGTCAAGAATTGAAGAATTCTCTCACTGCACATTCGTCTCTACCATTGAGCTAAAGAACATCCAAAAAGCGTGTGAAGATAGCTCTTGGATAGTGGCAATGGAAGAAGAACTCATATAATTTGAGAGAAATGAAGTTTGGAAGCTCGTTCCTCTTTCAAGTGGTCACCAAGTAATTGGGACCAAGTGGATCTTCAAGAACAAGACCGATAAGAATGAGGTCATCACAAGGAACAAAGCAAGGTTAGTAGCTCAAGGCTACCGGCAAGAAGAAGGTATTGATTTCGAAGAATCTTTTGCCCCCGTAGTTAGATTAGAAGCTATTAGATTGCTTTTATCTTTTGCATCTCATAAGAATTTTAAACTATTTCAAATGGATGTTAAACGTGCATTTTAAATGGTATTGTTAATGAAGAAGTTTATGTTTCTCAACCACCCGGTTTTATTCATGAAAATTTTCCAAACCATGTTTTCAAACTTAAGAAAGCGTTATATGGGTTGAGACAAGCTCCTAAAGCCTGGTATGATCGACTCAACACCTTTCTTTTAGACTTAGGTTTTAAAATGGGTGAAGTTGATTCAACTCTTTTTATTAAGGATTATGAAAATTACACCCTATTAATTCATGTTTATGTAGACGATATTATATTTGGTTCTACTAACTTTACTCTTTTCCAAGAATTTTCTAAGTCTATGAAGGATGAATTCGAGATGAGCCATATGGGTGAGCTCAACTATTTCCTTGGACTACAAATTCGGTAAATGAAGGATGTGACTTTCATACATCAAACCAAGTACACAGGGGAGCTTATCAAGCGATTCAGAATGGAATCGTCTTCAAGCAAAAGGACCCACATGAGTACGACAACCCATCTACACAAGGATGAGAACGGAAAAGATGTAGACATTCGTCTATATCGAGGTATGATCATAGCTTACTTTATTTAACTGCTAGTATGCCATATATCATGTTTTCGTATGCCTGTGTGCTAGATATTAAGCTAGACCTAAGGAGTCACACTTGATTGCGGTTAAACAAATTTTTCGTTACTTCAATCATTCACTAGATTATGGGTTACTTTACCCTAAATCTAGCACATATGAGTTAATCTCATATAGTGATGCCGACTTTGCCGGATGCAAATCCGATAAGAAGAGTACTAGTGGCACTTGCCATTTTCTAGGAAATTTTCAGTATCTTTGTCCACGACTGAAGCGGAATATATTGTCGCGAGTCTTGCATGTGCACACGTTCTTTGGATGAGACACACTCTTAAGGACTATGGTGTCAATTGTGATACTTGCCATATCATGGTAGATAACCAAAGTGTTATTTGTCTCTCCAAGAATCCGGTACATCACTCCCGTACCAAACACATAGATGTGAGATATCATTTTATCAATGATCATGTAGCGAAGAAGGACATCATCTTAAAGTACATTGAAACCCAAAAATAAATCGTTGACATCTTCATTAAACCTCTTAAAGAAGATTCATTTGTGACTTGCGTGGAGAATTAGGGATTATGGGTGAATCTGAAATATAGGAGTTCATACTTTCATGATATATCATACTTGAACTCATATCATCATTTTACTTCTCTTCTTTTGATAAATTATATGTTTCTCATATATTTGTTTTAAGAGATGTATTTGAGATTTTATTGATTTCAATTGTTTGGATTGATTTACGAGATTTATACGTGAATCTATAATATTTTGATAATGATTTCATGATTAGATTTGTGTTAGAGTATATGTCCTAGGGTGAGTTGTCTCTATCATCTGGATTTTAACCTCACTGTGCATTTCTGGACCAGGACAGACGACTGTTATTCCTTCAACAGTCGACTACACATCTCTATTTAATCAAATAGCAGACGGTATTTTTCGCACAGGCGACTGATGAAGATTTTACAGTCGTCTGTCCCTGTGACAGGCGACTGCAATTTGGTCATCAGGCACATGTCCAAATCTTCAGATGTCTCTGTTTTATCATCTTATTATTGATTCTCTGTCAGTTGACTGATGAGTTAGTTACAGTCGGCTGTCTCTCCGACAGGCGACTGTGAATTACTCAACAGTCGACTGTCTATCAACCCGAGCTTATTTCAATCTTTTCTTCCAGGCGACTGAAGATTGTTCATCAGTCGATTGTCTACTGATGTGGTGGTTCGCTAGCTTGATCTGAGCCGTCGATTTTTCGATCCAACAGCCCAGATTCTTTGGACCCCTCCTTATATCTTCGAGAACCATCGATTCAATCTGTTAGTTTCTCTCTCATCCGACGTCTCTCCCTCGTCGTCCTCCTTCGAAATTCCACTGTAGTTGTCGATCTCTCTTCGTTACGAAGCCCCAGTCTCTGATCTCTCTTTCTATCATTCGATTGACTGTTCGAGTGTCTCCTTCTCCGTCGTTCTTCTCGGATTAGGTATCATTTTCGTTCGTCGATTCGATTCGTGCATTCTTTTGTGTCTTTTGAGTTGTGCAATGGCTCCCAAGACCAAAGGGAAGTCTGTTGCTCCTAGACGTCTTAAGAACCCTAAGCCGACCATTGTCAAAACCAAGAGACCCACACAGCCTGCACCAAGAACGCTGATCCTCCCTCCGACTCTTCGGTTGGCTATTTCCCTTCTTCTTCTTCCTCTTCCTCCGAAGCTGAGCCTCTCGTGAAGCGTCAGCGTAAGCCGGTTGGTGTTCACATCAATAAGCCTGTCACTGAGGCCGAACCTACTTGGGTGGCTACTGACATCCACCCTGCGTCTAGTTCCCAAACTCCTCAAGGCCAAAATCCTATCGTGCCTCCTGTTGATCCTCTAGTTCCTATTTGTCAAGACGATGCTTGTCTGGCAAAGTTCCACTCCATGCTAGGGATTAGGCTCCTTTGAGAGAATTTTATTGTTTATCAGTCATTCACTGCTGAGAGACTCTCAGAGATCCTCTCTTCGACCCACTTGGGTGATCTTTTCCGATACTCCCATATCGACTCCCCACGTGCTTATCCCTTCCTGGTCAAATTATTCTATGCCAACCGCATTCGCGGTGAGTATGTTGACACAGGGGAGATAGACATTATGGTTCAGGGGACCCTTATCCATCTTAACCCTACTCTCTTAAGGACCATTCTTAGGATCCCCTCCTCTGGCTCCCTTCCTACTGACATCTCCATCTCTGATGTTGGAGATCTTGATCAGAATGTCCTTCAGGACATGTTCACAGCGATTCCTTCCTTCATATCGTCTGGAGTCAGGGCCTCCATGTTCATGGCTAGGGGTTGGGTTGTTCACCTTGTGGTAAAGTCCAACATCCTGCCAAAATATGGCTCTTCCGACCAGCCCTCTCAGGAGATCCTTCGGTGCATGTATGCTATCTTTGTTGGTATGTCATCCTCCTTGATAGGATGGACAAGGTCGAGTTTACTACTGCCTCTTTCCACATTCCATAAGGTGGTCTCCTTACCTTGGTCTTCCGTCATTTTGGTATTCACTTGACTCCTTACGAGCCTTTGCCTCTTGGCCCTCTTCTAGATGCTTCTGCAAAGTCGAAGTCCTCTTCGGCTCTGCAGTCAACATCCAAGAAGAGGCAATCTACTACTGCTGCTTCGTCATCCACCATTCCTCCAGCTGATCAGCCATCTTCCTCAGCTGCACCCTCTCGTGACCTTTTGGCCGAGCATGTTTTTGGTTTATATGAGTTATTCTTTCTATCGTTCCAGCATCAGGGAATTCCTTTACCTGATCACCTCAGACCATTTGTTCCTCCTCAGCCTCCTTAGCCTCCTCCACCTGTCGTATTTGAGATTTTGGAGCATCCTGGTGGTACTACGCATGAGCCGGGTGCTTCTTCGGCTCCTCAGAATGTTTCACCTGCTGTTGCTGCTGATCCTCCTCCCGAGGATTCTTCAGTTGATCCAGAGGCACAAGAGTTCGAGATTGGTTTGGCTCGCTCCTCAGATGCTGCTATGGATTGACACTCCGCTTAGAGACTCACCCTTAGACCTAGATTTTTGTTAGGGTTGAGATTTTTTTGTGTCAGTTTGTATCTTTGTGATTTTAGTTTTGATGTATGGATGATGTATGTATGACGTTCATATACTTTTGCTGTACTTGGAGTTGTATCTTTACATTTTGTACTCCATGTAAATTTTGGATTATATATATATGACGTTTTTTTTATGCTACTTCACACATTGTCTTATTGTTATATCATTGTGTGAATATTGTGAAATTGTCTCTTTGTATGCTATATCATATTCATGATGTGTTGTGAGATGCTTTTCGCATTTGGATTGAAATGTTGATATGGATTGTAATACCTCATATCTCTATATACGTATATATGTACGTATTTTTGGGAGTAAATACGTACGTATATTTTTCGGGAATATGATTGTATTTTTCCTTTAATTATTTGGTGTAATAATTATTTTTAAATGGTTTTAAACTCATTAATTGAATTTAGTAAATGAGAGTATTTGGAGGAATACTTGTATTTGGAGTGTATGTAGTATTTCTTCATGTATTTCTATTTTCTTAAAAATACAAAATCCCAATTTTCTTTACCATGAAAACACAACACATTAGGTGGCATCTTATGAGCTAATAAGAGTACACATGGCTTAATTTTGACTAAGAGTTGTGGAGGAGAGGATTTTAGGGAAATACAATTTTCAAGGCATGAAACAAAAACCAAAATCTCTCTCTCTCTCCATCTCATTTTCAGCTATGGCTGAAAATTCTCCCCCTTTCATCCCCATTTCTCCACCATCCCACCACCTCCCTCCTCCTAAATCACCACCCACTCCTCCACCAAGAAATCATGGCTTTTTTTTATCATTCTAACACCTAAATTCCTCAAAATCCATCTTTTGGAGGCCAAAGTTGGAGAAGGAGACTATGAGCTCAAGATTCATCAAGGATTAAGAAGGGCAAGAGAAAATTTTGGAGGACTTGTTAAGGTAGAAATTCTTATCACCTTAGTAGGGTTTAGTTTTAGAACTAAGGATTTAATTAATTAGTAAGTTCTTTAGATTTTGAGTAGAAATTAAGTTTTAAACTTCATGCTGAAATTTACACAGAATTGGCTGATACTTTGGTAGATTGCTGCACTTAATTGGCTAAATAGAAATACATGAAAAAAAAATATGTTGCTCATATTGTAGTCCTTAACAACCTTTATTTTTACAAGTTTTGCAAATTCGAACTGAAAAATAGAGTACAAATTCAGTTTCTAAAACTGGCCTGTTTTTAGACAGTTTTGACACCTTTCAGTAAAACGAGTAGAACTTCATGCACACTTTATAAAATATTATGATCTTGATGTCGTTGGAAAGCTGACTTCAAGATCTTCAACCTGTGATTTTTCTAGATTTTAATTCTGTCTGTAACTTGTAGAAAAATGGACTTGAACTGAACTCAGTTTCTGGTTCAGAATGCTGAAATTATACCTGTTAGGAGAAAATCCACCATAAATCACATATGTCAACTGAGCTTATGAAAATTGGTCAGTGAAAGGAAAACACCCATATCTACAACTTTCGTGAAGGGACCAGACACCAATTCTGACTGTAGATAGGCTAAAAGTGATATTCTTTCTGCTGTAACAGTTTTGACAGATTCATATGCTAATTTTGCTTAGTACTTATCATGATGTAGTTTTGTTTGAAGTTAAGTTTGTTTGTGCTAATCATGTTCTCAATGACATGCTCTTGATACATGTAGTTATGCAGGTGGTTCATGAAATATTCGTTATGTCAATAATATTTAAGTTCAATTTGTTTATGCTTTCACATTAGTATGTTCATAACGATGAGTTTGTGATGATATTCCATGCAATTCTTTAATTGAGACGATGATGATGATGATGATGATGATGATGACATTGTTAAAAGTTGGTTAAAGCGGTATTCAAGTCCGCTAGATGATTCGTTGACAAACGAAGTAATATCTTGAAAACTAAGAGTGAGAATGAGGAATGTATCAGTCCTCCTAAAGGAGGGTGACACGGGTTTGGGGGAAAACGGGTAAACTTTAGGAGTTAAGGAGCGGACGTATGAATTATGATTTCTCGCCCGATGTGTTACCCCCAGAAGGGGAGTTGGAGAGGGCTAGAGAGGCCGGTGGTGTGCCCGTGTCGCACCATAACGGTAATTGATGGTTTCCTCCGTTTGTCCGACAGAAAAACCGAGCTGATCTCGCTCCAGTACCTTGCCCCGTTCGGGTACGGAGTTGCGAGAGGCCCCCTCCGGTGCTGGTGTTGCTGGTTGGGGTACCACTTTTTCACCCACCCTGGGTGAAGTCCGCCTCCTTAGCGTTCTACGGTTTACACGGGTTCCAAATATGCGAATCAACAACTTATAGTAGTTGTCTTTAATTTATAAATGTTGTTATCTCATGTCTCCTTATTTTTGTTTACTTTAATGCTATTGTCCCATGGTAACATGTTCTTACGCTTCCTTTCAATATCTGCATTTCATAATATGGTTTCATATGCATGTTTTGCACATTCTCATAACTAGGTTCGCATGTTGAAATGTGATTACTTTTATGCAACATGAACCTTACTTGTTAGACTACCCTCCCTAGATAGACAAACCAATTCTAAAACTGGGTCCTACTAGAGTGTTAGGAGTTTCTACTGGGTCACGCGTTGACGTGTTCCCGTTGACTTTCAGGTCATGTGAGTTGGAGGGTGGAGATAGTTGCTGGAGATTCGGAGTTAGTGATCAGTTGTAGTATTGGGTGGTGAGGGGTATGATGAGAGACTTGTACTTTTGGTGTTTCTTTTCGGGTGGACCTTTGTACTTAGAGTCGTGAAAATGAAGATGTTGGTGTATGTATAAGATGTATCAATGTATCAATAAAATGGAATATTGTACTTTTGTTATTTTCTCAGTGTTTTTATCTGTGATGGAGTTTTACTTGTACTTCCCAGCACGTGCGTAGTACCTGCAGCATTCTTTTGTTCTCTTCCTTTCTCTCTTTCTACGTAACACTCGTTGATCTAGGAATACTTGGGACGGATTCGTACTTCCCGGGTATCCTGGAGAGCGGGTCGTTACATTTGGTGGCCCATGCAGGTCTCCGCACTGCGGCGTGCATAAGGATAGTACGGGTAATGCTCCATATGGGTAGATGTATCCTTAGGTGGGTAGGTGATCAGCCTTAGGGTAAAACCCTGGTATTAGGAAACCCACTGTACAGAGCTCCCTGAGGTTAAGCATGTGTAGTTGTTTGTATATACATATACATGTACGGATGGGTATGTGTTTGCATGGATATAAAAGTATTTTAGTGTATTCGCTTGTATTTCTATAGTTATGTGTCTATAAATATATATGTAAATAAGATACACTATAGCTACGAGTATGACTACTTATGTGTATTCTTGTAATTTATAATATAGGTGTGTGTATGGTAATGTTGTTTGTATGGATTGAGGTGAATGTAGTATTTGATGAGTGAAATTTTGTATAAGACATATTATCTGTGCAATAGAGTATTATGTATTATTTATGTGGTAATCTATACTTAGATTATATTTGAGGGGTGTATATGTATGAATAAATGGATGTATATAGAGCTGTTGGTATGGATACTAAAGTATGATGCATTAAAGTGATGTTAGAAGATATATTTGTATATGGGTGTCTAATGGATGAGTGTATATATATACGGAGTATCTGTGTGAATATGTATTGGTGTGCAAATAAATTTATGTTATATATGTTGGTATATGGATGTTTGTTGGTAAGTGTAAGTGGAAGTATATTTGAATGTATAAAAGTGTATGAAAGTATACATAAGTATAAGTGTATGTGTATGCGTACTATAAATGTGGTTGTGTAAATTGACATAGTGAGATATGTATGTATGAATATAGCTACAATGAGATGTGTACCATAAGTAGTGTGTGAAATATATTGGCTTACTAAATGGTGTGTATAGATATACATAAGTAGGTATGCCAAGTTATGCAACATTGGTGTACTTATATATAATGTGATAATATGTGAGTGTAGCATATGAATAAGATTTATATGTATTGTGTATACAAGAGAGAGAGAGAGTGTGTGTGTGTATACATATACTGAATTAATATAATCCTTGTGCTATAGTGTGTATATATATAGTGTCGTATGTGTATATATATATACTGCATTGAATATGTGTTACGTTGACTGCGTGTATGTAAGTATATTTGTGCAGTGTATAGGTGGTTAAATATAGATTTACGTGAGTGAATATTGGATATGAATACATATGTATGTATTCTTGTATATATATAAAGTGAGTGTGTACTAGAAGGTTGATACTATACATACATGCTGACTGGACTATTTACTATAGTGATATATACTGTGTACATCCTTGCGTTCGAACTATTATATATATTTCTCTATATAATTGTAAGTGTTCATACTTATGTGCTTAAGTGATATATTTGTGTATGGTTACCCACTTGATATGAGGTGCATCATATCAAAGTGTATCATTATTGGTGTATGATTATTTACCATACATGCATCAATAATTGGATTTACCTACTTATGTATGTATGTTAGCAAGTTTGCATGCGTATCGGATGTGATATAATAGTATCTGTATCTATAAATGGATGTATACTTGGTTGTATACTTGATCTATACCTTGATGTATTTAGGTATATCCATAAGTATGTATGTATAAGTATGCTAACTCTGTGACTTATGAGTATGGTGTGTTTAAATATCGTGTGAACATGTATGTATGGAGATATATATAAATACAAGGAGTGTGTGAGTACTTATAGAGATGTATGTATTTAGATATATCTATATGTATCCAGGTAATGGCATATGTCTTTGATCATATACTTGTGTGAATCTTTATGTAAGTACATATGTGTTGAGTGAATAAGTGTATAAATATTGGTGTGTATATTAATGCCTTGGGTGTATCTATACATTTTTCTACTTATTGTTATGTACGACATTGATACATGTGTCCATGTGTATAAGTGTACTAGCATGTGTGTACATATTAGTCTGTATATATATGTGAGTGTTCTCATGCAATATAGATATATTTGTGAGTATATGGATGAATGTGGAATGTATAGTACTATGTATGTGTTGTGATGATTTGTCTGTGTGTATACCTATATTCTTGGATAAGAATGTGTATATATATGTGTATAATCTACGGTATAGTGCATGTATACATGAGTGTATAGTATATACATAGAGCGTTGTTTATATTTCTAGGGTAGGGAAACCCTTAGACTATTCAATCTCCGGTCAGACCTTTAGCATAGAAAGTCCGAGGGCGGACTTTGTTTTTAAGGTGGGTAGAATGTAATACCTCATATCTCTATATACGTATATATGTACGTATTTTTGGGAGTAAATACGTACGTATATTTTTCGGGAATATGATTGTATTTTTCCTTTAATTATTTGGTGTAAGAATTATTTTTAAATGGTTTTAAACTCATTAATTGAATTTAGTAAATGAGAGTATTTGGAGGAATACTTGTATTTGGAGTGTATGTAGAATTTCTTCATGTATTTCTATTTTCTTAAAAATACAAAATCCCAATTTTCTTTACCATGACAACACAACACATTAGGTGGCATCTTATGAGCTAATAAGAGTACACATGGCTTAATTTTGACTAAGAGTTGTGGAGGAGAGGATTTTAGGGAAATACAATTTTCAAGGCATGAAACAAAAACCAAAATCTCTCTCTCTCCATCTCATTTTCAGCTATGGCTGAAAATTCTCCCCCTTTCATCCCCATTTCTCCACCATCCCACCACCTCCCTCCTCCTAAATCACCACCCACTCCTCCACCAAGAAATCATGGCTTTTCTTTATCATTCTAACACCTAAATTCCTCAAAATCCATCTTTTGGAGGCCAAAGTTGGAGAAGGAGACTATGAGCTCAAGATTCATCAAGGATTAAGAAGGGCAAGAGAAAATTTTGGAGGACTTGTTAAGGTAGAAATTCTTATCACCTTAGTAGGGTTTAGTTTTAGAACTAAGGATTTAATTAATTAGTAAGTTCTTTAGATTTTGAGTAGAAATTAAGTTTTAAACTTCATGCTGAAATTTACACAGAATTGGCTGATACTTTAGTAGATTGCTGCACTTAATTGGCTAAATAGAAATACATGAAAATTCAGTTTCTAAAACTGGTCTGTTTTTAGACAGTTTTGACACCTTTCAGTAAAACGAGTAGAACTCCATGCACACTTTATAAAATATTATGATCTTGATGTCGTTGGAAAGCTGACTTCAAGATCTTCAACCTGTGATTTTTCTAGATTTTAATTCTGTCTGTAACTTGTAGAAAAATGGACTTGAACTGAACTCAGTTTCTGGTTCAGAATGCTGAAATTATACCTGTTAGGAGAAAATCCACCATAAATCACATATGTCAACTGAGCTTATGAAAATTGGTCAGTGAAAGGAAAACACCCATATCTACAACTTTCGTGAAGGGACCAGACACCAATTCTGACTGTAGATAGGCTAAAAGTGATATTCTTTCTGCTATAACAGTTTTGACAGATTCATATGCTAATTTTGCTTAGTACTTATCATGGTGTAGTTTTGTTTGAAGTTAAGTTTGTTTGTGCTAATCATGTTCTCAATGACATGCTCTTGATACATGTAGTTATGCAGGTGGTTCATGAAATATTCGTTATGTCAATAATATTTAAGTTCAATTTGTTTATGCTTTCACATTAGTATGTTCATAACGATGAGTTTGTGATAATATTCCATGCAATTCTTTAATTGAGACGATGATGATGATGATGATGATGATGACATTGTTAAAAGTTGGTTAAAGCGGTATTCAAGTCCGCTAGATGATTCGTTGACAAACGAAGTAATATCTTGAAAACTAAGAGTGAGAATGAGGAATGTATCAGTCCTCCTAAAGGAGGGTGACACGGGTTTGGGGGAAAACGGGTAAACTTTAGGAGTTAAGGAGCGGACGTATGAATTATGATTTCTCGTCCGATGTGTTACACCCAGAAGGGGAGTTGGAGAGGGCTAGAGAGGCCGGTGGTGTGCCCGTGTCGCACCATAACGGTAATTGATGGTTTCCTCCGTTTGTCCGACAGAAAAACCGAGCTGGTCTCGCTCCAGTACCTTGCCCCGTTCGGGTACGGAGTTGCGAGAGGCCCCCTCCGGTGCTGGTGTTGCTGGTTGGGGTACCACTTTTTCACCCACCCTGGGTGAAGTCCGCCTCCTTAACGTTCTACGGTTTACACGGGTTCCAAATATGCGAATCAACAACTTATAGTAGTTGTCTTTAATTTATAAATGTTGTTATCTCATGTCTCCTTATTTTTGTTTACTTTAATGCTATTGTCCCATGGTAACATGTTCTTACGCTTCCTTTCAATATCTGCATTTCATAATATGGTTTCATATGCATGTTTTGCACGTTCTCATAACTAGGTTCGCATGTTGAAATGTGATTACTTTTACGCAACATGAACCTTACTTGTTAGACTACCCTCCCTAGATAGACAAACCAATTCTAAAACTGGGTCCTACTAGAGTGTTAGGAGTTTCTACTGGGTCACGCGTTGACGTGTTCCCGTTGACTTTCAGGTCATGTGAGTTGGAGGGTGGAGATAGCTGCTGGAGATAGCTGCTGGAGATTCGGAGTTAGTGATCAGTTGTAGTATTGGGTGGTGAGGGGTATGATGAGAGACTTGTACTTTTGGTGTTTCTTTTCGGGTGGACCTTTGTACTTAGAGTCGTGAAAATGAAGATGTTGGTGTATGTATAAGATGTATCAATGTATCAATAAAATGGAATATTGTACTTTTGTTATTTTCTCAGTGTTTTTATCTGTGATGGAGTTTTACTTGTACTTCCCAGCACGTGCGTAGTACCTGCAGCATTCTTTTGTTCTCTTCCTTTCTCTCTTTCTCCGTAACACTCGTTGATCTAGGAATACTTGGGACGGATTCGTACTTCCCGGGTATCCTGGAGAGCGGGTCGTTACATGGATTCTCGTTCCTTTAGTCAACTAAGTTTTCTTGTGTTTTATGAGTTTTTGGTAGGTATGTCAATGAGATGCCCCTTCTGTGATTAGTTTTCCTTCGATTATATGTTGGCATCAAATTGAATATACATCTCATCTTTAGACTCTCATAATAGTTTTAGTACTTATTTAGCACGATTGTTGTTGTTATTCTACTCCCACCTTTTGAATAATGCCATTTGGGGAGAGAAATAAACAGATCATAATTATGTGCTAAGTAAATTCTAATTCTAAACTTGAATCTAAGATTAAAGTTGCCTTAGATTCAGGGGAGTAAGATATAATGAATTTGGATTTTAAAATCCTAGTTTCAATATTTCATGAAAATCATTACATTCATGGGTTTTTCTCATATTATCCCTTAAATTATGCGTAATTTGATATTAGTCCCTTAATTCTTCGTATTTTGATTATAATCCCTCAAATCTTAAGCCGTTGACCTAAATAGTCCCACATCCTATATTGTGTTAAATAGTTAGATTAATTAATGATTAATTAACAATTAGTGTTAATTAATTAAGAATTAAGCCCTAATGGGAGGGAGGCGGGGGGCGGAGGTGGGGGAGGCGGAGGTGGGAGGGGGAGGCGATCCTCCTCCTCCCCGCCGCTCTCCCCCTCCCCTTCCCCCTTCACCCCCTCCTCCTCTCACTCATCCCCCTTCATCCCCGCTGTCGCTCCCCTTCCTCCTCCCCGTTCATCTCCCACCTCCCCCTCATCCTCCCCATCCCCCCTCCTTCCTGTCATTGATCCCCTCTCCCCTCCTCCTCCCTATCACCCCCTCCTCCCCGCCGATCTCACCTGCCACCTCCCCCTTCATCCCCCTCCTCCCCGCCGCTGCTCTCCGCCTCCGCCTCCCCCTTCATCCCACTCCTCCCCCTCCTCCCCGCCACCGGGAGAGCTCTCCCCCCCCACCGCCTCATCCCCCTCCTCCCCCTCCTCCCCGCGACTGATCCCCCCTCCTCCCCATAACCCCCCTCCCCCGTCGATCTTCCCCCTCCTCCACGCCGTCGATCCCCCCTCCCCCTCATCCCCTCTCCTCACGGCCGCCGCCCCTCCTCCTCCTCCTCCTCATCACTGTCACTGCCGCCATGGACATGTCAGCACTAACAGCCACACCAGCATTAACGAAGTTTTTAACAGAAAATTAGAGTGGGAGACTATTTTGGTTATAGTTAATGATTTGAGGGATTAAACTCAACATTCGAATATTTAGGGACTAATATCAAATTATGCAAGATTTAAGGGACTAATATGAAAAAAACCCTACATTCATTCATATCTTACATACTTGCTTCATTTGATCAATAGATGCCCTTATATTCATTGACTAACTTGATTGACATCTATGTAGGGGGAGTAAGTTTTCTATAAGCATAATTATTTATCTTTTTATTTATGTTGTTGTGAGTCGGGGGATGCTTTTAGCCTCCCAACCACTTATCCACCCATTACTCCACCACACTTATGAGTGGTGGAGACTTTTGGTATCCAAGGCTCTTGGAATACCCATATGATTTTATAAATATACTACCATGGCTAGTTGCCATGGTTAATCTTTTTCAACAATCCTCCAACACGTTATCAGCACTTTTGCTCCTCTTTTTTTGAGTTTTTCTACCCTCAAAAATCCATCCCCTAATTTGTTACGCTCTTCTAATTTGTTACGCGCAAAGGAATCTCTGTTTGCGGCTGTACGTTGCGGCGTTCCTCTTGGGCGTATTCGGAGAGTGGAATTTTCTCTCTATGGATCTTTTAGTTTTTCGATCTTCCCTAGATTTTTAATCTAGAGGTAATATCCGTTGATCCCGTAGATAGCTATAAACAAATTTTTCACTTAGCTATGATTTTTTACAACCTATTTTGGGCTTGTTTCAAATCTGCTATATACCATATCAGAATATTGATAATATACAAAATAAAATAAAATAAAAATTATTTTCTGTCTGCTACCCCCGAATGGGGTTTTACCGTGGCCGCCGTCGCCCCCCTAGTCGGCGGGGCCTCCGTCGCAGTTCCCCCCTTGGCGGAGGGGATCCCTGTCCCGCGCCCCCCCATCGACGGGGAGGCCTCCGGTGCCTGATCACTCCTTATTTTACACCCTTTTCCCGCATGTTTGCATGCCATTTTGATCGCCCAAATCATGTTTTTCACGATATATCGACGATATTGCGATGCTTTTCACGATTTGTTGTTTTTGTCGCATTTCAGGTGATTTGGCGCGATTAGGAGTGATCTCGAGATGCGCATAATCTAGACGGCCACCGACGACCTCCCCGAGGGGTATTTTGCTGTTGGAGAGGAGCGGAAGAAGAATGGACGTCGCAGGAGCGACGAGGAGGCCAAAACAATCAGATTGGGCATTTTTTGTGTCCCACTCGGCCGAGTGGAGGAGCCACTCGGCCGACCAGCGAGACACTGCTCAACCGACCCGTTCAGACACGATTTCCATGTGTACTCGGCCGAGCGACGGAGACCACATCGGCCGAGTGACGATACCACGTCCGCCCGAGTGGCGCCCAGACGAAGCCCCTTCAAAATGTCGAAGTTTCTGTTTTTCGGCCACCTGAGCTTCAGAAGACCCACTCGGCCGAGTGGTAAATCCCGTCCGCCCGAGTGAAGTGAAGCCATCGGCCGAGTGACGACAACTCACTCGGCCGAGCCGCCCCCGAACTGAAGACCCCTGAAGCCCACGACTTACTGGAAAATGACAGGGTTTTCACTCGGCCGAGCGACTTTTGTCACTCGGCCGAGTGCGATGCGCTGCCTGTAGCGAAATTTGCGGAAAACAGGCTGTGCAGGGGCGTTTTGGTCAGGATTTTTAGACGATTTTTGGGGCTATTTAAGCTCTGTTTTTACCCTAGTTTTGGGGGCTATCTCTCAGATTTTTTGCAGCTTTTTGAGTCTACTTTTTAGCTTTATTAATTGTGATTGGAGAAGAGAAAAACTTGGATTTTTGTTGGATTAATTGAAGATCTACATTGGTTTGCATTTCTCTTCCCCAAAAACTCTATTTTTATTGTTTATATCATTGTTGTGATGAATTCCATTGCCTATTTCATTGATTATTTTTGTGCTATCGCTATGATTTGTGAGTAGTCTCCACGTCTCGGGGCGTGGGGATGAACCCTACAAGCCCTATTTCCTATTTGTGTTGAATTGGTAGAAATTGAGCTAGGATTGTTATTAGGGATTAGATTGGGATTGAATTACTACGGATAGCTAGGTATTCATATCAATTGGGATTTGCAAGAGATTGGATCCCAATTTGATAGGAAGCCCTAGAAATCCGAATTGGGTTGGAGTCGGATTTTCAAAGTATCGGTTTGCAAGAGATTGGACCGATACTAGGACCTCCGGTTGCAATTCCGTGCCGATACCCGTTTGCAAGAGATTGGACGGGTAGGAACTATCCTAATCTAGATTGTGGACCGAGTTTGCAAGAGATTGGGCTCGGTGCGCAATTGGACGATGATGTTGATCCTAATGCTAGCTTCCCTAGGCTAGGGTTTGCAAGAGATTGGACCCAAACCTAGGATAGCTATAGACCGGCAACAGCGCGAGAGCGTGAGCTTGGTTCCACATTTAGTTGCAACTAGTTCATCCAAATTCTCATTCTAGCGATTTCGATACCGGTGAACCACATTTATGAAATACGGTGAGTAGTGGGGATTCCCCTTTCCCTAGACGTTCTTTATTTGATTTGATATTTCGCAAATTTGTCTGACGATTGTGACAGGATCGCCCAAGGCAATTATCTCTGTTCCTAAATAGCCAGGTTGATCAGGAGCAAGCACGGTCATTCGTCCTCCCTGTGTTCGATACCCGCTCGCCACCATACCGTGCGCTTGCGGTAAAACTACAACCGTCGTCCCGGGACGTGTATCCAGGGCGCGATCAAGTTTTTGGCGCCGTTGCCGGGGAGGCGATTGCGTTTGATTCATTTTCACCCTAGCTATTCTTTTTCCCTTTTTTTTATTTTCATTATTTCTATTTCTTATTTCTTGTCTAACCCTTCCACGGTACTAATCATTTCTTTGAAACTCTGTTTCCTCTGTGCATGAACACGAGATCTACGGCGGACCCAGAAGACTTATTATTTGATCCCGAGATCGAACGTACCGCGCGGAGACTTAGAGCGGAAAAGAGACAAGATCCGGAAGGGAGGTATATGACCAACCCGGAAACTCCTGAAGAATTGGCGGCAAGGATGGCAAGGATAATCTCGATTCGAGATAGGCTTCGGCCTAAGACTTCTTCTACCACCTCGTCCATTGCCATGCCGGGGTTGGCGGCCGACAAGAACTTCGAGCTAAAGACTGGATTGGTGGTTTTGATGCAACAAGACCCATTTCATGGGAACGCACATGAGAACCCCCACTACCACATCCAACTATTCTTGTCAAAGTGCGCCACATTCCAGATGCCGGGGGTCTCCAATGATGCTATCAGACTGCGTCTCTTCCCCTTCACGCTTAAGGACAAGGCACTCTATTGGTTGAGGACGCAGGCTGACGGAGTCTTCACCACTTGGGACGAGTTGGCGAGTGCATTTATTGACAAATTTTATCCGCCATCCAAGACGGTGAAGATCCGGAGCGCTCTCATGTCCTTCAAGCAAGGACCACAGGAGACGCTCTATGAAGCTTGGGAGCGATTTAAGGATTTGCAGCACCAATGCCCGCACCACAGTATAGAGGACTGGGAGCTAGTTCATAGCTTCTACAACGGTCTCCAACCGGGGAACAAACAAATTATTGATGCCGCGGCGAATGGTGAAATCTTGTCAAAGACTCCCGAGGAAGCTACGGCCCTAATTGAGGAGATGGCCTCAAATAACCAACAATGGGGCGATGAGCGAGGACACTCCACATCCTCCTTAAAGCCAACTAGCATCTACGAGGCAAAGGCCGTAGCGGAACTCACGAGCAAATTTGATTCTCTCCACAAGGTGGTGGAGAGATTGGAGAAGTTCATCACGGAGCCCCAGGGAGCACCTTCCACCTCCGCGCCGACCAACCAAATGTGTGATTGGCAAGGCCAATCTCAAGTCATGTACTCGGGAGGAGAGCAAGGAGAAGGATCCATGGAGCAAATACAGTATGTTGCGGTGAACCAAGGCTATTGGTCCAATCCGGCCGCAAGAAATCATCCGGGATTCTCCTACGCCAACAATGAAGGAGCTTTGAACCCGCCACCACCACCACCTCAACAAGCTCGACCACCACCACCCCAACAACAATACTATCCGCCGAGGGGGCCTCCACAACAAAACTTTCAACCGAAGCAACAAGTTCCACCATATAGGCCTCCCGGATACAACCAAGGGTGGAGGAATCAAAATCAAAACCCTCCACAAGCTCCACAACGATCCGACTTCGAAACTAGAGTGGAGGCGTTCATGGTTGAGCAAAATAAGGTGAATGCTACTTTGAAGGCGGGGCAAGACTCCCTTAACACCGTAGTGGCTCAAATTTCGGAGCAATTGGCGTTGCTCAATCGGAACACTCAAAGATTGCCGGCGCAACCGGAGCAAAACCCACGGGGCAACACGGGCCACATCAATGCCGTGGTTGCCGTCACTACTAGAGGCGGGAAGGACACCACCCCCGCCATGATTCCTATTGAGGAGGCCGTGGAGGAAAGCTTGGAGCCGGGTGAGCCGGTAGTTGAGGTTGATAAGGAGAAGGAGCCACAAGACAAGGAGAAATCTAGGGCGGAGCGATTAATTGAGGAAAGGCGCTTCATGCCACCGGTCCCTTTCCCCCAAAGGCTCGCTAGAGCGAAAATGGAAAAGAGGCTAGCAAAATTTCTCGAGTACCTAAGAGGAGTTAGCCTTAACATCCCCTTCCTTGACGCCATCGTCGAGATCCCCACGTACGCTAAATTTTTGAAGGACTTGATCTCGGGGAGGAAAAGGAAGGAGAAGATCATGCTAGCCGAGAAGGGCTCTTGGTTCACCAAGAGAGAGAAGGAACCGGCAAAATTCAAAGATCCGGGGAGTTTTCGGATTCCTTGCACCTTGGGCGGCGTGCCTCTTCAAAAGGCGTTGGTCGATCTTGGGGCTAGTGTGAGTCTCATGCCCCTCTCCATGTTCTTAAAGCTTAACACCGGGACAAAGTTGAAACCCACCGACATGCGCATCCAATTAGCCGATGGACGGATAACAAGGCCGGTGGGGATTGCCGAAGACATCCCACTTCAAGTCCCGGGTGGAATATGCTTGCCATGTGACTTCGTCATCATGGACGTTAAGGAGGAGGGAGACACCTCATTGATACTTGGACGCCCCTTCCTCGCCACCGCCGGAGTCATCGTCGACGTGCGCGAAGGCACACTTACTTTAAACGTCGGCAACATCGAGGTGGAGCTCCACATTCCTAAGGCAATGAAACACATGCCTTACCACGAGGAGCTTGATTACATGGACCTCCTTGATGAGGTGATAGAGGAGGCGATTCCTCACTCAATTGGTGCCCTTTTTGATGAAGAATTTGATGAAGGCCCGGATTTAGGCCAAGATGAAAAGATTGAAGGCGATTCCCCCGACTTCTCCGCTGATGAAGACGAAGGCGACGCTGATGTCGCGAGGATTCGAGAGCTCTGCAAGCTCTCGAAATTAAAGTCTCCAAAGAAAGCTCCGCCGGCACGGAAATCGGCATCGCCGGTTAAGCCGTTGACCGGGGCAAATGCTAGCTTGGGGGAGCCTCCCCCCAACACTATTCGAGATAGGAGACCACCGCGGGAGAACGCTACGCCGCCACGTTCGAATCCAAGCGCGCTCCCCGGCAAGTTTGACGGGTGCATCTCATATGCACCAAACATCCCGCATTGATTGAAAATTATAGGGGGTCAAGCTCACGACCTAAAACGAGCGCTTGTCGGGAGGCAACCCGACGGTTTTTGCTTTATTTTTACTTTTTCTTTATTTTCGTTTTAGAAATTTTTAGTATTTTGAGTCATCCGACCAAAAATTTCGTGATAACGGGTCCGAATTTTCTTGACAGGAGAGGAGATAGGTAGATCCGTCATGAGGAGGATGAACGAGACGACGAGGAGCGCCCCAAGAAGGCGCTCGACGCTCAAGAGGAGGAGGAAATCGACTGGAGAAAGAAAGACGGAGTTTAGAGCCAAAACGAAGATAAACAGCAGAAATTAAGGCTCACTCGGCCGAGTATACTAGTCGCTCGGCCGAGTACACAAGTTCGTCCGGCCGAGCCGCTCACGAACGAGGGAAGTCTGCTGAACCTAACTCTCTGTTTATTTTCTTGATTTCGATATAACTGCTACTCGGCCGAGTATATATATTCACTCGGCCGAGTAAAACGGATACCCTCCTAGGGCGAGTCATGCCGAGTAGCTTGAGTCACTCGGCCGAATGGACTTACTCCACTCGGCCGAGGCTGGCAAAGCCACTCGGCCGAAGCGATATCGGGGAGAAAATTTCTATTGCCTCGCTCGGCCGAGTGACCACGTCACTCGGCCGAGTCGTAACTTTCTATTATATAAGTGACGAAGGGGGCGCGGATTTCGAAATCGAAAATTCCCAAATCCGCCCGCGCCCCCTCGCCTACCCTCGCCCAAACTCGCTTCGTTCTCACCCCCACTCGCCCGACCAAGCCCGCGCGCGCCGCCGCTCGGCCTGCCACCGCCGGCCGACCGTCGCCGGACCCCGCCCGAGTCGCCGCCGGCAGCCCCGTCTCCGATCACCTCCGGTTCGCTTATTTTCACCGTTTTCTCCTCTTTTCGTGTATTTTTTGAGGATCCATGTGCTAAACGCCCCCTAACCCAAATCAATTTCTATATCTATCCATTATACCCCTATTGCTCCATACATTTTGATTATTACTCGCTGATATCGCTTTTTCACGCGCAGGTTGTTTATTGGAGCTTAGGGGAGGCCAGGGGAGCTCCTACGGGCTGTTTCGGACTTCGTGGAGGCGCGGACTTCGCACGCTTCCACCGCTTAGCACTCGCGGCGTGTTTTGGTACACTCTTTCCACTCTTTTTGCACACGCCGCACTTTTTCACTTTTCGGCGCGCTCGGGGCCGATATGCCGCCCCGGACACGGCCTCGGACGAGGAGACCTTTCGCTAAGCGGAAGAGGTCGGATGACACCGGCCCCGCCCACGAGGCGGAAGAGTCTCCTCCTCCTTCCCCCACACACGCCGTCCACCCAGCACAGCCTGCAGGCCCCGCACACCCCGCACAGCCTGCAGTGCACCCACAGCCCGCACAGCCTCTCCCCGCCGATCCACAGCCACCACCACCGGCTCCACTGGTCGGGCCGCTCGGGATTACGTTCCGAGACGATGCACACCGCGTCGTCTTCGACCGTATCTCCCAGCGCTCGATCGTACCCTCCAGGTTTGCACACCTCGCTGACCTAGGACGCCTGGGGGTACTTGAGGGGATGCTCACGTTGTACGACAACGTGGGCTGGCGAGATTTTTTCCAGGTGTCGGCGGATACTTTTACCCGTCCGACACTTGAGGTTTTGAGTTCGATCGCCCGGACCGATGAGGGATGCTCATTCCGGTTCATGGATCGAGAGTGCCAGGTCACTCTCGATATGATGAGAGCGTTTTTCTCTTGGCCCGCAGTCCCCGGAGCCGATCGCGGTTATGGCCCCACACATATCCCCCCACCCTCTTTCGACGCCGGTGCCTTCTGGGCCCGGATTACAGGCCACCACGCCGCCTTTGACCCTAGTAGGGCCAAGGCCTCAGCCATTGTCCACCCCTGCCTACGTATTGCCCAGCGCCTTATGGCGACCACCTTTCTGGCCAGATATGAGCCGGGCACGATGTCTACGCCAGAGCTCTACATGCTCTATGAGATGACACGTCCCAGAGCTCTATCTAGGGATGGACATGAGCTTGTCCCCGCCGTCGTGATCGACATTGCGGCTTGGTTTCTAGACCGTATCATTGTGTCGGTGGGCGCTCGCTCACCGATATGCTGCGGCGGCCTGATTACCCTGCTGGCTCTTATGACCGGCGAGGACTTCCCCGACGACTTGCGACGCGTCCCGGGCCCCACCTCTTTGTCGATAGACGTTATGGCCCGGATGAAGATGCTTCGTCCGCATGGTGAGCGTCACTGGGTCTGGTTGCACGGCCCCTATGGGGCCGATTACATGATTCTCCCGAGCCCTGCTCGGACTCTGATTGCACCAGCCCACGTTGACTAGATTCCGGCGATGGATGTCCTCATCCCCGCCGCCTACGTGCTCGAGGCCGAGGAGGCCGAGCAGGCCCACGCTGCCCACGCTGCCCAGGCTGCCCCCGCAGACCCTGCTGCACACCCTGCCGAGCCTGCTGCCGACCCTATCGACCCTGTGGCCCCTCAGCCTGTTCCTGACATTTCTGCTGCTCCTGACACTTCTGTCCCCACCTCTGCCAGTGTCGAGAGTACTTTGGCTGAGCCCACTTCCACCACTGTCACCACTTCCGAGGCTGTCACCACCACTCCCACTTCCGCCTCCGGCCCTTTGTCCGTGGAGCCTCTTTCCTCAGCACTCCCCGAGCGCCCACCGACCTTTGCCGAGAGTGGAGAGCCCTCGTTTGCCGCGGTCGTGGAGACCATGGCTAGCATGATCTCTGCTGGGATTGCGCCTTTTGGTCCACACACTTCCACCCCAGCGGGAGATTCCTCTGTCTCCACAGCCGCCGTATTCTCCGAGAGCGTCGTGGCGTCTGTCCACACTTCTGGGCCACTGACCTCTCTTGCCACCTCGTTGCCACCTTTGCACGCTTCTTTCGCTGCCGCTGCCTCCACTTCTCACCGCCCGCCCCGGCCTCACACCGAGGCCCGGCCCACATTTCCAGGCGCGGCACCCTTCGTCCCCTTCCCTGCTGAGCCCGTTACATACTCCACTCGCGTACGCCAGCCTCGCCCTTCGCAGCCCCGACAGGTGCGTCCCTCTGCACCACCCCCGTCCGACACTGTACTGCAGAGCATACGTGCTCTTAAGGTGGCGGTGAGTGGTCTTAGAGGAGACCTTAGGACCCTGTCCTCCACCGTCTCTGCGATGGCTGGACGCTTTGACCTGATCCCTCAGATCCACTACTGCCTGACACAGATCTTAGAGCGTCTTCCGCGCGTACCCCCGCCCACCCAGCAGGTTCCCACACACACTTCCACACACACTAGACCTGCTTCCACTTACACCCTCACCCCAGCTCAGCAGCCCACACCACCACCACCTCCTCCTCCGCCTCAGGACGGAGACGGCGCAGCACCACCTTCCTAGGCACCCTTGATGCCATCGATTCCGTTTGCCGTTGTGCTGCCCGTTTCTGCTGGGTCCTGATGTCTTTTTGTCCACCCCCCCTCCCCTCACTTATTTTGGGTTTCTCATTTTACCGTATCTCTATATATCTTTTTTGGGAGAGAGGGAGAGCTTTTCGGTGACACATATATACTCGTATCACTCATATCTGTGCATGCATCATATCCGCATCATATTTTCACTTCTTTATTTTTCCTTTTATTATCTTTTTTCTTTCCATCATGCATGCATCCTCACTTGCACCTCTCATTACTTGTCTCTCTGTGTGCCACACTTTGCACATTGAGGACACTGTGCCGTTTAGCTTGGGGGAGTGAGTCCTCACTTTCTTTTTCGTTTAGCCACCTTTATTTTCAGTTTTTCACACCGTTTTTCACTTTTGCACCTATTTTTCATTATTTTTCCTTTATCTTGCCATGCATCACGTTTTTCTTATTTTCCTGTGTGCCGCATTGCATAGTTCTATTTTCCTTTTATCTTTACTTCTTTCCTTTTTCATCTCATGCTAGAGATGAATTTTCTGTGATGATGTCTACGTGGAGTTAGCTTATTCTATATGCATGCTATATTTGTCATGTCTTAGGTTTTATTTCTGATATCATATGCTATGACTTGCTTTGCATTTAGAAATAGTAACCCACACTTTTTCCACATGAAAATGGATGAAGTTTTATTATTAGCTGAGCCTGAATATTTATATGTATGCTATCACAGAAAACACACCAAGATTCACGCATTGAATGCCTATATCTGGAGTACTGATTTCTTTTCCTATATCACTTCTATATGCATGAATTGTACACTTCACTTCAGGATGATTGAATGATGTTAGCTATGATATATCTGGATTAGTTAGCTTTTTTGTGATCGAAACTGAGTAGATTAGATTACCCTGCTGAAGTTGTCGTGCATGTCTTATAGAGTGAACTGAGAGTTACATTTATTTCTTTCTCCACAAATCTTGAACATCATTTCTCTACTTTTAAAATCATTGGTGAATCCCCCCCTTAGTGATTCTATCTTTATGGCATTTCCCCCACTATTAATTCCTAGCTCCAAGTTTCTTATTCTAAAAAAAATGAGAGAAGAATAAAAGAGAGAAAAACATTCTTGTATATCATTACCTCTCTCTGAGTTGGGATCATTGTGTATATATTGCTTATTGCAAAGAAAAAAAAAAGAAAGAAAAAAAAAGAGAAAAGAAATGGAGGAAAAATCCTCAATAAAATATCCCATCCCACTTTCTCTCTTCTTTCTCTTCTTTGCTTTTTGGAGCTATATGTATGAAAAATGGGGATTTAAATATTTTTTGTGCCACCACGCTTATAGATAAGCTTGGGGGAGGGGATCCATTGATGTGTGAGAGAGTGACTACTTGACATTGCACGACAACCTAGGCTAAGTAATATTCTATACTCGGTGAGATTGTTTCTAGCTTCACGAAATCCAGAAATCTAAGCCTAGCGTTCATTTCATGAAATCCAAACTTTTCCATTCTCTCTATTCTATAGTGTGATACTCTTATACTCCAGATAGAAAGCGTTCAATTGAAAAGTGTGTGGTCTGTGATTTGTATACCGCTTTAAATGATTCAGACGATGTTGATTTTAAAATCATTCCGTTTTTCATGATTATATCGTTGTTCGTGGGATTTCTATTTCTATTTGCACTATTATACTATGATATCAAAATAAGATTCTTTGACATGTATTTCTCATTCGGTGCATGCTATAAGAGTAAGTGAAACCCACGTCCTGAGAAAATGATCTAGCATCCTTCCTCTTCGCTTCTTTCTTTCTTTATTTTCATTTCGTTTTCATTCTTCTTCGTTTTTCTTTTTTTCTCGTTTTTTTTCGCCGTTTTCTTTTTCCGAATCCACCGGGTTCGCCTTTTACTTATCTTCCTCGAGGACGAGTAAGAGGCAAGCTTGGGGGATTTTGATCACTCCTTATTTTACACCCTTTTCCCGCATGTTTGCATGCCATTTTGATCGCCCAAATCATGTTTTTCACGATATATCGACGATATTGCGATGCTTTTCACGATTTGTTGTTTTTGTCGCATTTCAGGTGATTTGGCGCGATTAGGAGTGATCTCGAGATGCGCATAATCTAGACGGCCACCGACGACCTCCCCGAGGGGTATTTTGCTGTTGGAGAGGAGCGGAAGAAGAATGGACGTCGCAGGAGCGACGAGGAGGCCAAAACAATCAGATTGGGCATTTTTTGTGTCCCACTAGGCCGAGTGGAGGAGCCACTCGGCCGACCAGCGAGACACTGCTCGGCCGACCCGTTCAGACACGATTTCCATGTGTACTCGGCCGAGCGACGGAGACCACATCGGCCGAGTGACGATACCACGTCCGCCCGAGTGGCGCCCAGACGAAGCCCCTTCAAAATGTCGAAGTTTCTGTTTTTCGGCCACCTGAGCTTCAGAAGACCCACTCGGCCGAGTGGTAAATCCCGTCCACCCGAGTGAAGTGAAGCCATCGGCCGAGTGACGACAACTCACTCGGCCGAGCCGCCCCCGAACTGAAGACCCCTGAAGCCCACGACTTACTGGAAAATGACAGGGTTTTCACTCGGCCGAGCGACTTTTGTCACTCGGCCGAGTGCGATGCGCTGCCTGTAGCGAAATTTGCGGAAAACAGGCTGTGCAGGGGCGTTTTGGTCAGGATTTTTAGACGATTTTTGGGGCTATTTAAGCTCTGTTTTTACCCTAGTTTTGGGGGCTATCTCTCAGATTTTTTGCAGCTTTTTGAGTCTACTTTTTAGCTTTATTAATTGTGATTGGAGAAGAGAAAAACTTGGATTTTTGTTGGATTAATTGAAGATCTACATTGGTTTGCATTTCTCTTCCCCAAAAACTCTATTTTTATTGTTTATATCATTGTTGTGATGAATTCCATTGCCTATTTCATTGATTATTTTTGTGCTATTGCTATGATTTGTGAGTAGTCTCCACGTCTCGGGGCGTGGGGATGAACCCTACAAGCCCTATTTCCTATTTGTGTTGAATTGGTAGAAATTGAGCTAGGATTGTTATTAGGGATTAGATTGGGATTGAATTACTACGGATAGCTAGGTATTCATATCAATTGGGATTTGCAAGAGATTGGATCCCAATTTGATAGGAAGCCCTAGAAATCCGAATTGGGTTGGAGTCGGATTTTCGAAGTATCGGTTTGCAAGAGATTGGACCGATACTAGGACCTCCGGTTGCAATTCCGTGCCGATACCCGTTTGCAAGAGATTGGACGGGTAGGAACTATCCTAATCTAGATTGTGGACCGAGTTTGCAAGAGATTGGGCTCGGTGCGCAATTGGACGATGATGTTGATCCTAATGCTAGCTTCCCTAGGCTAGGGTTTGCAAGAGATTGGACCCAAACCTAGGATAGCTATAGACCGGCAACAGCGCGAGAGCGTGAGCTTGGTTCCACATTTAGTTGCAACTAGTTCATCCAAATTCTCATTCTAGCGATTTCGATACCGGTGAACCACATTTATGAAATACGGTGAGTAGTGGGGATTCCCCTTTCCCTAGACGTTCTTTATTTGATTTGATATTTCGCAAATTTGTCTGACGATTGTGACAGGATCGCCCAAGGCAATTATCTCTGTTCCTAAATAGCCAGGTTGATCAGGAGCAAGCACGGTCATTCGTCCTCCCTGTGTTCGATACCCGCTCGCCACCATACCGTGCGCTTGCGGTAAAACTACAACCGTCGTACCGGGACGTGTATCCGGGGCGCGATCAGTGCCGTTCCCCCCTTGGCGGGGGGATCCCTGTCCCACAACCCCCCCCCCCCCCCTTGACGGGGGGCCTCCGGCGCCGTTCCCCCCCTGGCGGGGGGGATCTCTGTCCCGCGCCCCCCATCGACGGGGGGGCCTCATCGTCCCTGCCCCCCAGTAGGGGGGCTTTCGGTGCCAATCCCCCCAGGCGGGAGGGATCTCTGTCTGTCCCCCCCATCGACGGGGGGGGGCCTTCTGGTCACCTCCCCCCCCCCGTCAGGGGGCCCTCCTCTGGCACCCCCCATGTGGGGAGGTGTTGCATTCGACGATCCCCCCCAGACGGGGGGGCCCTTCCGGCGTTTCCTTGTGTAACTCCCTGTAAAAGGGATTTTAGGGACAGACTTAGGGTTTGGGATTTTTGGCATTCCACAGCCCAAAAACGGGCGGAAGGGCACTATTCTGTTTATTTTAAATAAATTAGATAACTTATTTGTTGGGCCTGCAGCCCATTTGTAACCTTTTTAATAGATTCTATGGGCATGCAGCCCCATTTACTTAATTATTTTTTGCCTACCAAAAACGGGCCTGAAGCCCGGTATTTCCAATTGCAATCTACAATGTGTTAATTAAAATTTTGATACTGGGCTTGCAGCCCAAATGTTAACAATATTTTAATTTGACTCATTTGGTCCAGAAGCCAAGTAAATTCTATTGCAATAATTAATTTATTAATTTTTGGCAAATGGGCCTGCAGCCCAAATGTTAATAATACATTAAATTGATTAATATTTTTGGGCCTGCAACACCCATTCAAACTATTAATTTATTTTAATTCCTTGTCATGGGCCAGTCGCCCAGTCTTTCATATTGCTAAATTTATAACACTATTGCATTATTATTAAATTATGGAATATTAGGTTTTTTTCAAAATATAATTATCTTAAGGATCCTGCGACCGCTTTGTCGTTAGTAAACTAACCTAACGGTGTATGACGTCGCCCCGTGGTCCGAGAGATTATTATATTTTCTAGCCTATTTTTCCATTTAATATATACATGTGTTATATACATGCGTGGTTATTTCTTTTGTGCCTGTAGCATTTATAAACTGCGTGGATGTTTGTATAAGCTAAAATGTGATTTTTGGGATCGGCCAATTTGATACCCTTTATATTCCTTGCAATTTTATTTTCTTTTTAATAGAATTTGTAAGTGAGGATTATATGTATTTATTCCAAAGACCGGTGTACCGACAACTGAAGACAGAGGCGTAAATTGGAAAATATAGGGACCCATTCTGGGTTTCAAAATTGTATTTTTCTTTTGTTTACGGACTGTATATTCGGTCTTTGGACCTTGTATTTATTTGGGTATCTGGCCGATCCCCACATTTTACTTATTTTAGTTTTTAATGCGTGAATTTCAATTTTAATTAATTCATGCTTATTTTAAATTGCGTAGATAAAATGGCAAAATTGGCAAGCGTCGATTTCAAAGTCCTTGAATTTACAGGGAAAAATTACCTGAGTTGGCGAGTGGACCTGAAGTTCCACTTGCGTTCGATGGCCCTCCTTGGGTCCATTTTGGCTCCTTCATCGGCCCCAGCAGCGGCCGATGCTTCTGCTACATCTAGGAGCAGTACTCCTACCACTGTCTCCGATGTAGATAAGGCAAAAGCCATAATCTACATTAGGAAACATATAGATTGGACCTTAAAGGCCGAATACTTAACGGTAGAGGACCCAAAGGAACTGTGGACAGCGCTGGAGGCACGGTATAAACATCAAATTGATGTTATATTACCGCGTGCCAGTTATGAGTGGAAAAACCTCAGACTTCAGGACTATAAGTCCGTCGCTGAGTATAATTCTGCACTTCATAATATCACCTCACGCCTGCAGTTGTGCGGTGAAGAAGTGACAGAACAACGCATGTTGTAAAAGACATTTACCTCATTTCACGAAAAAGATGCAATCCTCATGCAGCAGTATCGTGAACGCAACTTCACGAAATTCTCTGATATGATCTCATGCTTACTTAGGGCAGAGAAGAATCGAGACTTACTGCTCGCCACTCATAATTTACGTCCAGCTGGCACTGTCCCTATCCCTGAAGCCCACCACGTTTCTCCCCAGAAGTGGAAAAACAAGAAGAAGGCTAAAACAACAAAGGGAAAGCTGTAATGAAGCAACCAAGAGGTGCAGCTCCCCAGACAAACAAAAACAATAAGGGAAAGAGAAACTTCACATGGAAGCGAAAGAACACCGACCAAGTGTCACTTCCTAAGAAGAACTGGGAGGATAAATGCCATAGATACAACATGACTGGCCATTGGTCCAGAAACTGCCGCACTCCTCGCCACCTCCAGGATCTATACCAGGCGAGCCAGAAGTCTCTACCTGAAACAAACTTGGCGGCTGTTCAGCCGCCAACGATGTTTACTGCAAAAGACTTCGAGAACGACGACCTGCTCGATTGAGCATCATCCTTTATCTATGCATTTAAAATTCGATGTATCTTCATATTTTATTTGCTTTAGTACGAACTTTTATTTTTGAATGTCGTCTACATTTTACTCAAATAAAATTTTGTTTTTGCTTATATATATGAAGTATGAGTGCCTAGTGGACAGTGCCTCGACGCACACAATCCTTCGCGAACATTGCTATTTTAATAGCATAAATAAATATGACGGTCCTGTTATCACAATTTCAGGACTGTCCCAAATAATCGAAGGATCTGGTGAAGCAATTATATTGCTCCCAAATAACACAAGACTTCAAATAAAAAATGCATTATTCTCTCCTAAATCAAATAGGAATCTCGTAAGTTTCAAGGACTTCCGTTTAAACGGATATCACTTAGAAACCAGAGATGAAAATAAGGTTGAATATCTGTATGTAACTCGTCAAAAAGATGACCAGAAGATCATCTGCGAGCGATTCAAGTGACTCCCGTCGGGTCTCTACCATACATACATTCAACCAATAGAAGCCAATATGACTGAGCACCAGACGTGCTAATCACTGCCAGAGTTCCAACTCTGGCACAATTGACTTGGTCACCCTGGATCAGCAATGATGCGACGCATCATCACTGAATCCCGTGGACATAAATTGAAGAACCTGAAGATTCTTCATAAGGGTGAATTTCCGTGTCCCCTTGTTTCAAGGGAAAACTTATAACGAGACCCTCCCTCCTGAAAGTGGGATTAGAGTCTCCTGGCTTCCTTGAGAGAATCCATGGTGACATTTGCGGGCCTATTCACCCCGCAAGTGGCCCATTTTGGTACTTCATGGTACTGATTGATGCATCAACCAAATGGTCTTATGTGTGCCTCTTGTCCACCCGCAACCTAGATTTTCCAAAGCTATTGGCACAAATAATAAGGTTGCATGCTCATTTCCTCGATAACCATATCAAGAAACTACGTCTTGATAATGCGGGCGAATTTACTTCACAAGTCTTCGAAGACTATTGCCGGGCAACGGGTATTGAAGTTGAACATCATGTAGCACATGTTTACACCCAGAATGGATTAGCTGAGTCCCTTATAAAGAGACTCCAATGGATTGCACGTCTATTGCTTATGCAATCCCAGTTACCGGTGGATGCTTGGGGGCATGCTATTTTACATGCCACATCACTTATTAGGATAAGACCCTCTGGAGGTCATACTTTATCCCCGATGCAACTTGCATATGGCGCACCTCCGGATATCTCTCATTTGAGATTGTTTGGTTGTGCGGTATATGTCCCAATAGCACCACCTCAGAGGACCAAAATGGGTCCTCAGCGTCGTGTAGGTATCTATATTGGGTTTGATTCGCCCTCTATTATCAGATACCTTGAACCCCTAACGGGGGATGCATTCAAGGCATGTTTTGCTGACTGTGAATTTGATGAGAAATTTTTTCCTAAACTAGGCACACAGTCTAAGAAACCTGAAGCTACTGAGACCATTAGTTGGGACCAGAAGTCTTTGTCCATATATGATCCGCGTACTAATCTGTGTGAAGATGAGATCCTGAAGATCCTTCACATTCAGAATACAGTACATCTTTTGCCGGATAAGTTCACAGACAACCAGAAGATTATCTGTTCACATGTCTCTGCTGCTAATACGCCAGCTAGGATTGACATCCCCATAGATGGATGCAATCCACTGGCAGCAGAATTGGCTGTACCTCAATTGAAAAGAGGACGCCCACCAGGTTCAAAAGATAAAGTTCCTCGAAAGAGGAAGACTCCTGGAGATAATAAGATTATCCCTCCACAGGATGCTGAGCTCAGACCCGCTACTTCTCCCCTTCTTATTTCCCCTGCAGAGGAAACAATAGTAGAAACATCATTAAATTGTGTACGTACTGGAGAGGTACTGGACAGACATAGCACATTCGTCGTCGACGATTTTGCGTTCGATATTGCCGTTCACGTCACTGAATATGACGATGACATCGAACCACGATCTCTAGCGGAATGTAAACGTATAGATGATTGGCCAAAGTGGGACGAGGCAATAAGAGTAGAGCTGGACTCACTCTTGAAATGGGAAGTCTTTGGACCAGTAGTCCAAACACCAGTAGGTGTAAAGCATGTGGGATATAAGTGGGTTTTCATAAGAAAAGAAATGAAAATAATGTGATCGTTCGCTACAAGGCACGCCTTGTAGCCCAGGATTTTTCCCAAAGACCGGGGATTGATTACGAAGATACGTATTCCCCGGTCATGGATTCGATCACATTCCGATTTTTAATAAGCCTAACTTCTCTGGAAAGCCTAGAAATGCAGCTCATGGACGTTGTGACTACATATCTATATGGCGATATAGATAAAAATATCTATATGAGACTTCCTGATGGGTTTAAACTACCCCCAGAGATGAAAGAGATACCTCGGGACGTATTCTCTGTAAGGCTGCATAGATCATTATATGGTCTAAAGCAATCAGGAAAGTGTGGTATAACAGACTAAGTGATTTCCTTGCACATCAAGGATTCACGAATAATGAAGTCTACCCGTGTATCTTTATCAAAAGAACGGGAATAGGATTCGTCATCATAGCAGTATATGTGGATGACTTAAATCTCAAAGGATCTCCTGCAGAGATCAATGAGATTTCTGAAAGCCTAAAACATACTTTTGAAATGAAAGACTTAAGCAAAACAAAGTATTGTCTTGGCTTACAGATAGAACACCTAAGAGGTGGAATCCTATTACACCAATCTAATTATACAAAGAAACTTCTACATAAGTTTCATATGGATAAATGTCATCCTTTAGGTACTCCTATGGTCGTAAGATCACTAGATGTACATAAGGACCCCTTCCGGTCTCTGAAAGAGTGGGAGGAGATACTGGGTCCTGAAGTACCCTGCCTCAGTGCCATTGGAGCACTTCTATATTTGGCTAACTGTACGCGTCCCGATATAGCATTTACAGTTAATCTCCTAGCCAGACACAGTGCATCGCCTACAAAGCGCCACTGGAACGGAGTAAAGCATCTTCTGCGATACCTCCATGGTTCAATTGATCTGGGACTTTACTACCAGAGATGTACCTCCCCCAAATTGTTTGGTTATGCCGATGCAGGTTATCTTTCAGATCCACACACGGCAAAATCACAGACAGGTTTTGTGTTTACCTACGGAGGTACTGCTATCTCCTGGAGATCGGTAAAGCAAACCACAACAGCTACATCATCCAACCATTCGGAGCTCATTGCGATCCATGAAGCAAGCAGAGAGTGTTATTGGCTACGATCCGTCGTCCACTACATTCTTCAATCCAATGGCCTGAAGACCGGTGATTTGGAGCCTACTACACTATTTGAAGACAACGCTGCGTGCATTGCTCAACTTCAAAAGGGCTACATCAAGGGCGACAGGACGAAGCACATATCTCCCAAGTTTTTCTGGACACATGAGCTAAAGGAGGACAAGCAGATTGACGTTTAGCAGATCCAGTCCTGCAACAACTTAGCTGATCTTTTTACCAAATCTTTACCAAAATGTATTTTTGTAAAACTTGTAAAAGGAATTGGTATGAGACAGCTGAAAGACCTACAAGCCTGAAGCTTGTACGGATGAGGGGGAGTAACCTGTGTGTTGCACTCTTTTCCCTTAAGCTGTTGGTTTTTCCCACTGGATTTTCCGCAGCAAAGGTTTTAACGAGGCAAACACGATTGCTCGGGATCCAGAAGTATCCGCCCCTTTTTATTCTTATACGCTAAGACCAAAGTAATGGATGGATAAGGGGGAGTGTTGTGAGTGGGGGAGGCTTTTGGCCTCCCCACCACTTATCCACCCATTACTCCACCACACTTATGAGTGGTGGAGACTTTTGGTATCCAAGGCTCTTGGAATACCCATATGATTTTATAAATATACTACCATGGCTAGTTGCCCTGGTTAATCTTTTCCAACAATCCTCCAACATATGTTTGTTTGTCATCATCAAAAAGGGAAGAATGTTGAGTATTGGACTTCTCCCTACTTGGTGTTAATGATGAGCAAACATAAATAATTGTGACTAATCCCCTAATTACAGTTAATCCATTGCCTAAGCATATCATGAAGATCAATTAGCAATGGATGTCACTCAAAGATCAATGAAAGCAAGAAAAGTGGATTGTATGATCAAAGATGGTGATTGAAGCTCCTAGAAGACTTCAAGCTCATACTTTGGATAGAAGATAGAGTTCAACATTATGTGATCTTCTTTTTCTCTTCTAGCACGTAGCTTAAAAGTAGAACTTTGTTGGAGCACACACACATCTTCATTTCAGGCCTAGGAAATCATTAGATCGCTTTTCCTTAGACTCCAATTCACAATTCTTAAGAATGTGCATGTTGTGATCTAAACAATCGACTGCTAAACGATTTACAGTCGCCTGTCTAAAAACAGTCCCCTGTGTTTTGTTCTACAGTCGCCTGTTATGCACATACTTAACCAATTGATTTTTGGGCTTTCTAAGCTTTAACTCTTTCAGGCGACTGCTGCTGTACATTTTACATGCAAATGTCCAAGAGACAGTCGACCATGATGTGTTAATTGATCGCGCCCCGGCGTACACGTCCCGAGGCGACGGTTGTAGTTTTACCGCAAGCGCACGGTGTAGCGGCGAGCGGGTATCGAACACAGGGAGGACGAATGACCGTGCTTGCTCCTAATCAACCTGGCTATTTAGAGGGATAATTGCCTTGGGCGATCCTGTCACAATCGTCAGACAAAAGTGCGAAATATCAAATCAAATAGAGAACGCCTAGGGAATGGGGAATCCCCACTACTCACCGTATTTCACAATTGTGGTTCGCCGGTATCGAAATCGCTAGGATGAGAATTTGGATGAACTAGTTGCAACTAAATGTGGAACCAAGCTCACGCTCTCGCGCTGTTGCCGGTCTATAGCTATCCTAGGTTTGGGTCCAATCTCTTGCAAACCCTAGCCTAGGGAAGCTAGCATTAGGATCAACATCATCGTCCAATTGCGCACCGAGCCCAATCTCTTGCAAACTCGGTCCACAATCTAGATTAGGATAGTTCCTACCCGTCCAATCTCTTGCAAACGGGTATCGGCACGGAATTGCAACCGGAGATCCTAGCATCGGTCCAATCTCTTGCAAACCGATACTTCGAAAATCCGACTCCAACCCAATTCGGATTTCTAGGGCTTCCTATCGAATTGGGATCCAATCTCTTGCAAATCCCAATTGATGTGAATACCTAGCTATCCGTAGTAATTCGATCCCAATCTAATCCCTAATAACAGTCCTAGCTCAATTTCTACCAATTCAACACAAATACGAAACTGGGCTTGTAGGGTTCATCCCCACGCCCCAAGACGTGGAGACTACTCACTAATCATAGCAATAGCACAATAATTAGCAATGAAATAGACAATGGAATTCATCACAACAATGATATAAACAATAAAAATAGAGTTTTTGGGGAAGAAAAGTGCAAACCAATGTAGATCTTCAATCAACCCAACAAAAATCCAAGTTTTTCTCTTCTCCAATCACAATTAATAAAACTAAAAAGTAGACTCAAAAAGCTGCAAAAATCTGGGAGGTGGCTCCCTAAACTAGGGTAAAAACAGAGCTTAAATAGCCCCAAAAATCGTCTAAAAATCCTGACCAAAATGCCCCTGCACAGCCTGTTTTCCGCAAATTTCGCTACAGGCTGCGCATCGCACTCGGCCGAGTGACAAAAGTCGCTCGGCCGAGTGAAAACCCTGTCAATTTTCCAGTAAGTCGGGGGCTTCAGGGGTCTTCAGTTCGGGGGCGGCTCGGCCGAGTGAGTTGTCGTCACTCGGCCGATGGCTTCACTTCACTCGGGCGGACGGGATTTGCCACTCGGCCGAGTGGGTCTTCTAAAGCTCAGATGGCCGAAAACAGTAACTTCGATCTTTTTGAGGGCCTTCGTCTGGGCGCCACTCGGGCGGACGTGGTATCGTCACTCGGCCGATGTGGTCTCCGTCGCTCGGCCGAGTACACATGGAAATCGTGTCTGAACGGGTCGGCCGAGCAGTGTCTCGCTGGTCGGCCGAGTGGCTCCTCCACTCGGCCGAGTGGGACACAAAAAATGCCCAAACTGGTCGTTTTGGCCTCCTCGTCGCTCCGGCGACGTCCATTCTTCTTCCGCTCCTCTCCAATAGCAAAATACCCCTCGGGGAGGTCGTCGGTGGCCGTCTATCGTGAGCGCATCTCATGATCACTCCAAATCGCGCCAAATCGCCTGAAATGCGACAAAAACAACAAAGCGTGAAAAGCATCGCAATATCGTCGATATATCGTGAAAAACATGATTTGGGCGATCTAAATGGCATGCAAACATGCGGAAAAAGGTGTAAAATAAGGAGTGATCAAAATCCCCCAAGCTTGCCTCTTACTCGTCCTCGAGGAAGATAAGTAAAAAGCGACCCGGTGGATTCGGAAAACGAAAACGGCGAAAAACGAAAAAAAATGAAAAACGAAGAAGAATGAAAACCAAACGAAAATAAAGAAAGAAAGAAAGAAAGATAGGATGCTAGATCATTTTCTCAGGACGTGGGTTTCACCTACTCTTATAGCATGCACCGAGTGAGAAATACATGTCAAAGAATCTCATTTTGATATCATAGTAGAATAGTGCAAGTAGAAAATAGAAAACCCACGAACAACGGTATAATCATGAAAAACGGAATGATTTTAAAATTAACATCGCCTGGATCATCTAAAGCGGTATACAAATCTCAGATCACACACTTTTCAATTGAACGCTTTCTATCTGGAGTATAAGAGTATCACATCATAGAATAGAGAGAATAGAAAAGTATGGATTTCATGAAATGAATGCTAGGCTTAGATTTCTGGGTTTCGTAAAGCTAGAAACAATCTCACCGAGTATAGAATATTACTTAGCCTAGGTTGTCGTGCAATGTCAAGTAGTCGCTCTCTCACACATCAATGGATCTCCTCCCCCAAGCTTATCTATAAGCGTGGTGGCACAAAAATATTTACATCCCCATTTTTATATAGCTCCAAAGGCAAAGAAGGGAAAGAAGAAAGAAAGTAAGCGAGATGGGATCTTTTATTGAGGATTTTTCCTCTTTTCTTTTCTCTTTTTTTTTTGCAATAAGCAACATATATACAATGATCCCAACTCAGAGAGAGGTAATGATATACAAGAATGTTTTTCTCTCTTTTATTCTTCTCTTCTCTCTCTCTCTCTTTTTTTTTGTTTTTGAAATAAGAGATTTGGAGCTAGGAATTAATAGCGGGGGAAATGCCATAAAATAGAATCACTAAGGGGAGATTCACCAATGATTTTAAAAGTAGAGAAGTGATGTTCAAGATTTGTGGAGAAAGAAATAAATATAACTCTCGGCTCACTCTATAAGACATGCACGACAACTTCAGCAGGGTAATCTAATCTACTCAGTTTCGATCACAAAAAAGCTAACTAATCCAGATATATCTTAGCTAATCATCATTCAATCGTCCGGAAGTGAAGTGTACAATTCATGCATATAGAAGTGATAAAGGAAAAGAAGTCAGTACTCCAGATATAGGCATTCAATGCGTGAATCTTGGTGTGTTTTCTGTGATAGCATACATATGAATATTCAGGCTCAGCTAATAATAAAATTTCATCCATTTTCATGAGGAAAAAGTGTGGGTTACTATTTCTAAATGTAAAGCAAGTCATAGCATATGATATCAGAAATGAAATCTAAGACACGACAAATATAGCATGCATATAGAATAAGCTAACTCCACGTAGACATCATCACAGAAAATTCATCTCTAGCATGAGATGAAAAAAAAGAAACGAAGTAAAGATAAAAGGAAAAATGGAACTATGCAATGCGGCACACAGGAAAATAGGAAAAACGTGATGCATGGCAAGATAAATGAAAAATAAGTGCAAAAGTGAAAAACGGTGTGAAAAAAAAACTAAAAATAAAGGTGGCAAATCGAAAAAGAACGTGAGAACTCACTCCCCCAAGCTAAAGTGCACAGTGTCCTCAATGTGCAAAGTGTGGCACACAGAGAGACAGGTAATGAGAGGGGCAAGTGAGGATGCATGCATGATGGAAAGAAAAAAAGATAATAAAACGAAAAATAAATAAACGAAAATATGATGCGGATATGATGCATGCACAGATATGAGTGATACGAGTATAAATGGGTCACCAAAAGCTCTCCCTCTCTCCCAAAAAAGATATATAAAGAGACGGCAAATGAGAATCACAAAAAAAGTGAGGGGAGGGGGGGTGGACAAAAGTGCATCAGGACCCAGCAGAGACGGGCAGCACAACGACAGGAATGGATAAAGGCATCAAGAGTGCCTAAGAAGGCGGTGCCGCGCCGTCTCCGTCCTGAGGCGGGGGGGGTGGTGGTGGTGGTGGTGTGGGCTGCTGAGCTGGGGTGGAAGCGGAAGCAGGTCTAGTGTGTGTGGAAGTGTGTGTGGGGACCTGCTGGGTGGGCTGGGGTACGCGAGGGAGACGCTCCAGCACCTGTGTAAGGCAGTAGTGGATCTGGGGTATCAGGTCGAAGCGTCCAGCCATCGCAGAGACGGTGGAGGACAGGGTCCTAAGGTCTCCTCTAAGACCGCTCACCGCCAACTCAAGAGCACGTATGCTCTGCAGTGTAGTGTCGGGCGGGGGTGGTGCAGAGGGACGCACCGGTCTAGGCTGCGCAGGGCGAGGCTGGCGTACGCGTGTGGAGTATGTAACGGGCTCAGCAGGGAATGGGACAAAAGGTGCCGCGCCTGGAAAAGTGGGCCTGGCCTCGGTGTGAGGCCGGGACACCGGCTGGCGAGAAGTGGAGGCAGCGGCAGCAAGGGAGGCGTGCAAAAGAGGCAACGAGGTGGCCAAAGAGGTCTATGGCACAGAAGTGTGGACAGACGCCACGACACTCTCGGAGAAAAAGGCGGCAGTGGAGACAGAGGAATCTCCCGCTGGGGCAGAAGTGTGCGGTCCAAAAGGTGTAACCCCAGCGGAGATCATGCTAACCATGGTCTCCACGACCGCGGCGAACGAGGGCTCTCCACTCTCAACAAAGGTCTGCGGGCGCTGGGGGAGGGCGGAGCAAAGAGGCTCCACGGACAGAGGGCCAGAGGTGGCAGCGGGAGTGGTGGGAACAGCCTCGGAAGTGGTGACAGTGGTGGAAGTGGGCTCAGCAAGAGTACTCTCGACACAGGCAGAGGTGGGGACAGAAGTGTCAAGAGCAGTGGAAATGTCAGGTGTGGGCTGAGGGGCCACAGGGGCGACAGGGTCGGCAGCAGGCTCGGCAGGGCGTGCAACAGGGTCTGCGGGAGCAGCCTGGGCAGCGTGGGCAGCGTGGGCCTGCTCGGCCTCCTCGGCCTCGAGCACGTAGGCGGCGGGGATGAGGACATCCATCGCCGGAATCCAGTCAACGTGGGCTGGTGCAATCAGAGTCCGAGCAGGGCTCGGGAGAATCATGTAATCGGCCCCATAGGGGCCGTGCAACCAGACCCAGTGACGCTCACCATGCGGACGCAGCATCTTCATCCAGGCCATAACGTCTATCGACAAGGAAGTGGGGCCCGGAACGCGTCGCAGGTCGTCGGGTAGGTCCTCGCCGGTCATCATGGTAAGCAAGGTGATCAGACCGCCGCAGCATATCGGTGAGCGAGCGCCCACCGACACAATGATACGGTCTAGAAACCAAGCCGCAATGTCGATCACGACGGCGGGGACAAGCTCGAGTCCATCCCTAGACAGAGCTCTGGGACGTGTCATCGCGTAGAGCATGTAAAGCTCTGGCGTAGACATCGTGCCCGGCTCATATCTGGCCAAAAAGGTAGTCGCCATGAGGCGCTGGGCAATGCGTAGGCAGGGGTGGACTATGGCCGAGGCCTTGGCCCTACTAGGGTCAAAGGCAGCGTGGTGGCCTGTGATCCGGGCCCAGAAGGCGCCGGCGTCGAAAGAAGGTGGGGGGGATGTGGGTAGGGCCGTAACCGCGATCGGCTCCGGGGACGGCGGGCCATGAGAAAAATGCTCTCATCATATCGAGAGTGACCTGGCACTCTCGATCCATGAACCGGAATGAGCATCCCTCATCGGTCCGGGCGATCGAACTCAAAACCTCAAGTGTCGGGCGGGTAAAAGTATCCGCCGACACTTGAAGGAAGTCGCGACAACCCACGTTGTCGTACAACGTGAGTATCCCCTCAAGTACCCCCAGGCGTCCAAGGTCAGCGAGGTGTGCAAACCTGGAGGGTACGATCGAGCGCTGGGAGATACGCTCGAAGACGGCGCGGTGTGCGTCGTCTCGGAACGTAATCCCGAGCGGCCCGACCAGTGGAGCCGGTGGTGGTGGCTGTGGATCGGCAGGGAGAGGCTGTGCGGGCTGTGGGTGCACTGCAGGCTGTGCGGGGTGTGCGGGGCCTGCAGGCTGTGCTGGGTGTGCGGTGTGTGTGGGGGACGGTGGAGGAGATTCCTCCAACTCGTGGGAGGGGCCGGCATCATCCGACCGCTTCCGCTTGGCGGAAGCTCTCTTCGACCGCGGCCGTGTCCGGGGCGGCATATCTGCCCCGAGCACGCGCCGAAAAGTGAAAAGTGCGGCGTGTGCACAAAGAGTGGAAAGAGTTTACCCAAACACGCCGCGAGTGCTAAGCAGTGGAAGCGTGCGAAGTCCGCGCCTCCACGAAGTCCTGAGCAGCCCGTAGAAGCTCCCCTGAGCTCCCCTAAGCTCCAAAAAGCAACCGGAGGTGATCGGAGGCGGGGCTGCCGGCGGCGACTCGGGCGGGGTCCGGCGATGGTCGGCCGGCGACGGCAGGCCAATCGGCGGCGCGCGCGGGCGAGTGGCTGTTGGGCGAGGCGAGATCGGGCGAGGGGAAGCTGAGGGGGCGCGGGCGAAGGGGTTTTTTCGTTTTCGAAAACTGCGCCCCCCCCTTGGCTTTATATTAAAAAGTTACGACTCGGCCGAGTGACTTTACTCACTCGGCCGAGCGAGGCAAATAAAAATTTCTCCCCGATATCGCTTCGGCCGAGTGGCTTTGCCATGCTCGGCCGAGTGGAGTAAGTCCATTCGGCCGAGTGACTCAAGCTACTCGGCATAACTCGCCCTAGGAGGGTATCCGTTTCACTCGGCCGAGTGAATATATATACTCGGCCGAGTAGCAGTTATAATGAAATGAGAAAAATAGACAGAGAGTTGGGTACAACAGACTTCCCTCGTTCGTGAGCGGCTCGGCCGGACGAACTTCTGTACTCGGCCGAGTGACTAGTATACTCGGCCGAGTGAGCCTTGCATTCTGCTGTTTGTCTTCGTTTAGGCTCTAAACTCCGTCTTTCTTCCTCCAGTCGATTTCATGCTCCTCCTGAGCGTCGAACGCCTTCTTGGGGCGCTCCTCATCGTCTCGTTCATCCTCCTCATGATGATCTACCTATCTTCTCTCCTGTCAAGAAAAATAGGACCCATTATCACAAAATTTTGGTCGGGTGACTCAAAACACTAAAAATTTCTAAAACAAAAATAAAGAAAAAGTAAAAAATAAGTCAAAACCCGTCGGGTTGCCTCCCGACAAGCGCTCGTTTTAGGTCGTGAGCTCGACCCCCTATAATTTTCAATCAATGCGGGATGTTGGGTGAATATGAGATGCACCCGTCAAACTTCCCGGGGAGCGCGCTTGGATTTGGACGTGGCGGCGTAGCGGTCTCCCTCGGAGGTCTCTTGTCCCGAATGGTGTTGGGGGGAGGCTCCCCCAAGCTAGCATTTGCCCCGGTCAACGGCTTAACCGGCGATGCCGATTTCCGTACCGGCGGAGCTTTCTTTGGAGATTTTGATTTGGAGAGCTTGCAGAGCTCTCGAATCCTTGCGACATCAGCGTCGCCTTCATCTTCATCAGCGGAGAAGTCGGGGGAATCGTCTTCGATCTTTTCATCTCGGCCTAAATCCGGGCCTTCATCAAATTCTTCATCAAAAAGGGCACCAATTGAGTGAGGAATCGCCTCCTCTATCACCTCATCAAGGAGGTCCATGTAATCGAGTTCCTCGTGATAAGGCATATGCTTCATAGCCTTAGGAATGTGGAGCTCCACCTCAATGTTTCCGACGTTCAAGGTTAAGGTACCTTCGCGCACGTCGACAATGACTCCGGCGGTGGCGAGGAATGGGCGCCCAAGTATCAATGAGGTGTCTCCCTCCTCCTTAATGTCCATGATGACGAAGTCACATGGCAAGCATATTCCACCCGGGACTTGAAGTGGGATGTCTTCGGCAATCCCCACCGGCCTTGTTATCCGTCCATCGGCTAATTGAATGCGCATGTCGGTGGGTTTCAACTTTGTCCCGGTGTTAAGCTTTAAGAACATGGAGAGGGGCATGAGACTCACACTAGCCCCAAGATCGACCAACGCCTTTTGAAGAGGCACGCCGCCCAAAGTGCAAGGAATCCGAAAACTCCCCGGATCTTTAAATTTTGCCGGCTCCTTTTCTCTCTTGGTGAACCAAGAGCCCTCCTCGGCTAGCATGATCTTCTCCTTCCTCTTTCTCCCCGAAATCAAGTCCTTCAAGAATTTGGCATATGTGGGGATCTCGATGATGGCGTCAAGGAAGGGAATATTTAGGCTAACTCCTCTTAGATACTCGAGGAATTTCGCTAGCCTTTTCTCCATTTTCGCTTTCGCTAGTCTTTGGGGGAATGGGACCGGTGGCATGAAGCGCCTCTCCTCAATTAATAGCTCCGCCCTAGATTTCTCCTTGTCTTGTGGCTCCTTCTCCTTTTCAATCTCGACTATCGGCTCAACCGGCTCCAAACTTTCCTCCACGGCCTCCTCAATAGGAATCATGGCGGGGGTGGTGTCCTTCCCGCCTCTAGTAGTGACGGCAACTACGGCGTTGATGTGGCCCGTGTTGCCCCGTGGGTTTTGCTCCGGTTGCGCCGGCAATCTTTGAGTGTTCCGGTTGAGCAATGCCAATTGCTCCGATATTTGAGCCACTACGGTATTGAGAGATTCTTGCCCCGCCTTCAAAGTAGCATTCACCTTATTTTGCTCGACCATGAACGCCTCCACTCTAGTTTCGAAATCGGATCGTTGTGGAGCTTGCGGAGGGTTTTGGTTTTGATTCCTCCACCCTTGATTGTATCCGGGAGGCCTATAAGGTGGGACTTGTTGCTTTGGTTGGAAGTTTTGTTATGTAGGTCCCCTCGGCGGATAGTATTGTTGTTGGGGTGGTGGTGGTCGAGCTTGATTAGGCGGTTGTTGTGGCGGGTTCAAAGCTCCTTCATTGTTGGCGTAGGAGAATCCCGGGTGATTTCTTGCGGTCGGATTGGACCAATAACCTTGGTTCCCCGCAACATATTGCACTTGCTCCAAGGATCCTTCTCCTTGCTCTCCTCCCGAATACATGGCTTGAGATTGGTCTTGCCAATCACTCATTTGGCTTGCCGGCGCGGAGGTGGAAGGGCTTCCTTGGGGCTCCGTGATGAATTTCTCCAATCTCTCCACCACCTTGTGGAGAGAATCAAATTTGTTCGTAAGCTCCGCTACGGCCTTTGCCTCGTAGATGCTAGTCGGCTTTAAGGAGGACGTAGAGTGTCCTCGCTCATCGCCCCATTGTTGGTTATTAGAGGCCATCTCCTCAATTAGGGCCGTAGCTTCCTCGGGAGTCTTTGACAAGATTGCACCATTCGCCGTGGCATCAATAATTTGTTTGGTCCCCGGTTGGAGACCGTTGTAGAAGCTATGCACTAACTCCCAATCTTCTATACTGTGGTGCGGGCACTGGTGCTGCAAATCCTTAAATCGCTCCCAAGCTTCATAGAGCGTCTCATGTGGTCCTTGCTTGAAGGACATGAGAGCGCTCCGGATCTTCACCGTCTTGGATGGTGGATAGAATTTATCAATGAATGCATCCGCCAACCCGTCCCAAGAGGTGAAAACTCCGTCAGCTTGCGTCCTCAGCCAATAGAGTGCTTTGTCCTTTAGCGTGAAGGGGAAGAGGCGCAGTCTGATGGCATCGATCGGGACCCCCGGCATTTGGAAAGTGGCGCACTTCGACAAGAATGATTGGATGTGGTAGTGGGGGTTCTCGTGAGCGTTCCCATGAAATGGGTCTTATTGCATCAAAACCACCAATCCCGTCTTTAGCTCGAAGTTCTTGTCGGCCGCCAACTCCGGCACGGCGATGGATGACGTAGTAGAAGAGGTTTTAGGCCGAAGCCTATCGCGAATAGAAATTATTCTCGCCATTCTCTCCGCCAATTCTTCGGGAGTTTCCCGGTTGGTCATAAACCGCCCTTCCGGATATTGTCTCCTTTCCGCTCTGAGTCTCCGCGCGGTACGTTCGATCTCGGGATCGAATAATAAGGCTTCGGGGTCCGCGTAGATCTCGTGTACATGCACAGGGAAAACAGAGTTTCAAAGAGATGATTAGTACCGTGGAAGGGTTAGGTAAGAATAGCAAAGGAAATAATAATGGTAAAAGAAATAAAATAAAAAGAAAATAAAAGAAAGAAATAGCTAAGGTGAAAAAGAATCAAACGCAATCGCCTCCCCGGCAACGGCGCCAAAAACTTGATCGCGCCCCGGCGTACACGTCCCGAGGCGACGGTTGTAGTTTTACCGCAAGCGCACGGTGTAGCGGCGAGCGGGTATCGAACACAGGGAGGACGAATGACCGTGCTTGCTCCTAATCAACCTGGCTATTTAGAGGGATAATTGCCTTGGGCGATCCTGTCACAATCGTCAGACAAAAGTGCGAAATATCAAATCAAATAGAGAACGCCTAGGGAATGGGGAATCCCCACTACTCACCGTATTTCACAATTGTGGTTCGCCGGTACCGAAATCGCTAGGATGAGAATTTGGATGAACTAGTTGCAACTAAATGTGGAACCAAGCTCACGCTCTCGCGCTGTTGCCGGTCTATAGCTATCCTAGGTTTGGGTCCAATCTCTTGCAAACCCTAGCCTAGGGAAGCTAGCATTAGGATCAACATCATCGTCCAATTGCGCACCGAGCCCAATCTCTTGCAAACTCGGTCCACAATCTAGATTAGGATAGTTCCTACCCGTCCAATCTCTTGCAAACGGGTATCGGCACGGAATTGCAACCGGAGATCCTAGCATCGGTCCAATCTCTTGCAAACCGATACTTCGAAAATCCGACTCCAACCCAATTCGGATTTCTAGGGCTTCCTATCGAATTGGGATCCAATCTCTTGCAAATCCCAATTGATGTGAATACCTAGCTATCCGTAGTAATTCGATCCCAATCTAATCCCTAATAACAGTCCTAGCTCAATTTCTACCAATTCAACACAAATACGAAATTGGGCTTGTAGGGTTCATCCCCACGCCCCAAGACGTGGAGACTACTCACTAATCATAGCAATAGCACAATAATTAGCAATGAAATAGACAATGGAATTCATCACAACAATGATATAAACAATAAAAATAGAGTTTTTGGGGAAGAAAAGTGCAAACCAATGTAGATCTTCAATCAACCCAACAAAAATCCAAGTTTTTCTCTTCTCCAATCACAATTAATAAAACTAAAAAGTAGACTCAAAAAGCTGCAAAAATCTGGGAGGTGGCTCCCTAAACTAGGGTAAAAACAGAGCTTAAATAGCCCCAAAAATCGTCTAAAAATCCTGACCAAAATGCCCCTGCACAGCCTGTTTTCCGCAAATTTCGCTACAGGCTGCGCATCGCACTCGGCCGAGTGACAAAAGTCGCTCGGCCGAGTGAAAACCCTGTCAATTTTCCAGTAAGTCGGGGGCTTCAGGGGTCTTCAGTTCGGGGGCGGCTCGGCCGAGTGAGTTGTCGTCACTCGGCCGATGGCTTCACTTCACTCGGGCGGACGGGATTTGCCACTCGGCCGAGTGGGTCTTCTAAAGCTCAGATGGCCGAAAAACAGTAACTTCGATCTTTTTGAGGGCCTTCGTCTGGGCGCCACTCGGGCGGACGTGGTATCGTCACTCGGCCGATGTGGTCTCCGTCGCTCGGCCGAGTACACATGGAAATCGTGTCTGAACGGGTCGGCCGAGCAGTGTCTCACTGGTCGGCCGAGTGGCTCCTCCACTCGGCCGAGTGGGACACAAAAAATGCCCAAACTGGTCGTTTTGGCCTCCTCGTCGCTCCGGCGACGTCCATTCTTCTTCCGCTCCTCTCCAATAGCAAAATACCCCTCGGGGAGGTCGTCGGTGGCCGTCTATCGTGAGCGCATCTCATGATCACTCCAAATCGCGCCAAATCGCCTGAAATGCGACAAAAACAACAAAGCGTGAAAAGCATCGCAATATCGTCGATATATCGTGAAAAACATGATTTGGGCGATCTAAATGGCATGCAAACATGCGGAAAAAGGTGTAAAATAAGGAGTGATCATTAATCAGTCATCTGTCTATCTTCAGACCAAAGATCATTTCATTTCATCTGGCCAGTTGACCGATGTTGTATTTACAGTCGCATGTCCAAGGCACAGTCGACTGTAAATGCTTCAACAGTCGCATGTACATGATTACTCTGCAGAACTTGCTCTCTGGTATATTTCAAGTTTTAGTGTCAGTCGACTGATGTGGTATTTACAGTCGACCGTCCATGGAACAGTCGACTGTCAATGCTTCAACAGTCGTCTGTCGGTAAGCTTCTCTGCCGACTCAACTCTCTGGAAAATGTCAGGGTTTTTGACAGTCGACGATGTTGGTTTCACAGGCGCCTGCCCATGGCACAGGCACCTGTGTATTCCACAGCAGTCGCATGTCCTGTCTTCCCAGTATTTTCTGAGATTTTCTCAGCTTACCCTTAGTGCTGTAAATCGCCTGTAGAAGGATTTACAGTCGCCTGCTGGATTAACAGTCGATTGTCTTCTCTTCATCAGTCGACTGTCCACGTGGTAAGTTGCCGTTTGAATTCTCACCTACCCTCTGACACAGTGCAGCAGTCGACTGTTGTTTGTTCAACAGTTTACTGTCGCGTGTGTAAATTCTATCCGTTGGCTTTTTCTCAACGGATTTCAAAGGGGTTTTTGGGGATTTAGTTAGAGGGCTTTGGGAAAACTATAAAGGCAGCCTATACTGTTCCATTGGGAAGTAACTCATTATTCTTTTAAAACCCTAAGCTTTCATCTTCAAGCTCTCAATTCCTAAAGCCCTAGAATTCCTATCTTTCATTCTCTTTCTCTCCAACCTAGAACCAAAGAGAAATCTTCTATGCATTTGGTGCTGTCAAGAGAAATTTCTTTCCTCTCATCCAAGAGAGACATCAACACTTCAACACACTTTGCTCCCTCAAGTTCTACTTCAAGGCATATGTGATTGTAAGTGTTGCAATTTCAATATTTCATATATTTCGTTGTTAGCTTAACTCTCGGTTTGTGAGAGTGATTTGCTTAGCATTGAAATCTTCATCAACCAGTAGAGTCAAGGACATTGAGTGTACTTCGATTTCACTTGTAGGGTTGCTACAAGTGGGTTTAAAGGAAATCTCAAGTTAGGGTTCTAACTTGAGTATCCGGTGGTATCCGGGTGGAAGGGACGTAGGATTACCGGAAACAAGTCGGGAAGTGAATTGGGTAATCCGAACCCTTGAAACATCATTGTGTTTGCATTGTTTCATTTTAGGGTTTATTTTCATTCCGCATTAATTGTTGGTTAGGAATTTAATTTGGTGTAATTATCATTTTAAATTGCATAAACACTATTCAACCCTCCTTCTATTGTTTTCCTAATAGACATGGACCCTTACCCACTGGGTTTTGGGGTAACATATATTAGAGAAAGTGTGGAAGCAACCGTGAGTCTATCTACACATTGCACAGCATAGTACTGACCGTCTAAAATGAACCGTAACGACAGTTTAAAATGAAGTGAGATCCGCCTGCGTGAGCGCCCCCGTGGCAAGAGATAGGCTCAATGGTCACACACTATTCTTTCCTATACGAGTCAAGTAGATTCTAGTTTTAGCTACCGCTTGTACCATTTTTGTTACTGCTTTGCATGTCTTTAATGCTATTACCTACTCGTTATACTATTGTTATCGCCCTGCATGCTGGTTAAAATGTTGTTACCACCATATCACATATACCTTGCCATAGTTGTTGCTATTGTACGTTACTTTTCGCACTTGTACAGTCACCTTTATGTTACTTATCACACTTGCATGCATAGTTGCTTTTATGTTACTTGTCGCACTTGCATGTCTGCTTGTAGTTACTTTCCATAGCCTGTTCCATGCTTTTGCACTGCTTTTACTACTTTTTCTAGAATTGTTGTGACTTGCATACGGTTCCATCTTCGTGGCACCATCAGACGACGCACGGATTGAAGAGGAGGCTCCTGAGTTTGCGGAGCCACAGTACGACCCAGAAACTGCTGACTTTTAGACTTAGAGTTGTGTGTGTGTGACATACTTTCCTATGTATTTCTATTCTGATTTACCTTTCATGTATTTGGTGTGAGAGATGTTGTTATGAGTTGTACTTCAGTATGGATTGTAATTAAGGGATGCTTGTTTGAGTATTTTGTATATTTCTGCATCGTTTGCTATATTGTTTTCACTAATTAACTGCATGACCTGCAAATGTATCAAATACGTAATGCCCCCTAAGAGCGGGTCATTATAGCCAGCGAAGGACTTAATCAAGTATAACGCCAGGGTTATAATTGTGTTTCATTGTGCACTCGATGCGAACGAGTTCAACTGGATTTCAATGTGCAAATCAGCATATGAGATTTGGCATCTCTTGGAGGTTACTCATGAGGGGTCCTCAAAGGTAATGAAATCAAAACAAATTGTTTTTATTTATAAATATGAAATATTTAAGATACATGTGAAAAAACCTTAGAGAGGGGATGAATATAGTGTATGGCACAAATTAAAATTTTAACACGCGGCGAAATAAAGCAAAACACACAATCACAGATCAAAGATGCAAGCACAAGTGTGTTGAACGGAGTGTCTCACCGCCTTTACTCTGGCCCCAAAACCTATGAGGATTTCATCCTCATTTATTTCCAAAAGAGATCACACTTTCAGGTAGTCATCACATCATACAAGATAATGTTCAAAAGTTTAAGCACGACGATAGCTTTTGAGTAAAGCTATTCACAACACAATCTCACTAAAACAGATTCAAACAGATTTAATACTACAACAAAAAACCAAAAATATATCACTATGATGTAGATCGTGAGATTGTGGTCACGTGGGCATAAACAGTTTGTCAATCTGACGTCAGGATCAAACGTTATGCGCCTCTGAAATTCGTTGCACAATTTTGAAATTTGCAGGGACTGTTCTATACAAACTCTCGAATCTGGATCAGTTTTTATTGGCTGATGAGAAGATAATATCAGCGTTGTGTAGAGCATAAAGTTGTGGTTGTCCATGCATAAACGGTTCGTCAATCGGAATTCTGGATCAAAAGGTATACACTTTTCAATATCGTCCGTCGAACTCTTTCTTCTTCCTACGAACTTTGATGATCTCTTTGAAGCTTGGAGGAGTAATTCGGCCAAGGGATGAGGATGGGGCATGAAATAAGATTAACATTAGCAAGAAAATATCATTAACAATATTGAAATTTGTTAAGCAAGGGGCATGAAATAAGATTAACATGTCAAAGAAACACGAAATTGATAAAGACAATTTCATATCAATGTTTACTCCCGACGTACTCAAAAAATATACAACGTAATGAATCATTGAAAGCATACTATCATTGATTAAATGTAAATAGAAGATATCATCAAATAACTAACTTGAATCATTGGTTCATGTTTATGGCACCAAAAAAATATAACTCATAATTTGTCTTAAACGACTTTTTCTATATTCATCTCTTTGGAATAGCTATCAAGCATGATGTAGGGAGACAACCAACATAGGATACCATGATGTTTAATTTCGGGTCCTTTGGAGTTGAGATGCGCTACGTGGTTACTTCATCTACCATATTTCGTACGCATTGCTTAACAAACTCGTGAAATCCGGTTATTAGCCGTCGTTATCAAAATAATTGTCATATTCTCATATTCTGTTTTTTTTTTCAATTTTTTGCCAATTTTTCTCAATATTCTTTATTTTTCTTTTTCTACGTGGTTGTCTCAAAATAGTGACGCATGAAAGCATCTACATATTTGACTCCTACTACTTAATTGTTCCAAAGAAAATCATATACACACACACACACACACACACAAAATTAAAAAGAGTTTAATCTTTTAGAGGCTAAACATTATCCAACAATTTTCCACAAGTTTCATGACTATATCAACCAAAAAACTTTAAACAATTAGGCATGCTAACAATAAACAATCAACTATGCACAATTTGAGTATGCAGATTTTTCAATTTTTCATTAACATAAAATGTCATCATCAAAATCATATTTAATGTTTCTAAGATTTCATGATAACTTATGCTCATGCAAGCAATGAAATAGTCTATGATGTCATGCATCAACATATGTTCACAGAAATTCACATGCATCAAATATGCCAAAAATAACCACACCCATCTTTACCTTTATTCGTTTAGATCAACACCGTTTTGCCAATGCGATGTATGCTATCACACGGACCTCAATGATGCACCTACAGAGAAAGATTCACCTTTTGGTATCCAATTTGTGGATCCAGAAGAGTTAGTACGTGATTTTCTTTGCTGATTAAGATGTTTAGGAATCCACATGAATTTTTCAGGATAAATACGAGCAAAGCTATCATGGATGACATGTCCTTTCTTATTACAATAGAAGCATGTAATATTAGAATGGCAATAACTAGAAGATGACATGTTCACATCATGAATGCTTAATGGAGAGCTTGTGTATCTAGCGAATCTATCCTCAATGGGTTTCTTATGATTCTTAGGCGGTTGCTTCTTTTGTTTCTTTTTGAACCTTAGGCTATGTGTGCTAGAATGATCACGTAATCCATCTAACATCTCATGGACGCTCTTTTGACCATTAGTGAATTTCTTTATTATGTTGCTAAGGTCTTCATTTTCTTTCTCTAGTTCATTAATCCTTGCAACATAATTTTTCTCTTTCTTGTTTTCTTCTATTTCACTAGCAATATTTTTTCCTTTAATCAAATTAATTTTTTCTCTCACAAGCTCCTCTATTTTTTCTTTGTGACTAGAAAACTTTTGATTTAAGAATTTAATTTCAGAATCTTTAGCATTTAAAGATCTAGTTTTCTCATTTGAATCTTTAACTAGATTAGAGTTTTCAATCTCTACTTAGTTAATTTTCGTTAGCTTCTTTTAATTCTAAGATATTGGTCTCTAAGGAGGTTTCATCAAAGCTATTTATAATTTCTTTTTGATCCTTCCATTTGATGAAAAGCTCATCCCTCTCATGTTCAACACCTCTAAGACGCTCTTCTAATGATTTACTTACGAAGTTTCTTAAGCTTAGAATATGTAAGGGTTATGTCTTCAAAGATTTCTACTAAATATTCATAAGCTTCTTCCATGTCAGCAAACATATTCTCACTATAACTATGACCATCAATAGAGAATCGTTCAAATTTAACCTTTTCATCTCCCACCATGAAGCAAGTCCCATTGTTGTAGTTTTCGTCGTCCTCTGAAGAAGTATCGTTCGCTAACTATTTTCCACGGTTTCATATCAATAACCTTAATATGAATAGACATCCTCTATTTCCAATAATTATAGTTAGTGCCATCAAATCAAGGTGATCTAAGATGTGAATGTCCTTCTCTTTGGTTATGGGGATAATGTGTATGGAATTTGTGCCATAAGATCGTAAGTCCACTAAACCTTGAGTCTAAAGGGAATTCTGCATTGATAAAAATTGAAAAACACCCTAGGGGGTGAATAGGACGTATGGCACAAATTAAAAATTTAACACACAGCGGAATACGACAAACCACACAATCACAGATCAAAGATGCAAGCACAAGTGTGTTTAACGAGTGGCTCCCCGCCTCTACTCCGACCACAATACCTATGAGGATTTCACACTCTTTTATTACCAAAAGAGAAAAAAGCTCTGATCACACTTCTGAGTAGTGATCACACCGTACAAAATAATGTTCAAAAGTTTAAGCACGATGATAACCTTTGAGTAAATCTATTCACAACACACTCTCAAAATAGATTCAAAATGATTTAATACTGTAGTAAAAACTAGATAGATATCACAGTGATGTATTTGTGAGATTGTGGTCGTGTGGACACAAACGGCTTGTCAATCCGACATCTGGATCAAAAGTTATGCTCCTCTGAAATTCGTTGCATAATTCTGAAATCTGCAGGGACTGTTCTACACAAATTGTCGAATCCGGATCAATTTTTGCTTGCCGATCAGAAGATAAATATCACCCTTGTATAGAGCATGAAGTTTTGGTCGTCCGGGCGCAAACGGTTTGTCAATCGGAGTTCTGAATCAAAAGTTATGCACTTTTCAACGTCATCCGTCGAACTCCTTCCTGCGAACTTTGATGTTCTCTTTGAAGCTTGGAGGAGAAATTCGGCCAAGGGAGAAGGATTTATAATCTCTGAGTATTTTGGCTCAATTGGGATGCTTGGGGGATGGTTCTCCAATGGAGTGATCTTCTCCTTTTATATAGATATGAGTTTCTATTCAATTAGAACACTTTGTCTTCAAATTTTCTATCAAACCTTCAATCAAATCTTCAATCAAATCTTCATGGTGCATGAAGGGGTGTTTAAATAGGAGAGTATTCAATCCTGTTAAAGATAGAATTCATCTTAAGATAGAACTTCTTTTGAATTAGATTTCCTTTTTAAAATCCAATCAAATCTTCAATCTTTGACGTAGTCAAATCCTTTTGAAGATATGACTCCTCATTTGATAAAACCCCTTTTGAATCCAATCAAATCTTCAATCTTTGACGAATCAAATCTTCGTCTTCATGGTGCAATATAATTGTTTATGATGTAGGACTCTTTTTGAATTTCTTTTGCACAATAGTTCACCCATTATTTCTCTTTTGCACAAACAATTTCTTTTGCACAATTGGCCCTGAAATCATTTAATTATAACATTAGTACTACATGACTTGTTTATCATCATCAAAATTAAAAGTGTGACCTAGTTAGTGGGCTACCTAGGCCAACAGCAGGAAGGCGAGAGCATCTCCAAGATGTTAATTAGGTTCATGGAGATCGTGAATGCTTTGGAAGGCATATGGAAGGAGATCTCACAAGAAGATAGGGTGACAAAGATCCTATGCTCCCTTACACCTCAATGTGAATCCAAGGTCAATGGCATCGAGGAATCCAATGACATGAGTAAGTACACCGTAGAGGAGTGCATTGGAAACCTAATGGAATATGAGGTGAAGATTCCCCACAAGATGGAGTGACAATCTCAAAGCCAGTTGAGAAGCAAATTGGAATTGCATTCAAAGTCATCGACGAGAAGATCGTGTAGGGATATTGAGATCCACCCTAGTGGAATTTGATGATGTACACAAGTGATACGGGCACTAAAATATTTATTTCAATTGTGTATAGGAATTGATAAATCATTTTGTAGGCATTAAGATCAAGTGTGTTTACGGGTGTTTTCTCACCACTGAATCATTGACCGATGACTGTACGGTCAACGTGGTCAAGGGGTCGGTTGAGATCCCTTGGACACGTCGAGCTCACGTGCGCTCAACGTGGTTTAGAGATGGAGTCGGGGTCGAGCGTCGGTCTTCGGCTGAAGCAGAGCAGAGGGGAAGCCTCAGCTCTGTTTGATGGGCTCGGCCTTGGTTGGACGAGCATCTAGGTGCACCCTCGGTGCTTCGTTTGCTGCTCGGTCTTCGGTCGGTCGCCACGCCCGTTAGCAGCGAGGGTGATCGTCGGGCGCTGAGGGGTAGCCTCGGCGCCTCGGCCAGCTTCCTCCCGAATAGACGAGAAAACTCGTCAGGGTGGCCAGACCTTGGTTCCGGCTGAATCCCTCCGATGCCTAAGTCAGATCAAGGTCTGAAGAGTACTCGACGGGGTAGGTACGACTCGAGAAGAGATCGATACACCGACCCACGACACGAGCAGGGGGAGGGAGAGAAATGGCGGAAAACCAAGGTCGTTGATGGAATACCTCCGATCTGGGTACCTGGGATACGATCCTTTTCTTAGTCGTCCTCCGGTCCTTTTATGGGGTCTCCGCCACGACTGCCCCCCGATCCACGTCCTCCGTCCGCATCCCTTCATGCCCCCGAGATCCGCCTCCTTCCCCGCACTTACATGCATCGTGGGGAGGTGTTTATTAATGGGCCTCTTAATGGTCACTAAGGGGCCGCGGATTCAAGGGAACGGCTATTTCTGAGGAGCACGAGCGGATCGTGCATCCCCGGGAGCAGACTGGTCTGGCCTCGAGTTTTATCCGTGGGCCTCGTCGGGCGGGCCCAATCTCGCTCGTGGGCTTCCCATGCATGGCCGGGCCTCGGGGCTCTGCTTCTTAGGCTTCTCCAAAACAGTCGTATCAATTACCACCATCGTCTGGGCCGTTCGGTTTCAGCCGGTTCGGTTCGGGCGATGTGACTATTGGGGGTGTGACATGCGCGTCGGTCGAGGCATGCCCATTAAATGTGGGTCATCATGATACGTCCCGTTTGATCTTCTTTTGGTGCGAGTTTCGAAACGCCACTGATCCTTTGATGTTGCCACGTGCTCCCTTCCGGACGATTTGAATTCCTCAATTGCCTTGCATATAAAGACGGCGGCCTCCCATGTTTGGATTCTTTCGCGCTCTTCCTTCTGATCTTGGTTTTGCAAGCTCCTTCTCTCCGTCGTCTTTCGCCCTTCAGCTCCCTCTCAAGGTAACCCCTTTTCTTCTTTTGCCCCATGGCTACGCTTAGAGTAGGCGATTCGGTGTTGGGATCAAGGGACCCCCCCGGTGCCCGAGTCCGGCAATGTCCGACCTTCGGGACCCGGAGTCCCTTCGGGGGCTCGTTCTATTCAGGACAAGGGAAAAGAAAGCTTTTCACGGACCCCGTTGGCGATGATGTGGCTCTGGCTGTCGAGAGGTTCGACGTCCCCCGGCAGTCCTTGGGTCGCCATCCAAGGCCCCTTTCCTTGGCGGTTACGAAGGTCCGGGAGAAGTATTTATGTCATCCGTACGACGTCCGGATTCCCTTTAACAACGAGCGGATTTGTTTCCCTCGGAGTAATGAGGTCGGCATCCACGTCGAGATGTTTCGCCTGGGCCTTCGTTTCCCCCTTCATCCCTTCATCATCCAGGTCATGGAATCCCTGATGATGTCTCTGTGTCAGTTGACCCCGTACTCCGTCGCGGTGTTGACCGGGTTCATCATGCTCTACCTTGCCCATGGCTTAGAGCCGTCTCTTCCTCTTCTTTTTCATTACTATTGGGTTCATACGGTTGGCCAAGGGTCGTGGCAGCACCTCTGGGTCCGCGCGGGGAGGGAGTGTCTGCTCGGTCTTTCTCGCTGGGTTGGGGACTGGAGCTCGAGCTATGTCTTTGTTGTATTTCCTGAGGATGTCGAGATCTTGACAGATATGTCAATACGACTTGACGTTGACCCTCTCCGAGGCTGACCAGGCGGTCGTCCGGCTGCTGTCGTCTCTTTCCCTAGAGGAGCGGTCGATCTGGCCTCTGCTGGATGACCTGCTTCTTAAGACCGTTCTGTGGTCTCCTGGTAGGCTCTTCCTTTCTTTCTGTTTTCCCTCTCGCTTACCCTGATCTTCTTTCCTTCTGCAGAGATGGCCGGACGTGAATTTACCTGCAATGTCAGTGAACTCATTCGGAGGGGTTCCAGCCGAAGCCGAGGGAACCCATCGGGCCAGGCATCCCGTTGCACCGTTGACGAAGAGGTGCGTTAGGCCGAGCCTGCTGTGGGGAGAGTGGAGCCCACGGTCGTGGTGACGCCTCCCCCCTTGTTCGTGGAGAACCTCCCCGAGGGTGAGGCCCCGGGGGCCGAACTCCCTTGCCCCGCCCAAGCCGAGGGAGGCAACGCGGGAGCCGAGCCGGCCCCCCGCGCGCCCGTGGGTGGTCGTGGTGCGGGATGTAAGCGTTCCCCATCGACCTCCACCGGCCCCAGCAAGCGGAAAAGGAGGAAGGAGGGTGGGGAAACCCTCACTTCGGTGGCCCCCGAGGTGCCGACGGCCTCCGGCGAGACTCTCCCGCTGACCCTGGTGGTCACTCCCGCCGTCTCGGTAGAGCCTTCCCTGGTGGGAGCCGACGATATGTTGGTGAATGTCTTGGCGGGCCCCAAGGTTACCCCGGGGACTCAGTATTCGTCGATCGGACCGTGGCCAACCATTTGGCGCACGGCTCCGTCCTCCCGAGGGACCAATCTCTCTTAAATAGGGCTCCCACCGACACACTGTCGGACTCCCTAGTCTGGCAGCTTCAACAGGTTTGGCCGCTTTGCTGTTCTCGGACTTTTCTTCTGACCTTTCTCTATATAACTCCTTCCTTTTTGCAGGCCACTGTGATGGCCGTCGAGGCACAGCGTCGGGCGGCCCGGGCGAGGGAGCTCGAGGAGTCCTCTGCTCGGGAGCGCACAAGGGCCGGGGCGACCGAGGTGGTCGTCCAAGAGGCACGCATGGAAGCTCGGCATCTCCGACACCGGGTGGACGAGCTTGGTGCCCAAGTGATGGACCTCCAGGGAGAGCTGGATGACGCTCAGAGGTCGGCCCGAGAGGCGGAAGAAGCGTTCCGCCAGGAGAGGAGCGATCTCCAGAGCGAGCTGACGGACCTGCGTCAGATGACCTGGTTCGTCGACGAGGTGGAGAGGGGCATCGACGGGGTCCTGGGGGCGAGGATTGCGGAAGTCCTTAGGGAGGCCTTCATCTCTTATGAGGGCCTTCTTGCCCCTCGGATCATTGACGTCGTCCGAAACTCCTTTCGATGGTTTGCGGAGCATGCCCGACAGCCCCTCCCGCCCATCGACCCCTTACGCTCCGAGCAGGGCGAGGTGCCAGAGGATGCTTCCTCCTGTGCACCGGGGCCTTAGGCCTCTGTATTTTGTTCCCCCTTCTCTTTTGGCTTGTAATTCTGAATAATTTTATTTATATAGCTTCTTTGTCGATGGGGGGTTTTCTGCCTTGCGGGGACCCTCGGTCTTTTTTGATCATTTATTGTGTTTTGAACTGGTCACGAGTTCCACATTTCGTTGGCATCCCTTTATTGCTCGTGGTGAGGGCGAAGGGTCTTCAGAACTTCGAACCCGTTGGCATCCTGGATTGGGACCTTATTGGCGCCCTCGTCTGTTTTGCCATAGTTTTTCCTCCATTCGCGATACTCGGTTTGCTTAGGTAGTCGCCTCGCATGCGGCTGGGTTGCTCCCAGTCTCGCAGTCAGTCGGATCGGTGGGTCGGTGAGGGGGGCTGCCCCTTGGCTTACAGCCCGCCGAGTCCTCCGTCCGCTGGGGGAGTCACCTTCAGCCTTACGAGCGGGCGGATCGTTCGGTTGGCGAGGGGGGCTGCCCCTCGGCTTATAACCGACCGATGTCCCCGTCTACTGGAGGAGTCACCCCCAGCCTTACGAGTGGGTGGATCGTTCGGTTGGCAATGGTAGCTATCCCTCGGCTTATGACCGACCGATGTCCCCGTCTGCTGGGGGAGTTGCCCCAGCCTTACAAGTGGGCGGATCGTTCGGTTGGCGAGGGAAGCTATCCCTCGGCTTATGACCGACCGATGTCCCCGTCTGCTGGGAGAGTTGCACCCAGCCTTACGAGCGGGCAGATCATTCGGTTGGCGAGGGAAGCTATCTCTCGGCTTATGACCGACCGATGTCCCCGTCTGCTGGGGGAGTTGCCCCCAGCCATACGAGCGGGTGGATCGTTCGGTTGGCGAGGGAAGCTATCCCTCGGCTTATAACCGACCGATGTCCTCGTCTGCTAGGGGAGTTGCCCCAGCCTTACGGATGGTTTTAAGGATCGGTCTAGTGGGGGAGTTGCCCCCAGCCTTTCGGCCGATCGATTCGGTGGGCCTGCGGAGAGTTGCTCTCCGGCTTCGGGTCGACCGCAGAACCCGTCTGCTGGGGGAGTTGCCCCCAGACTCACGGACGGGTTTACAGATCGGCCTGCTGGGGGAGTTGGCCCCAGCCTTACGGCCGATTGGTTTGGTGGGCCTGCAGAGGATTGTTCTCCGGCTTAGGGCCGACCGCAAAACCTGCCTACTGGGGGAGTTGCCCCGGACTTGCTTACAGGCTTACAGATCGGTCTGCTGGGGGAGTTTCCCCCAGCCTTACGGCCGATCGGTTTGGTGGGCCTGCGGAGGGTTGCTCTCCTGTTTAGGGCCGATTGCAGAACCCGTCTGCTGGGGGAGTTGCCCCCAGACTCATGGACGGGTTTACAGATCGGCCTGCTGGGGGAGTTGCCCCAGCCTTACGGCCGATCGGTTCACTGGGCCTGCTGAGGGTTGCTCTCCAGCTTAGGGCCAACCGCAGAACCCGTCTGCTGGAGGAGTTGCCCCCAGACTCACGAACGGGTTTACAGATTGGCCTGCTGGGGGAGTTGCCCCAGCCTTACGGCCGACCGGTTCGGTTTCCAGCCTCCGGTCTGTCGAGCAAAGGCAGTCCTTTGGGAGAGGAAATCGAGTTCTCTTTTGCGTCTTGAAACAGCCATTCAGCTAAATGCGGAAAAAAGATGTTGCATTTGTATCAACATGGTCCTTCTTTCTTTCCATGGACCAGTACATTTGGAGGAAAAAACCAAAAACGGAGGGAGTCAGGGCAGGATAGCCCTCCCCCGGCAAGGTGGCGGCCGTTTGTCTCGTCTGCTCACTCGATGATGTGCATGGCCGTCTGGACTACGTTTATCTTCTTCACCTTGTCCGGCTGCCTGGATGTCCCTTCCCCATGAGCAGGATCATCGGCGAAGTTCTCCAAGTGCCCCCGACTCACCAGCTTCTTTATGTCTTTCTTCAGACGCCAGCAGTCGTCGGTGTCGTGGCCGTTGTCCTTGTGATATTTGCAATATTTCTCTTCGTCTCTCCCACCTCTCTTCATCCTCGGAGGAGGCCGGTTCATGCATCCCTCATTCTGGGGGTGTGTGAGGACAACGTCCGGGGCAACGTTCAGCTCGGTGTGCCGCGGTTCTTCCCTCCGCTACTTTCCTCTAGCCTTCTTCTCCTACCGATGCTCCTCCGAGCCGCGGCGTTCACTCTCGTCGTGCTTGGATCCTCGCTAGGTCCTTTCGTCGTCGACGGCCAAGGCCTCTTCTGTTAGCATGAAGCGCTCGGCCCTCGCTATGACTCCGGCGAGGTCCTTCGGAGGATCGTTGTGTAATGATTTCTTCAGACCCCTGTGCCGTAATCCTTTCCTCAGGGCCGTCTTAACGACCAGCTCGGGGCAGCTCTCCACGTTCAGTCGTTCCGTGTTGAAGCGGCGCATGAAGTGCCTCAGTGATTCCCCGGGACCCTGCACCACATTGAATAAGAGTTCTGAGTCCTGCTTTACCTGTCGCCCGGCCATGAACTGCTTGCAGAACAACTGGGTAAGCTCCTCGAAGTTGTCAATGGAGCAATTGGGCAGGCTGTGGTACCAAGTCCTCGCCGCTTTCCGGAGGGTGGAGTAGAAACCCCTGCAGAGCAGGGTATCGTCGGCCCCCTGGAACGCCATGACCCCCTCGTAATCCATCACGTGGTCCGCGGGATTGCCCGTGCCGTCGTACTTCTCCAACGTCTGCACCTTGAAACTTGAGGGCACCCGTGCCTCGGTTATCCTCCAGGTTAGGGGACATCAGTCGCCATTAACGCCTCCCGGCCGTCCTCCTTCGCTTACCTCGTGATCGTTCGATCGCAATGGGGGGCATGTTCTGGCTTGGCTGTCCCTTGTGTCCCTGCCAAACTGGGGGCGGGGCTCGATCGGTGCGCGTCTCCTTTCTCGCTTCGGTATTCTCACTTGTCCCGCTTCACTCGGCGGGCACTTCCGCTCCGCTGGGACCGATCCCCCAATGCTCGGCGATCGTCTCGTCGGTGCCTGGATGAGCCTGGACATCTAGACGAGGCGGGCACCGACCCGCCCTCTGCTTGCTCGAAGCCCCTCCTGTTTCCCTCGTGAAACGAGGTGGGGGTGGGGGACCATGCGGGGTTGAATCCCGGCATGGTGAATCACCGCTCCAGGTTGGGCACCCCATTCCCGTAGTCGGTGACTACGGCGGACCACATGGATTGGTTACCCCCTCCCCAATGGTGGGCCTCATCCATCCCATCTCACTGGATGGGCGTGTTACCGACGAGTTGTTGAATTGTTGCGACCAACGTCTGGATGTTGGCGTTGGTCTCATAGGCGAAGGTGCGGAGCTGTTCCTGGGTGACCGATCAGGACTCGCCTATCCCCTCGGTGGTGTGGCTGAGCTGGTTCTCGGGGGGATGTAATCTCCTTCCTCTTGGATGGGAGGCATGCGCCCCGTGCCATTGCAGATGGGTTCCATTCTGGTGGTTCAATGTGGGTCTACTTCGGTTCCCACACACGGCGCCAGATGTTTACGGGTGTTTTCTCACTACTGAATCGTTGAACGATGACTGTACGGTCAACGTGGTCAAGGGGTCGGTTGAGATCCCTTGGACACGCCGAGCTCACGTGCGCTCAATGTGGGTTGGAGATGGAGTCGGGGTCGAGCGTCGGTCTTTGGCTGAAGCGGAGCAGAGGGGAAGCCTCGGCTCTGTTTGATGGGCTTGGCCTTAGTTGGACGTGTTGGATATGGAAGATGTTTGTACACCCTTGTGGGGGATGTACGAGGGAATACGGACCTCGAACGTCACGTACACGAAGTCGTGTGCAAAGGGAATCTGTTCCCTTGCGGAGAGGATCTCTGGATGAGTAGGAAAGTCGCTTTATATATGCATAAGTGCATGCGACATATGGCTAATAAAGGGGGAATATCTTAAGCTTATGTTGTACCATGCATATGGTACAACTTAAGCTTATAATGTGCCATGTATCATGGTACACCTTAATTAAGTTGTTCCAAAGGAACAACTTACCCTAAAATAACTACCTTGGGGGCTATAAATAAGACCCAAGGGTAAGCCATTTCTTACACCTTTTGCATGGCATTCTTGCATGCATTTTCATCCTAGCGAAGCTCTGCCGAAATGCTTCCTCTCTTTCTTTATCCAAGTTCTTAATCTAAAGTAGAGATTTAGATTGTGGATTTAGTAGCCTTACTCCGTTCGTGAGAAAACTCGATCCGTCGTGGCGAATCCGAAGGCGAAGTTCGTAGACTACCGTGCCGCATACGCAAGCGTAAGTCTAAACTTCATATTATCGATCCTAACTCTGTTTTGGCAGGATCCTTCATTGGTATCAGAGCCATATGGGTTCGCCCCGGTCAAACCGTCGTCCCGTCGAAACTATGAACGAGTCGTTGTCTTTTTCACGAATGGGTCTCCTACCATTACGGATATGGTAGGAACGCTTCGTGACGGAGAGAACGCAGCGGTTGTTCTTTTCACGTTAGGGTCTCCTATCATTACGGATATGGTAGGAACTCTCCGTGACGGGAAGAACCGACCGTTCACGTAGTATGTTATTCATTTTTGGCACACGGCCATTAGGAAATAACTAATTTCTCGACGAACGGGTGCTTCATCGAGGAAGATGATGGTAGTTATTTCCATCGGGTAAGTTGAAATTTGGTGCATTTGCACCATGGCCAAATGGGCTATGAAGGCCATGCACCCCCCCTCCACTTGCGGAGGGGGTTGGCTACGGCCAATAACCACCGGCGACCACCCCATCAAGGGGGAGGAATGTGTGCGGCAACCCCATTCAAGGGGGTGGCCGGCCATGGCCAAAGGGGCCATGGCCGGCCAATGCCCAAAATGGCCTTGGCCATGACCGGCCATGGCTAAGCCATGGCCGGCCATGGCCAGGCCGGCAGTGGCCGGCCAAGGCCAGGCCGGCCTGGCCGGCCCTGGCAGTGGCCAGGGCCGGCGCCCTGGCCTCGGCCAGGGCCAATGCCCTGGCCTCGGCCAGGGCATGGCTGGCCCTGGCCGGCCTCGGCCAGGGCAGAGGCCCTGGCCGGCCCCTTGGCCAAGCCCCGGCCAGGGCAGAGGCCCTGGCCGGGAAGATGTTGCAGAAAAAAATTGGTCGACCAATTTGGTGTTTTTGGTCGACCAATCTGGCAGAAGGTCTGGGTCCACTGCAAACTTGCCAACTGACCCATACGGGGTGACAAAAGGCCTTGGCCAAACTCAAATGTACCGATTAGCCCATACGGGGCTAATCACAATAACAACTAGTCCATACGGGGCTAACGTTTTTAATGAAGTTTTTTTTCATTGGGCTCTACTCCTTGAAGATTAGCCATAGTGCTCTACTTCATGCGAGATTAGCCGTAGTGCTCTACTCCTTGAAGATTAGCCGTAATGCTCTACTTCATGCGAGATTAGCCATGTCATTGTGCTCTACTCTACGGAGATTAGCCAATGAACTTATAACGTTGTGCTCTACTCTACGGAGATTAGCCAATGTGTTTTCAAATTTTTGAAAAAGGTATTTTCAAATAGGTTATGTCCCGTCCTTAATCGGGATAGCGCAATTTAGAATTCCAAGTCCTACCACGATCCAGCCATGGTTATCTAACCCATGGGTGTGTAGAACAGGTCTCGTGGCTTGGCAATTGTTGCGTTAAAATTCTTTGCGCAAACTCTCACCTATTCCATTTTGAAAGATATGTTTTTCAAAATTGATTTTCCGCTGCGAAGTACTATAAGAGTACAATTGTTTGATAAGTGATGGGGGAATATTGAAGGTTGTTCTAGATGGTGATTGGAATCATAGAGACCTTTTCGATTCTAGAACAACATCTTCAATATTTTTCGAAAGTAACTTATCAAATATAATATAATTCCAAGTGGGATTTGAATTTTTAGAACTATCCAAATGGGATATTCTATTATCATTTCAAGTGGGAGTTATATTTTAAGAATTTTTATGCAATGTTTTGATCGAACCTTCGGTTTTATGTCTTTTGCAGCATTTTAAAAGTAAAATGTCTTCCGCTTCAAAGAATATCGTTGCTGAGTTAAACAAAGGTGAAAAACTCAACGGCGATAATTACAATCTTTGGTCCATAAAGATACAATACGTTCTATAGGAGCAAGAAGTGCTCGAAACTCTAAAGAACGTTATGATTGAACCCGAGTTGGGCACTACGGCCCAACACCGACGAGACAAGGAAGCTTTTGATGCTTGGTCTCGGAAGAATAAGATAGCGCGCATTACGTTATTAAGCAGTATGGTTGATGACATAATGTGCATCTTCCGAGAACATGACCTAGCCATGGACATATGGTCCAAACTAGAGGAGAAGTTCGGTGGCACATCGATGTCCAAACTTCGCGCCTTAACTATAAAGTTCGATACATATAAGAAACGTCCAGATCATTCCATAGGGAAACATCTGCGACATATGGCGAACCTTATCTCGGAGTTAAAGGACGCAGGTCATTTGCTCACTGATGAGCAACAAATCCAAGCAGTCATACGTTCCCTACCAAATGGGTGGGATCAGATGAAGATGCATCTCACTCATAATGAGAGCATCAAGACCTTCAACGATGTTTTTAAAGCACCTCGAATTAGAGGAAGAGCGGCTTGCGGCTGCCAAGCCAAGTGCAGAAGTGCACATGGTTGCTAGTTCCTCACACGGGAGAAAGAAACGTAAAGATCGTTCGAAGTCTTCTAATGAACGTAATAAGCAACCTGAGTCTACCAAGGAACCCAAACATAAGGGTGGGCACAAGAAATGGCACAAGAAGAAAGACTTGAAAAGGATCAAGTGTTTCAAGTGCAACAAGCTCGGTCACTATACTCGTTCGTGTACGAGTAGAAGTGACGAGGTAACTTGTAATACTATTTACATATGTGTTTCTAGTTCACTATTTCTTGTGGAATCTAATCCATTTTGGGATAATTGATTCAGGTGCCACCGACCACATAGCAAAGGACAGACGGTCCTTCGTGGAGTATCACCGGATACCCCAAGGAATGAAGTGGATCAATGTAGGAAACAACACACGTGTTGAAGTGAAAGGCGTTGGGACTCGCAAGCTAGTCTTGGACAACGACCGCACTCTCCTACTTCATGATGTTCTCTTCATTCCATATATTCACAGGAATATTAAAACTGTGGTCAATTAATGGGTCTTGGTTATAGTTGGTTCCTTCATAATTGTAATATGGACCTATTTTGTAATAATTCCTTTATTGGTACTGGGTTTTGTATTTCAAAGGATTTATTGTAATAAGTACAATGTATGATTCCTCATGTAATGAAAATTTCCTTGTGACAAATTCTTTGACTAATGAGTCTAATATAATTTGTTGGCACGCAAGGCTTGGTCATATTGAACCAACGTGTATGGATAGACTTGCCAAACGTGGCCTTCTATCCAATGTTTCAAAGGTTGAAATGTCGACCTGCGAACATTGCCTTGTGAGGAAATCTTGTCGCAAGCCGTTTGGAACCGGCACAAGGGCCGAGGTTCCATTACAGCTTATCCATTCGGACATATGTGGTCCGATGAATGTCAAGACAAGACGCGGGAAGTCCTATTTCATCACTTTTATTGATGATTTCACCCGATTCGGTCATATCTATTTGATATCCCACAAAAAGTGAAAGCACTAAACCTGCTTTAAAAACTGTATGAGTTAAGTGGAGAATCAATTAGATCGCAAGATTACGGTCGTGCAAACCGATAGGGGCGGTGAATATCAATCAACAAGTTTAAAGGAACTTTGTGATGAAAAAGGCATAGTACATCAGGCAACTATGCCTTATACTCCTCAACAAATTGGTGTTGCAGAAAGGAGGAATAGGACTTTAATGGAAATGGTCCGTTCAATGATGGCGCAAGCTAACTTGCCAATCACCTTTTGGGGTGATGCATTATTGACGACCGCTTTCATTTTGAACCGCGTACCCTCGAAATCAGTTAGCTCCACTCCTTATGAGTTGTGGAACCAAAGGTCTCCTGACTTAAACATTTTGAAACCTTGGGGTTGTGCATCCTACGCACATATTTCCTCCCATAAGTATGGCAAACTTGGGCCAAGGGAAAGGAAATGTATCTTTATACGATACGCAGAAAACTCCAAAGGTTATGTTTTATGTTAGTCAGGAAGACAATGGTGGGCTAATCGAGTTTGAATCGAGGGATGTCACTTTCTTGGAAAACACGTTTCCAAGACAGGGCGAGATAAGTCAGGACTTATCTCTGTTTGAGATTTATGATCAAAAAGGATTACCTCATTCGAGTGGGAGAATTCTTGGTGAAGACGAAAATACGTTTCAACCTTCACCAATGGATTATACGAATGACGATTATCCTATTCCATACGGGAATAATGATCCAAGTGGGAGCAATTCTAACGACATTCCAAGTGGGAGTGATATTAGAATTGATCTAAACTCAAGTCAACAAGGACTTGAAGAATCTCAAATACGACGCCGTATCTTACCCTGCTAAAGACAAATGGATGGAAGCGATACAAGAGGAGTTAGAATCCATGAAAGTTAACCAAGTCTGGGACTTAGTTGACTTACCCAGAGGACGTAGAGCTATTGGGAACAAATGGGTTCTCAAGATCAAGCATAAGGCTGATGGCTCTATTGACAGATATAAAGCTCGCCTTGTCGCGAAAGGTTTTATGCAACAGGAAAGGATAGACTACGAAGAGACCTTCTCACCTGTTGTGCGTTTTACCTCGATTCGCCTGATTCTGGCAATGGTAGCTTGCTTAAACCTCGAATTAAATCAGATGGATGTAAAGACTGCCTTTCTCAATGGAGAATTGGACGAGGAGATCTATATGGAACAACCAACATGGTTTGTAGAAGAAGGAAACAAACATAAGGTTTGTAAACTTCGTAAGCCCATATATGGTCTTAAATAATCCTCGAGGCAATGGTATATACGATTTCAAGAAGTTGTCTTATCAAATGGATTTTCCATACTTGATGAAGATAACTACATATATATCAAGAGGTTTAAAAGCAAGTATATTATCATGTCTCTATATGTAGATGACATTTTAATAGCCGGAAATGACAAGGGGTTTGTGATGGATATCAAGGCTTGGCTTTCATCAGTTTTTGAGATGAAAGACATGGGAGAAGCCGCATATATCCTTGGAGTTAAGATTTCAAGGAATCGTTCGAAGAAACTTCTTTCTCTTTCACAAGAGACTTATATAAAGAAGGTTCCAGAACGATTTAATATGCAGGACTGCAAGTCCATTGATATTCATATAAGCATATGCGATAATTTATATCTGGAATCGTGTCCAAAGAACCAAAAGGAAAAGGAAATTATGGAAAAAGTTCCATATTCCAGTGCAGTTGATAGTCTTATGTACGCTATGGTGTGTACGAGACCGGACATCTGTTTTGCCGTTGGAAATGGTAAGCTGTTACCAATCCAATACAGGGCAAGTACACTGGAAAGCGGTTAAGAGGATAATGTGTCTTGTAAGATCAAATACATTGAAATCCGATACGAATTTGCAAAAGACTATGATAAAACCAAGAAGGTAGACATAAGGTACATATCTACGCATAAGATGATAGAGGATCAGCTTATGAAAGCGATCCCCAGAAATGTGTTTTATAAACACTTATCATCCCAAGGATTGCGTATGAGCTGAGTTGTACCAATATATATTCCCATGTCTAAGAAATGATCAAAATTAATAAAAGAATAAGTTCTTTTTCCAAACGTTGCATATGAATTTCTTAAGAAATGTTTTGAAATCTCAGCTGAATTGTGTGTATGTCGGACAGATTAAGGTTGGCTCTCTCACATGAGCAACCGCCTTATCTTATCAGATGGATAAGATAGAGATGAGACTAGTTTAAAGTCAAAATCATTAGACGAATGATTTAGAGTCATGACTTAAACAAGATAGTCGAATGAAAGATCTGCATCATATGGATGCTTACAAAAGATCTGAGATCTGTATCACAAGGATATTTGAAAGAGATCTCGTAGGATTTTAAATCCTATCTGTCTTATGCAGGATGAGAGTCCGTGAATATTTCACGAGTAGTAAGGGGACTCAAAAAGATAGGCACTGTGGTGTCTGATCTTTTCATCCGTACAACATCATAAAGACATACTCTCCCTGGGAAAGGAGTGATGTTCTAATACGTGTTCATACCACGTATGCATTTCGACCACTGAGTTAGTAGCAATAGTGTTTGCTATTATGTGAGACTCAAAGGCCATACGGGTCTTAACTCTTACCCTCAAGGACTCCAATTGGTTCCTTTAGATTTGACAAGATGATCGCTATCTTAGCGTGTTGCTAATGGGCTATGATAATTCGGCTCGGCGGGGCACGTTAGAAAAGCGAATCAAGTCAAGATCAGAAGGTTCGCAAGAAGAGGAAGATTGATTTCTTATTCGCATTTGGACTTTAATAATTCAAAGCTGGCCAGCCAATTGTAATCCAGATGGGATTCAATTGTTGAATATAAAGTACAAGAAATGTGAAGAAATAATCTAGGGTAAAGCATGCGTTGAACTACTCAAACTTTGTACCTTCGAGGTCGTTGTGTATCTCTAACAAGTGCACAACAACAGACTCTACGCGCATGACGGTCGCACGGTCTATTTCTCGGTATGATAGATGAAAGAACTAAGGGAAAGACGTTCTCTTACAATCCCCTCAAGTGTGAGTGGGAGATGTTGGATATGGAAGACGTTTGTACACCCTTGTGGGGGATGTACGAGGGAATACGGACCTCGAACGTCGCGTACACGAAGTCGTGTGCAAAGGGAATCTGTTCCCTTGCGGAGAGGATCTCTGGATGAGTAGGAAAGTCGCTTTATATATGCATAAGTGCATGCGACATATGGCTAATAAAGGGGGAATATCTTAAGCTTATGTTGTACCATGCATATGGTACAACTTAAGCTTATAATGTGCCATGTATCATGGTACACCTTAATTAAGTTGTTCCAAAGGAACAACTTACCCTAAAATAACTACCTTGGGGGCTATAAATAAGACCCAAGGGTAAGCCATTTCTTACACCTTTTGCATGGCATTCTTGCATGCATTTTCATCCTAGCGAAGCTCTGCCGAAATGCTTCCTCTCTTTCTTTATCCAAGTTCTTAATCTAAAGTAGAGATTTAGATTGTGGATTTAGTAGCCTTACTCCGTTCGTGAGAAGACTCGATCCGTCGTGGTGAATCCGAAGGCGAAGTTCGTAGACTACCGTGCCGCATACGCAAGCGTAAGTCTAAACTTCATATTATCGATCCTAACTCTGTTTTGGCAGGATCCTTCAGGACGGGCGTCAAGGGGCACCCTCGGCGCTTCGTTTGATGCTCGGTCTTCGATCGATCGCCACGCCCGTTAGCAGCGAGGGTGATCATCGGGCGCTGAGGGGTAGCCTTGGCACCTCGGTCAGCTTCCTCCTGAATAGACGAGAAAACTCATCAGGGTGGCCGGACCTTGGTTCCGGTCGAATCCCCTCCGATGCCTAAGTCAGATCAAGGTCTGAAGAGTACTCAGCGGGGTAGGTACGACTCAAGAAGAGATTGATACACTGACCCATGACACGAGCAGGGGGAGGGAGAGAAATGGCAAAAAACCAAGGAAGTTGATGGAATACCTCCGATCTGGGTACCTGTGATCCGATCCTTTTCTTAGTCGTCCTCCGGTCCTTTTATGGGGCCTCCGCCACGACTGCCCCCTGATCTACGTCCTTCGTCCGCCTCCCTTCATGCCCCGCGATCCCCCTCCTTTCCTGCACTTACGTGCATCGTGGGGAGGCGTTTATTAATGGGCCTCTTAATCGTCATTAAGGGGCCGCGGATTCAAAGGAACGACTATTTCTGAGGAGCACGAGCGGATCGTGCATCCCATGGAGCAGACTGGTCCGGCTTCGAGTTTTATCCGTGGGCCTCGTCGGGCGGGCCCAATCTCGCTCGTGGGCTTCCCATGCATGGGCGGGCCTCGGGTCTCTGCTTCTTGGGCTTCTCCAAAACAGTCGTATCAAAGTGTATTGAAAAGCTCAAATAAAGGACATAGAAGTCATGTTCGGGAAGTTTATCTTAGAGCCAAGGAATTGATCAAATGATGGCTTAACCAAGGACTCGTGATCAAGACTAGATGGATCATGTAAATAACAAAGATTAAGGAGCTAGAAATGTGTGTATGTGTAAGTTATAAGTCTAAAAATGTTAAAGCCTATATATATTGTCTACACCCATTAAATACTTGAAAAATAGTTTTTAAATGTATTAAAATATGTTATATTTTAATATAATTTTTATAAAATATTTTCAATTAATTTTATTGAAGAGCCAACTATCTGAAACGGATAGCCTACTACCATTAGGAGAATTTTACCCAGAACTCTCGGGTTTCTGAGATAGTCGGCTAACATTTTGAATAGCCGATTATATTGGAAAATAGCCTACTATCAACCAAAATAGCCGACTATATGGGTCAACTTTTAGCTTTTATGGAAACTGAATTTTAAATTTTGCTAGCTGTTAACTAGCCGTTTGAGGAGACTGTTTGATCTGATTTTGTGATATTCTTTACCTCTATAAATACACAAGACCCCGGAGGTTTTTCATATCGATATTATTCAAATTAAAATCATTTTATAGCTCAAAATCTCAAACTCCCAAGTTCTTTCAAAAATCTTTTTGGCCTTGATTTAATTTATTCTTGTGCAAAATTTCTTATTCGTTTTTATCCTTTTCTAGGTCTTAAGTCTTGATTATTAATCTCTACAGCCCAAATGCTATTATTTTAGAGATTCCTTTTCAAACTAGTCTGTTGATCAAGTTTTTGTGCTTAAAGTTCAATCTTTTATTTGATCAAAAGGGTTTTCGATTTCTTTTAGCCACAATATTCACTTATATATATATATATATATATATATATATAATGGGTATCATACGCCATATGAGAGGATGTCTCATATGCCCTCTCACATAAAAGGGGCAAGTACAAGCTCACATAGGCTTGTACTTGTTGTACTTGACCCCATTTATGTGAGAGGGCATATGAGACACCCTCTCATATAGCGTATGATACCCATTAATCCCATATATATATATATATATATATATATATATATATATATATATATATATATATATATATATATATATATATATATATATATATATATATATATGAATCATTATGCTATCAATTCGTTTATATTTTGTAAAGTCTTTGAAGAAGGTTTGAAGGTTGTAATTCTCGTGTGAAGGGAAAGTGTGCGTTGTACTTGAAATTCCTAGTTAGATTGTAACTATGTGTTGGAAATTCATAGCAAGTGGAGCTAGGTGGCTATACAAAGTCCTCCTCATTGAGTTGAGGCAAGGTTACTTTCGGTTGAGAGCTAGTGAATCGGTTGATGGACGTAGGCCAATGTTGGGCCGAACCAGGGTAAGAATCTTTGTATTTGCGCTGTGTTTTGATTTTCTCTCTCTCACTTTTATACTCGCATGTAATCTTATTAGTCTGTTGTTATCTCATTTATTTCATTATTACACGCTTCTTAATTGAGTTGATTAAGTACCAAGCTAGGTTACTCTGCTTGCAGACTTGGGCCACGAAATAGAATGGTGTTATTTTATAGAAGATTTTTTTATTTAACTCACAACACTATTCAACCCCACTTCTAGTGTTGTCTGTGATCACAGGATCCCACAGATCGAATGGAAGAAGAAGTTCAACAGCATGGATGAAAAGATCAAAAAGAAGAAGAAGCATAAACATATCTCTATCGAGGATGAAAGAGATGATGAGGGACGCAATAATAAATACGGTGTTGCATGGAGCTTGCCAACAAACTCACAATGATCATGGACCCGTCTCATTGTAAGAAAGATTTGAAATTATTTTTCAATTATAACAAAGCTACTATTGTTTGATATAAGTGTGGCAAGACAGGACATTTTGCTAACAATTGCCCAAAGAAGAAAGATAATAAGTTTTTGGGCAAAGGGAAGAAGCAGTGGAAAGGAAAGACGAAGAAGAATCCCGAATTTGTAGGAACTTAGGACGAGTCTTCGTTCGATGATTCGAGTAATAGCGATGAAGATGGTAGAAATGAACGCACTTTCACATCCATCGTAAATGCCACACATGATCTCACGAATTGGACATCGCCAAAGTGTATTGATGTCAACCAAAGAGACACTGCAAATTTGTGTCTTACAACGATCGAAGATTTGTCATTATCAAGTTCATGTGAAGATGAACATGAAGAAGAAGAGGATAGTGATGACGAGAATGCGGAAACCATGGAGGATCTTTAGGAGAATGATAAGGTAATGTTGTCCTCTTTTCATAAACTAGCTAAAGCTTTAACTTCTCTTAAGGCCAAGCATGATTTGTTATTAGCTAGTCAAGGAAACACTCCCTCTATTATTATTGATTCACATACGTATGCCACACACACTTTAGGCGATGATGAGAAAGAAACATTTCTATCTCAAATCAAGAATATTGGCATTGAAAATGAGATATTGAAAGCCAATAATCTTGATTTAGAATCCTGCATTTCTCACTAACTTTGAAATGCGATGAGGAATTCCAAAAATTTCGAATGTTTGTGACATCCGAGGATTGCCTCGATGATTTGATTAAACAACAACATCCGGCAAATCATTGCGTGGGTTTGGGTTATAACTCAAAGGTTGGTTTCCAACCCACCGCCTCTTCTCATGGAGCCAAACAACAATCTTATCAAGCTCCTAAGAAAATGCACCATGCTTTCTTGTATAACAACACCAACCCAAACAAGAAGGTTGTAAAACACGGCATTGTGAATGTGAATCAAAATGATTCATTTTATGCCAAAAGGCAAACCATTCACAACTGCAAGCTAATAAAATATTTTCTACACCCAAGCATGCCTATCCCTCTAATGCCAAGTTTTATACTAATATCACTTGTCTCAAATGCCAAACTTTAGGACATTATGCTAATTGTTGTCCTAAAAGGAAGCCCGACAAGAGGACTAGCAATTACTTGAAACTTTGGATTCCTACCAATGCATTGTTGCATGAGATGGATGCCAACACTAAATCACTAGTGAAAATGTGATTTGTTCTAATGATTACATTAAGAAATCAAACTCATCGTGTGTTTGGTGGCCTAATGTGTATATCTTCACCCACATGTTTATTTGGTTGGATGTTAGTCTATTGCATATTCTTTTGCATCCAACTCATGTTTGTGTGTTTCACATTATTTCGAAAATACTCTCAAAATCTTCATTTAGGAACGGATCTATGGGGTTTGCTATGTCATATATGCATTCTTTATCCATGTGTATGACATAAGGGGAGTTTGTATATGCTATGCATTTTCAAAATCTATTTTGAAGAATATTTTTCTCCTTAGATGAGTATTTGGGATATTTCCAATCAACATTGTTGGATATTATTCCAAATTCATCGAGTGACATTGTTTATTTGTGGTGTGACTATTTTTACATAGCAATGTCAATTATCAACGCATTTACTTGTTTATTATCTATTTCCATTGATATGCCACATGACTCCATATTTGTAATTGGTTAATTGAGTCAAAATTTGGCATATTCAATTATCTAGGGGGAGTATGGTGGAGTAAATGATACCCATTCTTCTATTTTACATTTGGTATCATACACTTTCTTTTTCTCTATGTCATTTGTCATATTTGGGTAAATTGACTTTCATGTCAGATGTGAATATAATTTTCATGTCTACCTTTTTGCCAATGATAAGTGGAGAGTTGTTTGGGTTATGTGAAAATGTATGCATGTATGCTTGTTTGTGCAATTGTGAAATTTACAATTGGTATTTCTTTGGCATTGTTTTTACATAATCCACTTATATGTACAATTGGTTTGCATATAAATAGGGAGATCCATTAGCATGTGTTTAATGATTTTTATTATCATTTTCACATAATGAGTGTCACATCAAAAATGTGGAGATTGTTGGATATTGGCCAATTGCCCACTATTGTTTTCATGGTGATCACCTCATTATGTAATTGCTCATGACTTTAATTATTTTAGTCTCGGATTATTAATTAATTATCTTGTGAGGAGACAAAGCAATAGCTGTGGGATGATGGTTCAAGGCAATGGAGCAAAAGCTTTGCATGAAGACAAAAGAACTCAGGTGTAATTTATTTCTTCATGTATTTTGATTTTCTTTATAGAATAATTTTTAAGCCTTGAATAGATGCACACACTCACTCATATGCATCATTTCCATTATGGAGTATCTTAGAAATCATATAGAACACATCCCATTTGATCATATTCCCAAAACACTCTGTATAGTGATTTTGGATCGGGATCAGACGTCTGGTAACTCTTCAACAAACATCTGGCATGCCAGCTTATATTTTGCTTGACATAGCCATGTTTTAGCCATTAGATGTTGAAAGACCAAATGTCTAAACAGTTGCTCAAACGTCTGGACGATGAACTTCAGATGATTGAACATATGGAGTTATTTTTCATGTATTCTTTGTTTTTCTCGCCCACAAGTGTTAGCCATTTGAAGAAGGCGTTCCAGACGAATGAACAGTTGATCAGCTGCCTGACAATCATTCATCAGGCACATGGTTGCTGTGAGATCGGATAACATTATTTTCTTATGGCCAATTCCACTGTCAGCCGTCTAATGCTTTGTTCCCAGACATCTGAACAATTTATTAACTATCTGGGAACACTATACGAGACGTCTGACGACTCAGCAAATCTGCCCGTTTATAACCGTTGGCTGTGATTTCCCTGAGTTATTTCTCTTGGTTTTTGTGTAGTTTTGAGTCCCTATTTAAGACCCATTCGAGCTGCATTTTTGGCACCAATGATTATCATACAGATCTCAGTTCTAAAGCCAAAAATCCAATAGCATTTCTTTATCTTTTTTTCTTTCAATTGTGTAAAGTGTTATGCATTGATCTTGCATTAAGGATAGAAAGTTTTCCAAGTGCAACTAAGTTGATCTCAAGCAATTTGGTTCTTCACACTTACTGCCTTCAATATTCACACATGTAAATCTATTCAAGTCATATGTAAGTGTGTTATTATTTTTACAATTTTGTTTCAAACATAGCTATCAGATTGTGAGAGCATTGTGGAGGGTTTACTCCACTTAGAGGGTTATTCCACACTTAGGAGGGTTTACTCCACACTTAGGAGGGTTTACTCCTTGTAACCTTAGAGGGTGTACTCCTCAGTATCCCGATTCAGGGACTGTACTCTTGATTGAGTTTGGCGCCCCGGGTTAGGGAGCATTAGTAGAAATCCACAGCTCGGGTTTATGAGGGTGGGACTGGAGTAAGATCGCCGGTGTAGGGACCATCAGGATATATTTTAAATATCATTTTAATTGCAATTGCACTATTCAACCCCTTGCAGTGTTCTTAGCATATAGGGATCCTACAAAAATATCGACATTTGGAGTTTCAGCCATGAGACGATGTCTTTCTGAAGATATGGCCTAATCAAGGCTTTATACATTTCGGTCGATGACGTAAGCTCAGACCACATTACATTGGACCCTTCGATGTGCTTGAACAAGTGTGAGAAGTGGCATTCAAAATTGCACTTCACCCATCTTTATAAGGAGTGCATAATGTATTCCACGAATCGCAGTTGCATAAGTATGTGGGAGATCCAATGCATATAGTCGACCATTTAGATATTACCGTTTGACTAGACTTGACGTACGAGCAGCAACCCGTGGTGACCATTGACTGCCTCAAAAAAGTGCTACTTCCAAGCGTATGAGGTCAAGCAGTAATAAAACCTGGTGAGTCGGGTATCATATCCACAGTGACAATGCGTTTGAAAATTCACAACTCAGAATTGAGTCAGAAAATGATTTAATGAGAAATAAACCACCTTTTGAAGGAGATATGTTTGTGACATATTTTGGGTGCCGAACTAATGCTAAACCCATGGTACGGGTTAGTGTGGATGTTGCAATAAGAGAAGGGTGTGTGTGTTGTGATCTCATCAGTGTTATAGGCTACCATGCACTCCACTCTTTATGAACCAGGGTAATTTCATTGTATTTGCGTTTGTGATTTCTATGCATTGTCTCTTAATTGCATACTTTATATTATGTTGCTATCTTTATTATTGCAAGTGAGCTTATTGGTTAAGATTAAATTATGTAATTTTAATTGAAATCTTAGAAAGAATTTTCTAGAGGATCATATTATTTCATAAACACTATTCATCCAAATATAGTGTTTCTCCTTGCCATATCAGAATCCAACAAGTTCTCGCAATTTTTATTCTAGAACACAGTTGTGTTTAATTTAAAAATAATAATCTAAAATGAATCAATTTTTAAAAATAATACACTTAACTTTAAATTCACTAAATCTCCTTAAACTTTGTTTTTAAAACATAAACCACTTTAAACTGTTGGAAAGTATAATGTAATTTCACTACATTCAACTTTACATTTAATATCTATTATACATTTGACAACTGTCTTTGAATTTTAGGGCTGACTAGGATAAAATAAAGAGTGGCTGGGATTTGATCTTGGGAATGGAAGATTGAGATGAGTTTTGAGAAAGTTTTGAGGGGGAATCCATTTGATTGGAAAACTCAATATTTTGAAATTTGTATGGAAATTAGGAGAACTTTTTGGGAGAAAACAAATATCCATTCATCTAATTAAAACTTCACTTCAGAAAACAAATCCTCACCCTCACGTCTGTTCTTTATATTGTGGGCCCACAAAATATGAGGGTTCATAGGCGGGGACCATAAAATAGGAGGGTAAAGAACAGACGCATGTGCTCTGTACGCAGGGTTCATCTAATTAATTGATCCTTCATTATTTATGTGGGAGGGTGTATGCGTGGGCTCTGTACGAGTGCATGGGGATCCAATACCATCTATTAAATTGCAACAGAGGAACCTTTATTAAAGGTAAAGAACAGACACATGGGCTCTGTACGCATGGGACCATCTAATTAATTGATCCTTCATTATTTACGTGGGATGGTGTGTGCGTGGGCTCTATACGAGTGCATGGGGACCCAATACCATCCATTAAATTGCAAGAGAGGAACCTTTATTAGATTAAACCAAGGCCTCACCCTCTTTATTAATACTTTAGGGGAAAATATGCCATGCCTCTTTGGGGGAAATTTAAATGTTGGGGTGTGGGGTTTTTTTATTGGGGGGAAGAAGGCGTGCTAAATTTTGCCACGCTAATTTGTTGTTCCACGCCGAAGGCGCCCACGCCGAATTTGTTGTTCCGTGTCGAAGACGCATACACCGAATTTGTTGTTCAGCTAAATATTTTTACGCTAATTTGTTGTTCTTTTAAATTTTGGCGGTGGAAATAATTTTTTGGTGAACAAAGATTTCTCGGGCGAAAATCTTAATTAAACGGTGCCCCCAGGCACATGTTTTGACTTGCGAGGCTAAATTTTTGTTCGTTTAAATTTTGGAGGGGGAAATAATTTTTGGGGAGAATAAAATTTTGAGGGGATATATTAAAGGAACCGTGCCTGCCAAATTTTTTATGCTAATTTGTTGTTCTGCGCCGAAGGCACCCGCGTCCAATATGTTGTTCCGCGCCGAAGGCGCCCATGCCGAATTTGTTGTTGGTGTCCGTGCTGCTACATATTTTTACGCTAATTTATTGTTCCGCACAATTTTGGCCGGGGAAATAATTTTGTGGGGGACAAAGATTTCGCGTGGTAAAATCTTAAATGAACTGTGCCCGCAGGCACGAGTTATGACTAGTCTGTGTAATGCCCATATGTGTGTAATACTTAGGTGAATACGTATATGTATTTATGTATGTATATTTGGATGAATACATATATGTATGCATGACTAATTGTTTTGTATTGGGTAATTGAATTGGATGTTGGTAATAATATTTGTATGTGAGTATATAAATCTTGGTTGATATGGTGTTGGTGATGTATGAATAATACTTGGCTAGGTGAATGTATAATCCTATGGAGTTATGTATGAATATTGGTATAAGAATATTGGGGAATGATTATTGGCTAATATGGTGATGCATGGAGTATTAGTACTAAGTGTTATTAGTGAAGTATTTGCTATTGTTGCTAGTGCTAAGTACTATTTGAGATGGCCTTGTGTATTGGTAGTGATGTATTATTAATGATGGTAGCATGTGCTATTATTATTAGGTTGCCATGAGTATTGTTGTTATGGGGGTTAGTGGTGGTATTAGTAGTATTGTTGTTATTGGTATTGTTATGGTTGTAATTATTGGTATTGTTTGGTTAGTATTATTATTGGATTGGAGTGGTTGGCATTATTATTATTCTTTGGGCCTTAGCTAATTTTATTAGCTAGTGGGTTGTTGGGCCATGCTTTGGGATTGAGTTATTAGAGTTAAGAGTGTTGAGGATGGCACTCTTCTAATTAAGATTTTAGGAGTGGGTGTGTAGTAGCATGCCATGTGTAGGAGTGGCATACTTGTAATTAGAATGGGTTGTGTGTATAGGAGGGATGAGAAGAGTGTAGAGAATGGCAAACTTGTAAATCCCTAAGCTTCTAGAAATGAGATTTTTATTTGATTTTTTCTTCATCTTTCTACACCCTTCTACTCATTTCTTTTCTCTTCTTTTCTTTTCATTTTGATGCTTATCCTCTCCCCCTCTCCCTCTCCTATGGCCGAAATTATCTCCAAGCAAAAAAAAAGAGGAAGGAAAAAGAGGAAGAACAAGGAAGAAAGAAAGGGGAAAAAAGGAAATAATGGAAAATTGAGAGAGAAGGAGAAATCAAGAGAAGGATTGGGGTCTTGGTGCTTGAAGAGGGTGATCCATGGGGAATTTCTTGAAATTGGAAGAGGATTTTGGAGTCACCTAAGAGGTATGAAACCAATTTCCTCTAGCATGCTATTTAGTTGTCATTTGTAGAATTGATTCATGTTTAATTTTGAGCTTAATACATGATTAACTTCATGAAACACTTTTGTTCTTGATGCTGAAAATTTAACCTTGAAAAGCTGAAACTTTGATCAAGTTCTGGACCTAATTGGCTATTAGGAATGATTTGGAAATTTTATATGATATGCATCTCGTAGTTATGAGCAACTTTCATGTTCACAACTTTTTTCAATTCAAACTGGAAGTTATGTTAAAAATTCATTCTTTGCAACATGTCTGTAATTCTGTCAATCTGTACACAGTTTAGCAAAACGAAGCTTATTACCTGTACACATATTGGAATTGCATGATTTTAGTCTCGTTGAAAAGCTAACAAGTTTTCCTCCAACTTCATCAGAGTGCCTATATTTCGAAATTCTGATTGTAATAGGCCCAAAATCAGCAATCAAGACAGACTCTGAAATCTGTCTGGAAAACAGATTTGGCAGACTTCACCAAATAATTCACTATAAATCAGTCACTTACTATTTTTGCCTGAAATTTTATCTGTGAACCCAAAACTATCATACCTACAACTTTTATTTACATTTCATTGTTATGTTCCATACAAAAATATGGAGTAAAATGCCAATCAATCTGACTGTTGTGCAATTTTCAGCAAACTTGACTGTTTTGGGTGAAATGTTGAAGTTGTCATTTTATGGTTCTAATTGCAAGTTGGTCTCTTTTTCATGCATGTTATTATCTTTATCCAAGTTCCATGCACTAGTTGATGTTTGGATGAAGTAGTCATGTTTGAGTTGTCCATCTATTAAGGAATCATAAAGCTCCTAACTTTATGGCTTTGTTGGGAGTTGATGTTGTTTGGTTGGTATATGAAAGATGAGGAGGTGGAAGTGAAGTACTTGCATCTCTTTTATGAATCATGGATCTTAGTCTTTATGTTTTGTAACATGCTTTTGGACATGGATGCTTATACATGGTGGGAAGGATGTGGTGGACATGGCATGCATTTATGTTGGGTAATAATGTGGTATGGTTTGTGGTGGTATGGTGGGCATGGCACGATGTGCATGACACCTTGTTATGATGTTGGTAATGCGATGTTGGAAATGTGAATCAATTTACATGAAGGCATTCCATGAGGACCCATGGACCATGCATGTATAAGGCCATTGTCCCATAGCTGTGAGAGACCCTCTTGTACTCTTAAAACTCATTTTGTAATTTGGATTCATGATGTAGCTCACTTCACCTTTGTAGCTCTTATAACTTGCCTTAGGTTTCATTATGTTGATCGTTATTTATTGTACTTGCCTTTTCTTACATTATGCATTGAAATTCATTAAGCCATGCTCATGCTTCTTTTAGCTTGTTTTTTTTAGCTCATGCCATGTTTCATTTGTACCTTGCCATGGTTTCATGTAAAATAATTGCATTTTCATAAATAGCATACTAGTGGAAGTTGGCAATTCCTACTGGGTCACACGTTGACGTGCCCCATTGATATTTTTCAGGTAGCAGGTTGTTGGTGATTCTTGGAGTTGGAGTTGGAGGGTTGTATGTATAAGAGAGTTGTCTTGGTGTTGTATCTGAGAGTGGGTGTATATGTTGTATATTGGGATGTTGTATGTAAAGCTGTAAATGAACTTGGTTTATTATATAAATGAATGATGTTTCGTTTCTATATTGTTCTTATGTGTTGGTTTTAGTTTGGTGGAACTTTGGAGTTGCATTTAATTATGGAGCATTACGTGTACTGCCCAGCACGTGCACAGTGGACCTGCTAGTGTATTCGTATTGTATTCTCTTTTCATTTCGTAACACTCGCTTCTTAGGTATCCTAGGGAGCGGGGCGTTACAGTCTGTTACATAAAACACAATTATTTTTGAATCCTAGGGCTGACTAGGATAAAATAAAAAGTGGCTAGGATTTGATCTTGGGGAATAAACGGTTGAGATGTGTTTTGAGAAATTTTTGAGGGGGAATCCATTTGATTGGAAAACTCAATATTTTGAAAATTGTATGGAAAAACGCAAGGGTCAAGATTTTGAGGGGATGGAATCATAATTTTTGGAGGGAAATTTGTGGGAAAATCAAAACTTTTGAAAACTGCACCATCTCTCTCTTCCCAAAATTTAAATGTGCTTTGGTTAGAAAAATGTGTGCGGTGACTAGCGGCACTACCAAGTTAGGACTCAGGCGTAATTCCAATTAAATTTCATTAAATTTCTCCCTATTTATTTCCAATTTATATGTAAATATATTTTGGATAATTAATTATTAATTTATTTAAAGTCAACAAACACAATGGAGCCTAGCGTTGGATGATAATTTTGGATCTATTATTCAAATTTCAAATCAAAATGTCAATGGGTCACCTAATCTTGGTTGTTAATTATGTTTAGAATGTTGAAATCAAGTTTAGATTCATATCTAAATGCAAGGCGCCCGCGCCGAAACTAAATTTTTGTTCGTTTAAATTGTGGAGGAAGAAATAATTCTTGGGGAGAACAAAGATGGGAACGGGCGCCAAAGGGCCCGTTAAATTTTTTACGTTGATTTGTTGTTCTGTGCCAAATTTGTTTTTCTACCTGAATTTATTGTTCCGCGCCAAAGACGCCCGTGACGCTAAATATTTTTACCTTAATTTGTTGTTCTTTTAAATTTTAATAATTTTTTGGGAACAAAGATTTCGGGGGGAGGGAATCTTAAATGAACCGTGCCCGCGGGCAAGTGGTTTTTAACGCTAATTTGTTATTTCGCGCCGAATGCGCACGCGTCGAAATTGTTGTTGTACGCTAATTTGTTATTTCGCCCCGAAGGCGCACACGCCGAATTTGTTGTTCCATGACGATGACGCCGGCGCCGAATTTGTTATTCGATGTCGAAGGCACCGTCGTCGAATTTGTTGTTCGGCGTCAAAGGCGTGCGGTGCCGCTAAATATTTTTACGCTAATTTGTTGTTCTGCTAAATTTTAATAGTTTTTTGAGAAATAAAGATTTCGCGGGGAAACATCTTAAATCCTTAAATCAACCGTGCCCGCGGGAACGAGTTATGACTAGTAGTTTATATATAGGAACAATTGTAAAGTTTAGGTTAGTTTTTATTAAAAACAGTTCTGATAAAAATGAAAGTTAATAGAGGTATTTGGAATTTCTAATTTTAAAGATAATATTTTTTAAGATATTGTTAAATTAAGCCATAACTGGGATGTTATCAATTTTTGCATGAAGAAAACAAATGTGAAAAAAAACTAGGAATAACATGCACACGTGCGGAGAAAAAAAACTTCATACGAACAGGATGCGGTGCACATGTATAACCGAATAGGAGTGAAAATTGTGGGTGTGTTCAGTATCGTTGATGGATAAAATAAATAAGTAGGTGTTTTGTGAAAATAACAAACATATAAATAAGTAAGTTGGGTGTATTTTTTTGGGTTTATGGGAAACGACAATAACGTAAATTAGTGTATCGGGAAGTTGATTTTTTTGATAGTGGTTAACGAGACATTGACACATAAAAGGCAAACGCGTGGAAAATGTCTCTATTTGGTATAATAGATTAGGCTGGATTATCAATGATTATTTAATGCAAGTTCAGCGCGGGATTGACCTCCCAAAAAAAGCAAAACGATCGTCCAAAGCAAACTGACGTACACGTGTCTTCTTCTCATTGGTGTAAACACCTAAACATGTTCTCTCATTGGCTCATCACGGGAGGATACACGTTTACGAACACTCGAATTTCATAAAAAATCCCAACTTTTTTGACGCAGAAAAGACGGGCGCAGAGAGGGAGAGAGATCAGACAGAGATCGAACTTCGAAGTCCCCGATTTCATTCGAATTCTTCAATTCTTCGAGCAAAACCCTTGCCGTAGTAGATCTCAAGTTATCTAATTGTGGCGATGGCTCGGCCGAGATCGAGCTTGCTCCTCTTCGTCTTCCTCTTCTCGCAGTCGCTCTCCGCGATCGGAGGGTAAGGATCTACACTCAATTTCTATACGTATTCTATCTTTTCAATATATTCGATCTTTGATTATTTTTGTTGATTCGTTTGTTTTGGATCTTCAGGAGGAACTACTACGATGTGCTTCAAGTTCCTAAGGGGGCGTCTGACGAGCAGATCAAAAGAGCTTACAGGTACAATCACATTGTACTAGTGTAGTTTTTTTGAATTCCCAATTTCAAACCCTAAATAAAAATGCTGGTCATGTGATTGTGCTTGCAGGAAGCTTGCATTGAAGTATCATCCTGACAAGAACCAAGGGAATGAGGAGGCAAACAAGAAGTTCGCAGAAATCAGTAATGGTAAATATTTGAGATCCATATCTCAAAAAATCTGATATTTTGGTTATATTTTTTATATTAATACCAATCTGAAATTTTGGTTTTAATTTTATTTTAAAACTCAGCATATGAAGTTTTGAGTGATCACGAGAAGAGGAATATATATGATAGGTACGGTGAAGAGGGACTGAAGCAACATAGTGGTGCTGGAGGCAGGGGTGGCGGCATGAACATGCAAGATATCTTCAGCACGTAAGGCCCAATTTTACGTTTGGTTAAATCCTAGCAAGAACAAGACAGAGGTTATTATTGATATTTTCAAATTTTTTAAAACAATGGCAATGAATGAGTGATAACACAGATGCATGAATAATTGTTGGATCACAGAACATGTTTATTTTTTATCGGTTAGACGAATCCAGGAGTTTTGAGGATTAAAAATGATTGTGTGCCTTGTTACAGGGTAACATGATGACTAATAGTACTTGGATGTGTTTCAAGACTCATTGCAGTATCACAATGAACGAGCTTGCTTTATAGGCGATGCTGGAAATTGTTAGGGTCGTTGGATATAGATATGCTCATGAAGTTTGAAAGCTTATTGGGAATTAACCGGGAACATTGGCCTGTTTAAGAGAATGTGGGTTTCTGTACTAGTTTCGTCGGGTATTTTTGTTATGTTGGTTACATTTTAGTATATGGTCTACTTTGTTGATTTAAGTCAAAATAATAGAGTTCATAACATTTAAATTTAGGACGAGAATTCAAATCTAATCCCTGCATACTTTCTTAGGATGCTTACGCACAGTAATCAAAGTTCACTTGGAATTTCAGTGTGTTTGAATTAAAATTATTACATAAAATAAGCAAAGAACTTAAAGGATATGTCATAGTTGTGATGAAACATACCTTTGTTTAAACACTACCATTTTGGTTGTTTCTAGTGTAAACAACTGTTGATGATCAAACTTTTATGCCAACATTACTAGGGAACATTTAGGCCTTCTTGTCTCTTGACTTCAGAGGACCTTACATATTATATTGAATATTGCTAACCATATAATATGTCCGCTTCTATTGTTTGGTCATATCGAGGAATCGCATTGGACATTGAAGTGCACAAGTCATTTCTTCTTGTAGGATTCCAGTTTCATTTGTACTATTTTAGAAGTTTTTGTGAGTTTATGTGTCTATAGTGATGTGTCGTGTCCACATCGTCGGGGGTGGAACCAGGTTATGTCCAGTGTGGGCATGCCTACACTAGCTTTTGAGAAACCATAAACAGCTATAAGGGTATGATGTTAGATTGTATTGATCATCATATGAAGCCTGCACCGAGTTTCGATAGTAAAGGGCCTAAAGCCTCAATGATATTTGGTTTAGAAATAATGAAGCCTAGCATAAATGCTCTTTTTGCAGCAAAGGGCCTTAAGGTCAAATAATATTTCGGTTTAGAAACAATGATGCCTGGTCAACATGCCCAAAGATTTTCTTTTTCCTTTTTTTGGTTTTGGCCTAAGTTCTCTTTAGGCGTTACTCTCTATCTCTCTCTTGCAAATCTGAATTTGATTCGAAACCTAAAGGAGAAGGAAAAAATGCTCAAAAATAATCACGCCATAATTTTGGACGATCTCAAATCGTGTCATATTCCACCTATCTGTAGCGATTGATGGAAAAGAACAGTCTCTCCATCTTTTTCCGAAAGCGTTTTGTTTTAGATTTCTTTGGTTCACGTTCTCCAATTTCTATCCGTATTTAAAAAGAATATCAAGTTTATAGTAAAATGCAATATGTATTTTCGTTTTTTAAATATAAGTCTCGAGAGTGCCAATTTGAAATTGGATCAATCTATTGTGTCACATAATAAGTTATGACATTGCAAGACACCTTACTCAAACTATAAATTCATTTTATTTTTAATCTTTATACGTGGAGATTACTAATCCAAGTTTTGGTACCCCATTTCGATCTAGAAGTTAAGAATCCAACATGAAACTGATGATTCAAACTGGGATATGCCGATTTTTTGAACATAGCATTTTCATTAGGCACACAATGAGTAAAATTCCAGTGTTTGCCATTATATCTTGGGCCGCACTTCTCTGTGCTTCTCAGATTTCTAAGATTTCTCAGATTCTGCCAGATTCATTTCTTTTCTTTGGCTTTAATTCATATTAGAAAGGGTTCTTATTCGGATGAATAAATTATTTTATGTTAATACTAGGTTATACTTGATCACCGGAAGGCAGAGTCTCATTATACTGTATGTTTTATATTTTATGGTTTATTTATGGTATTGTTAATGTAGACATTTTATTCTGACAAATAAAGACATGCTAAGGTTAATAAATTAGAAAGGGTTCTTATTTGGGTGAATAAATTATTTTAGGTTAATACTGGGTTGTACTTGATCACCGGAAGGCAGAGTCTCATTATACGATATGTATTTTATGGTTTATTTATGGTGTTGTTATTGGAGACATTTTATTCTCACAAATAAAGACATGCTAAGGTTCTGTCGGAATGGTGGGTCCCAACACTTTACTTCTTTTGTTTCTAATCTAAAATCTTAATTTTTAAAGATAATTTTCTGGTGACTTGTTACCATCATTTCCATAATCAACAGGTACTTTTCTGATTGTAACAATTTACCTTTGTTTCAAAGTCTAAATTGAGTTAAGCTTTATAAGCTATTGTAAGTTGTAACATTGTCCTTTATGTAATGCATGTCATACATAATTACTTTCCTTTCTTGGCACAATAAGTTTGATTCTTCTATTTTTGACAAGAGGGCAATCAAAAGCTATCTGGTTCTCTATAGTTTACGTTTCACAAATCTATATTATCAAATCAGCCCTCACGGCTCACGGTGTTGCTCTTCTGTTATATAAAGTCCTATCTTATGTATTCTTCTTCTACGGGACATATTCAGGACCACCTTTTACAATTAAAATTCTCAATATTTTGCTTGATTTCATTTTGGTCCAAAACCTCATGCCACTATGTTGTAAATCTTATGGACGTGATTGTTTAGTGTTGTTTGAAACTTTAGAGATGTGCCCTTTATGAATTCTGGGCAGTAGTTACTTTCTTAGACGTCCGCAAAATATCAACAACATAGGTGCTATTTTTGTATTGATACTTACAATTTTAAATGCTGTTAGCTTATATTTGAGCAAACATATATACTTGTTATCATGTCTTAGTCAGCAAATATGGTTATGAATAACTGTTTGTTTGGAATAGTGGTATCAACTATCCTTTATACATTTGACATAGGACCAAAGGACTGTGGGGTAAAGTTTCACACCCCACTCAAAAAGCACCCAAAACAAAAAACACCAAAAATAAACACCCCCAATCAAAAAACCCACAAAACCCCAAGACAATACCCCACACTCACACACTCTTTCCATTTGCACTTGGTTTTACATACAGGGACACATCCGTTTGGGGACCGTCCTGATTGTGTGTGTTTTTCGGTGCCCGTGCACACAGTGCACGTGTTATTCCTAGTCAATTAATACAATTGATGGACGTTTTTGAATGAGATTAATGATTAAGACAAAAGGATGGGTAGAAAAATGGCTGTGATTGAATCTTGAGGAATCAATGGTAGGACGAGAGTTCATGATATTATACAATTGATGTATGTTTTTGAATGAGATTGCTGATTAAGACAAAATGATGTGTAGAAAAATGGCTGTAATTGAATCTTGAGGAATCAATAGATATGATGAGAATTTGTGAAAATTTTGGGGGAAACCCTAAAATTTTGGGGAAACTAAATCTGGATGGAACTAAAATTTTAAATTTTAGGGAGAACTAAATCTGGATGTAACTAATTTTGGGGGGACTAAATTTTATAATGTACTTAAATTTTAATTTTAATTTTCGGGGAGAGAGCTAAAATTTGAATTTTAGGGGGGGGGAATCAAATTTGGAGAGAACTAAACTTGGAGGGAAACTAAAATTTTATTTTATTTTATTTTATTTTTTTTGGGGGGGGACTAACTTCTCTGAGGTGAACTAAATTTTAGCTTCAATGTTTTAAAATTTTTTTGTATAGGGATGAGAAATATTTTGAAGGTGGCAATTTTTACGGAGGATTGGGAAGATGCTGCAAATCCTTTTTTTGTTGGGGAGGATTTTGAATGGGTTGAAATTTTTCGGGGGAATATATTGAATACCACGTGACCATGGGTCATGTGTTATGACTAGTTATTTCTTAAATAGCACTGCATATAGGTACATGTAATAGATTCCCAAGTTTTATAATGTTCTTTGGGCAACTGTTATTTTGAAAGGAAATGCCTTATCTTATATTTTATTACTTTGATGCCAGAATCGCTGATTTGTATCTTACAAGTGCTTCTCCTCCACCCCACCCCACCCCCCACAAACACACAATTTTTTTGGGTCAGGTATTCATTGCCAGCCCACTCTGTTCATGGTAAAAAATCTGCTGTTAGGTCAATCATAAACTTGACAGAATATTTAGGAGATATGTATCTGAAACTATGTTAAAAAACTTGATATTTAGCTGAGTTTTGTTTGCAAAACTTGATAATTCGATATCAGAAACTGGAAACCTGTACAGCTTAAAGAAACTTTATTTGATAGATATGTCCCATAAAAAGGTGTAACAGTTAATCAAACAATGAGAATTGATAGACGATTTACCATTATAAAGCTGCAAACACATAGTCACTCGCTTGTTCATGTCTTGTTCACGGTGATTAGTTGTACAAAAGTTATCCTTTAAGACCTCCTTGGCCTGTGAATGGTGTTGTCTTTAATCTTTTTGTTTGGGTGGAGGGTGTTGTGGTGCCACTGTGCGCGCGATTTTGTAATTTTTTATTAGTGGCAGCAGCAGTTATTATTTTATTATTATATTTCTTTTTGGTTTTCTGTTATTATTAATATTATTATTTTATTACTTTTTTTTGGTTGTTGTTGCTGCTGTTGTTGCTGCTGTTTTTTTTTTTTTTTTTTTTTGGGGGGGGGGGGGGGGGTTTACCCATGTAAGTATGGAATATCGTGGTTATCTGGTAGGAAGTGGGTTGCATATAGAAGATTAGTTAAATCAGATACTTGGATGTAGATAGTTGCACGCAATGTTGATGGTGGACAGTGGGATTTTACAAGAGCCTGAGGTTGGGCTATTTCCTAGTTCGGTTGTTAGCTAGGGTTCAATTGGACATATGATCTGCCAATTTTGCAACTTAGGAGTGCTATAATAGTAACCTAGAATATAAATTTGCCTCAACCATTTCTCTTAGATGCCAGGTATCTAAGTGCTAAAAGTTAAAAGCAATATGATGACATAAAGCTTCCCCCTTTTGTTATCTTTTTTATGTTTTCATTATCATCAATGTGGAAAATTATTTGAATAGGTTCTTCGGCGGTGGTATGGGGATGGAAGAAGAGGAAGAGAAGATTCCGAAAGGTGATGACGTAATTGTTGAGTTGCATGCCACCCTTGAAGATTTGTATATGGGAGGTTCTTTAAAGGTACTTGTTCCAAGTCTCATGATCTCATAAATATGTTATTTTGATGTCCTTTTCCCTGTGGGTAATGTGGCTTTGGGAAACTAAGTGATCTTAACTGCCATTTGGAAAGCATCATTTTGTGCATCACCTATTATTAATGCTTTCTGTAAGTTTTCCCACAATACATACATACATGCATGCAAACGAAGACACATACATATCATGATTTGAAGTTGAACAATATTTTATGGTTTACTACATTGCAAACAATTTACGAGAAATTATCTACTTTTGATCTTTCCAGATGACGCTGATACCTGTATAATGTTTCCCTCCATGAGAATTTTAACAGGTATGGAGGGAGAAGAACGTTATTAAGCCTGCTCCTGGGAAGAGGCGCTGTAACTGTAGAAATGAAGTCTATCATAGGCAAATTGGTCCAGGAATGTTTCAGCAGATGACAGAACAGGTAGTGTTGGTTGATGTTTCTCCATATGTAGGTCTCTACTGGGTGTGACCGAAAATTTTAAACTGCTGATTTACACATTTCCCATTGGTATTATTCGTCTATGCTTCTCTTATCAAGCTAGATGTTAATTTTAGTTATCATATTTATGTTTTAGGTTTGCGAACAATGTCAAAATGTAAAATATGAGCGAGAAGGAGATTTCATCACTGTTGATATTGAAAGGGGAATGCAAGATGGAGAGGTAAACTCCTAAAGATTTATCACCAGATAACACCTCATAATCTAGCCTAGTGTTGCTCAATGTTTTCCATAGTTGGTTTTATCGATACACTTGCACTTCTGTGTGTCACTTTAGACTCTGTAATTTTCATCAAAGATCTCATGGCCTGTTTTGTCAACTTGACATGTCAAGGATTCTGGCACAGCTTAAACTATTGCAACTTTTTGGCAATTGATGGTTCCTGTGTTTGCAACAACCCTTCAATGACATTCTCCCCTAATTGCTTCTGCTGCATGAGCTTGACTTGATTGAATTTGTGATGTCATAATGTGGTTAGTTGCTTGCTTAGGGAGATCACTCTCTTTCATAGAAATGAATGTATCACCTCTGAATTCGTCTGATCAGCGAGGCTGGTCCTGTTTGGTTCAAATGTGTAATGCCAATTGTAAATTCTGATGGGCCAACTGGAAATGTTTGGGGCTAGCTTGTTTGTTTCACTTAGGTCAGATGCATTTTTAAAGTTGAGTTTTAATCAGAGCTATATATTATAGCAAACAGATGGATCTGCTTATTGAGTAGCTGAAATTTAAAACAAATTAGGGTAGCCTAGCCAGTGCACTGGAGCCTTTGATCCAAGAATAAGTGGATCTTTTTAAAACTTGTCAGTTGATAAATTTTGTAAATTGAATTGTTAAATGACACCCGACTTTGATGCAATTCTGGTAATTTCTATTGCCTGCTGTACCTTGACTGTGAATCTTTCTGGTCTAGGGTTGATAGGCACCCATGCTATATTCAGGTCTACACTATTGCAATTTTGATGATGCCTTGAATATGTGTTTTACGTGAAACTTTGTCATCACAGTATTATGCTTGTGCTATTTTCTTTTCGTTGTTAATATTTCTCTAGCAGTAATATGATCACTCATTCTTCCCCATAACCTGTCATTAGAGTTCACTATATCTCAAGCATGATGCAATTTATTAATGAAAAATGCAGAACTGTGCTGTTCTAGCTTTGTTTCTTTATAATACATGCTACATTCAGTACTAAATTGTAACCAATGTTTGTGGAATTGCATTCAGTTGGCTGTGTGCCCCTTGCCCATCTTACACCTAGCTGTAGTCCCAGTTACTTCGGCAGGGTGTGTAGGTATGTAGAGCGAACCCCCCTCTATTGCATGAGCACACCTTGAAAAAGGAGAGAAGAAGAAGAACCAGACCCAGTCAAATAGGTGCATGTGACTGCATGATGGCCCTCCATGGGCCAGTGAACTTACATTACCATTACTATCACCTCTTATTTTTGACTAATTTACTAGCTCTTCTTTTACCATAAAATTATTTTCATTATTTTACTTTCTCTTGTTTTCTTTCAAGAGATTTATATGGTTCATGATTAAAAATGTAGAGAACTATTGGAACCCATGCACATTTCTACCATTGTCTGATTCATTACAGTAATTGCAACCTTACTTTAAAGCATTTAGGGGCATCATTGATACTTTTGTCACACCCCTGGTTTGTTATACTCATCTTTTAATTGACCATTGAATCATGTTGGATCTTTTGCAGGTGGTGGTATTTTATGAAGACGGTGAGCCTAAAATTGATGGTGAACCTGGTGACCTGAAGGTGATCTCTAGTCCCTTGTGGAATCAGGACCAACTTTACTGTCTTACCTCTGATTTCCTTTCACTAAAACAAATTATTCTTGTAAGCAGTTTATGATTAAAACAGCGCCACATGATCGCTTCCGGAGAGAAGGAAACGATCTACACATAACAGTAACAATTTCATTGGTAACGGCTCTCACTCAAACTGTATTTTTCCTTTCCAATACTAAATTGTTGTATATGTTGACTAACTGTGCAATCATCATTATAGCTGTATCACCGATAAAAGTAACATCATATTCTTGGGTGTTTGGTTTGCAAATTATCCTCCATTTATTTCTATTCCAAATCATCTTTAATACCTTCTATTAATTTCTATTCCAAATCGGTCAAAAGAAATATCTTATTGGAATGTTTTACCTTTTAGATGAAACTTGAGAACAAATTAGCAATATGTGCACTATAATACCCTAAAGTTTTACAATATAGAACTTAAGTAGAGCAATTTGCGCGTCAGCTTACCTAGGAGGAAAATGTGGACATTTCCTCCTTAGCTAGCTCACGCAACCCCTCTTCCTCCCATTTTTTTCAATGATTGGAAATGTTCAATTTGTTGTTCATGTTATAAAAATCCAAACTATCAATTTTGAGGTAAACCCGGGGGGGGGGGGGGGGTGATCGTTCAACTAACTATTACAGAAAGTTCTGTTACGGTGAAATCGTTAAACTTGCAATGGATGGATGCACATCAAAATTCCTTAGAAGCACTCGAAAATTGATGGGTTGGGATTATAGAATATGAAGATCAAAATGAATGGTTTGGATCAAAGTGAAAAATAGGAGGGTGTGATAGGGGTGAGCATCGGTTCGGTTTATGTCAAAATTTCAAAACCGAAACCGAACCGATCGTGCATGCTAACCGACCAAACCGAACTGAGTAGGCGTGTTGGATCGAAACCTACTCTGGTCCGTTTTGGTGCGATTTATTTTCCGAATTGGCAAAGACTACATAAGCCGACTTGGGGGTTGAGCATGTGACTTGGTTGCCGTTAAATGATTTTGTTGGGTTGAGCCCAACATGCTTATTTAAACCACGCTTTGTATGATGTTCTGACTGATGTGGGACTGAACAAACACACTTCTCGTCACAAACAACAATCCATTCACCCCATTAAGTTAGTCGCCGGTGGAGATACCCATTATCCAGAGATGAACTGTTAAGTCCCCCTCCAATCTCCGCCGTCGATCTGATCACAAAGGAGGCCTCCCGTTTAACATAGCTCATCCTCCTCTTGCTCCACTCTCAACCCAAACCATGGCCACTGCTTCATGTGTTTTAATATTGTGAAACTCAGTCCTCTCATCTGATCACCTCTGGGTTTTTCGATGATGGATATGGTTGGGAAGGGGACGGTTGTTGGCGTTGGAGGGCACTATGGCTTGTGGTTCTCTGAGACGCCGTCGGTGCCCGCTTGCTACCCTAAGGCCATCGGTGGATTAATGGGCGGTGGTCTTGTGGCTATGTTAGGGCTTGGATTTAGAAGTAATTATGAAGGGAAGGCGAGGACAAATTGTTTGGGATTGATGAAAAATTTAATCTGATTCCAAGTTGAGAAGGTGCATTTGAGATTGATGACTGCATCAGAGTGTAGGTATTTGAGTGTTAATGACGTTTTACAAGGGGGGTTTGATCGTTCAACTAACTATTACAGAAAGTTCTGTTACGGTGAAATCGTTAAACTTGCAATGGATGGATGCACATCAAAATTCCTTAGAAGCACTCGAAAATTGATGGGTTGGGATTATAGAATATGAAGATCAAAATGAATGGTTTGGATCGAAGTGAAAAATAGGAGGGTGTGATAGGGGTGAGCATCAGTTCGGGTCGGTTTTTGTCAAAATTTCAAAACCGAAACCGAACCGATCGTGCATGCTAACCGACCAAACCGAACTGAGTAGGCGTGTTGGATCGAAACCTACTCTGGTCCGTTTTTGGTGCGATTTATTTTCCGAATTGGCAAAGACTACATAAGCCGACTTAGGGGTTGAGCATGTGACTTGGTTGCCGTTAAATGATTTTGTTGGGTTGAGCCCAACATGCTTATTTAAACCACGCTTTGTATGATGTTCCGACTGATGTGGGGACTGAACAAACACACTTCTCGTCACAAACAACAATCCCTTCACCCCATTAAGTTAGTCGCCGGTGGAGATACCCATTATCCAGAGATGAACTGTTAAGTCCCCCCTCCAATCTCTGCCGTCGATCTGATCACAAATGAGGCCTCCCGTTTAACATAGCTCATCCTCCTCTTGCTCCACTCTCAACCCAAACCATGGCCACTGCTTCATGTGTTTTAATATTGTGAAACTCAGTCCTCTCATCTGATCACCTCTGGGTTTTCGATGATGGATATGGTTGGGAAGGGGGACGGTTGTTGGCGTTGGAGGGCACTATGGCTTGTGGTTCTCTGAGACGCCGTCGGTGCCCGCTTGCTACCCTAAGGCCATCGGTGGATTAATGGGCGGTGGTCTTGTGGCTATGTTAGGGCTTGGATTTAGAAGTAATTATGAAGGGAAGGCGAGGACAAATTGTTTGGGATTGATGAAAAATTTAATCTGATTCCAAGTTGAGAAGGTGCATTTGAGATTGATGACTGCATCAGAGTGTAGGTATTTGAGTGTTAATGACTGTATCTGCAGCCGTTTTTGTTGCCCTCTACTATCAAGAGGAATATAACATTGTTCTTTGTTTTTTGTTAATAAAGTTCCCTTAGTAATTGAAACTCCAAAGCCTCAGCAGCAGCCAACTCCGGTGGCTGCCAGAAGTTCCTCTGCGACATGAAAGAAGTGCTGGACAGGCTCGAAGACGCGGTCCTTGAGCCACCGGTGAAAAAGAACAAAGGAGGAAAGATGTTTAGACCCACATTGGTGGGGGGTTTGAAGAGCAATGACTTTAAATAAGCATTTTGGGGTGGGAATTGCACATGTTCGGTTTGATTGGCTGAACCGGACCGAAAATCGATCCTGAACCGACTGTTTTCAATATGTTCGATTCGGTTTCGTGTGTGGTAAGGTTTGGTTTTTTGGTCTGGCCGATTTTTCGATATTTTTTACTCACCCTTAGGGTGGGGATTTGACATCACCCAAAGAAAAATTCTTGATGTAGAAAGTTAGGTTTTGATAGAAAGGTGAGATTCTTATAAGAAATGTAGGATTTTAGGGGTTTGATGAGAAGAATTGGAGAAAAGAATGGAATTTTATTGTTGATAATATGAAAATAAAGGGGGATACAATTGATGTGGTGAGTTCTTTCGAGAGAAACTCTCTCTCAAGTCACCAATTATAGAGGACGACCGTATTCTTCAATAGAAGAGGTAATTCTCAGCCTCACAAGTTTTCTCTCCACAATCAAGTATGAGAATCCCTAATACACATAGCCCATATACATAATAAACTGAAAATACAAAATTACAAAAAGACCTATAAAACTGAAAATTATGAAAACCCCCGAGAAAATCTGAAAATTACGAAAACGTTCTTGATGTGGCAAAATTCTAGATCCTTCATTACTCTGCCCCCAGAAAAACCACATTGCCCTCAAGATGGTACATGAAGTGCGTGTGCTCTCAATTTCTACTGATGACGCTCATCTCCTCCTGGATCAAAAGAATATGATTGATCTTCACTACCCTCAACGACGCCTGGACAGACGCCACGATGATCGTCCAGCCTAGTTTACGGTTCTCGCGACCAAAACACTGATGCTGATGCTTATGAAGTCGTCCATGTGCAAACCATGGGTCTTAGGGCCCTGCAAAAGTGTCGACGCATCATGGTGGACCCCAAGGAGCGTCATCAAGCCATGGCGGGCCTCGAAAGAGGATGAATAGGCACTGACGGGCCCGCAAAACTCGGGCAGACCCAATTGGGCATGCATGGCAAGGGTAGGGCTCAGCTGGGCCCAACTGGGCTCAGCTAGGCCCTGCAGTGGGCTCTGCAGGCCCTGTGGGCCTAGCAGGAGGCCCGGCAGGCCCTGTGGGCCTAGCAGGAGGCCTAGCAGGCCCAACAGGCACCCTGCAGGACTATGGCTATCTTGCAGGCAACCTGCAGGGCTACAGCTGTCCTGCAGCGATGCACGGGCTCCCGTTGAGGATGGCTGGGGTCCTTGCCCATCGTGGGTGTCATCTTCAACTTCTTCGTAATCCTCCCTCACGTTGGTTAGATGACATTCTCTGGATTCTTTGTCTTTCTCCTTTTTTGCCAAAGCCTTTGCCGTTTTCCCTAGATTTGGATTGTCGTCCAAATCTGAATTTTTCGCCAAAATTCCCACCTTTAGATCCGTGAATTGTTGCTTTAGGGTTTGCAGGAAAGCGTCCATTTTCACATCTATCCTTGCCTCCTACGTCCTAACCTTGGATTTGAAAGAGGCTGTCGTCGCCGCCATGGATCGTAATGCTATGATACCACTTGATAGGATTTTTATGGATTTTTGATATAGAAAGTTAGGGTTTTGGTAGAAAGGTGGGATTTTTATAAGAAAATGTATGATTTTAGGGGTTTGAATAGAAGAATTAGGAAAAGGAAGGGAATTTTATTGTTGATAACCTGAGAATACAGGGGATACAAGAGATATGGTGAGTTCTTTCGAGAGGAACCATCTCTCTCTCAAGTCGTGAATTACAGAGGACGACCGTACTCTTCAATAAACGAGGAAATTTTTAACCTCACACTCACTTTCAAGTCGTGAATGATAGAGGACAACCGTACTCTTCAATAAACGAGGAAATTCTTAACCTGACAAGTTTCTTCTCTTCACAATCAATCATGAGAATCCATAGTACTCCATATTTCCCTATAAATAATAAACTGAAAAATGCAAAATTACAAAAACACCAAAGACCCACTAAAACTAAAAATTACGAAAACCTCCTAGAAAATCCGAAAATGACCCTAAGTCAAAATTCCAGATCCATCAATTTCCTCCTTGGGTATCCATCAATTTCCTCCTTGGGTAGCTGATGCCCATTATTCACACTTAAGTATCCCATTGATTTTTTATTGAATATAAATACATCAACCAAAATTAGTCTCTTCAAGATTTACAATTGTAAATATTGTAAATATAGAATTTTCTAATATTAATATATGGTCGGGGGTTTATTGGAATGCTTCTAAAAGTTTCATGATAGTAGTGGTTATTTGATTTCGAAAGGATTAACATTTTGCACTTGCTTATATATTAATATTGATAAATATAGAATGTTAATTCACACGATTTTTATGCCATTATTTTTAGAACATCAGTTCTTCTTGTTGTTGTTATTATATAGCTAATATTCCTAATTGCTATTTCAAATGAATAAATTTTCAACAAATACTAATATTATTATACAAAAATCATTGTTTTAAATTGTAAAAAATAAATTAAGAGAAACTAAGTTCGAAACTTCATCAAGTCCCAAGCATAAGAGATCAAGAGAAGTCTTAGATTTTTGAGAAGTCAATTGAGCTCTTGATAGATCTGAACTTTTTATGTGTTTGGGCCTATTAAGGGCGTTTTGGGAATTTTCAGATTTTAAGAAGCGTTTTGGGAAATTTTTAGCCTTTTTGAGTTTTATGTAATTTTGCTTTGATATGAAATTTATTTATAGATGGGAGGGGCTGATGGATTTCTTAGGCTATGTTTGAGAGAATATTGATATTAGATGTGAGATAATCTCTCGTTCTTTGAGAGAGTGCTGACGTCTTCAATTGGCGTCTTGGGAGAGCGATCGCACCTTTAATTGTGGTCAATGTATCTCTTTTATTTTCAATTTTATCTAATAAAAATCAGATCTTGTTTGGTTCCTATCAATTTGGTATCAGAGCATCAAGGTCCATAGCGGCGTCGACAAGATCTAAAGACAAAATCGACGCATTGGAGGAGAAATTTAACGACAAACTAGAGGGCGTGAAGCAAACCCTAGCGAAACAAGGAGAAACCCATGGTGCTATAATGAAGCAAAGCGAAATCCTTGCAAGGATGGTGGAAAATCAAGGGAAATAATGAGAAGCCTTAAGCACAACTAATGCAACAATCCATCGCGGCAAAGGGGGCCGACACTAACAAAAACCCTAATCAAGCGAAAAAGGCGTCATCTTTGGAGAAGGGTAAGGAAAAGATGGAGGATTACAAAGAAGGGCTACTTTCCGTGACCACTACTTCGAGGAGGAAGAGGAGGATCCCATGATGGAGGAAATCAACCCCACAAACCTTAGGATGGTAAAACAGGGGCGGAAGATGCTTTCAGCAGCAAAACTACAGGGGAGCCAGCCCCTGTTGGGCACCCCTGGGGGGTTGCTGCCCATCCAGGGCGTCCCAAGGGGGCTGACGCCCCTCTAGCGGGGTGTCAGCCCCCCCGGGCACAGGGCAGGGGCTGTCGCCCCTTCGGTAATGACGATAGCCCTCTGGACCAAAATCTGCAGCGTTTCGAGCAATTACAGCCTGCCTCTGGACATATCCAACGTGAATCCGGGTGGCCGACGAGGCCCCCGAGGCCCCCTGTCAATGCTCTACGACGACGACCCTCCCGAGTGCCTTTGTGAGCCCGGTGACGACGAGGGAGAGGGGTGCTTGGAACAGAATGACCAGGATTTCTATGATGGTAGAGATGACTGGGGTGAGTATGCGGACAGAGATGTGCGACAACAAAGGGGCTTTAAGGAGCACATATGACACTACAAGGGGCGAGCTGAGCAAGAGATTTTTGGAATGGATAACATGATCCGGAAGCTGAAGATGATCCTCTTTGAGGGGGATGATCCTTATGCTTGGATATACATGACAGAAATGTTTTTTACAGTGCGTCGCATGACTGAGGAGCAGAAGCTAGAGGAGGCGACGATGTGTCTAGAAGGAAAGGCCCTCGGGTGGTTCCAGTGGAGGGAGCAGCGGCGCTCGTTTCGTTCGTGGGAGGATATTAAGGATGTCTTGGTGGAGAGATTCTGTGAGACTCATGTAGGTAACTTGTGTGAGCAGTTGCTTTCTCTCAGGCATGACGACATGGTGAAGGATTACAGTGAGCGGTTCGAGGCACTGTCAGGGCGTGTACATGAAATCTCTGATGAGACACTGGAGAGCACCTTCATGAAGGGACTGAAGGCCACCATTCGCACAGAACTTCGTACACAGATGCCCCAGGACCAGATGGAGGCCATAGAGTAGCCCAGATGGTGGAAGATCATTTGATGGAGGAGAAGAAATCTAGAGGGATTGGAAGCGGCTCCTCTTTCCATAGCCAGCCCACGATTGGAGGACAACAGAAGATCATGGCAGGGACAGACTCGTCTAGTCAGGAGAAGAGCGGAGTGCCACCGCCAAGAGGGCAATTCAAAAAAAATGATGGATGCAGAGATGCGGGAGACGAGGCAGAAGGGGGCTGTGCTTCAGATGCGACGAGTGGTTCACCTCAGGGCGCCATTGTGGAGTACAAAGACGAGACAGACATAATGGAGGAAGAAGAGCCCGGTGGAGAGAGACATCCCCACTTGGAGTAGGACCACCACAGACTTCATGCACCACCTTAAGGACATGGTGGTCTTCGGAAGCGGAGTAATGATAGATCTGGACTTTTTATGTGTTTGGGCCCATTGGGGGCGTTTTGGGAATTTTCGGATTTTAGGAGCGTTTGGGAAATTTTCAGGCTTTTTGGGGTTTTCTGTAATTTTACTTAGATCTGAAATCTATTTATAGGTGGTAGGGGCTGAGGGATTTCTTAGACTATTTTTGAGAGAATATTGATATTAGAGGTGAGATTATCCCTCGTTCTTCGTGAAATTGCGGACGTCCTCTTCAATTGGTGTCTTGGGAGGGCGATCACCTCTTTAATTGTGGTCAATGTATCTCTTTTATTTTCAGTTTTATCTAATAAAAATCTGATCTTGTTTGGTTCCTATCTGCTCCTTACCTAAGAGTTGAACATAGAGGTATTTAAGTGCTGGAAAGAAACCTTATTGTATGCAAGTGCAAAGTGAATGCAATGTTGAGGTATTTAAATGCAATTTAACCTTTTTTAATTGCAACACACAGAATGATTCACTAGGGAAGAAACCCAATGGACATTGTGCTGCATATCGTTACATGTTTAATGTAAAGCGATGATATTAGGTACATGCTAGCAGACAAAGCTCAACACATCCTTATGAGTAGTCATTTTCTAAATATCAGTTGAATTTTGGCAGATTTTGTGCATTGGTACTGCTAAACTCTGGCTAGACCATGGCATGGTTTATAAGTGTGAGAAGGACATTGGTGTAGCAACACTAGTATAAATTTGTATAATTTACAAATGTGAGAAACATCCAGCAAAATAAAATATATGGTGTTAAGTCTGACTAATTCATGGCAATTTCTGTGTGCAGTAGAAATCTATTTACTCCGCAGTAGAAATCTATTTACTCCGATTAAGATGATATATAGAGTAATCTCATCATAATATTATAACAACATCATTAGCTGCGATTGGGGAAAAGAAATCCATTGCCATTCAAATCTTAAAAAGGCAGTTTTAGCATATCAGGAATTAATTTTGTGTTTTCTGCTGCTTTCTATTAGCTTTTCAAAAAATACTATGTTTTGTGTAGGAAAAGTAGGTAGAATATCGTGGCTATACGAGGAAAATCAGAGAAACAAAATACTTATCAGATGTAAGTGAAAGCGCTGTGGCGTGGGATGACCATTGCCTTGAAAGCAATTACGGCGCGACCTCGGTGGTAATAGCTGTTGCCGGTTACTCCCCAAGGTTTACACAGCAGCTCCTGGACGTGTCTACTCGTGGCCAGAGACTTGGAGTTTGCATGGTACATATTTTCCAGGAGTGAGAGAGAAGAAATTTGGAGTGAAGAATTCTTTCTGCGTAGTCTTTATCATCTTTCTTGAAGAATGAAGAAGGTAAATATATCAATTCAAAATTCAAACGGCCAGATATTAATGTGAATTAAAATGAGGATTTGAATGCTGCGTATTAAAGCGATACTTTAATCGCGTATTAAAGAGGATTTGAATGCTGCGTATTAAAGCAAAGCTTTAATCGCATATTAAGGAGAGGTTTTGAATGAGACATTAATGGGCCAGGTCATAAAAAGGAAAGGCACGCCATCCAAAAAAGGAAAGGCGCACGCGTCATGGCCGGCGGGCGGTGCACGCATGCACGTCACGGCCGGCGGGCGGGCGGGCGGCGGCGACGTGTGCGTATGGTGGACCCATGACCATATAGATCCTCTTTCCTTCACAAAAGTGTCGTACCCCTTGGGGCACATCCTAAGTCTACAACTCCCCTAATAAACTCTTCCAAGGCAAATTGCCCAAGCAATGTAGGACTAAAAAGAATAGTGGGAATGAAACAAATGCTTTTGAGAGCCTATTATTTCCAACAATCCCACACTAATGGCTCGAGAAAAGAAATAAAGAATCTTTGGTAATGAAAGGATATATGCTTAAGTATCAATGTCTTTCGATTGAATTAATACGTAGTGAAGTGAGACAACTTACTTCCTAATGAGTGAATTTCTTTTGAATTTCTCTTGAACTCATTAACGTTCGGTTGAGACCCCACACAACACGTATTGAACCTCGAGTATGTGCAAACTATGCAATACAAATCAAGCGCTTTAAGGCCATGCACACACCTTGGGTCTCATGAGTGCTCTAGAAAGAATGCCTTTGCCTCTTATAGAAGGCGGCCAAACATTCACACTCACGTAGGTGGTCCATCAAGTGCTTTTCTATAGCAACATCACAAAGGATATGAAACCATTAAGAGCATATTGCTCAACCTCTCAACGGATAATGAGTCCATCAAGTGCTTCTCTATAGCACCACCAAGACTGGTTATGGACTTATCTCAAAGTGAATCCATCAAGTGCTTCTCAACAGCACCACCAAAATTTGGCTATGTATTTAAAAACACTACCACATGTCATAGGGATGGAAATATAGTGTATGTTAAGAATTATTTGGCTTCGTTAGTCCTCCTCGACGAATCAAGATCCACTTTTCTTGGCAATCCCTTGGTTAGTGGATCTGCAAGATTTCTTTCGGACCTCACATATTCCAAAGAAATTACTCCATTTTCAGAAGTTGTTTAACCACACCGTGTCTGATGCGTATGTGTCTTTTCTTTCCGTTATAGACACTGTTTTTAGCAACTCCAATGGCTGCTTGAGAATCACAATGAAGGAAAACCGTCGCAGATTTTTTCCACCACAATGGCACGTTTGCTAACAAGTTTCGTAACCATTCAGCTTCTTGCCCTGCTAACTCAAGAACAATGAGTTCTGTTTCCATGGTGGATCGTGCTATACATGTCTGTTTGGAAGACTTCCATGATATAGCGCCTCTATCCAAAGTAAAGACAAAACCACTAGTTGAACTAACTTCATCATTACCTGAAACCCAGTTTGCATTACAAAATCCTTCTAAAACAACATGAAATCTGCTAAAATGCAAACACCAATCAATAGTTCCTTTCAGGTATTTTAACAAACGATGAAGAGCATTCTAGTGTTCATTACTAGGGTTATGTGTATAACGACTTAGCCTACTAACTGCATAGGCTATAACAGGTGTAGTGCAGTTCATGAGGAACATCACACTTCTTATGATTTTAGCATATTCAGATTGGAAAAAAACTCTCACCCAAATTCTTTTTCAGATGTATGCTAGGGTCATAAGGAGTTCTAGCATGCACAACATCAAAACAGTTGAACTTCTTTAGCACTTTTTCAACTTAATGAGATTGACTTAAGGAGATGCCACTGGAGTTTCTAATAACACTAACTCTTAAAATAACATCTGCTTCTCCTAGGTCTTTCATCTCAAATTGAGATGACAACAAATTCTTGGTATCTTTCACAACGTCCAGATTGTTCCCAAAAATCAACATGTCATCTACATATAGGTATATAATTACACAATCTGATATAAGTTTAGAATAAACAGAGGAATCAGAGGTATTCACAATATAGCCATTCCTTACTAAAGTGCTATTAAACTTCTTATACTATTGCTTAGGTTCTTGCTTTAGACCATATATAGATTTTCTAAGTTTGCATACCTTATTCTCTTAACCAACAATCACAAACCCTTCAGGTTGGGACATATAAATTTCTTCATCTAGGTCACCATTTAAAAAGGCTGTCTAAACATCCATTTGATCTACAACTAACTCATAAATTGCAGCCAAGGAAATTAGAGTACTTATCGTAGCAATCTTGGTCACAGGAGAATAAGTATTAAAATAGTCTATAAGCCTTTCTTTTGGGTAAAACCCCGAATCAAAAGTCTAGCTTTGAACTTTTCTATTGAACCATCCGGTCTCATCTTTTTCTTGAAGATACATTTACTACTAATGTGGCTACTACCTTTAGGTAACTCAAACAATTCTCAAGTTTGGTTAGAAACAATAGAATCAAGCTCGCTTTTAATAACCTCTTTTCAAAAATTAGCGTCAATGGATCTCATTACATCATCATAAGTTTTTGGGTCTTTTTCTATCATAAAGACAGACACAAGCTCATTACTAAGCAATCTATACATGCATATGCATCTGAATAACAGAACAAACTTATGTTATCATCAAATAAGTAGTGAACCAACATGATAATATGATATCAAGGTTCTATTAAATTTAAAACCATACAACATTTTAAGCTCGCATGAGATAAATGATTAATCTCAATCACATCATGTTAACATGGAAAAATTATAGTGCTTATCATGAGATTAGCTAGATAATGCATATGCAGCAAGCCTAGCAAAAAAAACATCTGAAAGTGTGTTTAGTTTCTAATTGCAATCTCACAAGAAACAATAAGAAAAACATTCATAGCAAACAGACAATAAATAACACTTTCAAACTTTCATCATCATCAGCATCATCTTAGCCTTCATCCCAAAAAATTGGGGTTGGCTTCATGGACTCAATAGAAAAAATGTCGGATCATGATCACATCAGATTGTGATGTCAGATATTTGTTATTTGTTTTCCATGCGTTATGAACTAAACATTTAAACTTTATGATTCAAACATAATGGGACAATTTCTGATATAGCTCAACGAAGAGTTTAAAGCTCAAAACAAGCCAGTCTCATGCATAAGTCTCATGCATACTGAAATTCACATACAAATTAGCATGTTTACATAACAATACTTTCATAGTTCGTTTTAACATTAAGCATATAGCAAAATCATCCATGCCATGCAAAAACTGCCATAGTCCCTACGTAGTTGAAATTCCAAAGGATGTTGGATATATAGTGACAACTTATAGAACTGATGCAGCAGAGTGTTACAGTGTAGGCAGAGTGTGTAAATAAAAATGTTGAGTTTGCTTTTAAAAATAATAAAGAGCGTAAGAAAATATTATTCACCATCCTAGCACCCATCAGTGCTACAGATATACATTGTTATTCACAACATGTTGCATCTTGATGGTCTACAGAAGTATTAATAGACCCCATGTGCATCTTAAGAAATTAAAAACCACAAAGGATGCCATTCTAATAAAGCAGTAAGCTTCATCTGAGTCATATGTATGACTAACAGGACCACCATAATGCACGTCAATTCTATCCATTTTGATTTCAAAGCATCTCTCTTTAAAAGGTTAGTGAGAGTAAAACAAGGTCACCAAGTCCAACTGTCATCATAGTTGATCTTCCAAGTTAACAGTTGTTACCATATTGAAAATGACTGAAAAAGAGCAAGCAAATAAGCATATAATGTGTTTTTCGACATAAGTTCAAAAGGTGACATGGTATATCAATTAAAATTTGAGGTTACCACTACATCTCAAATTCCAGAATGATGACTGAAATCGAACTTCAAGGAAACGGACAAGGGCAATCAAATATTTTAATGTTATGCATAGATCAGGTAGCACAATAAAGATGTATTAAGGGAGCAACCTCCATGTATCAATAGATTGATTTAACTTGTGTAACTATAAATTTTGACACACCGACTCCCATAAATAGATAATCCATACATGGAAATTAAACATTTATATTATCATAGCTCACAAGCAACCATAATGCTGTATAAAATAAATGTAGTGCTCATGAATACAACAAAAGAGTCAGAACATATTTAATATCCACCGTCCCTTCATCAATAAAATTTATACATATAAACCATATTTAATATAAGAAGCATAGATGATGCACCCTACCCTTTAATTGAGACCATGCTTATTTAAAAATGTAAATGATGACATACCGCAGATACCTTCTGTCTTAACATAATATGAAGTTTATGGGGCACAAAAATATATCAAGTCCCAAACTTCTACGCATTGCTTGCAATGGTAGCCATGGTATAATACCGGAATATTTGCTTTCAAATTATAGGAAAAGTAGGTAGAATATCGTAGCTATACGAGGAAGATCAGAGAAACAGAATACTTATCAAATGTAAGTGAAAGCGCTGTGGCGTGGGATGACCACTGCCTTGAAAGCAATTACGGCACGACCTCGGTGGTAATCGCTGTTGCCGGTTGCTCTCCAAGGTTAACACAGAGTCCATTGACGTGTCCGCTCATGACCATAGACTTGGAGTTTGCACAGTACAGATTTTTCAGGAGTGAGAGAGAAGAAATTTGGAGTGAAGAATTCTTTCTGCATAGTCTTCTTCATCTTTTTTGAAGAATGAAGAAGGTAAATATATCAATTCAAAATTCAAACGGCCAAATATTAATGTGAATTAACATGAGGATTTGAATGCTGCGTATTAAAGCGATACTTTAATCGTGTATTAAAGACGATTTGAATGCTGCATATTAAAGCAAAGATTTGATCACATATTAAGGAGGATTTGAATGCTGCGTATTAAAACAGAGATTTGATCGCATATTAAGGAGAGGTTTTGAATGAGACATCAATGGGCTAGGTCCTAAAAAGTAAAGGCACGCCGCCCAAAAAAGGAAAGGACGCGTGTCACGGCCGGCCGGCGGGCGGACGGCGGCGGCGGCGCGTGCGCGTGTGGTGGACCCATGACCATATAGGTCATCTCCCCTTCACAAAAGTGTCGTACCCTTTGGGGCACAGCCCAAGTCTCTACAACTCCCCTAATAAACTCCTCAAGTCAAATTGCCAAAGCAATGCGGGACTAAAAAGAATAGCGGGAATGAAACAAAGGTTTTTGAGAGCCTATTATTTCCAACATTTTGAATGATCAAAATATCGTGCGACATACTTATATTTCACTCACCTGCTCTTCTAATTTGTTTTGGTTACAGCCCATCTCCTGTCAATGCCATTCCTCTAAATTTTGTTTCCTGTATATATTTTTGCATGCACTTCATATCTTTTGGGTCCATTCTGCTGTAAGCTTGCATATGTTTCATTGTATTATGCAGTTATGGAGATAAAACTAGAGCATTAGGTAACGTTCATTGCAAATTAGAGGAGGAAATTAACATTGAAATTTAGCAAGTATGTGGTGAATTGCATTGGGAATTTAATAGCTTTATGTAATTATTGATCTGATGACCGTGGCACATCAGTGCCAACCCTCAAACACTTTAAAACCTGTTACATTTAATAGGTCATTCAGTTGAGCAACATGAATTGTAAAGGTCTGCTTTGTTATATTTCCTTCTGCTGTGTGTTTTGGTGGACGCTAGAGTAAAGAGATTTCCTGGCATCTTGGTCAGCTAAAACTTCCCCCAATCCTAACCCTCTCTGTATCTTTTCAGGTCCAAGCTCTTGTAGGGTTTGAGAAGAACATCAAACATCTGGATGAGCATCCAGTGCAAATCGGCACAAAGGTCAGTAACATGCCCTTTTGTGTTATCTCACGCTGGGAACATGCCCTCAGGTTCTCACATCGATTTTGTCGTTGCTTCTTAAACTGGAGACAACTTAATCAATGAATCTTTGGGCACATCCAGGGAATCACAAAACCCAAAGAAGTGAGGAAATACAGAGGGGAAGGGATGCCGTTGCACTTGAGTGCAAAGAAAGGAGATCTGTATGTAACATTCGAGGTTTTATTCCCCGAGTCGTTAACAGAAGATCAGAAGAAGAAGATCAAGGATGTTCTTTCTTGAGGGGATTATTTGTTTTTATCGGCTGGCATAGCTCATGTTGCGGGCTGTAACATTATAAGACCAATCGGAAGGCACAGAGCTCTGGGGGATCTGGACAAGCAAGCTGATACCATTCGACTAGGGTTTTGTAAGATGTAATCCCTAATTTTTTCTGTCGGCTTCGCCGGCAACGAGATATAGCTTCTTTTGTATTAACATGGAGGTCCTTGCGACTAGAAATGAGAATTTTGAGTTCTTGTATTGATTTGTGGCATATTTCTGGGACATTGTAACGGGAAAAAGAGAACTTATTACAGAATACCTGACTGCTTGTTAGTAAGCAATACTAGTTTCCCCCCCCTTAAGTCCTAGTATTACGCATGGAAGTTCTTAATTTTGCCCACATTTTCTCGCGAGAATGTGCTCATTTTTCTGGTGCTAGCCTCAGATTTGTATTCAACCCATATGCAATGCCTTCTCATGCCTTTGCTGCTAACATGACTTATGAATATGATATGAGAAAATGAGTATCATATGCCATATGAGAGTTCTGCATCATACGCAGCCTATTTTCCTTCACATCGAGAATTACATTTGATACACAATATTCTCAAATAACAATACCTTCAATCATCTCAAAAATGTTTTTAATCTCAGATTTCATGTCTTTTCTGGAGCATTCCAAAAGGGATTGGACCCACATTTTGCTCATTTCTTGATTAGAAGTAGCCAATTCGGCTCTTGACGAACAGCTTGGACAAAGAGATTGGTTTTGTTTATAAACAAATCTATGTTCACTGTTCGTTTACTAACCGATCTCTGAAAACCTGTTCAAGCTTGTTCGTTAAGCTTACCAAACGAATGCAAACAAACGTAAATGAACATTTACTGAGCTTGTTCATGAGCATCGAACGTTCTCTTCGTTAATAAGACTTATCGAGGTTGTTCGTGAACATGTTCGTGAAATGTTCATGAAGACACTATCAAACTTGTTCAATAACAAATTTTCAAATAAACAAACGCACGTCAATTTTTTAATCAGGAATATTAATATTTAACCATAATTGCCAATGGCTAAATCAATTAAATAAAATGATTAAATATTTGCAGGATAAAAATCAAACAAATCCTGCATAATAGATCCATAAATCTCATTACAAGCATTCATTCTAAACATGGTAAACAATATATTATTCGTCTAAATTTACTATTTTCGGTACATGTTCATTTATGAACACTTAACTTCATGAACATCACTTAACGAGCTTGTTCATGAACGCTTAACGAGCTTTTTCATGAACCTAAATGAACGAACCCAAAAGTTATGTTCAAGCTCTGTTCATACTAACCGAGCGCTAAAAATCTGTTCAAGCTTGTTCATTAGCTTTTCGAACAAATGTAGACGAACAAGTGACGAGCTTATTCACGAGTAGTTTGTCGAACGTCAACAGCTCCACCAATATGAGAAACTGAAAGTCTCTACTCTTTCGTTGTTGATTCAAATATTTTCACTGGTCAACTTTTTTGACTAAAATATAATGATTTATGACCCAAGATTTCAGCATTTGAGAAACAGGCCAGTCGATTGCAATTTTATCCAAAAGAAAATGCAAGATATTTCATCCCAACAATCGAAATCAATCCGACGAATGAAAGCAAAAACATAACGAAGATGCAATTTTTTGAATTTTTAATGTAAGAAATATTAAAAATGCGGTAAATATGCAATACTCCTAAATTGAGAGGTGGAAGGCGAAAAAAATCTAGCACCAGAGTGGGGCGTTGCGAGAATCGAACTCGCGACCTCTCGCACCCGAAGCGAGAATCATACCACTAGACCAAACGCCCTTGATGTCTTTTTTAACAAGGTAATAATACTTGAAGCCATACCGAATCCGATATTCCTCTTTGCCCGAACCCGATAGTCAAATAATTTCCCAATGCAACGACGCCGAATCCTTCTGCTCGTTTTTTCCCTCCTCACTCGCTAATACCTAATAACCTCGACGAAAAAATTCTCTAAGGTTTGTACCAAAAAACTCTCAAGTGGACAAAAGTTGTCTCCTTTACGGTATGTATCGATTTCTTCGTCAATGTCTTACTCTTCATTCATCGGAAAGGCATTTGATTCGAATTCGATCTGCATTTGTTTTTCCTTTTTTCCGCTCGATAGAGTATTTTGTTTTTGTTGTTTTTGACGACTGATTGTAGTAAATTAAGTTTTTTTTTCACCGATCATTTTAGTCAATATTCTCATCAGCCTCAAGGAGCCGGCAGAGAGCTTTACGTGATGGCTCATTCAGGAAGCAATGTGAGTTTGTTAATTTATGAGGAATTTCTTATTAGTCTAGTGTAGCTTGACGAAAAATCTGGACTTTATATGCTGTTTGTTAATTATGTTCATATTTATAGGCAGCTGGAGTTGACAACACTTCGAGAAGAAAATGGAACAGGGAAGAGTATTTGGAGAGAGCTCGAGAAAGAGAAAAGGTTTGCTCTAATTCTAAACTCATGATGGTGGCATCTCCTCGCCATTGTTGTTTGTGCTGCTGCTACTCATTGTATGCGGTTACGTTCCTTAATAGGAGGAGGAGGAAGGCCGGTTCAAATCCAAAGGTAAGTGTAGTTGTATGAGTCTATATTGATTTGTTTCTTATGCCCACTAAAATATTTTTGTTGATTTTCACTGAAAGCTCCGCCCATCCAAAGAAAACCCTTGAAGCACAGAGATTATGAAGTTGACCTCGAATCACGGTTGGGAAAAACCCAGGTCAGTTGTTGTATTTTTCCCCCGATGAAGTTATGTGATTCACTGATTCCTACTGTTCTAATTGTACTATGATATTCTGCTAATCTTTATGCTATTTTACAACCAACGTGGTGGGCTAAGAAGATTGATATGCATATAGATGACTGCTTGGCATATCGAGGACACCATATTTTAGGTAGATTATTTCATCGAATATTAGTATGGTGATTGTAGAATATGTGATGGTCAGTTTATTAAAAATGAGAAAGCATGCATGTACTGATGAGGATAGTATATAGTTCTTCATTGTATATTGCTTTTCATCTACTAGACCACACCAATTTTTGCTATCTTCTGGCAAAGAAAAGTGGATTGCATGGTATCTCATCAGAGATTTCATGTGAGATCCATTCTAATTCCTAAATTCTTTGAGTAGTAATGAACTACATAACATCAGAGTTCTGAAGTCTATCAAAATCCATGACTTTTCCTAGTAATTTACTTCCTTTGCTTGTGTGATCTGAGGAGCTTTTTTGTGATGATGGTAAGGAGATGGATTTAGAATTCATGTAAGCCTTACATGCCCCCTGGCAATTGGATGTTGAGCTTTTTCTTCGGAATCTCAGATTGTGTTATTGTGAAGTAGTTTAATGACTCTAATGTTACATTGATGACACTTTTGGTTCTCCTTGAATAAGTCTCTTCTACAATGAAAAGAAGCATGTTCACTGAAGTCTTCTTTTTGCCACATGATGTCATTTTTTGAGAGTTACTAACATCTTAGTTGCTGAATAGAAGAAGAGATCGGTGACTGTTAGATGTCAGGGAGAGGATGGGGGGTTGTTATGCCTACGTTGTGTCCTGAGATTTAATAAGTAGTTATCACCGTCATTGTTCATAATCTTTTGCTTAATCTACTCCATCTCCAATATATGAGTGTGGATTTCAGTTTCTCTATCAGGAAAATAGATTTTTGAGATTGATACTTGGTTAAATTTGATACTTCTAGTGAAAGTCTAGTGTCAACATTCTGCTATTGTTTTCAGGAATTGCAATTTATCATTAATACTTTTTGTTGAACATAATTTAATGAGAAAACTTCTAATTGGAGATGGACTTTTTCATTCTTTTCTTCTCGATTCAAGAGACTGTAAGTATATCGATGAAATTAATAGGAGGAGTATCTACATAGTATTGAGGTACAACATTTATCAATTTATGGAAGTTAAAAGGATGGGGCGAATGTATCATTTGTGGTTTTCAATGTTAAAACTAAGAAAATCTAAGGCTTTCTTGGAACTTGGTAGCTTACAAATCAACACCCCATGGCTATGGCAACCAAAATCACCACCCCATGGCTGTGGCCAACTTCTTATTACATGCCCATATGAAATATCTATTCAATGCTGACATTTAAAAGAACAGGATTCAGTGGATACTAAAAACCCCTGCTTGATGATTAGACATGGTCACAAAAATTAACTATAAGAGATCAGTTCAAATTATAACCAGCTTTAGAAATTGGTGTAGGACTGGATTATTAAGTAGTTGAAGTTAAAATCGTCAATCCAAGTTGCATGAGTTCCTCAAAGAGAGCTCACTTTAGTATAGATGGAACAGCGTTGATTGCTAAGGTGGCATGTTGATTCATTTAATGTTTTTATGAAGGTGCCTCCCAACCAAACGAAAACTGAGCCATTTATCACGGAGAAGTTTGGTGACCAGAGCTTGTTTTGAAATCTCCGTTCCGAGTTGATCTATGTATGTGAAAAATCTAACTGGAACATATAAACTAGATCAGTCCAGTCCAAGTTATACTTACTGTTCTGTACCCTTCTACATGGTGGCCTTACCAGATCAGTCCAGTCCAAGTTATACTTATTGTTCTGTACCCTTTTACATGGTGGCCTTGCAGTATCGACAAACATTGAGTACAACTTTAATTTAGTCCTTTGAATTCAGCGGTCCTAGTTTTTTTGTTTGGTTTAAACTGAGTTTTTAATTTGGAACACATTGCTGTTAACCTGAGACCAATGCAACCTTGCTTATTTGTTGGCTCACTGACCAAATTCAGATCATTGTGGCCGTGATGTTGGCCGAGTAAATGGTTTGCTGCTCAATAACTTAGTTGATCCATTTTTGTCGAAGTAGATGTCAAATTGTAAAAAAGACCAATGCTTCTTGGGAGAGGTAGTGAGTTTCATGTGCTTTTTAGAGAGGGAAATACAGCTTCGAGTACCCTTTGAGTACCCTGAGTAGGGATGTAAATAGGGCGGATGGTGGTGTTGCCATAAATGTATTTGGTTCTTCTTGCAAATATGCATATGAGTTGGATGACACCTGACATTGGCCTTACTATCTATATTGACAAAATGAATTCAGATAAGATATTAGAGATAGTAGAGGTGGAAGAAGGTATCATATAGAGGAAAATGGAGTGCACATGATGCGGCACGGCTAGAGGATGCGGCCCAGACCTAGGTTCAGGTCTATGCTAGGAGGCGAAGACGCGGGTCTATGGACCCGGTGTCAAACTTGTGATTAAGGGACATCATGGGGGGCAACGTCGTTAATGACTAATTGCTCAATTAGCCCCACATAAGCAAGGGGTTCGGCTGGCCCTAGGGAGTCATCGAACTATTGAGATTGTGAGGGCTTTTCATCCTTAAGCCCTAGATTTATTCATAGCTATTTTCCCTTGCAATTCTTAGTGGTTAATTTAGCTTATAGTCAATTAAATAGAATTATTCCTATATTTTCAGATATGCGATTAGTGGTAAAATCCTCCTTTTATTGTTCCTAATCCCTAAAAATCCTATTTTTAGTCCACAAAAAGCCCTAATCGCATCAACACACTTTTAGGTCTAGTCTGGCAATGCAAACAGAGTTCTGTTTCAGTTTAAACAAAATCAAGGTTTGCATTCACACAAACCTTAGTTTTCTAAAATTTGGGTTTCACTAAAGTTAAGCGAGTGTATAGTAATATAGACTCATTTTATTATCTTCACATAGTTTGAGAAATTTTCCCAAACTCTAGTTTTGTACAATTTGGAGGCATTCAAACGTTAGTCTATAAGATTCTATCTTGGCATCCGAACGCAGCCTAGACTGGAATTTGGATCTCAAGCTCCACAAAACCACAGTTTACAAAACTAGATCACGTCACCGAAGGAGGCCTTAGTTGTGGGGCTATTAGAGTGAAGGATTTGAGCAATTAACTATTGGGTAAGTTTTGGGATATTTTTATACAATATTTAGCAAGGCATGTATCAAAGCTTCAAGCATGGGTTGAACTAAATGTACTCCAGGAAGCCATAAATTTGAATTTTGGGACCAATAATGCATTAAAGCTGTAACATTGAACAATGCAATGAACGACAATGTTATACCAATACTTGATATTTCTGGTATATAGTGGGAAAAATTTGATTATGCTGGAAAATCAAATCTAATCAAACTCAAGGAAACAAAATGATGACATGTTCTTGTTCTTTAATGAAGATCTAGGTGGGTGAGATTAGAATTGAAGACCAAGCCTAATAAAATGGGACAACTATTACATTGGAAAAAATAAAATAAAAATGAGGACGTCAAAGATAGTTAATCATCGGATGTAAGTGCATAAATGTGTGCAAGCACATGTGAGCATGTGCCCACTAGTATGTGCAGTGACACGTGCATGACTGCGCAGCTGTGGGTTTGTGGGCATATCTGTGGATAAAAACACCTAAAATGCTTCATTGAGGCTTTGTTTTATCTCATGTTTTAATCAAGGTCATTAACAGATGGCACAAGGCGTATGGGTGGCTATACAAATAAACGCAGGTTGAAGTTAGAAATGAGTGCAAAATTTGTGGTTGAGGTTACACTGGGCTCACAATTAATTGTTTTTTATCAGGCATGATATGGTCTTCAAGGATGGGAGATATCGTTTTCGAAGTTGAGTTTGGTCATTTAGAGTCTGGTATCTTCTATCTTCTACTTTTTTTTTGTTTTATCTTTATGTCATTTCAAATTTCCTTTTGTTATGTGATTGGGGCTAGGGTATATTACATGACATTACTGTTAGTACTGTTAATGCATTTTATTATAAGCTGTAAAGAATTGGCACCATGTTTAGTGTTAAAGGAAAATTTGCCCACAGTGTGCCAGAGATATCAAGTTTTCGTAGTTCAAAGTACATGAAGCAAAATCTTGCATAGTTTTAATTAAACCCACATATGACTTTACACTGTTTTCTTTTTTACTCGTTTTGGTGATACTGAATGCCAATGTTTTTCTACACTGCTGTCTGGACTGGTTAGAGACTGCCCCCGCTGTTTCTGTAAGAAAATATATAAATGAGGTACAAATGTGCGATATTAGCAAGCACTACAAATTAGTGCCACACCTTATTCCCGGATGTCTATCATTTCCAACCAGTGCTCTATCGTCATATATACTAACCCAAATTTGAAGGTCTCTTGTTTGCAAATAAAATTAAGTTTTGCTGCGTCTGTTCCGCTGATACCTTCACTACTTCAGCAGGCTAGGATCTGATTGTTTATGATTTTGTATTGCTCAATCAACATGTTTAAATTGATCTCTTTTACCGTTGCAGGTGGTCACTCCGATTGCACCGTTGAGCCAACAGGTACATTTACTTGACATGTTTTAATGTATCAAGCTGGTTTATTACCCCTTAAGCTCACATTTTGGTGCTTAACATATACAAAGGACATAACACTTAGTATTCTGTTAGGATCCCAAAAATAGTCCCACATCGGAAGTGCAAAAAGAAAAAGAAATAGTTTAAGTATTAGAGGGCCTCTCCACCTAACACCAATTGGTTTTGGGTTGGATGCTCAATAATACTTAACAAATGAGATGTGAGCCCAGTGCTAACAAATGGGCTAGTGTTGGAGGCCTAGTATGGGATAGGTCTCTAACAATTGGTATCAGAGCTAGCCCCATGCTACGACCCACGTTGCGGAAGGGGCGACCTGGGGAAGGAGCGACCTAAGAGGGGGCGACCTGGGTGAGGCCAGAGTGGGCCACTTAGAGTGGGCACCCCAGAGTGGGCCGTCGTGGCGGGGGTTGTCGAAAGCGGAAGGGGCGACCTGGGGAAGGAGCGACCTAAGAAGGGGCGACCTGGGTGAGGCCAGAGTGGGCCACTTAGAGTGGGCACCCCAGAGTGGGCCGCCGTGGACGGCGTTGTCGGAAGCGTGGTGGTATGTTAGGATCCCAAAAATAGTCCCACATCGGAAGTGCAAAAAGAAAAAGAAATAGTTTAAGTATTAGAGGGCCTCTCCACCTAACACCAATTGGTTTTGGGTTGGATGCTCAATAATACTTAACAAATGAGATGTGAGCCCAGTGCTAACAAATGGGCTAGTGTTGGAGGCCTAGTATGGGATAGGTCTCTAACATATTCTTCTTGAATTGGTTTTCAAATTTGCTATTTAATTTTATTACAGTTACCTCAACCTATTGATTTAAACATTTCAATTTTTCTTTCTATTTCCTAGTGAATTTTGTTTGACCCTCCAAATGGTCAACCTTTCCTGAAAAAATAATACATATTGTGTTTTAATTTTAGGCAGTAAATGAATAGGAAGTCTTCTCCAAACAAATCTGGCCTCTAAAGGCAAGCAGAGTGGATAAGATCTTAACAGATTAAAATGTAGAATTTTCTTACACCACTCAAGTGAACTCTATTAACAGGTAGTCTAGAGAAGATGCAAAATGTTGATGTAAATACCACGATTTACATGTAGACGCATGTTCATTAATTGAATCAATCGTTGCAAGGCGTAAACATTAATGATTTTGTTGGAAGTACATACTCTTTCTTAGACTCAAGTCCTATAACCAGAAACTGTGCATTGGTATGTTTATTCATTTCTTATTTAAACTTTGAACAACTGCTGTACGCACATAAGTGATTTCATTAATTGAATCAATCGTTGCAAGGCGTAAACATTAATGATTTTGTTGGAAGTTTCTATACTCTTTCTTAGACTCAAGTCCTATAACCAGAAACTGTGCATTGGTATGTTTATTCATTTCTTATTTAAACTTTGAACAACTGCTGTACGCACATCAGACTTTCCGGAACCGACAAGCTCAGGAACCTAATACCATTAAACTTATTAAGAGCCCGAAAGCGTTTGATATTTTTTACCATCATACACGTGGTACTTCATTGCATGTATTCACTATGTGGATCTTTTATCTTGCAGGCTGGATACTATTGTTCAGTTTGCGAGTGCGTGGTAAAAGACTCAGCTAACTATTTGGACCACATCAATGGAAAGAAACGTATGTGTTCACAGAACTGGGGTTTCATGCAAATTTTTTGTATCCGTCTCACATGCAATAGTTATAGTGATGCTTGATGAATTTGCATGACCAGATCAGAGGGCTTTGGGTATGTCAATGCGGGTTGAGAGGGCATCGCTTCAACAAGTAATCTTTCGGTGGCTGTTTTAATAACAAGTTGTATGCGACTGGGTCATTAAAGTAATTAAATGATTTAAACTAGGGACATTTTAGGGGCATCCTTTCACACATTCACATACACAAATCCATAGTAGTTCCCTAATGGAGGAATTAATCAATGATCTAAACCATTTGGTATTCGAACTTAAAAAGAGTTTATTTATTTTTAAAGAAATTTTTGGACACATGTTCATGGGTGGTTACGCAATGGATTATTTTAGGATCAACATCATAAGTGTCAACAACTGGAAGCAGCAAAACTTGTTGAACTAGATTGCATGTGTTTTATGGTGCAACAGAATTGTCAATATTGATTCCGCTGTCCTCATTACCTGCATATGTCCTCATTATGTGCAATGTCAAATTCAAGAAATTTCTTTAAGGATATATTTTGGATGTTATATGATAACTATCAGTGCTTCTGTATTTGCATGTCTCACATACACTATTTTTAGGTATTTTGGATGTTTCAGATCATAGTTAAAGGCATATTCCCAGTCTTAATTTGTGTGCATGCACATGTGGTGGGTGCAAAAATCACGAGTGGATCTGTGTATGGAATGTGTTCAGGCATGTGGGCTACTGGATTGCAAGTGTGGACGGGTATGCAGGGCTGTTAGTGTGTGCGTGCATATTAGTGAGCTTGTAGGTGCATGCAGATCATGCTCTCTGCATTTTGTGTGTGCTGCATGATTAAACATAAACAGATATACCATCCACTTACATAAGATATTTAAGAATAAGCTGGTCTGAAGTAGTTTCTGCCATACTTATATTTCTACCTATTATAGACAACCCTCATCTGCAAGAACAAATTCTAGAAGTTTCCAGCTTAGACTTTGTGACTTCTGGCATGATCGCCGCTAATTGTGTTTCAAGTACTATGCTTAAATCTTACGATCTGTTCATAGGTTCAAGAACGATTTGAGAGTCTTAAGAAGAGGACAGCTCCAGGCAGCTTCACTGAGCAAGGTAAATAAACCAACCACATATTTCCTTGGTACCTAGGAGCTAATGCTTTCCATTTGGATTGACTTTTCAGAGGTCTAAACATTATCTATTGTATGCATTTTCAAACTTACTGGCGTACGGATGGCAACACTTTCTTATTTTTTGGCTTAGATTTGGATGAGAGGATATTAAAGCAACAGCAAGAGGAGGAAGAAAGGAAGCGGCAACGACGGGAAAGGAAGAAGGAAAAGAAGGTTAGGATCTACCCACCTTTTGTAGTTGCGTAATATTATTCTACATTTCCAGCTTTTGCCGTTGCTTTCTACTGAATATAGTTTAAGAACCTTTTATTGATCCTACTGATAATGCAAATTATTAAAAATATTTGCTGACAGTAAAAGCGGTTTGTATCGTTGCATGTTTATCTTTGAACTTTTAGGTGAACAATAATTCCTTTATATACATGAACCGCCTGGCCCACCAGAACCCATAACAAAATACACTGGTCAAACCCAATGATTCACTTAATCCTATCCAAACAAGCCTGTCCCAACAGATCTAACCCAACAACCCACTCTAAAAATAGAACAACCCACAACCCACAATGCATTATAAAAACCACAAAATACATCATCTTGCCACAAATTAATACTCGATTTCCATCACAGACTACGAGCGCACATGCTGCCACAGATTATGGCCCCTTACATTCCGAGATACATGCTTGAATCTTTTGATCATATTTTGAGAATTTTTAACTCATCCCCTTTTAATTCCTCATTGTAGTGTTGCGCAATTAGAACTATTGTCATTGAACTTCTGTTCGTTAATTATTTGTTAGTCAGATGGCAGCAAAACATATCCATGTATAATTCGATGGTTACCAAATTATCCAGTTAGGTTGCACATTCTTCGATTAAATCCACGAATATTGTAAATTACTCAAACATTTTTTGGAGCTAAAATTGAAATTAAATAATTAAAAACATGCAATGATCAGGATTCTAACCTGAACGAAACATCTAGAATTGCATGTGTTAACCATTGGGGCACCAGGTTGCTTCCGTTTTAGTTTAGGAGGAATATATACTTTTTGGAACAAATGATTAGCCTGATGTTGAACCTAGGACCTACCATTTCTCAACCCACCCCTTTAACTAGCGACCTAGGTTTCATTTGCATTTAAAACAAATTTAATAACATCATATTGTTAATATTATTATCATGTGTTTACCAAATATTTCCCGAACTTTGCAGATATATGATGGGATCCACTAGGGGTTGATGATAAAAAGTGGATTTTTATGGAGAAAGATGGGATTTTTATGAGAAAGGTAGGGGTTTTTGGATGAAAAGAGGGGACTTAGGGAAATAAGGATTTTTATTGATAAAAACTGAAATACAAAAATAAAGTTGACCACTTTCGAGAGGTGGACCGCTCTCCTAGCTTTGATTCGAGATGAAGCCTTACTCTTCCACTAGATCTAAAGGATCTACCCTATTCTCTCTCAATTCTTCTCAAAATTCAACATCCACTAGGGTAATTAATTAGGCCACTAAGGAAGTGGAGGCTGCTCTCCCTTGGCCACGTTCGAGAGGTGGACCGCTCTCCCAAGCTTCTAATCGAGGCGAAGCTGTAACCTCCCATAAAAGAGCCTCCGTTCTCTTAGATTCAACACGATGATGTCCCTAATCCACTCAGTCCCTTATAACTAATAAACTGAAAATAACAAATTTTAAAAAAAGACGCACTAAAACTGAAAATTACGAAAAAACCCTAAAATTCGAAAATTACGAAAACGTTCCTAATGGGCCAAAATTAAAGATTTATATTTACTCCGTCCCTGAAAAACTATATTGTCCTCAAGGTGGATCATGAAGTGTGTGGGCCCTCTTTTCTGACTGATGGCGCTCGTTCCCTCCTGGATCAAAAAGATATGATTGGTTTCCACTGTCCTCAACGACGTCCGGACAGATGTCACGATGAATACGTAGCATATCTGAAGGTTCTTCGTGTCCAAAACACTGATGCCGATGCTCAGGAGCTTGTCCATAGGCAAACCATGGGCCTTGGGGCCTCGCAAAAGTGTCGTCGTGTCATGGAAGGTCTCGAGGAGCGTCGTCGGTCCGACGTCGGGCCAAGGCGAGCCCAATAGGGCAGTGGTAGGACCCAGAGGGCCCCGCAGCCCCCTGCAGGTGCTGCAGGAGGCCCTGTAGGGGCGCGAAAGCCCATTGCAGGCCCTGCAGGGGCACGACATTGCCCGACAGGGGTGCAGTGTGGTTAGGGTCCTCGCCCCCTCATGGTACATTGCCCGACAGGGGTGCAGTGTGGTTAGGGTCCTCGCCCCCTCATGGTACATTGCCCGACAGGGGTGCAGTGTGGTTAGGGTCCTCGCCCCCTCATGGTGTCCTCTTTGGCTTCTTCGGTACCTTCCACGATGGGAATGTGTTTTTCTCCGGATTCTTCGTTATTCTCCTATTTCTTCGTCAAAGTTGTCGACTTTTGCCCGAGATAGATTTTTGCCCAAATCTGAATTTTTCGCCAAAGTTGCTGTCTTTAAATTCACGAATTGTTGCATCGTGGTTTATATGAAGGTTTCAAATTTTGCATCCATCCGCGCCTTAAGCCCTTCTATCGACGCCTTGACCTAGATCTGAATTGCTCCATAGATTTCTTTAGATCTGCCGCCATTGATGCCAAGATCGTTGCCCTGATATCACTTGATAGGATTTTTAAGGGTTTTTGGAGAAAAAGATATTAGGGTTGAGTAGAAATGTGGGATTTTTAGAGGAAAGGCGGGATCTTTAAGGCTAGAAAGAAAGATTTTGGGCAAAGATGAGTTTTTTATTGATTATAATTGAAAATAAGAAGAGATACAAAGATAACTTGACCCCTTTCCAGTGGCGGCGGCTCTTCCTTGGCCACGTTCGAGAGGCGGACCGCTCTCCCAAGCTTCTATTCGAGGCAAAAATGCAAACTCACACAAAAGAGCCTCCTTTTTCTTAGATTCAACATGATGATTTTCCTAATCCACTTAGTCCCCCTATAAATAACAAACTGAAAATAACAAATTACAAAAAAGACAAACTAAAACGGAAAATTACGAAAAACCTCAAAAAACCCGAAAATTACGAAACCGCCCCGGATGGGTCAAAATGGGTTATCTATCAATATGTTTCACATTCTAAACTTTAGAACATCACCGAATTATTCACGAATGCCAAACTTGTGACGGGTTAGAACAAGGTAAATTTGGAATCAGATCCCACTGGATCAAAAGAGTAGATCCCGATATTGCATTTAGCTTAGTCCGCAAAACAAACCAAAGAAAGTAACGATTAAATGGATCGAACACCATAATTAAATCAACACCAACAAAATAAAAATTAAAAGAAAGAATTTTTGCACAAAGATAAAAGTAACCCAGAATTTGTTTCTTATAATCAAGCGTCATTGAGCACCTTTTTGATTTGAAAATCTTCTCGCACATTGCCGATGGGGATTCAAACTCAGGACTAAGGGTAACAAATGGGCCAAGTTAGGACAGGTTGGACCCAGCTTGACCTGACATGGGATGAGTTCAGCTCAATCCATAGTGGGTCGTAGGTGTTCCCAACCAGCCGTGGGTTGGCCCGTGAGGCGAATTGGGCTGTCTTTTTTTGGGACGACCTATATTCGGCCCGTCATATTAAGAACTGAGTTAGCGGGTCTACTTATGAGCTCAGATTGTGTTAGCAAACGGGTTGACTTAACTGTCAACCTATGAGTTGACCCGCGGTTCAATGGTAGGCTCATGGGTTGGCCTGTGGGTAAGCCATTAAACTAATATGATTTCATCTATTTTTCCAAAATTTTAAACTTTTGACCCCTATAAATACTATCCCTCTAATTTCTGCACAATTTTCTATTCCCCTCCCAAATATTGTCCATCCATCTCTTACTTTCTCAAATATAAGATTCAAATCTTTCTTTACTCAAGGCTCAAGACTCAATGATGCTTTCTTTTTCTCAAGTGTTTGTGTCGATCAGAGAAATTACCACATTGTTCTCTCCTTTCTCAAGTGTTTACGACTTTCTTCGATAAAATTTGCTATTATAATTTTTCATTACATGTTCTTTCCATTTGAATTATATTTATTACGAAAAATCAAAATATTGGAATTGAGCATATATGCGACGAATACGAAGTAGTTGACCTATGTATTATTGTAGTTTAGGAACATTTTAAAAAACTTTGATATAATTCAATAAATAATTTTTTTGCACATGTAATTATTGTAATATTATGTACGTACATTCAAGAGGTTTTAGCACAAGCAATTTGATGAGACGCTGTTAACAAATATACAAATATGCGACAGCTAGTTCATCTACTGCACATCATACTCAGGTAATTGAGCACGTAAGATTCTATTCAACAAAATATATGTACAAATAGTGATGACGACAAATATCAAGTAGTTGACCTAGGTATTGTTGTGATTTGGTCACATTTTACAAAGGCATACAACATCAAAGAAGTTTTATGCAAGGTGTAATTATTGTAATAGTATTTTCAAACATCTATAAGAGGTTTTGGCACATGTTCGTTGTTAAGACACTATCACAATAAATACAAAGATATTACAATGTGTTAATCTTCTACACCAGTGCCACAACAAACACCAGAATTTAATTAACAAAATATAGCAACTGAAGCTTCTAGAAGTAAGAACTCATATGAAGTTACTGACCCAAGTTATGCTGCAACTTAAGCACAACCTATAAAATTGAGGTATAAAATATAAAACAAATTTTATGCAATGTGCAATACAAATTTTATGCAATTTGTAAATATTGCACACATATATTTGAACATCTAAGAGGTACTTGCACAAGTACTTTGAACATACATTTTAATTATAGACAAAGAATAAGTTTTCATCACAGGTAATCTACTAACAACTGCAGTATCTATAGATTAAAATAGCGTTTGAAAGTGATTTCATTATAAGTGGCAGTGTATTGAGGGAGAAAGCTACCGACTGAAATGAACTACTTTAAAGTGCATTTGCAGTCAAAAGATTTATGAGTCATTCAAAGTGCGGTTGACATCGAAGTAATCTGTAATATATAAATTTGTAAAGAACTACATAGAATGAGTTACCTTGAAATCTGTAATTTGTAATGTATTGTGAGGGATATGTAGACAACTCAGAATATTAGATTGGTGCAATCTATAATGTGAAAAAACTAATTTCTGATTTTAATAGTATCAACAACGTTTATTAATTGTTTGTGTTAATTTTTGTACTATTAATAATTTTTGTTGCTGTTTTTAAATGTTACAAAATTTGAAAAGAAAATATTAAAAATACCACAAGTTAGCTCGTGAGCCAACCCGCCTGAACCTGACCCGTGCGGGTTGGGACCGCTGGTCGGGTTGGGCCAGGATGTCCTGTAGATGCACGTGTTAACCCAACCCGGCTTGCCCCTAAATAGAGGCAGAGCGAGACGTGTCTAACATGTGCTTGTAACATGATAGAGATAAAATTTGAAATGAAGACTTTTATTTTTGATAGAGATATAGTTAAGTTCCTGGAGACTTCTAGTTAGTTGAGTCTTTTGTTATTTTATAGAGTTTGAGTTCTTCGAGTCTTTTAATTGTTTTGAGTTTTTTATTTATTTTGAGTAGTTTAGTTAGTCTAGAAGTTCTAATATTATTAGGTTTTTGAGAGTCAAGTTGTAAGTCTATTTAAAGGCCACGAACTTATTTGTTTTTAGTAGAAAATCAATGAATAAAAATTTTGGTGTAAATTTTCAGTTTCTTCATAAAATTAAATCTTATGTATTGGTGTGCAAGAGTTGGCTTGCTTGTCTGGGGGAGGTCCAAAAAATCTTTACGTGTGAGGCTTGCTAGTTAGTGATCGTAGGATTTTCGAGGTGCGAGATCCTAAAGTTACCAATTTTCAAGTTTTCTTCCTTTTCGAATTCCCATTACACCCCTTCCTGCTTTCGTTCTACGTCAATTTGGTATCAGAGCGAAATCTAGTTTGTCTTTTTTTCTTCTTCATCCTAAAAAAGAAAAAAAATTATATTTTGGTCCGTTTTAGAAATAAAAAAATTCTCTTTTAGTTAGATTTAAAAGAGATCAACAAACAAAGAAAAAACAAATTTTTGTAAAGAAAACAAAAAAAAACAGAGAGAAGCAAACTAAAAAAGAAACTTAGAAAAAAGACAGAAAGAACAGAGCGGTGAAAAGAAAGAAAAAGAAAAAGAAAAAAATATTACAAACAAAACCCTAACCCGAGCCCTGCTGCCGTTGCTTTCACCGTCCCGTCAGCACCCTCCATCGTTGCCTCCGCCAGCCACCACCGCCTTTGCCGCCCCTAACCGGCCCCCCGCAGCCTCTACCACCGCCACCTGTGACAAAAGAAGAGGTGCTGCATTCAATCATCTTCTGTGACGTCGCCTCGCCTCTGCCGTCGTCTACAGCTTCCACCACCCGTGTCGACTTCCTCTGCAACCAAAGTCACCAACTCAGTCGATGAAGAGCCTCTGCGTCGTCGTTTAAAGTCTTTTGAAGCTCGCCATCGCTCCAAACAGTCCCTAGGACTGACATCGTCACAACACGACCTTCCTCCATTGTCGTTGACACCATCTGCATCCAAAATCACTACCACTGTCGCTCGAAACACGTCAATCCGTTGCCGGGACATCTTTGGAAGGTCGTCGGCCACGTCCGGGGCCGTTGACCCCCAAAAATGCTTCACCTCCACATAGTGAAGCTCCTAGCAAGAAGACCGTCATTGTTTCGTCAGAAAAATCGACTTCGGCACGATCGGCGCCGACATGCTACAGTTTCAGCTCGGTCGAGTTGACCCGAAGACCAACCGAGCCGACGCGTTGAGTCGAAGCCGCGCCGCCCGACGTGCCAACATTGTTCACGGCTCGCCGTGCCGACCTAGCCGAGCCGAGCCGAGCCGACTGGAGCCAAGCCGAGCTATAATGCGGCATCGTTATTTCTTCTAAATTTCAGATGTATTTTAGCCATATTTTTGTGTATTTTGACAATTTCTCGAGCTTTTCGTGCGAAATTTTCGACACGAATCGTCTGGATTAAATCTCTTCAAGTTTTAGAGGCCTTGTATGATACGACAAAGCTAATTTGCACTCCTGGTAGCATCTAATCTGCTCAAATCCCTAATTGCTAAATTCCAAAAAGTTTCTATATTTGTTTTTGTTCCGATTACTCAATATCATTGGTATTGCACATTTTTCTAATCTTGATCTGTGTGTCGCATTAGCATATTTAGGATTTCATTTTGACATAGATTTAGACATTGGGATTTTATTTTATTTACAGAATTAGTGCACATATGTATTTGGTGTTTTGGGTCTTGCATCCGCATTTGTGTAATTGGCTGGCAATTCTTGTTATTGTATAGTGACAACTTTTGGATCAGACATGGATGATAATGCAATGCAAAGTGTAGAAAATCAACTTCAAAAGATATACCTAGAACTTAATGCCGACATAAATTGAACATGGGATTGCCTAGATGCCATAGAAAATAAGCTAAATAAAGAACCAAATTTTGAGAATGAAGCATAGAGTACATTTGATGATGAATCTATGATGATCAGAAATATAAACAATCGAAATAATAAGAGAAGATGAGAATTTTGATGATAACTGTAAAAGCCCATTTAAGGTATAAAAATCCGGCCAAAAATCTCTCTTTTCTTTCTTCTTTTCTTTCTTCTTTTCTATTCTTTTCTAGCCCAATTACCCGGTCCAATTACTCGCCCCACCTTCTAAACTAGAAATAACTCTCACCTACACCCACCCTCCCCTTCACATGATTCTTTCTCTCACAATCTCTCTTTCTCTCCCGATCACTCTAAGGCAGCGACAGCTTTCTCTCTCTCATATTCTTGCTCGCCTCATTCCTTTAGCTAGAAGAAAAAACCCCCAGCAACCTGATGCTCCATCTCCTTGGTCCACCTCACGAACACGTGTCACGACCTCCAAAAGTCCACGCCCTAAATCATGTGGTTTTGCCACAATTTCACACTATTCCGACACCGACCGTCTTCGTGGCAAATCCACGGCTCCCCTGAACACCACGAGTCTCTTTTTCCCTCTTTAAAAGCTTAGGTGAGCTTAGGAGTTTGGTTTTCAAGCTTTTCAAAAGGAATTTCGACTTTTCTCTTCGAATTGGAGCTTTGGTGTTCGGTTTTCTTCTCCTTCCACTACCGAGCAGATGCAGCCGTCCTCCAACGAGGCGGTGACTCTCGGATTTTCCCGGCAAACTTCGATTTTTGGTAAATCACTTTAATTCTAGAATTTTGGGTTTTTTATATTTTTAAAATTGTTCGCAACGATGATTTTAAGCGAGACTTGGATATCTCCGGTGCTTGACGGCGATCCTCACAACTGCCCCTAGCTTGTGCCGCGATTGTCTCGTGGTTTCTGACGCCATGACATGATCCTGGGGGTTTCACCCCTGCTGTGAATTTAGATGGGGCTTTCAACCTTCTGCCGAGACCGCTGTGACTTTCCTTGGGTTCTTTGCCCTTAGCCGTGATCCTGGGGGCCTCTTAGCCCTTACCGTAACTCCCTAGCTCCTTGGCCGTGACCATTTTTGGGCACCATGCCCATGGCCGTGACTGCACACTGGTTTTGTCCTTGCTATAACTTTGAATGTTAGTGACTTGTTGTTTTGGAATCTTTTTGGTGTTGGGTTGATGCATTGGATTAGTTGGTTGGTTTGGCCTTTAGACGTTGGATATTGGCTTGGCTGTTGGCTGCGAGCGTAGTGTTGGTCTTCACGACGAATTCAAAACTTGGCTGTCCCTTGATGTTGAATTTGGGTTGCCCTATAATTGTACATAAAGGGTTGGCTACCTGAAGCCGTTGGATTATGAGTTTACTACCGGTTGGATCACGAGCTTACTACTGATGGATCATAAGGCTACTGCCTGTCGGATCATAAGGCTACTGCCTGTCGGAGCATGGGTTTACTATTGGTCGGGATCATAAGTTTACTGCTTGGAGTTTCGGATGATTATGACGAGGACACTGGCTACGAGGAGGAAGGTAATGGCTTAGTTTGGGACGATGTTGACGGGGACGAGAATGGTGACGGAGGCAGCGACCCATTGAGGGGTCATGAGCGACCTAGAGAGATACGACATGATAATTATTATCCACGCTACTATGGACAGGCCGGAGTACGAGCCGACCCGTAGAGTCAGGATTGATGAAACAGTGAGAAAACTGAAGATGCCATTGTCGAGGGGTATGATCCTTACGGCTGGATTTACCAAGCTGATAGATTTTTTGCGGTGTCACGTCTGACGGAGAGGTAGAAATTGGAAGCGGCTGGCATCTGCTTCGAGGGGCAACACTCTTTTGGTTTCAATGAAAAGAGCAGAGGCATCCTATACGCTCATAGGAGGAGCTCAAGGACTGCTTGGTAGACAGATTTCGGGAAACCTAGGGAGGGAACTTACAGAAACAGCTGTTGGCACTCTCAGGTAGGATGAGACCGTCGTGGAGTACATGGAGAAGTTCGAGGTGCTCTCAGAACGGGTGAGGGGAATATCGAGGAGACATTGGAGGGGAGCTTCATGAAAGGGCTTGAGGCAAACATCCACGTGAGCTCTGCATACAGCCTTGTGGATTACTGGACACTATGGAGTTAGCCCAGATGGTAGAGAATCGTCTCACAGAGGAGCGTAGGTCTAAGGAGGGCTGGAGCAAATCCACTTTTCGCAGCCAAGAATCGCCAGGAGGATATAAGGCACATGCAGGAAGAGATCAGCCCAATAAAGAAAAGAACAATTAGCCACGGTCGGAAGGACAATTCAAACGCATGACAGATGCTGAGATGAGGGACAAGCGGACGAATGAATTGTGTTTTAGTTGCGATGAAAAGTTCACCACATGGTATCGTTGTCGCAACCGCACTCTCTAGCTGTTGATAGTAGGCGATGATTATGCGGTAGAGGGAGATGAGCCAGACGGAGACGAGCATCTCCACTTGGAGTGACATAACTATGGAATTTATGACACCACCTTAAGGTCAAGGTGGTTCTTCTGGACAGAGTAATGATGAGATCTTATATGGTGGCAAAATTTGTAATTTTGGAGGCTCGGTAGTGTTTTTGTAATTTTAGGGACGGGGTATTTCTGTAATTTGTTGAAAATTTGATTAGGATTTGTATGTGGCTTATGGGGATTATGGATTTTATATTGAATTTTGCGAGGAACTTGTGAGAGCTGGATTTGTCCCTCGTTTGTGGAGAGTACGTCCATTCTCTCGAATCGGTGGCTTGGGAGAGTGGTTTCTTTCGGTACGAAGACATATTCATCATTTCAATAAAAATACAACATATCCTTTAGCCTGACTGCTTGGAATCAGCCAGACAACCAAAACGAACCCACATTTGTGCATTGATGGAAAAAAAGAAAAAGAGAACCAACCAAGAGTTATATTCACATACTACATACACATGTACACATATTATCCATATATATGTACACGCATGTATGTATATAAGTACACACACACCACACACACACAAATCCTTATGTATTTACATATATACATACTATGATCTATTTTTATAAATCTTGTCACCATCACCAAATTCACTTACAACTGATAAAAGACTTACCGATATACTTGCTTCCTAACCGAGTTGTTGCACCTTTTTGGTGTTGACACTCTGAATTTCCACATTTAGTGGTTTCTTTAAACCTTCATAGTTCTAGATATTCCCGCAGGACTACTCCATAGCAGGGAAGGTAAAAGAGCAACATTTTTTTCATTTTGCTTGATGTCTGAATCTTCGCGTAACTTCAGCTTTTTCTTATGCTTCTTTTTTCCTCGTTTATTTCGCTTGAAGTCTGAATCATCAGGTAACTTCAGCTTTTTATTGATGTTTCTTTTTTCTTATTTTATTTACTAGCAATACATAATACATAATGAGGTATCCCTGTTAAATCTACGAAAGTTGCAACAAACTTGATATGCACTTTTTCTTTTGATCATTTTTCTTTAAAATCTAAGTCGAGAGCACCTTTTTTATTGTTAATGGACATATTTTAGCATACATCTTCTCTTCTCTTTTTCTCAATCTCCTTAACATCATTCATTGAATCAGTGACCTTTTGCTAGAGAATTTTATGTTTTACTGAACAAGCAATCACAAGAATGGGAAATGAAGAGCATCTTGTTATTCTTGATTCTAACATTGTTGAATGTGATTTTTTTTTCAGAAAGAGAAGGTTTTGGAGGATGAACCAGAGGTCGATGCACACGTTGCGGCCATGATGGGTTTTGGAGGCTTCCGATCTTCGAAGAAGTGAGATGGGCATAATGGGCATACCTGAGTCACCGCCATTCGATCTTGAAGTCCATCCCATGATTTGTATGGATGCATATTTATGAAATGTTATCCGAATGTGTATGCTCAAGAGTGGAATCCTTCTGCGACCTAGGTTTACGCAAAATCGTAGCTTAGATGTCATTCGTGGCCTAGGGTAGATCAGCAAAGCGAGAATGTTGTTTGAATTCTACTGCCTAAGCTTCCCTTGTGATCTTGGGGTTATTTCGACCTGTTTTGTATCAAATCTAATCAAATGGAATTCTAATGTGCTTCTAAGTCTCGTGTTTCTTTCGATTAAGAAGATTACCATAAATTAGTGAATGGCTTGGTTCAGGTTGTAACTGGGTTTAAATTGCATTCATCTTATGCGCTGCTTGTCGATCAAATATTTAGTCGAAATGTGGGTAACAATATTGGACTGCTTGAGATGGATATTAATGGGAGTTCAATATTTGTTAGAAAATTTACCCCCAGCTGAAGGGAATTGGAACACTGGATCAAAGTGCAGAAAATGATGTTTGGTCCTGCTATATAAAGGTTTTCGGATGCGAATTTGATGTACATGACGTGTTATACATCAAGGTGTTCCTCCCGGCTCGGCCCGGGGTGCGGCCAGGACCCGGAACCCCGGCCCGTGGCCCGGACCCTGTTGGCCCGGGCCGGGCTTTCATTGATTAAAAAAACTTAAAAAAAATTAAAAAATCTTTAAAATTCATAAAAATTCATAAAAATTCTTTTAAAAATGAAAAAAATTATATTTATACATAATATATAATATTTATACATATAGTATAAATTTTTTAAAGTTAGATAGTTTTTTAAAAACATAATATTTTATTAAAAAATTACATATAGACAGTCTTTTGTAATTAGATAGAAATTTTAAAAATGAGAAAAAATTAACTTCTTTTATTGCTAAATAGATACAGTTTACCATTGGACAAAAACGTATTTAAGCCTAAAATTCTAGAAGGTACCGGGTTGAACCTTTAAATTTATTAATTAAAATGTTTAAGGGATGGACTTAAGTCGGCCAGCATTACCCATCATACAATCGCAAAAAAAAGAACTCTAATACAAATAAAAAAATGATAATACACGTAAGAAATGAAAATCACTCATCTTGTGTCTCTTCTTCGTCGGAATCGTCGGAAAGGTCCTTTTTATCACGCGAGCGGTTTTCAGCATGGAACCAATCCTTCGCACAAACCGCAACTTCAACTATGTCTTCCTTCAGCCTTGACCTCTTGTTGCTCAGAACACGACCACATGCACTAAAAGCAGACTCTGAAGCAACAATAGATATAGGGACTGCTAACAAATCATGAGCCATAATGAAAAGAATTGGACAAATGGATTCATACCTTTTCCACCAGGTCAGCGTATCTAAATTCTCATCATCTATTTCTGCCTCAGTAAAAGGAAACGGATTTGCTAAATACTTAGACAGTTCACTAGAAGAACTATTTGTCTCTAATATTTTTTGTTTCTTTTTCTATAAAATCGGGCTGATTCTACTCGAAGAAGTAGTAGCAGGCACAGAAGCAGTATGTGAAAATCTACCGAATCTAGTCTCATAAGTTGCAAAAGAGTTCTTAAGCTATTTTTAAACGTAGCTATAGGTTCATCTGAGGGGAATATCATGTTTTCATAATATGTTTCTAATAACATAATTAACACTCCTTCTTAATATGTGGATCAAAAATCTTAGCTAAAGAGTAGAGCATAGGAACATGAGTCCAATACTTAGCTAGTTTTATCTCCATGGCTTCTATCATAGGAAGAAGAGCAGTGTTAGGGTCCACATGGTCTCTATACTTTACTAAAATTTCGAAAATTAAACCAAATTGTTCTAAGGCTAAAATTGATGCTGGGTAGTACCCTCTTGAAAGTCTATTTGTAGCGATAAAAAATATCTCAAAAAAATCATGAAGATGCTCTATAGTTCTCCACTCGTATTCACTCATTTTATACTCTGGGTCATATGAAAGGTGTATACTTGCAAAATCAGTAAGCTGATCGTTTTCTTTAGCATGTAACACATCATTAGATATGTTGAATTCAATATATGTTGAACACTAAATCTAAAGGCTAGGTACGGTCTTTGGCTAGTACGACACACTTATTTGTACTGCTGTCTCCTAGTGCAAGAAGTATGGATCAATAACATGATGTTCCTAATTTTTTCTAAATAAATCGAAGCAGTTTTAAGTCCATCTTGAACTATCAAGTTCAAGAGTGACATGCACATCGTTGATGAAACAACAACCCATTTAGCTCAGTGTTCAAATTTCTTTTTTAAAAATTAATTGCTCTATTGTTTTTAGACGCATTATCAAAAGTAAATATTTTTTTCAGAAATATTAAAATCATGAATAATTGACATTATCAAAGAAGAAATAGCACCACTGGTATGAGCATGTGCTAATATTTTAAATCCTATAATCATCTTGTTAAGTGTGTAATCATGATCTACATAATGCGATGTAACATATAAATAAGACGCGCCCCCATTTTGTTGTCCATATGTTTGATGTTAGAATTTTTCTAGAATTTAAGTTGACAAAATTTGCAGCACTGTAGCTTTCCCAGCTTAAAAAGCTGACATAGCATCTCTTCGAAGAGTATTTCTTGGCACTCTTCTAAATGCAGGGTTAAGAGCCAATTGGTTAAACCATTCTAATTCGGGGCTTTCCCCTTAACTAAATGGTAATTCTTGTCATAAAACCAATCTAGCAATCTCATTTCTCATTGTCTCAGCAGAATACGAGAAATTAGATAGAGAGGAAGAATATGCGGATAAGTTTAAAGTGGTCTGTTTAAAATCTTTTTTGGGCAAGATTCTATGTGTCTCTTTAGATGTGTTATGCCATCAGAAGGTTTGCAATTAAAATTTGCTCTGCATACTTTGGGATATTGTCTTTTTGTTAAAATTGATAAGGATGTGGAAAACTCCCCTTTGTATTTTGGCCTAAAGGGGTTTCATGCCCTTGTGAAATTGTGTTTGAGAACCCATGATTAAGTCTCAATTTCATTAAGAAATCATGTACAAACTAGCCTTGGTTGCATTATTGTGACAAGTAGCTTAAATGGTGAAATTGTTTTCCTAAAATGGATTTTCATGCACAACGTCCTCTATGTAGTTCGGTTATGATTAAATAGTTGGATTGTGGTATTGTAGCGGGAGTGATAATGAAAGAATGTCCTTCTTGCTAAGCCTCATGCTCTTTAATTGCCTAATTGTGGTGTAAATGCAAAGCTTATGAATTTGACTCTTTTAGGTATGAAACGTGCAAGAATGCCCCATTTGTGATACGGATGTCTCCATTTTGTGAATTGAGTTCTCATTTTAGTACTATTACAATTTTTACTAAAGTTCTTCTTTTATTTAGAAAGTTTCACATCTTAATAAAATTGACTTGATTAGAAATGTTTCATTAAATAAAAGTTTCACTTTTAAGCAAAGGTTTGCATTTTAGTGATAAAGTTCTCATTTGTTATAGTTATCTTAAAATTGAATTTTTCATGAAATCCTTTAGTGGTTTTCACAAAGAGAAATTTGCATTTCTCATAACTCCCTTCAAGGGTAGTATTTTCCCCTAAAGTGTCCCACTTAAGTGTTGAGTATTGATTCCCCGTATTTGGTTTTGATGATGAGCAAACATAAATATCGTGAACTAACACTGTGTGAGCGCAGTTATGGAGATCGTCGCCAAATGTCTACGTATATCAAAAGCGACGTCTCAAGACTTCTCAAAGCGCGTGATCGTGTGCCTGAAGCTTCGTTGAAGCTCAAGGACCTTTATTGAAGTAGAGAGATTCGGATTGAAGCTTTTGAAGACGGTTCATCTAGGTTTATTTTATAGTCTTCTAGTTTCTTTCCGTAGAATGTTAAGCCTTGAGTAGGTCTTACATTATTAGAGCTAGGATTATCATAGAAGCCCATAAAATCTTTCCCGAAGCCTTACGCTTCTCATCGTGGCTTCTTGTGCATGTTAGTTGGTTCAAGAAGGAGAACCAACCGACTAGATGGCAATCTAGTCGGTCGACAATCCTTCATGAACCGACTAGAATGCCTTCTCAATTTCAGCTCACTTACTGTTTACAGTTAGTCGGTCCAAGAAGGTTCACCGACCGACTAGTTGTCAAACTAGTCGGTTAGGAATCCTTCTTAGACCGACTAGTTATGTCTTTCATTTCACAGCCTGAGCTACTGTTTATCATTAGTCGGTCAAAGAACAATCGTTGACCGACTAGTTGAGAAACTAGTTGGTTGGAATTTGTTCTCAGACCGACTAGTGCTGCTTGATTTCAGCCTATCATGTTTTAACTCTTAGTCGGTCAAAGAACACTCACCGACCGACTAGTTGTGAAACTAGTCGGTTGGCAAGTCTTCTTAAACCGACTAGTTTTAGTTCTCCTGAACTATCTTTATTGGCTGTCATCCTCTTAGTCGGTTCATGTTGAATCACCGACCGACTAGTTGATAAACTAGTCGGTCAGTGATTCTTCTTTGACCGACTAGTCTGCTTCAGAATAGAGCTGTTGGAGCATTAAATGCCACGATTTTTCCTCTCTCTTTCCTCTATCCTATATATACTTGGAGGGGTTCTTTCCTAGTATTCAAGGCTGCATATTTTGGGATTTAGAGAAATCAAAGAGAAGCAAATCAACTCCATTCTAAAGCTATCTCTTCTCACTAGAATCTCTCCATCACTCTTATTCCTCAAGAGAGATTCATTGATTGTGAGCCATTCAAGCCAAGGGCTTTGAATCCAAGTCATCAATCTCTCCCTAGCCACCTATCGCTGATTATCTTGGTGGAGCTAGGGTTTGGTGCCTTCTTCTTCCTCAAAATCCTTCTTGCCCCAATATTGGTAAGTTTACTCAAGGCATAGGATTTTGTGGTAAGTGTTTCATTATTTCATTTACTTTGCTTTTGCAAGTTGTCAGTCTCGGTTTGTGATAGTTTGCTTAGTCCCAGGTTGTGGGATTAAGGTTTTGCGTGTTCCCGGGTTGTGGGATACACGGACATCGATTGTAGGTCGATTGCACTTGTGGGGTTTCCGCAAGTGGGCTAAAGGAAATCTTGGGTTAGTGGTTTCTAACTCAAGTATCCGGTGGGGATCCGGGTGGTTGGGACGTAGGATCACTGGGAACAAGTCGGGGAGACTTGGGTGGATCCAAACCCGTTATATCGTATTGTTTGCGTTGTTTGATTCTTGTTGATTCTAGTTATTCCGCTTTGTTGTTTGTGTTTTGCACAATAATTAGGAATAACTCTCTTAATTATTTTAAAGTACTATTCACCCCCCCTCTAGTACTTGTGCAGTAGCTACACAGGGCACTACAATTGGTATCAGAGCCAGAGTTCAAAGCTACAAGATCATAGCTATGACAAACAACGACTACATCGTCTTCAAGAATCGTGAAGGAACTTCTTCGGTGATGGAAGGACACTCCTCAACTAGGCCTTGTAATGCCCTACCAGCTACTGCACAAGTACTAGAGGGGGGGTGAATAGTACTTTAAAATAATAAGGCGTATAATTCCAAATTAAATTGCACACAACTACCAAATCAATTTGCGGAAGCTTAAATTGAATGACAACAATGAAATTAACAATGCAAACAAACGATGTTAATGGGTTCGGATCCACCCAAGTCTCCCCGACTTGTTCCCGGTGATCCTACGTCCCAACCACCCGGATCCCCTCCGGATACTTGAGTTAGAAACCCTAACTCAAGATTTCCACTATGAATATCTTGTGAAAAACCTTCACAAGATCAAATCATACATGCAATGGCAAAGTGAATCCCACAACCCGGGATCACAAACTTCTCTCACAACCGAGAGAGCCAATAAGCAATATAAAGAGTTTATATGAAATAAATACTCTTACCACAAAATCCTATACCTTGAGTTTTTCTTACCCAATAGGTGGAATGAAGGATTTGAGGAAGATGAAGTCACCAAGCCCTAGCACCAAGGAAATGAGCAGCAATGGGTGCCTAGGGAAGAGTTGGAGACTTGGATCAAGCAATAGCTTGAAGAGCTCACCAAGAACAAGCTTCTCTCTAGATCTAGAAATGAGAGAGAATGGGTTTCTTGTGAGGAAGAGAGCTTTAGATTTGAGGGAGAATAGCTATCTCTTTAGAACTCAATGAATCTCTTAATGGCAGCTCTATCCAAGATAGAAATGACCTAGGTTCGTATTTATAGGGTCCCATAAAAACAAGTTAGGTCATTCATCAACGGATAGAAATCTGGGAGAATTAGTCGGTCAAAGAACACTCACTGACCGACTAGTTCATCAACTAGTCGGTCAGTCACAAAGCATGGACCGACTAAGAGCAGATCTGAGAAGAGATAGAATTTCAGACCTAGAAATCTAGTCGGTCCAAGAAGACTGTCTGACCGACTAGTTTCACAACTAGTCGGTCACCCAATGAACGTGGACCGACTAAGAGGCAAAACAACATAGTCTGAAGCAAAGTGACTTAGTCGGTCCAAGAACAAAAGTTGACCGACTAAATTGTCAACTAGTCGGTCACCAAACGTTCTTAGACCGACTAACGGTAAACAGTAGCTTAGGAGAATTTTGGAGAGAACAGTAAGTCTCAACTAGTCGGTCAAAGAAGCATCACTGACCGACTAGTTCACAAACTAGTCGGTCGGTGAGTCAACGTAGACCGACTAACTGTGAACAGTAAAGTCCAAGAAATTAAGGAATCAAACTAGTCGGTCCAAGAACAGTTGCCGACCGACTAGATCACCATCTAGTCGGTCAGTACTTGTTCTTGTACCAACTAACATGCACAACAAATCCGAATCGAAGCGCGATGCTTCGAGGAAGTTAGAATGAACTTGTGCAAGGATCCTAGAGCTACGAAATGAGCGTAATGAAGATAGAAACGTAAGATATACTCAAGGCTTAACATTCTATCAATCGAAACTAAAAGACTATAAATAAAACCTTAATAAACGGTCTTTGAGAGCTTCGATTGAATCTTCATAACTTCCAAAGCGCTGCAGCAGCTTCAACGAAGCTTTAGGCTTGAATACGAGCTTTTGGAAGTGTTGAGATGTCGCTTTGAATATTCTCGTGAAATTGGCGATGATCTCCAATACTGCGCTCACAAATTGTTAGTTCATGAATTATTTATGTTTGCTCATCATCAAAACCAAATCCGGGGAGTCCAATATTCAACATTCTCCCCCTTTTTGGTGATGACAAACCAACATAAATAATAATCAAAGATAATAATTCAAATGTAAAATACTTACTCCCCCTGCATTGATGACACGTTAATTCCAAAATGAATATAAATGAATTGCATCAAGCAGACGAGTAAGATAAATAAAGTGAATTGATTTTTGAAATATCGGATTTTGAAAAATCCTTATATGTATCTTAACTCCCCCTGAATCTAGCATATCAAACTAGATTCTTGGAAATTGAGTTAAATTTTCATTTGCGCTATTTTATTATCATTATCTCTCCCCCTTTGGCATTATCCCAAAAATGGGGGGCATACAACGACAACAATTAGGAAATGTAAAATCTAACATCGGGAGTCGTAGACAAAGACAATGGACCAACTTGACACCAAGGGAAAAATTATGGAAATCAAAACAAGGTGTGCCAAATTTTCCATTATAAATAAAAAAAACGATAATCAAAATCATCAAAAAATACCAAATGTTTATTCATTTCTTGAATAAAGAAACATACTCTTCAATATTCAATATTCTTGGTTAAATTTGTGCATGGAAAACAATTCTATACAATTATAGAATTTAAATCTATTTAACCAAGTTTTCATGCGTCGAGCGACGAAATCTCATTTCAGATATATTCAACGAATATTAAAATTTGCACGACGAATAAAAGACAAAGTGAACGATGATGAACATATATATATGCAGAGACAACATGAGTAAATCCAAAAAGATATCACATCGAATATATGAGATACATCATATCAAGTGCTACATATCATCAAAAAGGAAATACATCAACATCATCGATACAATATACCCATCAAAAGGAAATACATCATCATCATCGATACAATATACCCATCAAAAGGAAATACATCATCATCATCATCATTCTCATCAAAATAAATACAACAGCAGCGACGTCATCCAAAATACATCAAAACATAATAACCCTCATACCCTATCCTAACCCAAAATACTCTCGTAGAGATATATCATCCAAAGCGTATATGGAGAGTCCTCGGAACAACGATCACGAGGAGGAGGCAGGATCTGCAGCGTCCGTGGGTCCAGTCGACGGAGTGGACTCAGGATCTGCAGGGAGTAGAGGCGTCTCAACAGATGGAATCGTCGGGGCAGGAGTCGAGATCTCAGGAACAGGCTCTACAGCAGCAAGGGTCTCGACAGCAGAAGTGTCAACTGGAATATCAGCAGGCTCAGCAACAGGGTCAACAGCAGGCTCTGAAGACTGAAGTGCTGAAGCAGAAGGCTCTGGAGCACCGGAAGAGGTGCCAACTCCAGGAGCAGAAGTGGAAACACCAGCAGCAGCAGCAGTAGTGGCCTCATCGCCACGGGCAAAAGAAGTGACAAGCTCGTCAAGCTCCTCATCGTCCATCTCCTCGGCCTCAGACACCGAAGGAGGAAGCACAATCCCCATCATACGAGCCATACGACATACGACCTCCTCAGTACGAGCCAAACGAGAGTCGTGCTGACGAAGTAGACGTACGACATCGTCCAAAGTAGCAGGGGAAGAGGAGGCTGCAGCGGCTGACTGAGTAGACTGAGAAGCAGATGCGGTAGACCTCTGCACGTGACGAAGTGCCGCTAAAGATTTCTTCACGGCCGTCGCGTTCAGAGGCGTACCCAAAGGACGCTCATCGTCAGGTGGGAGAGGAACTCGAAAATGACGAAATACGAGGGTCAACAAGCAGGGGTATGGAATGTGCGCAGACTTATTGGTCTTGCGTATACACTCGAAAGAATCCATCTTATCGAGTATCACGCGAGCCCAATTTATCTCGTACCCCAAGAAAAGAGCGTATATGAGCTTCAAAAACGGCTGAGAGGGAAGTGAAGAGGATCCATATTTCGGAAGAAGACATGATTTCAAAATCAGGTTAAGAACCCACGCATTCGGCTTAAAGGATTTCGAAGGAACACCAATGAATGCGGAGGGGATAACCTGGAAAATCTCAGAAAGGACAGACTGGTCCAAGGAAGAGATATCGTCAATGGAAATGTCCGAGGGGAGGAGACCACACGACGCACAACCAAGGATCTCCCCCAAGATTTCTGCCGTGAGAACTATAGGAGTTCCCAAGACAGTCGTCTCAATGGAGTGGCTGGCGTCGTACTGGCCTCGAATACGATTGGCATAGAACAATTTCACGAGGCGAGGGTACGGTTTGGGATTGGCCTTGGGGTCGTATCGGAGATAATCTAGAAGGCCACTATAAGACAGAAGATCAGCAAGGCCGAGGAAATCAGAGAACTGAACGTAATGCTCTAACAACAGTGGACAGTGCTCTATACGGTTGTACGCGGCGAGACACTGAGGGTCATCGCGGCACAACGATATGTCTACACCGCCAACTGGCATAGGAGCTTTACCCTTGGCCTTACGGGTCTTCGGAGGTGGGGTAGGTTCCCTAGTAGGCTCATCCTCAGGGATAAAATCAGTATCGGAATCGGAATCGGGAGGAGTAGCCGGAGTATGAAGAATAGGCTTTTTGGTCTTGGATTTGCGGGGCTTGACGGATGCAGTCCTAGGCTTCTTAAGAGGGGGCGACGAAGGAGAGGCTTGGGTAGACTTGGCACGACGCTTAGGCTTCGGGGGATTCCTAGGGTCGGAAGGCCCTACGGTCATAGGAGAGGCCCCGGAAGAGGCGATCGGAATGCGAGTCTTAGCCATAGTTCTAAGAGCACAAGCAACTGATAAAAAGATCAAGTACAACCTAGAGATCACAAGCCCTAGAAGTGAGAAACCGAAGCACAAGCCCTAGGAGCACAAACGTAATGCCCTAGGAGCACAAACCCTAAGAGAAACGAATCGGAAACCCTAGGGTAGGAATCGACCAAGGAGATGGAGGAATATACCTAGGGGGTGGAGTCGACGGCGGCGGACGGCGGCGATGGCCGGAGAAACGGCCGGAGACGACGGAATGCGAAGGGGCTCGAAGGGGGTTTTGGGTTTTCGAGTGAGAGATGGAGAGACAAACCGACTAAAAGTGATTTTAGTCGGAGGAAAACGTGTATAAGTCGGTCTGGAAGTGAAAAGACGCAACTGCCCTAACACACTTAGTCGGTCACAGTTCAAGCACTGACCGACTAGATTACGATCTAGTCGGTCGGTCAATGAGCTTGAACCGACTAAGTCGAAACAGGGGCACAGAGAGATTTTCAGGGCTAGAGTTAGTCGGTCGCAGTATACTTACTGACCGACTAGTTTTCAATCTAGTCGGTCGGAAAGTGTACTAAGACCGACTAACGAAAGAAAAAGATAGGAGATGGATATTTGCTTGATCTAGTCGGTCTGAGTTCATTTGCTGACCGACTAGATGAGCATCTAGTCGGTTGACAAGTGAACTGAAACCGACTAGAAGAGTCCAAAAATAGAAATTTGATTTCTCTTCACAAACCACTTGGATGATACATCCTAACTCACTCATTAGTCATCTAAATTACCCCATAAAACGTCGAAATCTTAAATACGACATTGAAATACGAATTCGATCATAAATTCAAATAAATCACATAAAATTCCCAAAAATTCAATAAATCTAGCATGAATGAAATATCGCGAAATATATTAGCATGCAAGATGGTTGAATTTAAATATGAATCCTATATCTCGGATTCACCCATAATCCCCAATTCTCGACGCAACCGCACAAAGGAGTCCTCCTTTAGGGGTTTCGTGAAAATATCGGCGATTTGCTTTTGGGATTCAACGTACACTAAAATGATGTCCTTTTTAGCAACATGATCATCTAAGAAATGGTGTCGGACATCTATGTGTTTCGATCGGGAATGGTGCACCGGATTCTTTGAAAGACAGATAGCACTTTGGTTATCCACCATGATAGGGCTAGTATCACAATGAATACCAAAATCCTTCAATGTGTGTCTCATCCAAAGAACCTGGGCACAAGCGGCACCGGCGGCAATGTATTCCGCCTCGGTGGTTGAAAGTGATACCGAATTTTGCTTCTTGGAAAACCAAGAGACAAGAGAATTTCCTAGAAAATGGCAAGTGCCACTAGTACTTTTCCTGTCGGATTTGCATCCCGCATAATCAGCGTCACTATATGAGACTAACTCATATGTGCTAGATCTCGGATAAAGTAATCCAAAATCTAAAGTGTAACTTAGATAGCGAAAAATACGTTTTACCGCTACTAAGTGAGAATCCTTAGGTTGAGACTGATAACGAGCACATATACATACGGCAAACATAATATCGGGCCTACTCGCGGTAAGATAACGTAAGCTACCTATCATACCTCGATATAGACGAATGTCTACATCTTTTCCGCCCGTATCTTTATCAAGATGCGTAGTCGTGCTCATAGGAGTCTTTTTCCCGGAGGCATTCTCCATTCCAAATCGCTTTAGCAACTCCACCGTGTACTTCGTTTGGTGGATGAAGATTGCATCGTTCATTTGGCGAATTTGGAGACCTAAGAAATATTTGAGTTCGCCCATGTGGCTCATCTCAAATTGTTCCTTCATCACATTAGAAAACTCTTCGCAAAGAGCGAAGTTAGTAGCACCGAAAATGATATCATCAACATAAATTTGAACTAATAAAATATCATTATTCGCATGCTTAATAAAAAGTGTTGAATCGGCTTCGCCCATTTTAAAATTCAAATCCAAAAGAAAATTCTTTAGGCGATCATACCAAGCTCGAGGAGCTTGTCTCAAACCATAAAGAGCTTTCTTTAGTTTAAAAACGTGATTTGGAAATTTTTCATTTACGAAGCCCGGTGGTTGAGAAACGTAAACTTCCTCAACGACATCACCGTTTAAAAATGCACTTTTAACATCCATTTGAAATAATTTAAAATTCTTATGGCATGCAAAAGACAAAAGTAATCTAATTGATTCTAATCTAGCTACCGGAGCGAAAGATTCTTCGAAATCGATACCTTCCTCTTGACGATAGCCTTGAGCTACTAACCGAGCTTTGTTCCGGACGACGACTTGGTTTTCGTCGGTTTTGTTCTTGAAGATCCACTTTGTCCCTATGACGGTGTGGTTCTTCGATGGCAATGGAACAAGCTCCCAAACTTCATTTCTTTCGAATTGAATGAGCTCTTCCTCCATGGCTAAGATCCAAGCGCTATCTTCGCATGATTCATTAATATTCTTTGGCTCTATCGATGAGGCAAAGGCACAATTTGCGAAGTGGTGGACTTGCGATCTCGTCTTGACACTATCGTGAATATTGCCAATGACTTGCTCATGGGGATGGTCACGAACGGTATGAAGCCGTTTGGGAATACCTTGATCACTAGGAACATTCTCAACAACTTCATTAGTTGGGTTAGTCTCAATAGAATCAATAGAATCATTAGGCTTAGAATTATCAAATGAATCACATAAAACATCCAAAGAATCATTTTCATTAGAAATTCTAGATGGAACAAATCCTTCATTAAATGAGACATGAAGCGACTCCTCGATCGTTGAGGTTCGTTTGTTGAATATCCGATAGGCTTTGCTACGCGTAGAATATCCAACAAAAATCCCCTCATCGGATCTCGGATCGAATTTGTCCAAACTACCATATGTGTTCTTAATAAAACATTTCGAACCAAAAACACGAAAATGTTTAACTTGAGGCAACCTACCAAACAACAATTCATAACAAGTTTGTTTAGTGCCGGGCCTCAAAAGTATTCTATTAAACACATAGCAAGCGGTGTGTACCGCTTCCGCCCAAAATTGATGGCCAAGTTGGCTATCATCAAGCATAGTGCGAGCACACTCCACTAGCGTCCTATTCTTTCTCTCAACTACACCATTTTGAGGAGGTGCACGAGGGAAAGAGAAGGTGTGAGTAATACCAACTTCATCACAAAATGTCTCAAAAGACTCATTCTCAAATTCACCTCCATGATCACTACGAATAGTGACAATGGTGGTTCCTAAGAGATTTTGTACTTTCTTAACAAAAATTGTGAAGTTTTCAAAAGCTTCATTTTTATTACACAATGAAAATACCCAAGTAAATCTTGAATAGTCATCTACGATGACAAGTCCATACCTTGCATTTCCTAAGGAAGCTACTCTAGTTGGCCCAAATAAATCTAGATGTAATAGCTCTAGTGGCCGTTTAGTAGAGATGCTTTTCTTAGGTTTAAATGAAGATTTAGGAAGCTTGCCGCGTTGACAACAATCACAAAAACTTTTCTTTTCAAAAACAAGCTTCGGAAAACCTTTAATAGAATTCAATTTTGAAAGCTTATATAATGTTCCAAAGTTCACATGTCCAAAGCGTCGATGCCATAAGTGTTGTTCACTTGTGTTGGCAACGAGACATTGTTCATATGACTTCGGAAGATCCAAAATATAGATGTCTTTACGACGAGTTCCGGAAAATAATAATTTTTCATTATCCTTTCTTAAAATATGACACAATCCTTTCGCAAAGCTAACTTTGTAACCTTTGTCACAAAGTTGACTTATTGAAATAAGATTATGATTTAAACCACTAACAAGATAAACATCACTAATTAATGGTTTAGAAGGGTTACCGACTTTACCAACACCTATGATGGTTCCGCTCTCGTTGCCTCCAAATACGACGCGGTTTCCATTCGCAATGGGAACCACTCCGGAGAGCAAACGAGCGTCACCCGTCATGTGTTTGGAGCACCCGCTATCGAGTATCCAATTCCCTTTGGAGCTAAATTTAAATTTGATGCTCCTTTTCTTTTTCTTTTCCTTGAGTACCTAAAGATAGACACTTTCATATCATGGTACCCAAGGTCATTGGGTCCAAGGGATTAGACCTTTGGAAGCCAAGTCCAAGTGGACTTAGACTTCCCCACATAATTCTTACTATGCACAACATCCGAAAAATAAGCATTCATATACATTTGTTTTTCGTCCTTGCTTGTGTCCTTTGGGCTCCAAATAGTGAAAATTTTGGGAGCCATCATCCTATTGGGTGCATGCATGCTACGTTGATTTCTACGTGATGCATGTTGTGGATAGGCATACGGGACATGATGGAATGGTGCACGAAAAGAATTATTCATATGATGAGGTGGGTGTACATATGCATGTGTGGAAACACGTGCGTGAGGGTGTCTCACTTGGTGTGCACGTGCCCGGGAATGTGTTGCATAAAAATCATCATACGTGTGAGACGGTGGAGTAGGACGTGTGTTCCTACGTGGCATGTTATTAGTGTACATGTAGGCATGCCCCTTCTTTGGAGGTCCACCCAAAGTGGGTTTCTTTCCGAAAGAGGGTGTGGACGAGGTGGAAGCACCATTGGTAGATAAACTACCAATAGAGTGTTTGCTCCCACTCGTTGAGGCTTCGGAAGTTGGCCTAACAAAAGTAGTGACCGACTTGGATGAATTTCCCATCATATACCCCAAGCCAATGTGGTGTTTGGCCGGAAGTAAATCTTTTAGGATATTATCCAAATGGCCCTTACCCTTGTTGAATTTGTTGATTCGCCCCAATGTGTCCTCATATTTCTCTTTGAGAGAACGCAAAGAAGTATCCAAAGTGGATATTTGCGATGTGAGCACATAAACACGAGATTTAAGATTCTCGTTCTCAATACTCAAAGTCGAGTTTTGAGAAGTTAAATCCGCTATCTCATGTTCTTCCGCATCCTCAATGCTAACATGTTCAAGTTTAGATTTGAGATTAACAATCTCATTTCTTAACTCTTCAACAACGGTGTCGTTGTTGGTGATGATAGTCTTAGGCGATGTTTGAATGCTAGCTAGGTCATCTTTTACCTTAGTATATCTATTTACTAACTTAGTATATTTTGACCAAAGTTGAGTGTTAGCATCCCTAAGATCATCCATCGTTACCTCATTGCTTTCTTCATCACTATCATCGGAAGAGGAGGATCCTTGATCGTGCTCCTCTCTTGCCATGAAACACATGTGCGCTTGCTCCACTTGCTCATTATCCGACTCTCCACTTGAGGAATCCTCGGAGTCGGTGAAGGTAGCTCCGACAAGTCCCTTCTTGTTTCCTTTCGTGTACTTCTTGGACTTGTCATACTTTGGCGCCTTCCACTTCTCCTTTTGCTTGTTTTGAGGACAATCCGCTTTGATGTGTCCTGGCTTATTGCATTTAAAGCACAACGGTGGAGAGGCGTTAGTAGAAGTAAACTTAGATTTTTGTTTGAAGTTACCCTTTCGGAAGAAACAGTTGAACTTCTTGGCCATGAGTGCCATGGACTCCAAGTCCAACTCGTTTTCCGATTCTTCATCATCGGTAGAGGTAGATGAAGCCGCCTTGAATGCAATCGTCTTTTTCTTAGGCGCATCTAGGTTCAAATATGACTTCATCTTTTCTTGTAGCTTCACCTTGCTATCTTTGCGTACCTCGTATGACATCAAGGTACCCATTAGTTGAACTACGGTATATTTGTCCATGTCATTACCTTCCTCGATGGCGAAGGTACGTTTTTCCCAAGAAGAGGGAAGTCCTTCAATAAGCTTTAAGCACTTCTCCTTTTGAGTGTAGATCTTGCCGAGGGCCTCTAACTCGTTTATTATGTCAACGAAGCGAGCGTAATATTCTTTCATCTTCTCGCCCTGTTGCATATGAAACATTTCGTAATCTTTGGTTACGACAACGAGTTTAGAGTCTCTTACCCGACTCGTCCCTTCATGTAGTATGAGGAGAGAGTTCCAAATTTGATATGCACTCTTACATGTGCATATCTTATTGAAGTCCTCGGGCTCCAATGCGCATTGCAAGGCGTTCATTGCCTTGGCATTGCTTACCTCCGCGGCGACCTCCGCGGTAGTCCATTTCTCAAAATCTTCTTCTTCGGGTTCAATATACTCCTTCATTGTAGTTCTCCATAAAGATGCACTTCGGAGGAAGGTTTCCATCCGACACTTCCAGTACCCGTAGTTGGTACCGTTGAAGAATGGAGGCCTCGTAGAGGAATGTCCTTCCATCACGGAAGATGCTCCTTCACGGTTCCTGAAGGTGTCATAGTTGGAAGGTGGACGCACGGTCTTGTTGTCGTTGGCAGACATAGCTGAGTATCTGGCTCTGATACCAAATGTAATGCCCTACCAGCTACTGCACAAGTACTAGAGGGGGGGTGAATAGTACTTTAAAATAATAAGGCGTATAATTCCAAATTAAATTGCACACAACTACCAAATCAATTTGCGGAAGCTTAAATTGAATGACAACAATGAAATTAACAATGCAAACAAACGATGTTAATGGGTTCGGATCCACCCAAGTCTCCCCGACTTGTTCCCGGTGATCCTACGTCCCAACCACCCGGATCCCCTCCGGATACTTGAGTTAGAAACCCTAACTCAAGATTTCCACTATGAATATCTTGTGAAAAACCTTCACAAGATCAAATCATACATGCAATGGCAAAGTGAATCCCACAACCCGGGATCACAAACTTCTCTCACAACCGAGAGAGCCAATAAGCAATATAAAGAGTTTATATGAAATAAATACTCTTACCACAAAATCCTATACCTTGAGTTTTTCTTACCCAATAGGTGGAATGAAGGATTTGAGGAAGATGAAGTCACCAAGCCCTAGCACCAAGGAAATGAGCAGCAATGGGTGCCTAGGGAAGAGTTGGAGACTTGGATCAAGCAATAGCTTGAAGAGCTCACCAAGAACAAGTTTCTCTCTAGATCTAGAAATGAGAGAGAATGGGTTTCTTGTGAGGAAGAGAGCTTTAGATTTGAGGGAGAATAGCTATCTCTTTAGAACTCAATGAATCTCTTAATGGCAGCTCTATTCAAGATAGAAATGACCTAGGTTCGTATTTATAGGGTCCCATAAAAACAAGTTAGGTCATTCATCAACGGATAGAAATCTGGGAGAATTAGTCGGTCAAAGAACACTCACTGACCGACTAGTTCATCAACTAGTCGGTCAGTCACAAAGCATGGACCGACTAAGAGCAGATCTGAGAAGAGATAGAATTTCAGACCTAGAAATCTAGTCGGTCCAAGAAGACTGTCTGACCGACTAGTTTCACAACTAGTCGGTCACCCAATGAACGTGGACCGACTAAGAGGCAAAACAACATAGTCTGAAGCAAAGTGACTTAGTCGGTCCAAGAACAAAAGTTGACCGACTAAATTGTCAACTAGTCGGTCACCAAACGTTCTTAGACCGACTAACGGTAAACAGTAGCTTAGGAGAATTTTGGAGAGAACAGTAAGTCTCAACTAGTCGGTCAAAGAAGCATCACTGACCGACTAGTTCACAAACTAGTCGGTCGGTGAGTCAACGTAGACCGACTAACTGTGAACAGTAAAGTCCAAGAAATTAAGGAATCAAACTAGTCGGTCCAAGAACAGTTGCCGACCGACTAGATCACCATCTAGTCGGTCAGTACTTGTTCTTGTACCAACTAACATGCACAACAAATCCGAATCGAAGCGCGATGCTTCGAGGAAGTTAGAATGAACTTGTGCAAGGATCCTAGAGCTACGAAATGAGCGTAATGAAGATAGAAACGTAAGATATACTCAAGGCTTAACATTCTATCAATCGAAACTAAAAGACTATAAATAAAACCTTAATAAACGGTCTTTGAGAGCTTCGATTGAATCTTCATAACTTCCAAAGCGCTGCAGCAGCTTCAACGAAGCTTTAGGCTTGAATACGAGCTTTTGGAAGTGTTGAGATGTCGCTTTGAATATTCTCGTGAAATTGGCGACGATCTCCAATACTGCGCTCACAAATTGTTAGTTCATGAATTATTTATGTTTGCTCATCATCAAAACTAAATCCGGGGAGTCCAATATTCAACAGGCCTCCCTTCTTCAACGGTACCAACTATGGGTACTGGAAATGCCGGATGGAAACGTTCCTCCGGAGCACTTCACTATGGAGAGCCATGATGACGGAGTATGTCGAGCCCACCGAACAAGATTTCGCAAAGTGGACTACCGCGGAGGTCGCCGCGGAGGTAAACAATGCCAAGGCGATGAATGCCTTGCAATGTGCGTTGGAGCCCGAAGACTTCAATAAGATATGCACATGTAAGAGTGCATATCAAATATGGAACCAACTCCTCATCTTGCACGAATGAACGAGTACGGTAAAGGACTCTAAACTCGTTGTTGCTAACAAAGAGTTCGAATTATTTCATTTACAACAGGGTGAGAAGATGAATGAGTACTATGCTCGCTTCGTCGACATTACCAATGAATTGGAGGCTCTTGGAAAGACCTACAACCAAAAGGAGAAAGTCTCAAAGATAATTGACGGACTTCCTTCTTGTTGGGAAAAGCGTACCTTCGCCATCGAGGAAGGTAATGATATGAATAAATATACCGTCGTTCAACTAATGGGTACCTTGATGTCTTATGAGGTACGCAAGGATAGTAAGATAATGATGCAAGACAAGATGAAGTCGTACTTGAACCAAGACGAGCCAAAGAAAAAGACAATTGCGTTCAAGGCCGCTCCATCTACATCTACCGATGATGAAGAATCGGAAGACGAGTTGGACATAGAAGCTTTGGCCGATTTGGCAAAGAAGTTCGACCGATTCTTCCGAAAAGATAAGTTCAAGAATAATTCTAAATTTAGTTCGACTAATGCCTCCACTCCTGTGTGTTATAAATGCAATAAGCCAGGACACATCAAGCTGGATTGTCCTCTCAACAAACACAAGGAGAAGTCGAAGGCACCCAAATACGACAAGTCGAGAAAGTACAAGAAGGGGTACAAGAAAGGGCTTGTCGGCTCATTCACCGACTCCGAAGAGGACTCTTCAAGTGGAGAGCCGGATGATGAGCAAGTGGAGAAAGCAAACATGTGCTTCATGGCTAGAGAGGAACATGTTCAAGAGACCTCCTCCGATGAAAGCGAGGATGAAAGCGAGGATGAAGGCGATGGGGTAACTATGGATGAACTTAGATTAGCTAACGAACAACTTTGGTCTAAGTTTTCTAAATTGGCTAGTAGATATAGCAAGATTAAAAATGAGCTAACTAGTCTCCAAACCTCACCTACGCCTATCATCATCAACAACGACACCGTTGTTGAAAGTTTGAGAAATGAGATTGTAAATCTCAAATCTCAACTTGAGCATGTTCATGTTGAGGATTCGAATGAACATGTGATGGCGGATTTGACGTCTCAAAACTCAACTTTGAGTATTGAGAATAAGAATCTCAAGTCACGTGTTTGTGCACTCACATCGCAAGTGTCCACCATGGATGCTTCTATGCATTCTCTCACCGAGAAGTATGAGTGCACATTAGGCCGAATTCATGAATTCAATAAAGGTAAGGGCCATTTGGATAATATCCTAAATGACTTACTTCCGGCCAATCATCACATTGGCTTGGGGGTGTAAGATGGGAGACTCAACCAAATCGGTCACGACCTTTGTTAGGCCATCTTTCGAAGCCTCAACTAGTGGGAGTAAACACTTCATGGGTAGTTCATCTACCAATGGTGCTTCCACTAGGTACACACCCCATTTGGAAAGAAACCCACTTTGGGTGGACCTCCAAAGAAGGGTCATGCTTTCATGTATACCATGCCACGTAGGAACACACCTCCTACTCCACATGTTCGCACGTATGATGATTTTTATGCTCCACATCCACGAGCACGCGCACACCATGTGAGACACACTCATGCACGTGTTCCTCCACATGCATATGTTCATCCACACTATCATATGAACAATTTTAATCATGCACCATTTCATCATGTGCCATATGCTTATCCACGTCATGCATATGCCTATCCACGACATGCATCACGTAGAAATCAACAACATGTGCATGCTCCCAATAGGACTAGGGCTCCCAAGACATTCACTATTTGGGGCCCAAAGGACACAAGCATGCATGAAAAACAAGCGTATATTAATTCGTATTTCATGAATGTCGTGCATAATGATGATTTTGTTGGGAAGTCTAAGTCCAATTGGACGTGGCTTCCAAAGGTCTAATCTCTTAGGACCCAATGATCTTGGGTACCATGGAAGGATATTTGTATCGTCAGGTACTCAAGAATAAGAGAAGGATCAACAAATCTATATTTAGCTCCAAGAATTGTGTTTTCTAGGTTCAATCCACCGTGGGATACCAACCCTACCAACTCCTTGATTTGCAAGGATTTTCATCCTAATGGAGTTGATGGTGCTTTAGTGATGTACCAAAGTAGGGGGAGCTTAATGTTGTAAGTATATTCTTACATTTGATATACATTTGGTATCCTTGTGTGTTGATTGCATACATTGGTAGTCTGTTTACATTGGTATCCATGTGTGTTGAATGCATGTAGATGTCTCTTTATGTTTTAGACTATCTCATGCATATCTTGATGCTAGTTTTGAGCTTATGACTATGTATTTATCTTTCTCATGCTCATGGCATTCCATGCTTATTATTGACTCATTTGGTGAGTATCTCTTTTGGAATGCATGCTAGTACTAGATTTGTGTATGCCGTAAATTTTACGAAGTTTCTATTTTTTTTGGCATAACGCTATTGCATGTTACTGATTGCATATTGTTTTAATCATCTTGTCACCTCACATCGCACACTTCACTTAGATTTGGAATGCTTATTCTTTGTGATCCTTTTTGATCGATGTTGTGACATTTGGTGTTGTATGATGTGTACATCATGTTGCCATTCGTTTCTTGTGCACATTGTATTTATGTCTCTGATATTGACTTCGTCGCTCAACGCTTATATGGATTTAATAGAATTGTTTCTATGATAGCATATAATTGTTTTTCATGCACTAAATTCATTAAGAATGTTGATATTGGAGAGTATGTTCCATAACTCAATAAGCGACATTGATTTGAGTTGTGATGATTTCGTTTTTCGATTTTCGACTATGGTCTCATTGGCACGCCTTGATTTTCTTCGGTATTTTACATTTGGTATTTTCCATTTGGTGTCATTTGGACCATGGTCATGTTCTTAGACTCTCGTGCTTTTATTTTTAGCCATTGTTCTTGTCGTTGATCTACTCCCGCTCTTTTTGCTAATGCCAAAGGGGGAGATAATTAATAATGACGATGTGCTTAATGATAATTCAAAGCATGACGATGTGCTTAATGATAATTCAAAGCATTTTACCGTGAATCTAATTTGAAATGTTAGATTCAGGGGGAGTCAAGATATAAAAATGGATTTAGAATCCTAAATTTCGATATTTGAGTTCACATTTTATACTTTCCTCGTCTGCTTGATGCGTATGATCATTATTGAATGCGGAACTAACGTGTCATCAATGCAGGGGGAGTAAGTAAAATTCATTTGAATTATTATTATTGATTATTATTTATGTTGGTTTGTCATCACCAAAAAGGGGGAGAATGTTGAGTATTGATTCTCCGGATTTGGTTTTGATGATGAGCAAACATAAATATCGTGAACTAACACTGTGTGAACGCAGTTATGGAGATCGTCGCCAAAAGTCTATGTATATCAAAAGCGACGTCTCAAGACTTCTCAAAGCGTGTGATCGTGTGCTTGAAGCTTCGTTGAAGCTCAAGGACCTTTATTGAAGTAGAGAGATTCGGATTGAAGCTTTTGAAGACGGTTCATCTAGGTTTATTTTATAGTCTTCTAGTTTCTTTCCGTAGAATGTTAAGCCTTGAGTAGGTCTTACATTATTAGAGCTAGGATTATCATAGAAGCCCATAGAATCTTTCTCGAAGCCTTACGCTTCTCATCGCGGCTTCTTGTGCATGTTAGTTGGTTCAAGAAGGAGAACCAACCGACTAGATGGCAATCTAGTCGGTCGACAATCCTTCATGAACCGACTAGAATGCCTTCTCAATTTCAGCTCACTTACTGTTTACAGTTAGTCGGTCCAAGAAGGTTCACCGACCGACTAGTTTTCAAACTAGTCGGTTAGGAATCCTTCTTAGACCGACTAGTTATGTCTTTCATTTCACAGCCTGAGCTACTGTTTATCATTAGTCGGTCAAAGAACAATCGTCGACCGACTAGTTGAGAAACTAGTCGGTTGGAATTTGTTCTCAGACCGACTAGTGCTGCTTGATTTCAGCCTATCATGTTTCAACTCTTAGTCGGTCAAAGAACACTCACCGACTGACTAGTTGTGAAACTAGTCGGTTGACAAGTCTTCTTAGACCGACTAGTTCTAGTTCTCCTGAACTATCTTTATTGGCTGTCATCCTCTTAGTCGGTTCATGTTGAATCATCGACTGACTAGTTGATAAACTAGTCGGTCAGTGATTCTTCTTTGACCGACTAGTCTGTTTCAGAATAGAGCCGTTGGAGCATTAAATGCCACGATTTTTCCTCTCTCTTTCCTCTATCCTATATATACTTGGAGGGGTTCTTTCCTAGTATTCAAGGCTGCATATTTTGGGATTTAGAGAAATCAAAGAGAAGAAAATCAACTCCATTCTAAAGCTATCTCTTCTCACTAGAATCTCTCCCTCACTCTTATTCCTCAAGAGAGATTCATTGATTGTGAGCCATTCAAGCCAAGGGCTTTGAATCCAAGTCACCAATCTCTCCCTAGCCACCTATCGCTGATTATCTTGGTGGAGCTAGGGTTTGGTGCCTTCTTCTTCCTCAAAATCCTTCTTGCCCTAATATTGGTAAGTTTACTCAAGGCATAAGATTTTGTGGTAAGTGTTTCATTATTTCATTTACTTTGCTTTTGCAAGTTGTCACTCTCGGTTTGTGAGAGTTTGCTTAGTCCCAGGTTGTGGGATTAAGGTTTTGCATGTTCCTGAGTTGTGGGATACACTGACATCGATTGTAGGTCGATTGTACTTGTGGGGTTTCCGCAAGTGTGCTAAAGGAAATCTTGGGTTAGTGGTTTCTAACTCAAGTATCCGGAGGGGATCCGGGTGGTTGGGACGTAGGATCACCGGGAACAAGTCGGGGAGACTTGGGTGGAGCCGAACCCGTTATATCGTATTGTTTGCGTTGTTTGATTCTTGTTGATTGTAGTTATTCCGCTTTGTTGTTTGTGTTTTGCACAATAATTAGGAATAACTCTCTTGATTATTTTAAAGCACTATTCACCCCCCTCTAGTACTTGTGCAGCAGCTACACAGGGCACTACATTAAGTTTATTTAAGCGCGTAATTTCTTAACTACATTTAAGTTACATCTTTTAGGGGTCTTTAGCATCTTTCATTAAAATTAGCATATCTCTTAAAGATCTTTAACTAAAGTTCCTAAAACTAACATTTTCTTATATATCCTTAAACAAGTTCTTGAAAGGTTACATTTTAAGCACAAGTTGTTTTCTTTAGTGGAGAAAGCATGGCTAAGTTAACATTAGGAGCTTGTGGTTTTTGGAAGTGGATGTGGCAATGTTTTGTGATCAATTCATGTGCTATGGTTATGTTTCACATGCTATTAAGAAATGACGATACGCCCTTCTTCTATGATTTAGTTTCACATGCGATGATGTGGGAAATGTAATATCTTGGATGGCTTGGTTTTGGTTGCATGGAAGGCATGGCCCTTTTGATTTGTTATGTGGGAATGGGAATGCACATGGAGATGCATGTCCCAATTGGAATGTGAAAATGGAAAGTATTATGTTTCATGAAAAGTGAAAGTGATAAATGTTTCAGTTCTCCTAAAGGAGGGTGACACGTGTAGTGACCCTGTGCTATGAGGAACAAACACTAGAGGGGGGTGAATAGTGTTTTATAGAATTATAAGGAATTTACGCCAAATAAAATCCTACTTAACCAACAAATGCGGAATACAATAAGTGAACAACAACGCAATGAATAAAGCAATGCAAACAAGCAATCTACCCTGGTTCGGTGCCACCCAAGTCTCCCCGACTTGTTACCGGTGCCCTACTCCAGCAACACCCAGATCCCCTCCGGATACTCTAGAAAACCGCTAGAGATTTCTTTTAGCCCACTTGCGGAAACCCTATAAGTGCAATCGACCTACAATCGATGTCCGTGTATCCCACAATTCGGGAACACGCAAAGTCCTTAATCCCACAACTTGGGACTAAGCCCACTCTCACAAACCGAGAGCAAAAACTAAATCTTGACTCCCACAACTTGGGATCAAGCCAATCCTCTCACCACCGTGAGTATAAAACAATTAAGAAGTATAAAGAATGAAATATAAAACTTCTTACCACAAAATCCTATGCCTTGAGAAATACTTACCAATTTAGGGCAAGAATGGATTTTGAGGAAGATGAGATCACCAAACCCTAGCTCCACCAAGATGAGCAGCAATAGATGGCTAGGGAGGAGTTGGTGACTTGGATTCAAGCTCTTAGCTTGAGAAGCTCACAAGGAATGAGAATCTCTCTTGAGAAATTAGTGCTCAAAGAGTGGAAGAGAGATTCTTGTGAGATGCGAGAGCTTAGAAATGAGAATGAATGGCTCTTCTCAAAGGTGTGAAAATTTCTTTAATTTCAGCCTTGGATCCCTGGTTAGAAGCACACAAACTTATATAGGGAAGATAGAAAACGGTCACAAAATTCGTGGCATTAAATGCCCAACGGATCTATTTCTGAAGCTGCTTAATCGGTCTAAGAAGGGTCATCAACCGACTAGATTGACAACTAGTCGGTCAGTGAACCCTCTTGGACCGACTAGATGGTTAACAGAGAAGATGGTGAAATCTGGGTAAGAACTAGTCGGTCTAAGAAGGATCATCAACCGACTAGATTGACAACTAGTCGGTCAGTGAACCTTCTTGGACTGACTAGATTTGAAACTAGTCGGTCTAAGAAGGATCATCAATCGACTAGATTGTCATTTAATGCATTAACCATCATTCTTGAACCAACTAACTTGTCAACAGTGCAAAGGTCGAATTTCACAAGGAAAACTAGTCGGTTTGAGAAGAAACACCAACCGACTAGATCATCATTTAGTCGGTCGGTGAGCCTTCTTGGACCGACTAATTGGTCAACAAATTATCTTCAATTGATTAGGATAACTAGTCGGTCTGAGTAGGATTTCCAACCGACTAAATCGTCATCTAGTCGGTCAGTGAACCTTCTCGGACCGACTAATTGACCAACAGTGAATGGGCTGAGTTGAGCTAGGATATCTAGTCGGTTCAAGAAGGATTTACAACCTATTAGATCGTCATCTAGTCGGTTGGTTCTTCTACTTGAACCAACTAAGATGCATAAGAAGCCAAGAAATGAAGCGATAAGCTACGGGAAAGTTTCTAATGGCTTCTAAGGCAATCCTATAGATAAGATATGAAAGTTATGAAGATTTATAGGCAAGTACTACTCAAGGCTTAACATTCCACTAAACCGAAGCTAGAAGACATAAAAATAAACACGACAAACCGTCTTTAAAGCTTCAACATGGAAAATCCGAATCCCTTGACTTCATGAATACTCCTTGAGCTTCAACGAAGCTCCAGGCACAACGATCACGCGTTCTGAGAAAGTCTTGGGACGTCGCTTGAGATGAACAAATTACTTTGGCGACGATCTCCATAATTCTTCATGGACTTGAGTCTTTTGGTTGAATGACTTGAATATCTTCAACGTCATAGTCTTCGAAGCTTTTGACTCATCCATTCCTTTCTTCTCTTTGGATTGAATCTCCATTCATTTGTTGATGCCATTGGCTTGAGGTTTGAAGTAGCCTTTGAGTTCTTCAAGCCAATGCTTCACTTTTGTTGATCTACCAAGTTCTCCACTTGAATCAACACGTGTAGTCACTTTTGATCTTCTTGAATCTAATTGGTGACTTTTTAGCTAACTACAATCACAAGAGTTAGTTACAATGATTTGTGTTTGATCATCATCAAAATCAAGGTGGAGAGTCCAATACTCAACATTCTCCCCCTTTTTGATGATGACAAACCAAATATAAATAAAACAAATAATTGTGCATTAAATATACTTACTCCCCCTGTAATGATGCCAATCAAGTTAATATCAATAATCAATAGAATCATTCAGCAGTTAATAGTGTGTGTATCACATGAGGTTGTGTATATATCACATGAATGACCAGAAATAATATGCATACACAAAACAAATCATGTAGGTGATACACATCATAAACATGAGCATGATTACCAACATATATTAAATGTAATCTATACAAACCAAGGTAATCACCAATGCTCCCCCTGAATCATATACATGAACGATCATACATAAAGTCTATATGATTCAAGTTATTGTTTAACACTCAACAATTAATAAGCACATCTTGTTTATTTCTCTCCCCCTTTGTCATTAACAAAAAGATATGGGGCATAGAAACAATAAATGCAACAATAGAGTGGAAAACGTAAAGGTATATTGATCACTCCTTATTTTACACCTTTTTCCGCATGTTTGCATGCCATTTAGATCGCCCAAATCATGTTTTTCACGATATATCGACGATATTGCGATGCTTTTCACGCTTTGTTGTTTTTGTCGCATTTCAGGCAATTTGGCGCGATTTGGAGTGATCATGAGATGTGCTCACGATAGACGGCCACCGACGACCTCCCTGAGGGGTATTTTGCTATTGGAGGGGAGCGGAAGAAGAATGGACGTCGCCGGAGCGACGAGGAGGCCAAAACGACCAGTTTGGGCATTTTTTGTGTCCCACTCGGCCGAGTGGAGGAGCCACTCGGCCGACCAGCGAGACACTGCTCGGCCGACCCGTTCAGACACGATTTCCATGTGTACTCGGCCGAGCGACGGAGACCACATCGGCCGAGTGACGATACCACGTCCGCCCGAGTGGCGCCCAGACGAAGGCCCTCAAAAAGATCGAAGTTACTGTTTTTCGGCCATCTGAGCTTCAGAAGACCCACTCGGCCGAGTGGCAAATCCCGTCCGCCCGAGTGAAGTGAAGCCATCGGCCGAGTGACGACAACTCACTCGGCCGAGCCGCCCCCGAACTGAAGACCCCTGAAGCCCCCGACTTACTGGAAAATTGACAGGGTTTTCACTCGGCCGAGCGACTTTTGTCACTCGGCCGAGTGCGATGCGCAGCCTGTAGCGAAATTTGCGGAAAACAGGCTGTGCAGGGGCATTTTGGTCAGGATTTTTAGACGATTTTTGGGGCTATTTAAGCTCTGTTTTTACCCTAGTTTAGGGAGCCACCTCCCAGATTTTTTGCAGCTTTTTGAGTCTACTTTTTAGTTTTATTAATTGTGATTGGAGAAGAGAAAAACTTGGATTTTTGTTGGGTTGATTAAAGATCTACATTGGTTTGCACTTTTCTTCCCCAAAAACTCTATTTTTATTGTTTATATCATTGTTGTGATGAATTCCATTGTCTATTTCATTGCTAATTATTGTGCTATTGCTATGATTAGTGAGTAGTCTCCACGTCTTGGGGCGTGGGGATGAACCCTACAAGCCCAATTTCGTATTTGTGTTGAATTGGTAGAAATTGAGCTAGGATTGTTATTAGGGATTAGATTGGGATCGAATTACTACGGATAGCTAGGTATTCACATCAATTGGGATTTGCAAGAGATTGGATCCCAATTCGATAGGAAGCCCTAGAAATCCGAATTGGGTTGGAGTCGGATTTTCGAAGTATCGGTTTGCAAGAGATTGGACCGATGCTAGGATCTCCGGTTGCAATTCCGTGCCGATACCCGTTTGCAAGAGATTGGACGGGTAGGAACTATCCTAATCTAGATTGTGGACCGAGTTTGCAAGAGATTGGGCTCGGTGCGCAATTGGACGATGATGTTGATCCTAATGCTAGCTTCCCTAGGCTAGGGTTTGCAAGAGATTGGACCCAAACCTAGGATAGCTATAGACCGGCAACAGCGCGAGAGCGTGAGCTTGGTTCCACATTTAGTTGCAACTAGTTCATCCAAATTCTCATCCTAGCGATTTCGATACCGGCGAACCACAATTGTGAAATACGGTGAGTAGTGGGGATTCCCCATTCCCTAGGCGTTCTCTATTTGATTTGATATTTCGCACTTTTGTCTGACGATTGTGACAGGATCGCCCAAGGCAATTATCCCTCTAAATAGCCAGGTTGATTAGGAGCAAGCACGGTCATTCGTCCTCCCTGTGTTCGATACCCGCTCGCCGCTACACCGTGCGCTTGCGGTAAAACTACAACCGTCGCCTCGGGACGTAAACGCCGGGGCGCGATCATATATCAATTGTAACCAATTGTAAAGTTTTCTAATGTAAAGTTACTAATTGAAAACAGGACATCGAAATAAAGATATCAAATGCAATAGCACATATCCAACAACAACTCAATCACCCTCAATTATCACAGAAAGATAAGCAATAAGCATATGTGATAAAGTATTATAATAGATACTAATTGTAAAGAGTAATATGAGCAGTGTTAGAAAAGGTACAATGCAAAAATCATGACATCACTTGTGAAAGAAAAACAAGTGATTAAATAGTGTCAAGCACACAGACAAACTTAATTATCACAAAATTTATAACATTAAGCATAATGTGATAGACATTCCTGTGAAACCAATTGTATACTTGGTAAGATATATCAAGCAAAATTTAGTGCATGGAAAATAATTCTATGTTTTCATACAAGCAAATATATTTAATCAATATAATCGTCGGACGACGAAGTAAACAAACTTGTTTTCATACACAATGTAATCAATATAATCAATACCAATTGTAATCACCTTCAATTTATGTTATAATATAATAATACAAATTAAGTATAATGGCATGAGAAACTAAATGTAGACATACCAAGTCATCTCCAAAAGTATCTCCATCTAACCTCCACAAAGCATCTCCAAAAGTAAGCATACCAAACATAAGTGAAGTGTGCGATGTGGGGTGACAAGGTGATACAAGGAAAAATGAACAGCAAATATCTATATCACGCAAAAGTGTTATGCCAAAATAGAAATAGTAACATCATAAAACGTATGGCATACACAATTCTAGTACACTAAGATACTAATTGAACCAATGTTCAAAAGGACCATAGTACTAGCATGCATTCCAGAATAGATACTCACATAATGAGTCAAAGATAAGCATGGAATGCCATGAGCAAGAGGAAGATAAGCACTATATCATACGCTCAAAACTAGCATCAAACAAGATGATATCCAATATAAATAGTCTAACAATTGTAAATATGATACCAAATGTAAATATGATATGTAGAGATGATACCAATTGTAATATAACAGAGTATGGCAAGCATGCAAATACTGTCAAAATCATGATATTACTTGAGAAGGAAATAAAGTGAACAAATAGAGACATGATTTCATCCTAGCTCAATTATCACAAAGGATTCAACATGAGGCATAATGTGACAAAATATCTTTTGAGCAAAGGCATGAAGATAGTCTACGATCAAAGTCACAAGGTAGGTCATAAACGAGTAAAGTTATCATGAACATCGCAAGCATGCATACCAATTGTGCGAATAGAATAAAAAGACTTGTGTAAGCACAATATAATCGGAGGTAGCATCAAAGGAGTCATAGTGCATCAAAATATATTCATGGAAGAATATCTATGACAAAATATACATATCATCAAACACAATATAAAGCTTATGTGATCGTGTAAAGCACAAGTTATCTCTAACATCTCATCAAAATAGCATAAAATATGAGCGTGAGATGAGAGATGACATAGTGAGAAATATTGCATGAAGATCACTAACTAATATGAATGAATGCTATGTCACTTGTGAAAATATCATCCATGAAAGATTTAGCTATAGACATGAAAGATCTCTTGAATAAAATCATAGCTAAACAACAGCCATGAAGTAATTAAAATAACAAGTAACACACATTGATCACCCCAAATCATATCAATACGTCTCATAAAGATAATCATACAAACTATAAGAAAAGTATGAGATGTGTGGTGATACAATGAACAAATTTGCATAAAGATCATAAGTAATTAATCTTATACATGGCATGAATTTTGTATAACGTGATGAAGTATAGTATGCCAGCAATAAATGAATCTTAAATGAAGGAATTGAAAAAATTTCAATGAAGATTAAGATCAATATACTTAATAAAGTCTAATAAACAAGCAAGCATGTCATACATATCAGTTATAATATCCAGAACATATAACAATCTTCACACAGAAGCATGCATGTGAGGAATACGATGTGTGATGACAACGTGTTCCAAAGATATGAACATTAATAAACAACTAACCAAATCATTATATGAATGTTATAGCTACCATGATACATGAGTCGTAATAAGACATACATGACATACATGAACATGGCAGCCACATAAACAAACAATTTTCATGAGGCTGTGACAAGAATGAGCTAATGAAGAAGTATGCTATATTACACAAATCGAATATTTTAAAATACCAATTGCAAACATGTTAGTCAAAACCAATATATTAAAATACCAATTGTACAAAACACATACTTACAACCATTTAGCTCTCCCTATATGTGTGCATCTCCAATGCACCATCCTTTCCTTTGAATTGATCCATCATTTGTAAACCAAGGAGTGTGTAGGGTAGGCATCTTGCACAACAATCTGACAATTCAACAATTGGTGGTATCCAAAAACTTTTTGGATCCAATAGGTTAATGAACAAAATCAAGTAGTCCAATAACCAATCATTTACCAATTGTAAATAACACTCATCAATAGAAATGCATGATATGCATTGAAATGAGTTAAGATAATCATGCAAATCATGCAAATCAGGAATTAACAATTCTCAACCATTAGAAATTTAGGTACACCTAGACTAATAATTCCTATGCATATGATTTAGTCAAGCAACATCATTATGAATGCACATATCTGATACAATAGTGTGTGCTAGAAAGATTCCTCGTTCAATATGCATATGTGCACAAAATAAACATTCACGGCACAACACATATTGAAGGAAGGCATGAAAAGTAATACCACAAAAAATGTGCATGAAAAACATAAAGTATTAATTTTCATAACCAAATTTCTCTTTCCTTTGGCATATCAACAAGATAGAAAATCACCAAGGGTTAGAGAAATCAACTAATCTATATGCACAACATAATATGAGAGAAATGTAATGCCATATAATGATGTTGGGGGTAGTGTACGAACTCAACTAATCTGAAACCAAATGTAATGTCCTGATAGCAATCAAACATGTCATACTCTCTCAAAATCATACAAACTATGCAAACTTGGGAGTAGTGGACTAACTCACACATATATATATGGGTACAAAAAGTAATCATACAAGCATGGTACCCAAGCAATGAAGTGCAATAAGAGTGAGTTAGCAAGGTGGAAATTAAATAAAGAATGCGTTTGATTTTTATATGTAGTCGCATGAGAATATGTCAATCCTAACATACGATTCTATATGTGTGTTCATACCATGCCTAGAAACAATCTTAGGAATCCAAAAGATAGTGATTTGAGATTCTTAAGAAGTTGAGGAGGCATGAGTAGGAAGTTGGGATTCACGCTTGTGAAGTGGAACATAAATATTAGCGTGTCCCGTGTGTGAATGGGCATAAATTCTAACATGAAAATTTTTAAGCCACATGTTATAAATAATCCTTGAATAAACATATGAGTAAGAATTTGACAAACGTGAAATACATAGACATGAATGACATACAAGACACATAATATGCAAACATAGGATATGCATGAGATAGTCTCAAACACAAAGTGACATCTACATGCATCCAACACACATGGATACCAAATGTAAGAATATACTTACAACATTAAGCTCCCCCTACTTTGGTGCATCACTTAAGCACCATCAACTCTATTAGAATGATAGTCTTTTCAAATCAAGGAGTTGGTAGAGTTGGTATCCCAATGTGGATTGAACCTAGAAAACATAATTATGGTATCCAAAAACCTTTTTGGATCCTATGGGTTAGTCAACAAGTTTAACAAACTAAATTCAAATAATATAACCTATATCTTAGTGTAATCATACACAATATTAATGGAACATGTAATCATGTTACTAGATAAATATATAGCCATATACATGCATGTACCAAAAGTACCAAAAGTAAGTACATATATTATAATCCAAATGCATTACATGTATTACATGCAACAAAACATGAATATGAGCCAACACATGTGTGGCATGAAAAGGTATTAGATATTCTACACATGAAAATCCTAAACACGGTGATTTACTAAAAAAACATGCAATAGAAATCAAATTCAATGTGAATTTAAGTTTCTAACAAACATGCGCATCAAAATGCAAACAAAAGAATAAACCAATTCTAAACACAAATGCTTTGGTACCTATAAAATAAATATAAACTTATGGTACCAAGCAAAGAAGGGTCAAAGAAAACTAACCCTTTGGAAACCAAGTCCAAGAGGACCGTGATTTCCCAACATAATCATCATTCAAAATAATATTATGAATATAAGATAGCATATAGATATCCTTAGCATGATTGCTAGTATTCTTCGGACCCCAAATAGTGTAAGATTTGGGTATCCTCTTCCTAGTGGTTGCATGCACAAAAAGTTGATCTCTACGTGGTGCATGTGGCCTAGGAACATGAGATCTAGCAAGAACACGAGGAACATTGTGTTGTGCTAAAGCATGATGATGAGCATATGATCCATGGTGTGGTGTTGCATGCATACGTGGATGAATATGAGGTGTGCATGCATGAGGATGATCATGAGAATAAGCATGCACATGTGGATGTGATGTGTGATCATAAGCATGTGAAGGTGCATGAGCATGAGTACGTGCATGAGAGTGTCTCAAATGTGTGTTTGCACGTGCTCGTGGGTGTGGAACATAAAAACCATCATTTGTAGAAATGTGAGGAGTGGATGCATTCCTACGTGTATTGGTGTACATGAAAGCATGTCCCTTCCTTTGATGTCCACCCAAAGTGGGTTTCTTTCCAAAGGAGGGAGGAATAGGAGTGGTGGTTTCCTTAATAGTAGAACTACCCAAGTTGTTATAGACACCACTCGTGGATGCACCGGAGGATGGCCTCACTAAATCTATAGTTGCTTCACTATAGGAGGTGCGTGCATTCAAGATGGATGCATGTGTGGTGAGCTCGTGCACTTGATATTTGAGATTCTCATTCTCAATGCCCAAACAAGTGTTTTGAGATTGAAGATTTTCAATCTCAAGATCGTTACTATCCACAATGGAAGCACGATCAAGTTGAGATTTGAGAGACTCCACCTCATTTCTCAACATGCCATTTTGAGTAAGCAAACTTGCTTTCTCAATAGCGAGTGTCTCAAAAATGGTGTCACTGTTAGAGGTGCTACAAGAAGATGTGTTAGAGAGACTAGCAATCGTATTCTTAGCATCACAATATTTATGCATAAGCTTTTGATATTTATCAAATAATTGCTTAAGTTCAATTTTAAGATCATCCGTTGTTACCTCTTCATCGTCGTTATCGCTTTCACTTGAATCGCTTGATTCGTCACTAGAGTCGTCCTCTCGTGCCATCAAGCCCATGAATGAATCTCTTTCATCATTGGAGGAAGAACACTCCGAGGTGGACTCTTCTTGCTCCGCTAGCATGTGCCATATTTGATATGCCGTTGTTGCCTTGGACACACGCATAAGAATGTTATGAGATAAATACTCAAGCAAGATATCCATTACCTCTCGATGTTTCTTCACCAATTCTTTTTGCTTATTTGTCCATTCATGTTCGGAAGTGGTAGGTGCACGAAGGGGCTTCTCCACAAGTTTCCAATAATCCTCATCGATGGATTGAATATATGCCTTCATCTTCACACACCAACTTTGATAGTTGGGTCCAATGAGATATGATGGAATAAGACTTCGTGTGATGTTGTTGTTGGTTGCCATAGCTATAACCTCGCTTTGATACCAATTGTAGTGACCCTGTGCTATGAGGAACAAACACTAGAGGGGGGTGAATAGTGTTTTATAGAATTATAAGGAATTTACGCCAAATAAAATCCTACTTAACCAACAAATGCGGAATACAATAAGTGAACAACAACGCAATGAATAAAGCAATGCAAACAAGCAATCTATCCTGGTTCGGTGCCACCCAAGTCTCCCCGACTTGTTATCGGTGCCCTACTCCAGCAACACCCGGATCCCCTCCGGATACTCTAGCAAACCGCTAGAGATTTTCTTTAGCCCACTTGCGGAAACCCCACAAGTGCAATCGACCTACAATCGATGTCCGTGTATCCCACAATCCGGGAACACGCAAAGTCCTTAATCCCACAACTTGGGACTAAGCCCACTCTCACAAACCGAGAGCAAAAACTAAATCTTGACTCCCACAACTTGGGATCAAGCCAATCCTCTCACCACCGTGAGTATACAACAATTAAGAAGTATAAAGAATGAAATATAAAACTTCTTACCACAAAATCCTATGCCTTGAGAAATACTTACCAATTTAGGGCAAGAATGGAATTTGAGGAAGATGAGATCACCAAACCCTAGCTCCACCAAGATGAGCAGCAATAGATGGCTAGGGAGGAGTTGGTGACTTGGATTCAAGCTCTTAGCTTGAGAAGCTCACAAGGAATGAGAATCTCTCTTGATAAATTAGTGCTCAAAGAGTGGAAGAGAGATTCTTGTGAGATGAGAGAGCTTAGAAATGAGAATGAATGGCTCTTCTCAAAGGTGTGAAAATGTCTCTAATTTAAGCCTTGGATCCCTGGTTAGAAGCACACAAACTTATATAGGGAAGAGAGAAAACGGTCACAAAATTCGTGGCATTAAATGCCCAACGGATTTATTTCTGAAGCTGCTTAATCGGTCTAAGAAGGGTCATCAACCGACTAGATTGACAACTAGTCGGTCAGTGAACCTTCTTGGACCGACTAGATGGTTAACAGAGAAGATGGTGAAATCTGGGTAAGAACTAGTCGGTTTAAGAAGGATCATCAACCGACTAGATTGACAACTAGTCGGTCAGTGAACCTTCTTGGACCGACTAGATTTGAAACTAATCGGTCTAAGAAGGATCATCAATCGACTAGATTGTCATTTAATGCATTAACCATCCTTCTTGAACCAACTAACTTGTCAACAGTGCAAAGGTCGAATTTCACAAGGAAAACTAGTCGGTCTGAGAAGAAACACCAACCGACTAGATCGTCATTTAGTCGGTCGGTGAGCCTTCTTGGACCGACTAATTGGTCAACAAATTATCTTCAATTGATTAGGATAACTAGTCGGTCTGAGTAGGATTTCCAACCGACTAAATCGTCATCTAGTCGGTCAGTGAACCTTCTCGGACCGACTAATTGACCAACAGTGAATGGGCTGAGTTGAGCTAGGATATCTAGTCGGTTCAAGAAGGATTTACAACCTATTAGATCGTCATCTAGTCGGTTGGTTCTTCTACTTGAACCAACTAAGATGCATAAGAAGCCAAGAAATGAAGCGATAAGCTACGGGAAAGTTTCTAATGGCTTCTAAGGCAATCCTAGAGATAAGATATGAAAGTTATGAAGATTTATAGGCAAGTACTACTCAAGGCTTAACATTCCACTAAACCGAAGCTAGAAGACATAAAAATAAACACGACAAACCGTCTTCAAAGCTTCAACATGGAGAATCCGAATCCCTTGACTTCATGAATACTCCTTGAGCTTCAACGAAGCTCCAGGCACAACGATCACGCGTTCTGAGAAAGTCTTGGGACGTCGCTTGAGATGAACAAATTACTTTGGCGACGATCTCCATAATTCTTCATGGACTTGAGTCTTTTGGTTGAATGACTTGAATATCTTCAACGTCATAGTCTTCGAAGCTTTTGACTCATCCATTCCTTTCTTCTCTTTGGATTGAATCTCCATTCATTTGTTGATGCCATTGGCTTGAGGTTTGAAGTAGCCTTTGAGTTCTTCAAGCCAATGCTTCACTTTTGTTGATCTACCAAGTTCTCCACTTGAATCAACACGTGTAGTCACTTTTGATCTTCTTGAATCTAATTGGTGACTTTTTAGCTAACTGCAATCACAAGATTTAGTTACAATGATTTGTGTTTGATCATCATCAAAATCAAGGTGGAGAGTCCAATACTCAACAAAACGGTTTGGGGGAAATCCAAAGTATCGGGTAGGCCTATGGGATGGACTGGTTGTGGTGTCTTTGTGGTTTATATGGTGGGTATACTTACACTCCTGACAGTATAGTGTGGCGGGGAGTATAGAGTAGTACCCGATACTCCTGACGGACTAGCGTGGCAGGGAGTCCTCTTTGCTCTCCCACACAGTTGGGAGTGGTCTAGTCACATACGACGTATTCGATATTAGGTTTCAAAAGCTAACATTGTATGAAATTGATTGACTGACTTTCTTTTGTGCCTTAGCCATACTTGTTATGCTTTACTGTTATTATCGTCACCCCTCCCCTTATACCCTCTACTATGGTGTTGTTCTCTTTTGATATGTACAACGCTGTTGGATGCTTCTTTTGTTACGCATGCCATGTCTAGTTGTGACACCTTTGCTTGTAGCACTTGCACTTAGTAGTAGCATAGTGTGTGTTGCATTTAGGGTGGAGTATAGAATTCCTACTGGGTCACGCGTTGACGTGACCCGTTGACTTTTTCAGGTGTGGTTCTTGGAGATGGCAGATGGAGCTGGAGATTGACTTGAGAGTGCTGTTGTTGGGAGTTGGAGCTTAGGTTGGGTGATGAGGGGTGAGGAGAGAGCTATGTGTACTTTGGATTTTCTTTTGGGTTGAGAGATGCTTGTACTATATGAATTGATGCATTGTGATGTTTGAGATGTATATGAAATTGTTCAGTGTTTGGTTTCAACATTTCTCTGTGACTTTGTGTCGTTCTGTGTTACTGGTTGGCTGTTTTGTTGAACACTACATGTACTACTCCCAGCAGCATGTAGTGGACCTGCAGATTTATTTCAGTTCTCGTCATCTACCTTGTCTTTCTGGGTATCTCAGGGATGGGGTCGCAACAGGATATGTAGCATGAAAATTACATTTAATGTGATCTGACATGTCTATTTCCAATCGATTCTCCATAACCTTAGTGAGATCATAAACATACCCAAAAATCGAAGTGAAGCCGAACTGAACCAAAACTTTATCTCTGATTAGAAAATAACCTTAAGCTTAAGTTGAAGACTTAATTTGCCTATCATATGAGCACCCAAAAGAACAAACTCCCACAAAACTGAATATTCTTAATGAAATGACATCCATATGAGTAGCATGCTCATAAAATCTTTTGGATGACATTTCCTTAGTATAACGGATCCGTAATTATATGGTTTGTTCTGATGTGCTCATTAGACAATTATTTACTCCTAATTATTAATCAACAATGGAACTTGATCTCTGAATATCTAAACTTTGTCGAGTTCCTGTTGTTGCTGGAATATAATACTGCAGACTTATTGTCACAAAACAAACTGTGTGGTCTTTTAATATCATCCCTAATTTGCAATATAGTGACAAAATTTGCAGATATATATATTTCATGATTTGGATGTCACATAATATGATATGAAATCCAAAGCCATATCAGAAGAGACTATATATAAGGGACTATTTGGATCTCTTCTAGTAGATGACACCTAACATAGATTTCATACATTCTTTGCATCCAATAAATGATCAGAGTTAGTATACCAAAATAATCTCAAACTTTTCCGACTACTGATCCTTGAACATGTAACCCTTTTGTTCTCTATGGATACCGTAAGACCCATTTGGCTGCTATCAAATGGTCTACTCCTGAACTTAAGAATCTGCTCGACATACCTGTAATATATGCAATAACTAAATGCATATAAGCCTGAGCATACTTTAGACTCCATATTAATGAGATATATGGAATGTTCTGAAGATTATTCTAGGGGCACTTGTTGAGACTAAACTTGTCTCCCACATAACTTAATATGTATTACTACATCGATATTATAGAAATTACATACTTCCACAGAACTTAAGATATATTACATCATCAAACATCATCTCAAAACCGAACGATGTCATTACTTAATGAAATTTAATATATCATTAACGATATTGAAATGCTCAACTAATGCCATAATAAACCTTACAGAGTCTTTCATGAAAACTAAATAGAAAGTCTCTTTATAATTAATGCATTCTATTCCGTATAAAGTCCTTTGTGATACACTTTAAATCTTTTCTTATTACCCTTTTGAATTCCTTTTGATTATAAAAATCCATTTACAATCAATAGGTTTCAAACCTTATGGCAATGTGATAAGATTTCAAGTATCCTTCAAAGACTTTCTTAATTAATGCATTAATCCATTTTAAAGATTTAGAACGTTTATGACTTGATATAAGTCGAACTTCCATCATTCTAGTGTCAACCATATGTCTTGAGAATCATAATGCAATACCTTAACACTGTACTTCTCATCTTTTTAATGGATTTCCTGAATGACAATTAGTGCTTTGAGGTGTTAGAGTTTGTCCTTATGAACAATTTTCCGAATAGTAGGAATTACAATATTATCTTGAATTTATCGTGTCTTGAACAATGTCAGGAATAATATCCTGAGCAATGCCAACAATGCATGTGGGAATATAATTCTCTTCAAGGAGAATGTCTCTAACTATATTTCCATCCTCAAACTCAGCATCCTCAAATAGATGTGCATTGCCTAATTCGTAAACTAACTTAATAGTGGGATTATGAAAAAATCATACAATATATAACCTTTTAAACAATTCATTAAAACTAGAAAATCATTAGCATTATGTCCAGTTTCTTTATTAGGCTTATAAAGCCTTATCTTAGTTGGACATCTCCAAACATGCAAGTGATTTTAGTTAATTTTGTTGAAACTTTATTTGGATATAAGCTGCAATAAAAAATAACTGAATTCTCATTTGTTAATTCTATCTTTATAACACATGTACTTGAATGTAGGAATTCTATAAATGAAGTAATATTTCCAAATAAATGAAGATTATGATGAAATTTTAAAGAACCAGAATAAACCAATTTTGAATCATGAGATAACCAAATTTTCCATTCATAATTGAACAATAATAACCGAATTTGTTCAAAATAGGAATAGAAATCCAAATTCCGTTAAAACGGTACATAATAGTCTCATAAAAATTCAAATACAATCTAGCCTTTAAAATAATCTAAATTTTATTTGCTTCTACTTGAACCAACTTGCCATTGCCCATATCGATGTACCTTTCACCATCATTCGGTTCTTGGCATCTTAGACAATCCTGCATAGACACAATGATTTGAGTGGTTATACCAGGATCTTTCCATCACGTGTCTATAAGTACCAACGTTTACAAAAAAGAAATTAACTTTAGACTTTAGCACGCCAAGCATGATAATTTGTGCAATGCTTCTTTATATGCCCTTCAGCTCCACAGAAGAAACAACCATTACCTTCTGAACTTTTAAGTTCCCCTTGTTGTTTCTTTTGAGAAGCTGTATCTGCAGCTTCAATATCCTTCTTCCTTTTGTTGAAGGTGGAGGTCAGGTGAGTGCTTTCTGTCATCTCTTGCTCAAGCATTTCCTCTTCCTTGACACAGTATGAGATGAGCTCATCTAGAGACCAAGTTTCTTCCTTTAGATTGTACCTCACCTTAAACTGGCTAAACTGCGATAGAAGAGATATTAGAACAAAATACACTAGTAGGTCCTCAGAGAGGTCTAGTTTAAGTGCTTTCAACCTTGAAGCAAGATCAGACATCTTCAATATGTGCTCCTTGATGTTCCCTTTACATTCAAATTTCATTAAAGTTAGGCTTGTCAAGAGTGTACTAATCTCACTCTTTTCATTCTTTACAAGCCTCTTTTCAAGATCAATAAGGAACCATTTAGCTGTGGCAATTTTGTCTGAAATAGTGCCCGTGAGATTTTCTGGAATGGCATTCTTCACAAGCATTTGGCACATACGATTTGATCTCTTCCACTCTTCCATCTCACTCTTTTCATCAGAGGTACTCTCTCCAGTGAGTGGTGGAGGACTATGAGTCCTTAATGCCAGATGAAGATCCATGACTCCGAGGATTATCAAAAGATTCTCCTTCCATGCCTTGAAGTTAGAGCCATTAAGTATTGGAATAGATTTGATGTGGACAGAAAATTTTCAGGAATAATAGATGAAAAAGAGAACAAGAAAACAATTGCAACATGTTCATATGAGTAATAAATAAAACAACACCAAATTTAAATTAATGCTATTTTCCCATCTCAAGACATTTTGTACTAGCTCAACATTTATCTTTGGATAAATTATTGACTAGTTATTGATATCTTGTTGTAGAATTCAGGCAATGACAATAATAAACATGACCAAAAAATAAAACTTCCTTTGGGCCGAATTAAATTTTGCATGCATAGTCTCAATAATCATCATCTTGTCTATTGCCACATGCGCGCATAAAATAATATTGAGTATCAACCTTCCTTTGGGCCGATTAATACCCATATGATAATATGCACATAATCCTTTTATAATTTTGAAATGAATTAACGCAGACGAGAGACCCCGCTTTGGTGGGGTGATGTTTTACAGCAACTCATTTCAAAAGTATATGCCTTTGCAAAATTTGAATTTATGTAGCATTTTTTTAATACATGAATTTATACTTTAAGTGAAAATATTCAAATTTTTATGTCCAATTGTATTCAAAATCAAATTCAAGGCAACCAAAATTTTCATACAAATTTAAGACAACCAAAATTTTCATACAAAAGTATGTATTTAACTTGTTATATTTCGAAATTAAAACTAAACCTTATTCGAAATATATAATTAATTATGCCAAAATTTTGAATTTCAAATTAACATGAATTTAACACAAAATGATTTCTTTAAGTGGAAATATTTATAAGAACTTTTTATCCCACTTTTTAAACCATTATTTTGAGTTAAATAAAAATCCATAGTTTCAACACAAATTTTCTTCTTTAAAATGGGGTATATATGTGTACTAATGTGTATATGAACACACACACACACACACACACACACACACACACACACACACACACACACAATATAAAATGTCTCCTGCGGGCGGAGAGGGCGATTTGCGTGCGGCGGCTTTACCTAGGGTTGGGTTTTCAGGCGTCGACTTAACTGGAGGGGGAGTAAGCTCTAAAAGTGCAGAGGATGATGACGGAACCTCCTGGCAGCGTGTTTCATCTAAGAAGAATCATTTTAGAGCCCGACGTGAGGTTGATTCAAGGAGAAATTTTTCGATTCAAGGTAAGTCGCAACATCTTAATCATCGCAATACTATGTATGGGGGATTGCAGAACCGTCAATCTGCAAAGGATTCATCATCAAACCTGGCGAGATCTAAGGGTTTATGAATTGGGTGTCATGGCATCGCACAGCCAAGGATTAACGACTCATAAACTAAGGGATCTTCTAGAGTGCTTGTACGGCCTCAGCTGCCATTAACAATCTGCCCATCTGAGGGTAAGATGTCTTGGCTGGATATCTATGTTGTCAATAGGAAATATGCTGATCCTTTCGTGATGAGTTATGTGATTCCTATTATCAGCGTGGAAGGAGAGGAGAAGGCTAAGGTTGTGAGTAGCATGATTCTGGAAGGCTCTTCAAGATGGCATAACACACTCGTGGGGTATGTTCTTGGGGATATTCCATATTTTGGTCAAATCAAAGCCTGGACTGAGAGACTCTGGAGAATTAAGGATGGAATTCGTATTTTCTCTCGTGAAAATGGATATTTTTATTTCAAATTTGAAAATGATGTAGATCGAGATACTATTTTACATGGAGGGCCTTGGCTCTTTGATGGGAGATTGGTTGTGCTTCAAAATTGGACCCCTACTATTAAACATACACGAGATATCCTTTCAGCAGTTCCTGTATGGGTTCAGCTGCACAATCTGCCCCTGGCAATGTGGACAATGCGTATTGTTAACTCAATTGCGAGTGTTATTGGTAAGCCTATTTGTCTTGATAAAGCAACGACTAATCTCGATCGTATTTCTTATGCAAGATGTTTAGTTGAGGTCAATGCTAAGAACAAGCTAAAGACTCGAGTTCCTGTTGAACTTGATGACCTTACGACGATATACATTGATGTCAAATATGAAGGGGAACTGCCAAGGTGTGGTCCGTGTGCTTGTTTTGGTCACTCAGAGAAACAATGTCTGTTGGGGGATACATGCATCAATAACAGATTGGATGCTAATAACTCTTATAATATAAGGGGAGATGTAGCTACAAATTCAGACTCTAATAAGGGTTCTGATGGAAAGGTTATATGTTAGGAGAATGGAGTTCAGGTTGTAAATAAAGATGACATATCAAAGAATGTTAAACCACCGAAGTTCACAAATTTGGAAGCAGGCGAATGTAGCCAATCGGTGGAAAACTACACTGCAGCTAGGAGTGTTAATCCAACCGTTCAGCCAAGAATTGAGGGTTTGCGTAAACAACTGATTAGAGTGGTGCGAGTTATCCGGGTAATGAGGTTTTTTCTTAAAGCACCAATTGTTGGGTATGAAGCACAAATTACTGGCGACAATGGGAGACTTACTGGAAAAGACATACAACATCCAAGTGAAATTTTTAGCATGCCACCATCTTCAGTTAATGTGCAGAATGGCCTTTCTGAGACCGCCCCTTCTTCACTCCAGGCTGTAACTTCGGCTGATGAGATCGCACCACCTAAGATACCATCTCTACCAAATCCAGAATGGGAACAGGAACATTATGAGCTTAAAAAAAAGAGAGGCCTGACAGAGAATAATCAAGAACATACAACACCATCTTCAGTTCGTAGAAGCACTAGAATTGCTATGTCAACTGGAGACCCATCCCAATTGTTGTAATGTCTGTTTATTTCTGGAACTCTAGGGGGCTGAACAATACAATGCGTCGGTCTGATCTGAAGAATGCAATGAGAAATCTAAAGCCTAGTATTGTTTGTTTGTTTGAAACAAAGGTGGAATTTTGCAATGCAGATAGAATTAGTAAATGTTTTACTCAGGAGTGGGGAAGTCTTGATAATAGAGCAATCCATAAATGAGGTAGGATTGTTATCTACTTCAACACGAAAGTCTGGTCCAATACCTCTATTACTGTTATGACACAACATATTTCGGGGATTTTCACAAACTCTGCGGGTTTTGTAATGGGCTTAACGGCTGTGTACGATCTGAACTTGGTGGAAGAGAGAACTAGTCTTTGGACTAATCTTACTGAAGTGGTCAAAGCATTTCATAATATTCCTTGGTTGGTAGGTGGAGATTTCAATTGTGTTCGGACCTCTACAGAAAAAGTGGGTAGACGGCCGGTTGATGAAAAAAGCATGGATGACTTCAACTCTTGCATAGGGGTATGCCAACTCCTCGAGCTCAAGTGTATTGGTGGGTGCCTTAGTTGGAATAACAAACGTATTGGTGATTCACATATTTCTGCTAGACTGGATCATATCCTCTGCAACTCTTCCTGGATTAGTATGATGACGCATTCTTATTATGAATATCTTCCAGCGGGAACTAGCGATCATGCACCTATGCTTGCCCATATTCTCCCTAAGGTACTTTCATTCCCCAAACCATTTAAATTTTATAATCTTCGGTTTCTATCCCTGGATACAAAGACCTTGTGCGAAATTATTGGAGCGGCCATTCTGTTGGAATTACTATGCATCAACTGGTTAGCAAATTAAAGGGCATGAAATAGTTGTTGAAAATCTGGTCAACTATTCAAAGAAAGAGGGTAGATGTTAATTTTTGCCATAGTGAATTGGCTTCAATTCAATCTGATTTGAAACTATGTGTGGATCCTAAACTTCAGATCAAGGAAAAAGAAGCATCTGATAATATTCACAGAGCAGTAGATATTGAGGAAGAGGATTTGAGGCAAAAAACCTGTCAAAATTGGCTTACTTTGGGTGATAGAAATTCGAAATTTTTTTATACATCCATGAAGGCGAGGCGTTGTCATAACAGTTTAATTCACCTAATAAACTCTGATGGAATAAGAAACTCTAATCCTGAATATCTTCGTAAGGAAGCCCCGCTTTTCTATTAGAATTTATACCATCAAGATGATTACTGGAATGTCTTCCCAAATCTCATCCCAAAGCGTATAATTACTAAGGAATCTATTGATTGGTTGGATAGGCCTGTCACACCTATTGAAATTAAGAATGATGTCTTCCAAATTGGAAAAGACAAAGCCCCAGGCCCTGATGGGTTCAATGCTTTCTTCTTTCATAATAACTGGGATGTGATCGGAGAAAATGTCATATCAGGTATTACATCTTTCTTTATATCTGGCAGAATGCTTCATAATGTTAATCATGCTTTTCTTACTCTTATCCCTAAGAAAGCAAATGCCACTGGTCTTGGTGATTACAGGCCGATAGCTTGTTGCAATGTACTGTACAAAATTATCAGCAAAGTTTTATGTAATAGATTGAAGCCCATTATTTCGGATTTAATCTCTCCAAACCAGGCAGCTTTTTTGAAGGATAGACTGCTCGCAGACTGCACTCTCATTGCCCATGAGAAAATTAGAGATTTAAGCAATCCAATGGGGTCCAAAGTTTGTTTGAAACTTGATTTGAGAAAGGCTTTTGATAGCGTTAACATGGAATTTATTTTGTTTCTTCTTCATCAAATGGGATTCAGCCACAAATTCATTAATTTCATATCTGAATGCATTTCCACATCAATGTTCTCTGTTTTAGTGGAGGGTTCTCCTGAAGGTTATTTTAAATCTTCTAGAGGATGGCGGCAGGGAGACCCCTTCTCCCCGTATTTATTTGTTCTAGTTATGGAAGCTTTCTCGCTACTCATGGCTAGAGCTGAATCTTCAGGTACCATCCAACCTATGAAAAGATCTGGGTCTATTTCGCATCTGATATTTGTTGATGACCTTTTAATTTTCTGCCGGGCAAATTCACGCACCTTCAATGGCATTAAAGAAGTTCTAAGAAAGTTCAAACTCTTCTCTGGGCTACAGATTAATTGGGAAAAGAGTTCGGCAATTTTCAGCAAGGGGGTTCGTAATCCTGGAAGCCTGTGATATACTGGGTATTAAAATGGTTTCTTCCTTCACCACCTATTTAGGCTTACCGCTATCCTCAAACTATCCAAGGGCTTCTCTGTTCAGCCGGCTGGTAGATAAATGTAAGAAAAGGCTTTTGGGGTGGTCTTCATCCCTCCTATCCATATCTGGCAAAATTGAATTGGTGCATTCAGTTATTTACGGTATGGTTGCTTTCTGGATGCAAGCATATTGTTTCCCCCCTTCTGTTATCCGCTCTATCAATCTGCCTGCAGGAGGTTCATTTGGGGGAATTTCAATAATTGGGCTTGGCATGATGTTTGTACCCCAAAGATGGGGGAGTGGGTCTCAGACGACTTGAAGACATAAATGTTGATTCTGGAATCCGAATGACTTGGATAGTTCTTTCTACTAAAGGAATCTGGGCACAATATATGAAGAAGCACTACCGTGCCATTGATACTGGTTTTTACACAGCCAAAGCAAATCCGACCCAATCAGTAACATGGAAATTCATATTAAAATGCCAAAGAATTTCTCAAAAGCTCATCAAACGCAATGTTAAAGATGGTAAGTCAACTTCCTTCTAGTATGATAACTGGCACCCTTTGGGGCCTCTTCATTTGATCCAAGATCCTCCTCTGGGCTCTGAACATCTCACTGTGGGTGATTATTGGACCGGTCTTGAATGGAAAAATGAACCTGGGATTCAAAATTTGCGGCCAAGCCTACTGCCAATCAAATTAAGTGAAGGATCTGACGAATGGACATGGTCCCCTAGCTCATTTTTCAATCTGCGTGAGGCTTAGGAGGGCGCGCGCTTGACATGCGTTTTTTTCCCCTACTTCGAAATTGTCTGGCACAATAATTATGTGCCAAAAATGGCAGTCACACTACTGATATCTATAAGGGGGAAGCTACCAATGAAAGACATTCTTTGCGGCTGGGGGATAGCGATGGATCCAATCTGTGTGCTTTGTGATGAACATAAAGAGTACTAGCCATGTATTTTTTGAGTGTAATTTTGCCAGGTATATTCTTTCAAGAAGTCTTCTGAAAATGGGGTTTACACGGAATGCGCCATCATCTATTACTGGTGTATGTGATTTAATTCTTGCCCGATACAATAAGAAAGACTCAGTAGGAGTACTTGCCAAAGCAGTATTGTCATCTATGGTATGGCACATATGGAAGCAACGAAATAAGCGGATTTTTGAGTGAGAACACACGACGAAGGTGGTACTCTTTGATGAAATTGCAGCTGATGTCAGAATGTCACTTCGCCATTTGGAATTTGATGATGCCACAGATTCTACCCCATTTGCCAACTGGGGCTTTATGGACGCATGATGTGTTTAGATGTACATTTCACTTCTTGTAATTTTCACTTTGTTTTGTACATAGGTGTTGGGTCTTATAGTTGCTAGTATTTTGTTGAGGGTGACGACGCTTGTGTCCGCTCCCCTCTCTCACTACTACAACTATTATCCCCGGCACCATATATTTTGTACTTTTTGCGATATTAATAAAGGCATTCACTTACTCGCCATATATATATATATATATATATATATATATATATATATATATATATATATATATATATATATATATATATATATATATATATATATATATATATGAGGAAACGGGAAATAGGGTGTCACAGGAGAGAATCTCTCCTGGGTCGGTCAAAAAAACTCCAATCTCCACGTGTTTTTTGGAAGATCCGATCCGTTCATCTCGATCTCCACCCTCTAAAACCCCTACGCACCAATTTTCAGCCCGATCCGAGGTGTTTTGCCCGTTCATCCACCCTTTGCAAAAGTTATGTTCATGCGAAACCGTTAAATTTGGGTCGGGTGGATGAACGGGCAAAACACCTCGGATCGGGCTGAAAATTGGTGGGTAGGGGTTTTAGAGGGTGGAGATCGAGATGAACGGATCGGATCTTCCAAAAACACGTGGAGATTGGAGTTTTTTTGACCGACCCGGGAGAGATTCTCTCCTGTGACACCCTATTTCCCGTTTCCTATATATATATATATATATATATATATATATATATATATATATATATATATATATATATATATATATATATATATATATATATATATATATATATATGAGATTAATGGAGAAGTGTTGACAGCGCTGGAAATTTTTCCAGCGCTGTCAGCGATCTGGGGTCCGTAGAGTATTAATTTTTTTTGCAGTTGATAGATATACTTGTTAGGAAGCTTCCCACAAATTTTAAGGTCGATCCAACACCGTTTGAGCCTCCGTTCATCGATTTCAAAAACGGAGCATAAAACTGTGAAATTTTTTTCAAAAAAAATCAGTAGTGACCCCAGATCGCTGACAGCGCTGGAAAAATTTTCGGCGCTGTCAGCACTTCTCCACATATATATATATATATATATATATATATATATATATATATATATATATATATATATATATATATATATATATATATATATATATATATATACACTAGTCATAACCCGTGCCCAAAGGACACGGTTCATTTAAAGTAGTCCCCCTCAAAATCTTAGATCACCTAAATTTAAACCAATAACAATAAGTAACGCGAAATAATCTTAGATCCCAAAAATTTTACGTCCCCTCAAAATTTTGTTCCCACAAAAGAATTTAGCTCTCCCAAAAAAATTTGATCACTCCTCCCCCAAATTTAGAACCATCAAGATTTGAACTCATTTAAAAAATTAAAATATTGCCCCCCTTCAAAATCTTTGACCTCGTAATTTTAAACGAATAACAATAATTGTTATTTAGTTCCCCAAAATTTTAGTAATTCAAAATTTAGGTCTGCCCATTCAGTTTAAATATTTGACTATCAAAATCTTGGATCCTGTTTAAAATCCAAATTTTAAACGAACAACAATAATTAAATCCCAATAATTGTTATTAAGTTTTTTACAAAATTTTAGTTCCCCCATATTTAATTCCCTACATATTCAGTTCCTCCCACAATCTAGTTTCCCCAAAAAATTTAGTTTAAGTTTAAAATTTTAGTCTCTCATAAAATTTAGCTTTCACAAATTTAGTTCCCCCTCCCCCCAATTTTAAAGTTTCCTCCTAAAATTTAATCCCCCCTTCTTTCTTTGGTAAAGGTTCTATGCATCCTTTATTGAGGTTTAAAATTTTAATAAGGGCGCAAAGGAATGAGAATAGCTCAAGCAATATATTGTCCTTTATTGATGTTTAAAAAGTTAATAAGTGAGCTGCAATTCCATTTGGATGCGTGGTCGGTTTGCAATCAGACGCGGTGGTCCTCAGCAAGCACAATGTGGTCCGTTTTGGTTCATCAACCGCAACCAAAGAAAAATACCTATTTGACGCATGATGCCCATTAATCTCTTTACATATTTTGTTGAATGATTTGATTTCAGATTTATTTTTATTTCTTTCATCCAAATCCCAAGTCATCTATGCAGCCAGCTAAACCAATGTGCCAAATATTATGTCTTGCTTTAGAAGTCTAAATCTGATATGACTATGATATTGCAAGCTCAATCTGATGGCTGATACCACTGATCAAAATAACATTATGTAACCAATCGTTACATTGTCCCAGGCTTGTAAGAAGCCCAACCTACAAAGCCCAGAAAGCCCAATCATAGCATCGGCCCTCCCGCCTACCGGTTGAGGCGAAATCAGGATCCTCGATCTGTGCTGAGGGTGTGATCCTTCCAGGCTTGCCTGCTCTACAAATAGCTCGAATCCCATATCGTACATCTATATTCAAAAGCATTTAACTTTCCACTTATAAACCATCTTGCTGATATTGGCTGACTTAAGCATCTAAATAAGCCTTTCAATGCTGTAGTTTCATCTTGCTTCTGCTTAGCTTGCTAGTGTGACTCGATCAAGGTGAGACCATCTTGAGCTTTGATGCCAGCCAAACTCATCATCACTTCTTAGGATTCCCAATCGGTGGCTACAACAGTGCTGCAATATAACTCACAATTGCAGATTCTTCGAGTCAAATTGTAGTGCCAATGCAAGTTATTCTTCTATGTTACTTGTTGATGCCATAAGCCAATGGAAAATGTTAGTTATATTCGCATCAACCACAATGGAAAATGTTAGTTACACTGGCATCAGCCAAATGCTAGTTAGTATCAACTATATGATGGGCTGGCATCAACCAATGGAAAATGTTAGTTATATTACAAATTTTGTACCTTTTTGTATGCTATACAACATAGCATATAAACTGCATTGCCAATGTATTGCTGCCAGCCTCCATAAGTCAGATATAATAATGCGAAAACTAAATTTGGCATTACTAATTAACTATTTACAATTAACATGCATTCTCTTCCTTTTGTGAAATAGAAAGACATGCTGCCAAGGAGAGAATGAGGAAAAAGATAAGGAAAAACAAAAAAATGAAAGAAAAAAGCACTAATAGCTATAATTAGTTTGTCATTGCTCTGCTAGTTTGATTTCTGATAATTGCGGCGGATACGACGCAGTCACTGAGGAGATGAACAATGTATATCGGCTAGAGCCAGCGAGATGACTGACTGCATCGTTTCTTGCATTTTGGAGTGTTATTGGCCTTGTCAGCTTTTGCTCCCCCAGAATGAGGCACCACCTTCAGTTGGCAAAACAATGATAACAGATGAGTAAACAACAGTCATTAGGCGAAAATATGAACACATACATGAGGAGAAGCAAATGCATGAACCCACAACAAATTAACGAACATGTACAAAGGGGTAAAATGTTTTCGGTGCCATGATCATGTAAAATGCAAGATGCCTTATATTGTTAAAATTGGTGTACACATCTATATGCCTCAAAAACATAATATACTACTGATGCAAAAGATGTAGGATTTGATGTATTCAACAGATCACTTGACACATGTATGAAATACATACTTCTCAACAAATATATATAACAAAGACGTAACATGACGTTTAAAAAAATTCCAGGTGATAACCTTGTAAAAATGAACCGATACGATGACACACAATATAAGCTATCAAAAACATATCTTAAGAATCAGGCCTTTACTTTATCAAAATATTATAATCAAAGCATATAACTGCAGAAAAAAACTTCAAGCAAAAATACTGAATTTTGCATCAATACAGAAGAAAAGCTTCCTCAATTTGTTATTTATTCTATTTATGATTTTTACAGGGTAGAAAATAAACTGCAATCACAATCTAATGAGGGAGATACCAAAGTTCTGTAGGTTCACTGATTCATTTATCCTTGATCAATATCTGGACTGATGATGAATATCGAAAAATTGGCCATGTTTAGCACTTGTTATATCGAAAAATCTGGACAGATTCATGCCCTTCAGCATTGCTACGTTGATTCCAGAATGACCCAACATGAAGAGTTTGATCATTGGAACAAATTTGCTTTTGTGGATCATAGAGTCTGAAACTCGCTGCATTAATCAAACAAAGATATATTTAGCACGTGTGAGTTATGGACTTCTGCAAATTTCATTTCACACCTATTTTTTTGAAAGAGAAGTTGTGTAATCAAAATGTCTGAATATTTTCAAAGAAGAAGAAGAGAGAGAATCAATTCCATTACCTGATTCAGTGTGCATTGCATCCATTGTTGTATTATAATCCACATCATGTGCATTCATGTGAGCACAATTTCATCAGAACACATTTGCATATGTGAATTATTCAGTTGGGGCCATGCTGCAATCAAACAAAAATTTACCTTAGTTCTACGTGACATAATTAAATTTATTTCAGTGTTTATAGTCTCTCTACTACACCAATTGAATGGGGATTTTTACTCATTTGACATGCTACATTTGCTATTCAGCCAAACTTTAATTGTCATGAGATAATTTTGATTTCTTGGTGTTTACATAGGATTTTTCGTTGAATTTCTTGGCAGTAATTAATGAGTCTTCTTGACAACTATATGGCAATAATATGGTTCTGCAGCTTTCCTAATATGTCATATTGCTCTGCTGCAAAATCTCTACATGGCTGAAATCTTTTGTACTGCCCAATGCTCTTGCAGTGCAAGCAGAATCCTGGAATGCATATCAAATAAACAAAACAGGATTATGCAACAAATCTGTTGATTGTAGAGTTTATATGATACAACTATTTAATCCACAAGTCATACCAGGAAGTACTGAACAACGTAGGAGATAAATGCGGGGAAAATTCAGTATAATGAGAGATTCATGACTAAAAGGGCAGTATTTGAAGAAGAAAGTGAAAAACAATATATTCTTGATGTTATTATGATATCAATAATGCAAAAGCAAAATGGCGGTCCTGAATATTGAATAATTCTTCAACGGGCTATAGCTGCAATTAATGATTCAAAGCTAAAAATTAAAAACCAATATTACCAGCACGTATACTAAAAAGAATGCGTTGTGGGAGATTATTCATTCCAACGACAAAGGCATTAATGTTTTTTATCTTTAAAGAAATACTATTTTTGAATGCATACAATAAAAACCATAACATGGATCAGCCCTGAAAGCTATGACAGTAATAAGAACTTGACATCAAAATATATGCATATGCACTTGTTGGGATGAATGCTAAGATGATAACGATGATGATGAAAACATATGTATAAAGGTGAAAATACATTTCACTCAGTCAAATGTCAATAAAGAAACTACATGGCTCGTAAATAATATTGGTACTCTTGCACTTTGTGTATTAATATTCCTAAAGGAGAAGAATGGGAGGGGGTTACTGCAAGTACTATTGATATATTTACACTTCATGTGTTTGAGATTCTGAACTGGGGAAATTTTTATTGTGGACTCTCGACACTTTACAAATCAAGGAATAATAACCAACCGAAATCCATATAAATATGTTTGTTAGATATATACTTTATTAAAGAATTTTACATGGAGATTTAACTTCTTGAAAACAAATTAAACTTCTTTACATATTATTAAGAAATAAATGTCTTTACATATTATATTGAAATATGCACATATGGTTACCTGGAGGTCATTTAGCATAAATCCTGCATCCACAATGGCTTGAGTGGCCCCAACTACAAAAAAGATAATATAATTACAATTAGTACACTAATAAAATCTTGCAACAGATGATTAAATTTAGGGGCATAAGCCATACTCTAGAAAAATCACGAAACACATTATTTGGGGGGCGTGGGGGAGTCTAAGTTCTCTACATAGTACCAAATGTCCAGATTCAAAGAAGAAGATGAATTCCATGCTCATCATCTGAAGAATATACATGTTACCGAATGTTCTCCCCCCATATGCCATCTCCTCCCTCCCGCATACCGCCAACACCCCGAGAAACCCGGAGACCCCGCACCGACCGAGAAGAGCACAAATGCCAGCGTCCGATTCATATTCTGTAAGACGATCAGCAAGAAATTCATATTCTGTACGATGATTAGCAAGGAATTCATATTCTGTTGTAAAAATGCAATCTTTAACATAAAAAATCCACATTTTAACAACTAAATCAAGTTTTTAGGCTATAAAATTTCCAAATGAATACAAATTAGAAGACGAAAATTACCAATTTGGGATCTCCATCAACATCGAGGTCAACTTTAGATTGGTCCTCCATCTCGACCCTCTTCCTCCCTCTCTTACAATAGACCAAGCACATCATGCTCTCTATCTCCACCTCCTTCCAGCCGCCCAATCCCACTGGGGCAAAGATCAGCTCGCCCATCAGCGGGATATCGATCCTCGCCAGCCAAAAAATGTGAGGAAAAAAGATGGGGCTTAAAAAGAAAGGAAAAAACCAAATTAGTGCTGATTGGAGAGGGAAGCTTAATAGTTGGGCGACCCGAGCTCTGAGTTTTGAAAGTACGCATTATCAGTTGTTCCCTTCATCACTGTCTAAAATGCAAGTAATAGAGAATTCATAGAATAATGAATCATAATCAATTAAAGTGATATTCACACAAATCATAAGTTCCACCATGTTTATACTTCTGTAAGTATCAAGACAACATATATTCAATAAACAATTTAAGTGCTTTCCGCAAGGTCTCGCAGGAACCAAACAACACTCTCGCTATCCGCAACATCATGTTTAAAAACTCACCATTGGGCGTCGTATGAGTTTGTTAAAAAGACCAATACTCCTTGAGTATGTTAAAAAGTCATCAATTTGTCTACAAAGAAGCGACTTCATCAAACATGTAATGTATCGGTCAAACAGAACAAAATGCACAGACATTACATACATGATGATCAGGGGCGTACCGATAGCTGGATGTTGTGTCGACCTGAAATATCCAAACAGAACAAATTCAAAAAAATAGCACTCCAAGCAATGGTCTCCAGGCAACGGTCACCTTAGTTTTCCCCTTTCCTAAAATAGCACTCCAAGCAATGGGCTCCAGGCAACAGTCACCAATACTCCTTGAAATAAAACAAAAATTGCATTAGTCGAACAAAACCCCCAACCCAGTTCCCTAATCCCCCTTTCGAGAAACCCAAAATCGCAACTAACAGGACCAAAGATTCGACAAAAATCCCAAAAACCTCGGGTGTTCTCGTCCAAATCAACAATAAAAATTCTAATGAACTTGGCGATTACCTGCGGAATCAGGTTCCCATGAGTGGCTGTGGTCGAGCTGGAGCAAGAACTTGGCGAGGAGAGAAGCGCAAGGGGCCGTCGCCAATAGAAAATGCATAAATCTCCATATTGCTCCTTAGTTCGATTCAAAAATGCCTAAATCTTGGAGGTGGGCTGAGGTTTTTTGCCAGGGAGAGGGAGAGAGAAAGAGGGAGCTGTAGAGGCGTGGATTGAGTTTTTTCGGGGAGAGATAAGCTGGTTGAGGGCTTTTTGGGATGCGAGATAAAGCGCTGTCGCTTGGATTCCCCATGTTAAGAGTTTTTTCTTCAAAAAAATTTCAAAAAATCATCCCAACCTTCCATTCTTCAAGATAAAATCTCAACCACTCTTTATCTTGTCCTAGTCAGCCCTAGAATTCAAAAAACTCTGTCAAATGTATAATAGATATATATATATATAAGGGTAATTGATTTCATAAATATAGTCAAAAGCTACAATCAGCTAGGCGAAATTGGGGTTCATGTGAAGACACCCAAAAACCTAGACCCCTAGCACCCCAAAGCTAGCTAAATCCAACTACTACCCATTCATACAACCAGACCAACCAACCACTCGGACATAAGTGATACTCCCAGACTAGGTCGTGTAATCGCGCCAGACTCGCCCCATCTTGACCCGAGAACTCTTGCGAGGAGGAAGTGAAACCTGGAACTTCTTCTTCACAGAAGCAGAAACCGGCTGCCCCCAATCGGGATTGTCGGTGACAAGGGAAAAGGGTGGCAGGTCGTCCTCATCGTGGCAGTCGTCATCAAGAAACGGTGAACTAGAATGAGCAATCCCAGTTGTCTCCAAAGGAGCTGGACGAGAGGGTGTCTCCATAGCAGCACACAAATAGTCACCAGTAGAAGAGGTCATCCCCCCAACATCGTCCCCAATAAGCGGACCTAAAGAACTAGCTTCCCCAGACGAGAGCTTAGGCCAGTACTCTGCATCCAAATCTTCTACCTCATCCTCATCAGATAGCAACTCCACCCCACAATCAACACCCTTACCTTTGTCTCTAGCCACCTCAGGGGCAATAAGCTTAGGATCAACAACACAAGTGTCAGGGACAAGTCCACCATCACCCTGCTCCTCTAACACCCCCACCCTCCATAGCATCCATCACATTTTTTCCAAAATCCATAGCGGGACCAGGCCCCCCCAATGACTCCATCAGGCACTGAGTGGCATTATGTCCAAATGACAAACACTTGGTGCATCTCGGAGGTTCGCCCCCATACTCAACCTCAAGAGCAAGTGATGATTCGTCTTCAAATAGCAGGTTGACTTTTCTTGGGAGTGGCAGGGAGGCGTCTACATCAATGAAGCATCATGCAAATTCAATCCACTCAAGATTGGCCGTCGCACGATCCATGCAAATAGGGTCACCAACTAAACTGGAGATAATGTTCAGAATCTCAGGCGACCAAAGGTTGAGAGGAAGATTGGGGATTCTCACCCAAACTGCGACGCGGCGGAGGAGATCTCTCTCAAGCTTGAGCTCAAGGGTCCAGCATCGTAGAACTATCAGACGACCATCGAAGATCCAGGGCCCCCCTGAAGCACGTTTTCACTATCTTCAGCCCGCTCTAATTTGAAGTAGAAGAACCCGTTGTCACAGGAGAACACTCGTAAGCCTGCCTTCAACTTCCATAAGTGACTAACACAAGCTCGCACTTGGCTGTAGAATGGGTGATCGCCGACAATGTGGCCGATGAGTGTGTTATCCCATTGTTTTGTAGTGGTTGAAATATAGTGATCAAGTATTAGACCTGCCGGTGTATCGTCTCTTCCCAACACAGGGGCTACGAACGAAAGTTTGCGACTTGGATCGCTAGATCTGATTCCTGAGCATATATCTTTCCAAGAACCCGTCGGAGTTACTTTACTGAAATGGAGTGGAATATTTGGCCTTGTCGCGCGTTTGTCAAGGAGTTTATTCAGATCTGATTGGGCCAAATGAGCACGTCGTTTACCACCGTTGTCAGACGGCTCACCCAATTTCTCACCCGCAGTTGTGGTAGATCTAGTTTGGGATTTCCTACCCCGCCTCTGGACAACCTTCCAAGCACCCTCAGCTCCGTCTGACGTCATCTTCTTCAAGCAATAGTCATTGCACCGATGATACAGATTAGATGCGTTGATGCATTTATCCATTCTCATTCTACAACCACAAATAACGACCACCAGCAACGATCAGCCAGTGCTACAGCATGATCGTCGCAGACTGGAGGCCACCGTAGCCCGGTTGATGCCTAGAAGTCACCTTATCGCCTCAATCTGGAAGCCGCCTGGTTACCGCCCACTGTGCAAGACAGATCTGATCCGATCGTCCGCTGTGGAAGAGATCGCCTCCTGTATTTAGTTCAGATCCGATCGTCACCTGAAACAGAACGCCGCTAGGAAGCGGACGCTGTAGATCTGATCGCCTGGAGAAGGGCGCACAGATCTGATCTAACATGGAAGATGCTGCCTCCTGAAGCCCGAATAGATCCGAACGCCACCTGTAACGTCGCCCGGAAAAGGGCACCACAGATCTGATCGAGAGATCGTCGGATCGGGATCTGATCTGGGATGCGATCCGAGCAGGATCTGGTCAAATCGATAGATCGCCTGGAAGAGAACTGGAACGCCGTCGGAAGAGATGTAAATATACACCATATCCCATTTTATATATAGCTTTAAAATGTGTCAACTTTCCTTAAGGCCATTTACTTGATGGGATTTACCAAAGCTTTATCACAAAATTTCTTTTAAGGAGAAAATATATTTAATTTTAGGCCTTTTATTTCCTCCCGAAGAAAACTTGAATTTTATGTTTATATTTGAATCCAAATTAAGGCAAACTGAATTTTCATTCTAAGGTATGAAGTCATTTTGTTATATATCGAAATATATATATGTACTTATGCCAGGAATTTAGAATTTAATTTATTTTACCAAAATGAACACAAAATTTTTCCTTGAGGAGAAAAGTACATTAAAGCCTCTTATGTGCTCCTTCAATACAATTTAAATTCAATTTTAGGCAAACAATCATAAAACGTATGTCCATTACCTTTTACATTCCGAAATAACAATAATCCCTACATTAGAGCCCATTTTGATGAGGTATCGTATTAATTAAAATTATTTCGAGATGTATAAATAAACATGCCTAAAAATTAAATTTAAATAAATTAAACCATTTTAACACAAAAGTATATCTCAAAGGAAATATATATGTATAAAAGGCCTTATTATTTCCTTATAAGTATTTGTGTTAATATTCTCAAGAAATAAGCCAAATTAGTGTCCAAATGGCCCAAAAAAGGTTCAAACACCCAAATAACCCAAAAGGACCAAAATTTGCCCAATGAATCGGCCCATCCCCTTATCCTATGTTCAAAATTTTTAACTGTATGGGCTTTTGGGCCTGGCCTGCTAGGGTTTCACAAGAAACCCTAGCAGGGGTTTGAACCCCCAAGGGGGGCGCCGCCCCCTGATCTGCATCTGGCGTCGACCTTGAGGTTGGTGCCAGTTGTTGGATCCTGTGGATGGCAAACAACACTAGAAGGAGGGTTGAATAGTGTTGTGTATATAGTAAACTTTTTCGCTAGTTGATGTTAACACAAATAAAGTCCTTCTAATGTTGCCTAAGAAACCAAGTAGAGCGATCTACGCTTGGTTCTTAATCAACAAAATGATCTTAAAATACACAGAGCAATTCCACAGCAGGTAGTCGACTCCCTATGAACAGTAGTCGACTCCCAGAGTATATGTGAGAACTGATAAGATTGCAAATATGAATTACATCGAATAGAGATAAATTAATCTTTGCTGTAGATAGATGACACTTTAATCGATAGAAAAGTAAGTGCAAAAATAAACAAGCACAGATCAACAATCGCAAACAAAAAAGGATTTTTATCCTGGTTCCCCGCAACCCGGGTACGTCCAGTCCCCGACCAATCCGGTACGATATTTCCACTATCTGCCTTGGAAAATACAAGTACCTAGTCTCAACCAGGATTTCCGACCACAACACCTAGACTTGTCTAGGATTTACCCTTGCCTCACAAACCGAGGACTTTCCAACTGGCAACAACTAGACTTGTCTAGTGTTCCAACAATCAACACAATGAGAATTTATCCAATACACCACAATAAATGATGGAGATTGGTTTACACGCCCGATTCTATAGCTAATCAAAGTTTAGACAAATTTGTGTAGTGGCTTGATAGAATAAGAGTCTAGATCACACAAAGATATGAGAGAAATTCTTTGTGATCTAGATCTTTTCAAAAATCCTTTAAATAAAAATTAAAGAGAATAATAGTAAGGATTTTGAAAAAGTTTTAGCCAATAAAAATAAGAGTATGATCTTCAAAAGAATTTGTAAGAAAGTATTGCAAGATCAAATAAAATCAAATTGGCTAGAGAGAAAATAAGAGCTTTGAATTCAAGAGAGTTTTCACAATAGATTGATTTTCAATGTTGTGTTTTTCATCAAAGAATTTAGCTCTATTTATAGGGAAAAAACTGAGATTTGAATTTCAAATTTCGTTTGACTTTTGTCCCAAAAATTACGGAGTAAATTGCTCAAAGGATTTCAAAATTCAAATTCAAAAACGTCTGAAATTTACAGCTGGTAGTCGACTCCCTCATATAGGTAGTCGACTCCCAGAGAGCTCCAGGAGTTTTTGATCTCTGACAAGTAGTCGACTCCCTACTTTTGGTAGTCGACTCCCAGAGGAGTTTTTCTTGCTGCTCTTCTAGTCAGACAAGTAGTTAGCTCCAGGGTGCGTGGAGTTTCACTACGAAAATTATGGAGTGACTAGAAAAAGCTCTCGAAAATATTTTGAAGATAATTAAAAGTATTTTCGTAATTGTTTGTGTGTGTGTGTGTGTGTTTTGTCTGTTTGATATGGCTTTAACAAATACCCTAAAAAGACACGACACACTCACTATGGACTAAGAACATGTCTTCGGAGGTTTGATCAATTTGGTGAAGCGAAAGCGAGCTTCTCTTTGTGCGTTTTGTTCTGTTTGAGCTTGAGCTTCATCACTTGAGTTTAGTCATGTTCGTCTTTGTCTTTGAGCGTTGAAGTGTGCTTCTTTGAGTATGAGTAGAGCTTCGCAAATTCTGCACATCTTAAGTGTAGTGTAGTTAGTACATCAAGCTTTCATTTGGTGTGCTCATCATCAAAATTACTTGGAGTGGAATTCAATTTCCATCACTCTCCCCCTTTTTGATGATGACACCCAAAATGAAAAATGTAACGACCCGCTTTCGGGGGCCCGTTACTTATTTGATATTTGCAGGTTCCGCAGTTTACCAGTGAATTCAGCATAGCCACAACTCTGAGATGCATCACAATACTCAAAACCAGCGTACAGACGTTATTACAGTCCAAATTAAAGTACAACAACCACCAGCACATTTTCTGAAAAGAAGTGCGGAAAAGTAAATACACAGTACCACCCACACACTAACAGTAAAGTAAATAAAACTCTGCAGCTTCAGGGTCAAGTGTAGGCTCCATGAACTCTGGGGCAATCTCCTTGATCAGATCTTCGTCTGCCGGTGCCATAGAGATGGAACCGAAGGTAAGTCACAACAATTCTAGCGATAGAAAAAGAGGAGTGCACAAATATGGAGTAGGCTATGGTAAACAAGTGCTGAAAGTAAAGTAAGGATAAAGTAAGGACAGACAAGCATGCAAGTGCGATAAGTAAAGTACATCAAGTCAAGCATGCAAGGGTGACAAGTAAAGTAAAGGTGACCGAGCAAGTACAACTAGTAATGACGATAGCAATGACGCTAGCAATGACAATTGCAATAGTGAGAGTACTTGTGCCTATTCTAGTTAGTGACGTATAACGGGAAGTACAGTGAGCAACCAAGAGGCCAACTCTTGCCGCGGGTGCTACCCGGGCGAACCAATTCTCTGAGTACTGTGCAATAATCTGTTATCTGTGATCTGTGATCTGTGATGGTTGTCACCGGCACTGTTATGGGTTGCTAGAACCCGCACGGTGACAACAAAGTCTGGACTAGTCGCTCCCGCACTTCCGCAATTATAAGTTACCCCAAAACCCCAAGTGTCCGTGCAGGTTACCGTTCTTTGCAGTTTTACGAGTCATTTACTGTTCTCACATATCCAGTTACAATCTTTCTATCAAGCATGTCAATCTGTTCAGGACAATAACTGTTCCGAGACTAGATGTTAAGTCCTATGTTCATACGCGTTAACGATACTCTAAAGATCTTTGCTTGTTGAAAAGTCAAGGCAGAAACCTCAAGAGAGAATGTCAGTCCGGAGCAATGTTTGAAGTCCAACAACTAAGGTACCGATCAATGCTTTGAGCATGCGGTGTTTCCAATAAGTACAGTGTTTCCATAAGTACGGTGTTTCCAATAAGTACACTATCTAGATTTCTAAAGTTAGAATTTACTGTGACTTACTATCTTCGAGATGATGGTAGTGAGCCGGGACTGGATCTAGTGCGGATGCACGAGATTCGATGCCTGCAAACACAAGAACAACTAGTTAGAGAATACACTATTTCTTATTTATTTAACTTGGTCGTTTTGATTTTTAAAATTGTTGAAACGGTATCGAAAAGCGTTCTAAATTTTTATATAGACTATATATGATAAAAATAGTTTTACTGCAGGAAGAAATATTTTTCTGAAGTCCATATTAATTTTTTATAATTTTTAGAAACTCAAAATAGTTTAAAAACCCAGATTATTTAAGTTACGCGTATCTTCCGTAATTTCTTACGGGAGCAATACAAGTCGGAATGACTTGAGTGAACAGTCAAAATGACCGTCTCGAAGTCTATTATCACATATAATTTTATCAAATATTAGTGTATGTAAAATCAGCGAGTTACGATTTTTAGAACGATTTATACCTATTAAATCTTTAAGTTCGGAAAATCATTCCAGAAAAAGTAGGCGTCTGATCGCAGTGAGACTAGCGCCATTGGATCCGAAATGTCGTTTCTGATTTTCTGGAGCTATCCACACATTTTTCTGGCCCCTGTATAATTAATTATGGATTTATAACCATTATACCCATTTAATAATTAATTAATAATACGAAATTTCGAATTTTCTTACTATTTACAAGTTTGCCATCGAGCAAACTTTCACAGCCCGACAAGCATCGGAGGGGGGGCTCGTCGGCGGGGGGGGGGGGGGGGGGTTCTCGCGGCGGCCGTGGGCGAGCGGGTCGGAGGCGGCGGTGGGTGGCTTCGGCGGCGGGGTCAGTCGGCGCCGGCGGTTGCTCCGGAGGCGGAGGTGCACGGGGAGAGGGGCGGAGCCATGGGCGCACGGCGGAGCGGGGGCGAGCTGCTGTTGACGGGGTCGGAGGTGGCTTCGCCGTGGAAGGACGTCGACGAGGAGGGAGGCGGGCTCGGCGGTGGTCGGAGGGCGGGAGAAGAGAGCAGGGGAGGATAGAGAGAGAGTGCGAGGGAGAGAGTGGGGTGAAAGAGAGATGCGGGAGAGAGAGGGAGCGGGCTGAGTCGAATGTGAAGGGAAATGAGCCTGGGTTGCGTTTCAAACGGGAGAGAAGGGTTAGGGGTATGTTAACCTGGGTGATTAAGGGGTATTTATAGTGTTTAGATTAGGTATTAGTCAATGGTATTAAATGAGTTAGGTGATTAGGTGTTTACTAAAGGGGAGAATGAGGAACACATGGGCTACCAAGGATTGGGTTACGTAAGTGATTAGATAATGGTGGGTAATTTAATAGTTAATAGGGTAATTAGTAATTAGGTAAAAGTAATTAGGAAAAATCATAATAGTTAAAATGATCACGAAATTACGATTTTGCCCCTACTAGTGAACGTGTCCGAAAAATTACGAAAACATACCCACAGGATCGTATCGTCACGAGGATAACGAATACAAAGTCCGTTTCAGGTTTTGAGCTACGGGGATACTAGTTTTAGGCCAAAACGTTTGGAAAGCGGGTTTGTGGGTTCTCTATTGAAATGATATCCGAAAATTATGAAATTAATGTGGGAGGACCTAAATGATCATAGGAGGCTACTGTAGAAGTTTGAAATCGATTTGAAGACGTGTGTATAGAAAATAAATTCGTCGAATCAAAATGGTAATTTTGGAAGATGAATTTTAACAGAAATGTTTTGGGTATTTGAGGAAATCCGACCTTGCTAAAATACTCCATGACTAGTCTGGTACTTCAAAATATTTTTATAAGAAATTTTTGAAATCAGTTTTGTAGAAAATTCTTGACTAATATTTATAATGTAAAATTTATTCTTAAAAATACGTATAAATAAATTGAACTGTTGAAAATTACTGTTCGTTACATTCTACCCTCCTTAAAATAATTCCGTCCTCTGAATTTAAAAATATTTTTGAAACAAATAATTGATTTTATGAAGAAGCTCAAGCAAATAAAAGATAGAAAAGATGGAAATCTAGTAAATCAGGTTGTAAATAATAAAACGAAATATGATATGCTATTATAGCATCAAGAAAACAAGAGATATTACTAATAAATATATACTATTAACATCACCATAGCTTCCGTAACTATTCCTGTGACCAGTATCATTTCAATAGTTACACTTCCATCTCAAGTAGACCAAGATTAACATGAGATAATAATATCACATGAAAATGAGGGCTATTATGATGACAACATCTGTTCGAACTTGGAACCTGAGGTGATAAGCCAGTAGCAAGCTATTTAAACCACATAAATCGGAAGACTATAAAGTTTATTCGTGCTACTGGTGACTAACGGGGTCTGGCCACAGATGTTGTTCATAATATAGCATGTATCGACTAATCCACGGGTACCAACACCATCAATTTCCATAATGCCCAACCACATGCTAACGTCCAAATCACCGCCCAAAGGTAAGTACAAGGCCAACATTCTAAGTCAGTACTCCCTGCTAGCATTCCTTCCGTCAATCTCCATACTATCCCACAATAAGGCAGGATCCAAGCTCTCATCCAGAGCCAAGCACAAGGCCTACATCCAACTTCAACTCCCTAAGGCCAATATCATGCCAGTAAGCATCGCCATCATTCCTTCCGTAGACCAATACTCGATATTCGCAACACCCAACATTACCCAACAAATGAACAACCAAAAACACGCTTTTCCACAAACCAAAAGAAGTAGACGCAAGTGGAAGCTTAAACTGGATCTCAACCGGGGTGAGACCCAGGGCAGAGAGCTCAAGAGAAGCCCAAGGATCACGGCTTCCCAAGATCTCAGCCAAGCGACGGTAGCGAGGGTGGCGGCGAGGGTGGCGACGAGGGTTGTCGCCAAAGCCAAAAATCCCAAAACATATCGTCGGAGGGCCATCGGTGGTTGCGGGTCCACGTCGGCAAGGGCTGCGGCTGGTTGACGATCCATAGCAGGGTCTTCCAATGGAGTGGAGCGGAAGCTGGTGGGGCTTCGGGTGAGATGACGAGCTCGCTTGGGGAAGAGGCCGGGAGGAGGAGGGGCGATGTCTGAGCGAAAAGGGAACCACGGGGTGGCTTGGGAAGGAAGGAGAAGTGGGGTTAAAAAGAGAAGGGGGGCACCGAAAGTCGTCGGTGTTAGGCGGGAACGGGGATCGAGGTGGGGAAGCGGACAAAGGAAATAAATAGGGGGCAGGCAAGGATGTGGACAAAGGCAATAATGAGGGGAGGTGGTAGGAATTCCAACACGTGGAAAAATCGGGTACAAGATGGGAGCAGGGTTAGAAAAGAAATACGAGTTTCAAAAACATAACAGCCTATACGTGCATGCTACGTTTGGCTCGTCTCAAAATCTCCAACATCATCCTTGAGTACTTCTGAACGTCCTTCGATCTGCTTCTGCTGAGGAGCTCGAACTTCTGATGATCGAAAAATTTGAACGCTACCCTCCTTAGAATAAACGTGGCTAGGGTTCAAGCAAACTAGAAATAGAAAGATTCTAAGAATGTCAAATGAAAGATCATCAGGCTTAAAGGGAGGTTGGTAGTGAATAAGATCGATGACGTCACATAATCATGATTCACGTCCTTGCGGTCCAGCGGACACGGCCAGGGAAGTGACTAAGCCAGGATCACTTATGCCCAGTCTAGCTAGGTTGATCCAACAGACTTTAGCCAAGCACATTGACCGATATCATGGTCCATTGAAGGAAGATCATCATTCATATGGGTGCCACCGATACAGAACGATTTTTTTTTATTATTAACAACTAGTTAATCCTATCAAAATTTAGGTTTTGTTAACGACTTCTTATTAAGGCCGGATAGGTCAACTCCATTGAGGCTAGGTAGGTCAACTCTATTGAGGCTCTCCGAGATGTTCCTGTCCGTCTTTCGAGTGTCAAACCTGCATTCACAAAAGATGTCAGCTTAGTTGAGTATCGTATACGATACATCCTGGTTTTACTATACTGTTCACGAGGTATTTTGCACGGACCTGCGTGGGCCACCAAAACTTGTAACGACCCGCTTCCGGGGGCCCGTTACTTATTTGATATTTGAAGGTTCCGCAGTTTACCAGTGAATTCAGCATAGCCACAACTCAGAGATGCATCACAATACTCAAAACCAGCGTACAGACGTTATTACAGTCCAAATTAAAGTACAACAATCACCAGCACGCTTTCCGGAAAAGTAAATACACAGTACCACACACCAACAGTAAAGTAAATAAAACTCTGCAGCTTCAGGGTCAAGTGTAGGCTCCACGAACTCTGGGGCAATCTCCTTGATCAGATCTTCGTCTGCCGGTGCCATAGAGATGGAACCGAAGGTAAGTCACAACAATTCTAGCGATAGAAAAAGAGGAGTGCACAAATATGGAGTAGGCTATGGTAAACAAGTGCTGAAAGTAAAGTAAGGATAAAGTAAGGACAGACAAGTATGCAAGTGCGATAAGTAAAGTACATCAAGTCAAGCATGCAAGGGTGACAAGTAAAGTAAAGGTGACCGAGCAAGTACAACTAGTAATGACGATAGCAATGACTATAGCAATAATGAGAGTACTTGTGCCTACTCTAGTTCGTGACTTATAACGGGAAGTACGGTATGCAACCAAGAGGCCAACTCTTGCCGCGGGTGCTACCCGGGCGAACCAATTCTCTGAGTACTGTGCAATAATCTGTGATCTGTGATCTGTGATCTGTGATGGTTGTCACCGGCACTGTTATGGGTTGCTAGAACCCGCACGGTGACAACAAAGTCTGGACTAGTCGCTCCCGCACTTCCGCAATTATAAGTTACCCCAAAACCCCAAGTGTCCGTGCAGGTTACCGTTCTTTGCAGTTTTACGAGTCATTTACTGTTCTCACATATCCAGTTACAATCTTTCTATCAAGCATGTCAATCTGTTCAGGACAATAACTGTTCCGAGACTAGATGTTAAGTCCTATGTTCATACGCGTTAACGATACTCTAAAGATCTTTGCTTGTTGAAAAGTCAAGGCAGAAACCTCAAGAGAGAATGTCAGTCCGGAGCAATGTTTGAAGTCCAACAACTAAGGTGCCGATCAATGCTTTGAGCATGCGGTGTTTCTAATAAGTACAGTGCAATAAGTACGGTGTTTCCAATAAGTACACTATCTAGATTTCTAAAGTTAGAATTTTACTGTGACTTACTATCTTCGAGATGATGGTAGTGAGCCGAGACTGGATCTAGTGCGGATGCACGAGATTCGATGCCTGCAAACACAAGAACAACTAGTTAGAGAATACACGTTTTCTTATTTATTTAACTTGGTCGTTTTGATTTTTAAAATTGTTGAAACGGTATCGAAAAGCGTTCTAAATTTTTATATAGACTATATATGATAAAAATAGTTTTACTGCAGGAAGAAATATTTTTCTGAAGTCCATATTAATTTTTTATAATTTTTAGAAACTCAAAATAGTTTAAAAACCCAGATTATTTAAGTTACGCGTATCTTCCGTAATTTCTTACGGGAGCAATACAAGTCGGAATGACTTGAGTGAACAGTCAAAATGACCGTCTCGAAGTCTATTATCACATATAATTTTATCAAATATTAGTGTATGTAAAATCAGCGAGTTACGATTTTTAGAACGATTTATACCTATTAAATCTTTAAGTTCGGAAAATCATTCCAGAAAAAGTAGGCGTCTGATCGCAGTGAGACTAGCGCCATTGGATCCGAAATGTCGTTTCTGATTTTCTGGAGCTATCCACACATTTTTCTGGCCCCTGTATAATTAATTATGGATTTATAACCATTATACCCATTTAATAATTAATTAATAATACGAAATTTCGAATTTTCTTACTATTTACAAGTTTGCCATCGAGCAAACTTTCACAGCCCGACAAGCATCGGAGGGGGGGCTCGTCGGCGGGGGGGGGTTCTCGCGGCGGCCGTGGGCGAGCGGGTCGGAGGCGGCGGTGGGTGGCTTCGGCGGCGGGGTCAGTCGGCGCCGGCGGTTGCTCCGGAGGCGGAGGTGCACGGGGAGAGGGGCGGAGCCATGGGCGCACGGCGGAGCGGGGGCGAGCTGCTGTTGACGGGGTCGGAGGTGGCTTCGCCGTGGAAGGACGTCGACGAGGAGGGAGGCGGGCTCGGCGGTGGTCGGAGGGCGGGAGAAGAGAGCAGGGGAGGATAGAGAGAGAGTGCGAGGGAGAGAGTGAGGGTGAAAGAGAGATGCAGGAGAGAGAGGGAGCGGGCTGAGTCGAATGTGAAGGGAAATGAGCCTGGGTTGCGTTTCAAACGGGAGAGAAGGGTTAGGGGTATGTTAACCTGGGTGATTAAGGGGTATTTATAGTGTTTAGATTAGGTATTAGTCAATGGTATTAAATGGGTTAGGTGATTAGGTGTTTACTAAAGGGGAGAATGAGGAACACATGGGCTACCAAGGATTGGGTTACGTAAGTGATTAGATAATGGTGGGTAATTTAATAGTTAATAGGGTAATTAGTAATTAGGTAAAAGTAATTAGGAAAAATCATAATAGTTAAAATGATCACGAAATTACGATTTTGCCCCTACTAGTGAACGTGTCCGAAAAATTACGAAAACATACCCACATGATCGTATCGTCACGAGGATAACGAATACAAAGTCCGTTTCAGGTTTTGAGCTACGGGGATACTAGTTTTAGGCCAAAACGTTTGGAAAGCGGGTTTGTGGGTTCTCTATTGAAATGATATCCGAAAATTATGAAATTAATGTGGGAGGCCCTAAATGATCATAGGAGGCTACTGTAGAAGTTTGAAATCGATTTGAAGACGTGTGTATAGAAAATAAATTCGTCGAATCAAAATGGTAATTTTGGAAGATGAATTTTAACAGAAATGTTTTGGGTATTTGAGGAAATCTGAAATTGCTAAAATACAATACGATAAGTCTAGTACTCTAAAATATTTTTATAAGAATTTTTAAAGTCAGTTTTGTTAGAAAATTCTTGACTAATATTTATAATGTAAAATTTATTCTTAAAAATACGTATAAATACGTAAATTGAACTGTTGAAAATTACTGGTCGTTACAAAAAAAATGAAGTTAAAAAGTATGAACATAGTATACTTACTCCCCCTGCTTTGATGCGGTTATCCCCCTGCATCGAAGCCGTTAAAAATAATACATTCATTTTTGCATTTCATTTATTTTCTCCCCCTTATCATCAATAAAAAGATATTATAACTGAGCATTATTCAATTCTTTTTCTCCAACAATACCCAATTCTCGACGAAGTCTAGAGAATGTATCTTTTTGTAAGGGTTTTGTTAGAATATCTGCAACTTGAAACTCAGAGGAGACAAACTTAAGTTCAACATCCTTTTTGGCACAATGATCATCAATAAATCTGTGTCTAATATCAATATGTTTTGTTCTAGGATGAAGACCAGAGTTTTTAGTGAGATTTATGGTGCTTTTATTATCACAATAAATTACGCATGTAGATGTATTAACACCATAATCGACGAGGACTTGTTTCATCCAAAGTATTTGAGCACAGGCAAGTCCGGCAGCTATATATTCTGCCTCAGTAGTGGATAGTGAAACGGAACTTTGCTTTTTGCTAAACTACGAAACAAGGGAATGTCCAAGGAAATGACATGTTCCACTTGTGCTTTTTCTTGTGGCTTTACAACCAGCATAGTCAGCGTCACTAAATGAAGTTAAATCGAATGTGCTTCCTTTGGGATAGTAGAGTCCAAAGTCAGATGTGGTTTTAAGATATCTAAATATGTATTTTACTGTTTTGAGGTGTGATTCCCTAGGATCACATTGAAATCTAGCACATGCACAAACACTAAACATGATGTCAGGTCTGCTGGCGGTTAAGTAGAGTAAAGAACCGACCATACCTCTATATGTTTTCTGATCAACCTTCTTACCTGTTTCGTCTTTGTCTAAGGAAGTGGACGTTGCCATTGGTATGTTCTTTCCTGATGCAGTTTCCATCCCGAACCTTTTGATCAAGTCTCTTGCGTACTTTGTTTGATGAATGAAGGTTCCTTCTTTTCCTTGTTTGATTTGTAATCCGAGAAAGTATGTTAGCTCCCCCATGTGGATCATTTCAAATTCTTCCTGCATTAACTTGGCAAACTCTTGACAAAGATCAGCATTAGTTGATCCAAAAATGATGTTATCTACATAGATTTGGATAAGAATGATATCATTATGATCTTTCTTAACAAATAAGGTTGTATCTATTTTTCCAACAGTATAACTTGAGTCACTTAAGAATTTTCTTAGTCTTTCATACCAAGCTCTTGGAGCTTGTTTTAGCCCATATAATACTTTGTTTAACTTGTAAACAAATCCTGTTTTCTTATCATGTTCAAATCCTGGATGTTGTTCAACGTAGACTTCCTCCTTTATGAATCCGTTTAGGAAAGCGCTTTTTACATCCATTTGATAAAGTTTAAAATTCTTATATGATGCAAATGCGAGTAACATCCTAATAGATTCTAGTCTAGCAACAGGAGCAAAGGTTTCATCGAAGTCTATACCTTCCTCTTGAGAGTAACCATGTGCTACTAATGTCACGCCCCGCTTCCCATTGTACTTGGGAGCGAGGACGCGACGAAGGTCCGCATGTGCTTAAAACAAGAAGGAGATACTTTTCCTTTTCTTTCCTCCTTGATTTAAGCACATTACGCGTCTGTGTGATGACATCCCGCAGATTCTTGCATGCGACTCAAACAACACAGATAATTAGTTTATTACAATCTCAAATCTCAAAAATGAATACAACAATGTAGGAAATAAAAGAGAGGGTCAACGCCCATACAAATTTTGAAAGAGACAACAATGTACAAAGATGATGTGATGGCACACCGCATCCTCAGCGAAGGAACTTAGCGGTCAGACACTCCTGATCAACCTGCTCAGTCTCTAAGCATACTCCTCTGCAAACCTGTCTAATACCTGACGTATATTTCACAAGACAAGGAAATATACGTCAGCGAGGGTCGCTCGGCAAGATTTAGAAAATAAAAGAACTTGACCCTCGGCAAGGTTTTCGAAAAATATTTCATGGCAATGCAGGTAACAAAATTGAATTTACATTAGTTAAAGCATGGCAGCATAAGGAATATGTGAGTACTGACAAGTGTAGTGTGCAAAGTAGTGAGCAGGCGAAGTGTAGTGCACAAAGTAACAAATATGGCAATGTGTAATGGGTATAGCAATAAGCATGGCAGGTGTGTGTGTACAGCAATAAACATGGCAAGGGTGGTGTGTACAGCAATAAGTGAGACAAGTGTGGTGTGCACGGCAAGTGTAGTGTGTACAGCAATAAACATGACAAGTGTAGTGTGCACAGCAATAGGCATGATATTAGTACACAAATAAGGCAGGAGTAACTAACAGAGCACACAATCCTCAACAGTAACAACGGAGTAAAAGAACGCGACAATCATTCAAGTGTGTCTAGTGAAAAAGCCCAATGTCTGAGGGGGAAAAGTGACCAGCATTACACCGAAGCCAACGGGAGCTACCCGTGGCTCTCTACTCACCGACCCGGCCAGGTGTCGGTCAAGTTCACCACGAGAGTGCAATCCAGCATTCCAGCCTATACTACATTGAACTACCCCACCCAAGTGTTCTGTTGGACACGAGCCAGCCTAATTCATATTACAAACACGAGCTTGTCAACTCACATGACATCACGATTTCACTATTTCGCCTCTTGGGCGCACGAATTCACAAGTCCACGATTTCAAGTGTTCCATCAATCTGTTCCATCAATATCCATTCACTCAAGTGTGTACAAGCAGGTTAAGTTATCAGCGTGACATGCATTATGGTATGACACAACATTAGTGATTCTCGGTTTGACAAATAAATGTAACAGCACTTTAAAACACGTAAAAAGAATGCACACTTGCATATCAGAATATATTGGGTCAAAGCAATTAAAAGCAAGACAAGTAAAAAGTCCACTTGCCTGATTTGACGATTTTTAGGTGTCCGGACGATAGCAAAGAGGCGTGCTATATCTGCGTCGTTAGGTTCATAACATCGAGTTAGAAGTTATTAACTCATCAAGAATTACTATTAGGTCTAACTTGTTAATATCGTTTCCTTAGAACTATCATTATTATCCTAATATCACATCTCATATATTAAGCTAAATTTATAAACCAAATGTTGTAACAGTACCTTTTAAGTACTCTATAAATATATATATATAGAGCTATGAGGTACCATATGTACATATTACACAGTATTGTCACATATTGGCTTACGTTTATAAATAAAGATGGGATACAGAGTTATATATGCTAACATAATATATTACTAACAACATCATTTTAATCAACAGTTAAAGTACTAATTGTTATATAACAGCTAACATTCTAACCAACTAACACTACGAATTAATATTACTGACCTAATAAAATTAGCTAACCGCATTAACCCTACATTTATACTGTCAAATTCAAACAGCATGTATTTACAAGCGTCCTGTTAAATGAACTCACCCACACGGAGACGAGGCGCAGCCCATTTAGGAGGAGATCTCTCCGGGCGGCGGCGGCGGTGAGATCTCTCCGGTAATCGTTCCAGGCGGCGGCTGCGAGCTGGAGGTGAGGTGTCGACCGGGCTGTCGAAGACGTCGGCTTGGAGGTTGGTTTGGTCGGAGAAGGATCGGAGAGGACGGCACGGCCTGAGCGGTCTGCCTCGAAGGGGGAGGTGATGGGCGCCGTTGCGGGGTCGAGGGGGGTATCGGAGAGGTTTGGAGATCTGCCGGAGGCGGCGGTGGATTGCGAGGGTTCGGGAGCGCTGCAGTTGGCGAGGGATCGCCGGAGGGGCTTGGCGATGTGGGGCGTGGGCTGTCGTTTTGCGAGCAAGCCTGGCGAGAATCCGTGCGGTCCAAGGCTAGGCGAAGTGAGGTTTTCGGGGCGATGGCGAGGACCTCGAACGGAGGCGGCGGAGCTGGGTGCCGGTTTGCCGGGGTGGTTGTGGACTCGTCGCTCTGTTTTTGAACAGAGAAGAGGCGGGACAGCGGGCTGGAGGGCGGGCGTCAGGGGAGACTCGTGCGGAGGGGGTTTGTTGCTGCCGGAGTTGGGGAGGTTGGCGGGTTTGGGTTTTAAGGAGTGATGGCTGCCAGTAAGTTGGCGCTCGGGGGTTTGAAACAAGGGACGGAGAACACAGAGGCCATGGGTTTTGAAAACAGAGGAAGAGATGGGTTGGCTTGGTATTTGTAAAGAGAAGAGGAGAGAGAGATAGAGAACGTGGGTGATGGCCCTGATGGGGCTGATTGGGTTGTTGAAAACCCATGCTTGGCTGATGACGCGGGGAAGAGCAAGCACGTGGGATTGGTTGGGATATAACCACATGGAGAGGATGTGATATAGCAATAAGCTAGGATCAGTCAAAGATTTGTTAAAAGGATTCGGTTAAGATATATTAGTTATTAGGATTATTAAATAATTAGAATATATATAACCACCGTAGGATTAGTTTATTTTAAAAGTTTCGTTTTTAAAAGAATTTAATCAAGGGGCCTCCCTCATATGAACTTGATATTTTAGTTAGCTAGTTTGTTTTGAAAATTATTAATTCAAACAGGTCCCATTTCCTTTTTATTTAAAAGTTTGATTTAAAAGGAAGGAGTTGTTGAGACATGGGGATTAATGTTAATTTAAAGTTTATTATAATCCAATAAAGATCTCTTTTGGAGATTGGTATAATTATGTTTTTATATCCGATTTAACCAATCAATTTAAGATCGGATTCTGGATGGTCGGCTCGGTTAGGATAACGGCAAGATTGGATTTCATAAGCTGATTCGATTAATATATCCTGATTAGAAAGATTGTTTTGGTTAAGGTAATAAATTAGGATATGATAATTTTGTCAAGATCATAATGGATTGGGGACAGTGGCGTAACCAGGATTTTTTTTTACCCTGGGCAAAACTAACCATTAGAGAAGTTGCTAACCATGAAATGATTGTAATCATCAATATTAGGACATTAATTAGTCTTTATTCAGCTAACAAATGTCCAAACGAGCTAAAATATGGTGGGTTTGGTTGCTCACAATTACGGGGAAGAGAAATTATGATGTGGTCCAGAATGCATCGGTTTTTTGATGGGTTGTGGATAGGATCCGCTTGGAACGGGCGTTGCTACAAAACAAAAAGAAGTTTATTTAATTCCCTTTTAAAGTCCATTCAGTAAAACACAGTCTCATTTTCTTTTTTGTTTTTATAACCGACTTCTTGCAACTATTCAAACAAAAAATGTTATAGCCACACAATTTTTTGTTTCAAAATCAACTTTCCAACCAAATTTTCAAACAAAAAAACAAAATCCTTTCTTCAAAAAAAATTCAACATTTCGTCTCATCAAGAATCCAAAAGACTCATTGTACATCAATTAAACTAGTCGTAACATTTTTGACATAACTTTCTTGCCAAATCAAAGGAACCTTTGAGTCTAGTAAAAATCCGTCAGTGATGTCAAAGCCATCTTCATTTTATCACATGTCTTATCTTTTATTGATGTCTTAGCTTTTCAAAGGGATTTTGGGGCTGTTTTTATCTAGGCATTCTTGCCATCAAAAGTTTAAAACGATTCCAACATTGTCCAAAAAATGATTTCTTAATAGCACTTATAAAGGTAGGACTGCATTAACGTGTTTTAACTAAAAATAAAACAAGTTTAGAACAGTTGTTTTAGCATTTTGTAATCCATACATTCTTATTGGAATAGCATGATTCATTAATAACTATGAAAATAGAAGTAAAGCCGAATGAGAACTCAAAATTCTCTTAAAAAAAGACATAATACAGGTGCTAGGAATTGATCCCGCACCGAAGCCATGGAAAGCGCGATCTCCACCATCTGAGCCACATGACCATTGGAATAATTTGTTGTATATTACTATTTTATAGTATTTCTTGCCCTGGGCAGCTGCCCAGGGCAATCACCATGTAGTTCCGCCCCTGATTGGGGAAATTAATTGAGATATAAGTCTTTTTAAGATATAGAGGGCGGGGGTTTGATTTGGATACTATGATCGATTAAGATGGAAATAGATTTGATTACAATTCTTTTGGAACTCAAATTGATTCCGATTTGATTTGACAAGATCTGATTCGTATAGTTAAGGCTGGGTTTGATTACGATTTTGGTTAGTAAACCAGCATCAAGATCTAGTGGGTCGAGATTGGTTCGGACAATATGATCAATCATTAGGTTAAGATATATGTTGATTAAGAAATCGATAATATGATTCAGTGGATTGATATTTGATTATGATCAGTTTGAATGAGGATTAGATTTGATTTAGAGAACTGACATGGTCAAGATATTTGGATTCGGAGAATTCGTATAATTAAGACGATCAGATGATCTCGTCCCTGCGATCAATGTTGACCAAAAATTAAATAAGATATTAACGCGATCGCTAAGTCGCGCTCTCGGGCTATGAGAATAATAATAATCATCATAGAAATCATATATATTAATACATCTAATAAATCATCATACTAGTCGAATACATGACAAATACGTATATACAGAAACAGGCCGTTACAACTAACCTTGCCTTATTCCTTATCACATTTCCATCTTCGTCTAGTTTGTTCCGGTATACCCATTTAGTACCGATAACGGGACGATCTTCCGGTCTAGGCACTAACTCCCATACTTGATTGCGTTCAAATTGTAGAAGTTCTTCTTGCATAGCCTTGATCCATGCTTCATCTGCAAAAGCTTCTTCTACCTTTTTCGGCTTAATGTTAGAAACAAATGCAACATGTGTTAAGTGTTCTATTTGAGATCTAGTTCTAATTCATGCATCAATGTCACCTAAGACTTGTGTGTGTGGGTGATGTGTGACTTCAGGAAATGATTTAGGCAAAGAACTAGGGATATCATTGAAAGATTCATTATTTGGAGTGGGTGCAATGAGCATGCTATCATCATCATCATGAGCAATGTTATGAGGTAAAGATTCATCAAATGTTACATGTAGAGTTTCAACAATAGTTTCGGAACTTTTATTGTAAATTCTATATGCCTTACTACGTAAATAGTAACCGATAAATATGCCTTCATCCGCTTTGGAGTCAAACTTATCAAAGTTATCTTTAGTATTCAGAATATAGCATTTACAACCAAAAACTCTGAAGTAAGATACTTTTGGAATTCGTTGGAGCAGTAATTCATAAGGGGTCTTTTCAAAAGGTTTTCTAATTAAAACTTTATTTTGAATATAGCACGCGGTTGCTACAGCTTCCGCCCAAAAACTCTTTGGAAGGTTGCTTTCACACAACATTGTTCGTGCACACTCTTGGAGTGTTCTATTTTTCCTTTCAACTACCCCATTTTGAGGAGCAGCTCTGGGAAAAGCAAAAGTGTGAGAAATGCCTCGTTCTTCACAAAATGATTTAAAATGTTCATTTTAAAATTCACCACCGTGATCACTTCTTAAGGAAATAATTTTCATGGAATATAAACGTTCAATCCTTTTGAAAAATATTTCGAATTCACGGAAGGCATCATTCTTATGAGTTAAGAATAATACCCACGTATATCGAGTAAAATCATCAATTATGACAAATACGTATCTAGAGTTGTATAATGATGGAGTTCTAGTTGGGCCAAACAAGTCCATATGGAGTAGTTCAAGTGGTCCATTAGAACTGAGAGCTCCAATATTTTTAAATGAACTCTTATGCATTTTGCCAAATTGACATGAGTCACATATTTTATCTAATTTAAAACTTATCTTAGGAAGTCCTTGCACCAACTCTTTCCTGGAAATCTTATCCATGTTTTTGATGTTCACATGGCCAAAGCGTCTATGCCAGAGCAGTGGATCATTTGTTGAAACAATTAAACATACATTTGATTCATACTCATTTAGTCTAAGTACATAGATATTTTCAACTCGCTTACCTTTAACAAGGATATTTTTCATATCTTTGTCATAGACTAAGCATGAGTCAAGAGTAAATATAACTTTCATACCTTTGTCGCATAGTTGACTTATGCTTAATAGATTATGCTTTAATCCTTTCACCAAACTTACATCTTTGATGAGCAACTTTGAGTGACTGCAGATATTGCCAATTCCGACAATTTTACCTTTCTTGTTGTCACCAAATGTCACGGTTCCGCCATCATACATTTTTAGATTGCTAAGTAATTTTGCGTTCCACGTCATATGAGCGGAGCATCCGCTATCCATTATCCAAATGTCCTGAAATAAAATAATCTCTACACGTTTGGTACCCACTTCTAATTGGGTCCGATATGTTAGAAAAAAACAGAATTTTATTTACATATTATTTTAAGCGTTTGGGTATCAAAATGATATACACGAAGTATGTGGATACCCTAATGTTTTTTTTTAAAAAAATGGAGTTACTTATTTGGAACCCAAATTCGATGTGAATTTGATTTCCTATGAACAAATGAATCTTTATGGAATCTATGCATACTGCTAGTCAAATTATGAATATAAGCATTTTTATCATGCAAGCCTAAGTGTTTATGCACCCATATCATGTTATTTCTAGCATTGTGCATATTTTGAGGTTTGTGTACAGAATGTGATCTTTGATGTGTATTGTGTACAATATTTTTGTGTGCCGTGTTATGTGATATAACATGAGATTTATTGTGTGTATTATGTGTAGCAGGTAGATCATGTGAGGCGTGAGATGCGTTATTGTATCTAACATTTTTCCCATACATGAAAGCATACTTTTTAACATTGGCATGCACAACATTTACATTTCTACCCATATCTTTAGATGTAGAAGCTTGAGCATGAGTAGATTTATTAACAACATTTCTAGGAGTATAAGAACAAGAAGAAGTAGAACTACTCTTGATACAATCAAATTTTGCAATTAATTCTTCATGCTTTATACGACTAGAAGCAATAATATTTTCAAGTGAATCTATCTTATCATTTAGACAGGAAACATACAAAGCATGTTCCTTTTTCAATAAATTATTATCAATCAATAATGCATCATATTTTGCCTTTAAGGAATTATGATCATGTAATGAAATATTACTACGATCAATTTTCAAAGCATTATAATCATCCAGCAAACTATCATGTTTCTTATATAAGTCATCATGGTCATTATGCAAAGCTTTGTACTTATTATTTAAACTTTTGTATTTCTTATTCAATCTCTCAAATTCTCTATACAAATTTTCATATGCACTAGCAATGTCAAAATCATCTTCATCATCAGAACTAGATTCACATACCTTTTCCTGATTGTCTTGACAGGCCATCATGCACATATGATTTTTGGATTGCTCTTCCTCTTCTTCATTGGTGTTGATGGTGTCAAAAGTCCATTCATCTTCAACAATCTCCTTTTCATACTTTTCATCATCGGATTTGATTGTCTCTATGGGTGTTTGAATTTCTTTTGACTTTGATCCGAATCTCTCATCCAATAAGTTGAGGATTTGGTGTGCGGTTTCAGCCCTTTCTACAAGATCTAACATTTTATTAGTTAAACCGGTATAAAGTAAATGCATTACCTTTATGTTTCTGAAGTAGGCTTCTTCTTGATCCGGATTCCATTGATTTTGAGGAGTGATTGGAATCTCATATCATTCACCGAGAGATCTTGAGTAGCTTAGATCTTGTGCTTCCAAGAAGATCTCCATTCGCCTTCTCCATTGGGAATAAAAGTTGCCGTCAAAGATTGGAGGAGTATGAGTGTTGTAGACGTTTGTTGATGCCATCGTTTTGACCTTGCTCTGATACCAAGTGTTGGATCATGTGGATGGCAAACAACACTAGAAGGGGGGGTTGAATAGTATTGTGTATATAGTAAACTTTTTCGCTAGTTGATGTTAACACAAATAAAGTCCTTCTAATGTTGCCTAAGAAACCAAGTAGAGCGATCTACGCTTGGTTCTTAATCAACAAAATGATCTTAAAATACACAGAGCAATTCCACAGCAGGTAGTTGACTCCCTATGAACAGTAGTCGACTCCCAGAGTATATGTGAGAATAGATAAGATTGCAAATATGAATTACAGCGAATAGAGATAAATTAATCTTTGCTGTAGATAGATGACACTTTAACCGATAGAAAAGTAAGTGCAAAAATAAACAAGCACAGATCAACAATCGCAAACAAAAAAGGATTTTTATCCTGGTTCCCCGCAACCCGTGTACGTCCAGTCCCCGACCAATCCGGTACGAGATTTTCACTATCTGCCTTGGCAAATACAAGTACCTAGTCTCAACCAGGATTTCCGACCACAACACCTAGACTTGTCTAGGATTTACCCTTGCCTCACAAACCGAGGACTTTCCAACTGGTAACAACTAGACTTGTCTAGTGTTCCAACAATCAACACAATGAGAATTTATCCAATACACCACAATAAATGATGGAGATTGGTTTACACACCCGATTCTATAGCCAATCAAAGTTTAGACAAATTTGTGTAGTGGCTTGATAGAATAAGAGTCTAGATCACACAAAGATATGAGAGAAATTCTTTGTGATCTAGATCTTTTCAAAAATCCTTTAAATAAAAATTAAAGAGAATAATAGTAAGGATTTTGAAAAAGTTTTAGCCAATAAAAATAAGAGTATGATCTTCAAAAGAATTGTAAGAAAGTATTGCAAGATCAAATAAAATCAAATTGACTAGAGAGAAAATAAGAGCTTTGAATTCAAGAGAGTTTTCACAATAGATTGATTTTCAATGTTGTGTTTTTCATCAAAGAATTTAGCTCTATTTATAGGGAAAAAACTGAGATTTGAATTTCAAATTTCGTTTGACTTTTGTCCCAAAAATTACGGAGTAAATTGCTCAAAGGATTTCAAAATTCAAATTCAAAAACGTCTGAAATTTACAGCTGGTAGTCGACTCCCTCATATAGGTAGTCGACTCCCAGAGAGCTCCAGGAGTTTTTGATCTCTGACAAGTATTCGACTCCCTACTTTTGGTAGTCGACTCCCAGAGGAGTTTTTCTTGCTGCTCTTCTAGTCAGACAAGTAGTTAGCTCCAGGGTGCGTGGAGTTTCACTACGAAAATTATGGAGTGACTAGAAAAAGCTCTCGAAAATATTTTGAAGATAATTAAAAGTATTTTCGAAATTGTTTGTGTGTGTGTTTTTTTTTCTATTTGATATGGCTTTAACAAATACCCTAAAAAGACACGACACACTCACTATGGACTCAGAACATGTCTTCGGAAGTTTGATCAATTTGGTGAAGCGAAAGCGAGCTTCTTTTTGTGCGTTTTGTTCTGTTTGAGCTTGAGCTTCATCACTTGAGTTTAGTCATGTTCGTCTTTGTCTTTGAGCGTTGAAGTGTGCTTCTTTGAGTATGAGTAGAGCTTCGCAAATTCTGCACATCTTAAGTGTAGTGTAGTTAGTACATCAAGCTTTCATTTGGTGTGCTCATCATCAAAATTACTTGGAGTGGAATTCAATTTCCATCACCAGTTTCACGACGGGGGCAGCAAAGCCGCCCCTTGCACTCAGTTGGGTGCCAGCCACGGTCGACGCCAGCTCTTCCTATGTGGGCATCAAGGCCGCCCCCTACTCTTTGTCGGGCATCGGCCTAACGACCAGTGCCTGATCCTCCGATGGGGGTGGCAAGGCCGCCCCCTGCTCTTTGTCGGGCACCGCCTAAGGGCCGGCGCCCAATCCTCCGACGGGGGCGGCAAGGCCCCCTGCTCTTTGTCGGGCGACGGTCGGTGGGCCGTCGCCTGATCCCAATTTTTAATGCGAAAAATATCCCAAAAACGAATAAAAATTTGATTTTTACGCTGAAATATTCACCAAAGATCTGAAGAAAATACTGGATCTCATAGATCTAAGCATGAGATGGCTATTTCTAGATTAATCAATAAAGAAATACGGTGTAATCATATTCTAGTTATATTCAACATGCCAGATCTGATTAATCAAGAAATAAGCAGATAATTGAATGCGAAAAGATGATTAAAAATCATATTTTTATCAGATCTACACATGAGCAGTCAAAATCTTAAGATCCACAACATGTAGGATCTGATACCACTTGTAGAAACTTTAGATCTAGATATGTAATGAACACTATCATACAGATCTAGATGACCACATGTGTAATCTTAAAAGTTTATCTCCTTTGATTAGGAATCATACCTGAGTCCAGGACGACGATCCAGATGATGCAGGGGCGATCTTCCAGATCCATACGAATCAACCGTTCGAGAAATCCTTTGGTTTTTCTCGGTTTCTCTTCAGCGACGGGATGTAGAAAAGACGGCTAGTTTGTTCGTGTATTCCGGGGATTAGACCACTCTTAATATAGGATAGTCTCATTAGCCATAGAGTTTCTAATTCAGCCCATCAATGAATTAAAGCCCACATGTCTCTACACATAAAGGCCCATACCCTAATTGACACATTTAAGCCCACTTAACCGAAATAATTAGATCACTTATATTGGGCTTTATTAATGACAGTGTAGCATACATATAATTATTTTCGTATATAAGCCCAATGTTGGATTAAGATCCAACTATGTTGGATAAGTTCCAAGAAAGGTGGCACACATCCCCTTACCACATGTGACAAATGTGCCATGTGGGACAAATGTCCCATCAACCACCCTCATTGTAATCTGTCCTTGAAAGGCACAGAGACAGTCGTCGCCCGGGCACAAAGTGCAAACAGAAACTGTCGTTACCCAGGCACAAAGTGCAAAAATGGAACAAAAATGTGAAGAGTAAGGGGTGAAAATAGAAAATGTGAAAGAAGTGGCCTAAGAGCAAAAAAACACCGCGGGGAGGGAGGCAAAGTGCAAAAGGGGTTATGTCAGAGTTGTAAATAGTGTAGAGAGGGAGGAGTTTCTGTGGTTCCATGAAAAAGAGATGACAAGAATGAAATTAAGGGAAAATGGGTGCTTTTGTTTTGGGTATTCACTTGCACACCCCCAAATTGCACCCATTCCTCACCCCCATGTGGGGGATGAGGTGGCATGTCACTTCACCCGCTACATGGGACAAATCCTGCCAAATGGGTTTGTTCCTGTCAGCAAAAAAATCCCTCATTTGTATAATAGATAGTTCGCTAAACGGTATGAGTTGAAAAATCAGGGAAATTAAGTCACCGGGTCTAGATAGGAGTTGGCTACTCAGACAGAAGTACGTGGGATTTTACAATTATTGTTTGATATCACTTGCTAATATTTCATGCACGTAGCTTGCTGATATTTCTATATACCACTGCTTCTGCAAACCGGGCAACATAACCAAACCAAACCCGTTAACATCCTAACAAACTCACACATGACCCGATAATATCATCTCCATCCAAATAACGCGCCAACTCCCAGTTCAAAATTTCCAGACGTTGTGTCTCCTCTCAACAGACACCAGCATGCATCCATTCAAACACTACAAATACGCACGCCTCCATCCTCTTCAGTCCCCGTCTCTCTCCCATCTCGTCAACAATGCCGAGCATCCGCGAACTCGTCTCGTTCCACCGCATCGAGCGCCAAATCTACGCCCGGCTCCTCTCATTGTCAACCCCAACCTCAACCGCCCGCAACATCGTGTCCCTATGGATCTACCTTCACTTCATAGGCATAGACCTGCTCAACTACATCAGCGACTGCCATAACGACTCGGTCCTCTCCCGCTTCGTCTCAGAGGCCGAATCCATCCTCAAATGCGTCCGAACCAACATCAGCAGCCAACCTAAAGACTCCGACGCTATACCTCTCACCGCATCCCTCGCGGCCGAGCAACTGAACCTACGGTTCTTCTCCTTCAACAGGGCCGCCGTCGCTCGGGGGATCGATTACATAACGAATGGCATCGGGACAATCATTTTTGATTCGGACTTGAGTCGTCGGGACTTGGATAGAGCCTACAGCAATAGAAGCGGTCCGAGTCCATCGGACTTGAGGACTCTCTTTGTTGCTACTTCTCATGGCTCGGGGTTGAGGAGGAAGGACGTGTTCGAGTTTTTTGGGAGGTAACCAATCAGTTGTGTGGCTTTCTTTTTGACATGAATTGGGTCTAATCTTTTTGATGTGCAGGAGATGGGGAGACTGTGTGGAGGACGTGGAGATTGAGCAAGCGGAGAGGGGAGTCGAGACAGTGTACGGGAGAGTTGTGATGAAGGAGGAATACTTTGTCGAAGTTCTGTTTGAGAACAGGCAACTGCTTGTGATGGAGATTGAAGGGAGCCCCGTGTTTGTTAGAAAGTTTGCTGCCAATTGAAGTACTCAAAAGACTTTGGATCAAGTTGGAGATCAGATTAATTAAAGTTTGATCATGCATTCATGAAATAAGTTTATGTTGTTCTATGTTGATGGAGGGATTCCATTTGTTGGTGTGTGTGTGTGGAAACTTTTGTGTGGGTCTTGATTGTCAGTCTTTGAAATAATATCCATACCCGTGGACTTAAATTTTATTGAGATGATTAATCTTATTAATTAATGTTGGTTTTAGTTTAAATCTCTTTCTAGTTTTGTCACGTCGTCTCGAACTATAAAAGACTATCGAGTTCTGTACGCTTTGTGTTTCATGGAAACACCGGATCATCAACAATAAATATGGCGGCTTAACTATCATAAAACATAGGCTATGCTTATCTTTTAGAAATCTAAACCCACATATCGGAGCCTTCAACCACATCATCTCGCATGCAGTAAAGTGATATAACTTGATTCTTAGCAGTGTGATACCATAGTCTACTTCTTACTCCTTCAGACAACTGTAAATTTGCTGGATACAAGCGTTGAAGAGATTATATAAAAGAAAGAAAAGAAATAAAAATTACCTTCCAACTGAGAAACCCTCGGTCGTCGGATTCTGAAGAATTTTTGATGTTGGCCGTCTTTTTGGCCTCGTTTCGTAAATATCACGTGAGTGGCACGTGAGTTATACAATGCGGACGATGGTTTCGGGCCCGAGTTTCGTTAGACCCGCAACCCAGTTGGATTCCGTATCTAATAAAAACTCCACAAAGTAAATGAATTTTGAAAAAAGATAATAAGACTGACAAATCTCGCCGTTGCCGGGGATCGAACCCGGGTCACCCGCGTGACAGGCGGGAATACTCACCACTATACTACAACGACTACTTGCATTTGCCATTGTATCTTTTATAATTAGTTACTTATTTAAAAATCGCCAAAAATTAATATAAACGCTGATGGTACAAAGGATGATATGAATTGGGTCCAAGTCCAAACAATGTATGATAAAGATAATCTCATCTAAATTGATTCGTATCCAGTATTCGTATTTTGACTAATATTAGGTATAGGGTAGTGCTTAAGTATAAGTATACTACGTTTCCGAATAGATATCTAAACATGCATCCAAGTGTGCACCACGTGAACTGTACACAATCGTATATATGCTAATTTTGTCAAAATACAACCTTAAAATTAACAGAGAACTTTAACTCATACTTGCTATTAACCAATACCCTTCGTCAAAGACAAACTATGTTAACTATGATTAATTCTCATTATTAATCAATAATCCGCTGTTAAAATTGATTTTTTTTCCTCCAATAGGAACCTTATATCACATTTTCAAAATTTGCAATGCAACCGAAATTAGGAACACTCGAAAATTGGACGCTTGCATAAAGATAACTATATAACGTGGGTCATAGACTCATATGGCAAGGTTTGCCCACGGCCATGCCCCCACGTGGACAAAGTTTGTGCCGCCACCTTTGTCCCACTAGGACAAAGCAGTGGATAAGGATGTGACATCGTGGCATGGTGGATGGTGGGAAGTTGGGTTTAATTTGGGGTGAGGTTGTGGGGAGCCCAAACAAATGCCCGCATCTTTTCCATTATTTGCAAGTACGTTATTGCTTTTTCACAAAACCCAACGACCCATCTTGTTCCTTATCTGTATGGGTTTGTCATTCGGCTTTTTTCAGTTTGGCCTCGTGCTTTTTTAACGCCGGCCTTTTTTCCTTTTACTCCCATGTAGTTCAGGTTGGGATTTATGCACTTTGTCCGCCAACATTTTTTTTGCAGTTTGTCCCCCTTTACCCCGTTGCTACCCAGACACAGCCACACTTCTCTATCTTTTTCGTTTGTGTGCGGGTCACGTCTTCTCCCGACGATGACCATACACACCCACTCTTCTCACACTTTTGTCGGTTGCACGAGTGCACCACATACTGTGTGTGGGATTTTTATTGGGTCACCGTGCACTGCACGGGTTATTTTAAGTCCTCGTACATATAAGAGAAGAGGCAAGTACCAGAGTAGTTGTCACTGGATTCTACAAAATAGAAAACTGCCACACACACAAAAGCCCATGCAGCAAATATAAGCAAGCTGAATGCAAATCATATACTTAATTCTTATTCATGTGAAATTAAGAAAGGAAGAGTGTATGATGTTTTATGGAATGTTTCATACGAGATTGGTAAAGAAAGATAATTGTATGGTGATGATGAAAGTATACACTACATGGTGACAAAAGGAATATGAAATTTGAAAGCAACACGATCTGATAAATTAAGAGTGAGAATGAGAACAATAATCTGAAGTTCTCGATTCAATCAGAAATGGGTGAGACTTTAGATATGGGTTTTGGAGGAGACACGTGTAAAGAATAGGTCTTAAGGAGCGGACACGGCTGAGGCTCCCACTAGCACTCTTGAGCGAAAGAGTTGGCTAAGTGTGGACATAGCATGATTATCTCACCCACACTCCTGGCAGTTGGTAGGGAAGATGACAGGGTTAGAGAGGCCGGTGGTGTACTCGTGATGCACCATGACGGTAAATGATAGTTTGCTCCATTTTCCACTCAAAACCTGAGATTTCTCACTCCCGACAGAGGAGTTACGAGAGGCCCCTCCAGTGGCCGTGTCGCTGGTTGAGGTACCACTTTTCACCCACCCATCCTTAAGTGTATTATTATCTACAAGGGTTTCCAAACATGTAAAGTGATAACTTAAATTAATTGCGCTTTCAAATTGTAAATGCTGTTATCTCATGTTTACTTGTTCCTCTGTTACTTTAATGCTATTATCTCAAGCTGATCTATTCCACTGTTTACTTTATAAGTTGCTACTGCATGTTAACATGTTCCTCTACTTACTTTCAGCACCTGCATGTCGTGATACGGTCACTCATGTATGTTCTAGAAAAACCTTTACTTTTGTTGACCACTCTTCTTAGATATGTAGTCCAATTCTAAGCTAGGTCGTACCTGATGGAAATTGAATTCCACCCCCAAGTGATTTTGATGATGAGCACACCAAATGAAGCTTAGTGTACTAACTACACTACAATGAAGTGTGCAGGATATGCGACAAATGAAAAGCTTTATACATACTCAAAGAAACGCAATCTACGCTCAAAGACAAGGACGAACGTTGCTAAGATCAATGATGAAGCTCAAAGCTCAAATAGAACAAGAATCTCAAGTGAAAGCTCACATCCACTCCATCAGTTGATCAAGCTTCCGAAGACGTGTCCTAGTCTATAATGAGTGTGTTGTGTCTCTCTTAGGGTATTGTTAAAGCCAAATCCTATAGACAATCTCACACACAAATGATTTCAAAAACGTTTTAAATATCTTTTAAATCACTTTGAGAGCTTTTTCTTGTCGTTTTATATTTCCGTAGTGAAACTCCACTACATCCTAGAGTAAACTACTTGATTGACTAGCTGTGCTTCAGTAGAAACTCCTCTGGGAGTCGACTACCAAAGGTAGGGAGTCGACTACCAGCTGAGAATCGATTTCTCCTGAAACACACTGGGAGTCGACTACCACTCCTAGGGAGTCGACTACCAGCTGTCGAAATTTGACGTTTTGACTTGATTTTTGAAATATCTTTGAGTGATTTTCTTCCATGATTTTCGGGACAAAAGTCAAAGGAATTTGAATTTTGAATTCTCAGATTTCTCCTATAAATAGAGGATCATTTTCATTGAGAAAAATACAACATCTATTGAATTCAAATTCTCTCGTGCAAAATGCTCAAAAGTTCTCAGCTCTCATTCTCTCTTTAGTGAAATCTGTTTTACTCTTGATCTTTTAATTTTGTTATTATTTTCTGAAGATCATAATCTCATTTTATTTGGTAACTGTTTTTCAAATCCGTATTATTTGTTCTTGAATTTTTATTTAAAGGATTTTTGAAAAACATTAGATCTAGATCACAAAGACTTCATTCGTATCTTTGTGTGATCTAGAATCTTATTCTATCAAGCCACTACACGTAATTTTGTCTATTACTATTTGGCTATAGAATCTGGGTGTAAATCCGATCTCCACCAATCTATTATGGTGAATTGGATACTGGTTTTATTTTTGTGATTAACAATTTGGTGTAAGGGTGTTGTTGTTGGAACCCTAGACAAGTCTTGGTATTGCCATTGGAAATCCTGGTCAAGACTAGGTCGTTGGAAATCCTAACGAGTGGAGTTAGGTATTTGTATTTGCCAAGGCAGATAGTGAAAATCTCATACCGGATTGGTCGAGGACTGGACGTACCCAAAAGTTGTGGGGAGCCAGGATAAAAATCATTGTGTCTGTGATTGCTTATCTGTGTTTGTTTATATTTGCTCTTACTTTATTTGCTAATTGTTGTTCATCTATTGCAAAGATTAACTCCTTCTTACCCGTTGTGAATAAAGATTTTATATTTGTCTTTCTCGTAATCTTATCTTAACTGTGCTTATAAATTCTCTGGGAGTCGACTACTGTTCATAGGGAGTCGACTACCTGCTGTGAAATTACTCTGTGATTATTAGATTACTTTATTGATTAAGAACCAAGCGTAGATCGCTCTACTTGGTTTCTTAGGCAACATTAGAAGGATTTGTTTTGTGTTAATTTGAAAAAGAACAAAAAAGGTTTATCTCTATACAACACTATTCAACCCCCCCTTCTAGTGTTGTTTGCCATCCACAGGATCCAACACTTGGTATCAGAGCGAGGTCAAAGCGATGGCATCAACAAAAGTCTGCAACACTCACACTCCGCCGATCTTCAACGGCAACCTTTATTCTCAATGGAAAAGGAGAATGAAAATCTTCTTAGAGGCTCAAGATCTGAAATACATGAGATCGATCTCTTCTTAGAGGCTCAAAATCTTCTTAAGGTTCATGAGAAGAATTACCCGACGCATGATTTGGAGTTGGCTGCCGTTGTGTTTGCTCTTAAGATTTGGAGGCACTTCCTGCTGAGTGAGAAAGTGAAGATTTTCACCGATCACAAAAGCTTGAAGTATATTTTCACTCAGAAGGAGCTCAACATGCGACAGCGTCGATGGTTGGAGCTTATGGCGGATTATGAGATTGACTTACAGTTTCACCCTGGCAAGGTGAATGTGGTTCCGGATGCTTTGAGTAGGCTTCCAGCGGTGATGATTTTGACCTCGCAGTGGAGATTGCAGCAGGATTTTTGCGAGTCTGGCGTGGAGATTGTTCTTCCTGGTGAGGCTTCTTCATTGATGTACATGCAGGTACAGTCGACGATCGTGGATCGGATTAAGGCTGGCCAGGCTGAGGATCCGAAGCTGGTGAGGATTCGGGAGCAGGTGGAAGCCGGTCTGCGGACTGACTTTTTGATTCATGAGGATGGCTCGCTGAGGTTCGGAGCCAGGTTGTGTGTGCCAGCTGGGGATATCAGAGAGGAGTTGATGGTGGAGGCACACAGTTCGCCGTATTCTGTGCATCCTGGTGGCACCAAGATGTACCAGGATCTTCGTCTGAATTATTGGTGGCATGGTATGAAGAGGAGTGTGGCTCGGAGTGTAGCCAAGTGCTTGGTTTGCCAGCAAGTGAAGGCGGAGCATCAGCGTACGACCGGGTTGCTACAACCGCTTCCGATTCCGGAGTGGAAATGGCAACACATCACTATGGATTTCGTGACTGGACTACCTCAGAGTCCGAAGCAGAATGACGCGATTTGGGTGATCGTAGATCGATTGACCAAATCTGCGCACTTTATTCCGTTCCGAGTAGGACAGTCCACTGAGGCGCTAGCGAGGAGATACATGGAGGTAAAATTCTTTTTACTTTCCGTTTTATTTCCTTTTCCTAGTTTGGATAGTGATGTAACGTGAATCGTGCAGGAGGTTGTGCGACTTCATGGAGTCCCTGTGAGTATCGTGTCTGACAGAGACATGAGGTTCACATCTCAGTTCTGGCAGAGTTTGCAGAAGAGCTTGGGTACGCGTCTGAGTTTCAACACGGCGTACCATCCGCAGACAGATGGCCAGTCTGAGAGGACGATTCAGATTTTGGAAGACATGCTGAGGGCGTGCATGTTGGATTTCAAGGGTTCGTGGGAGGACCATCTGCATCTGGTGGAGTTCTCTTACAACAACAGCTTCCAAGCGAGTATTGGCACGGCGCCTTTCGCCGCTCTTTATGGGAGGAAATGTCGATCGCCATTGAGTTGGGATGACGTTGGTGATCGGGAGTTGTTGGGACCTGAGATGATCGTGGAGGCCGTGGATATCGTCAGGAATATTCGGGAGAGGTTGAGGATTGCTCAGGACCGTTTTAAGCATTGGGCGGATGCTAAACGTCGTCCTTTGGAGTTTCAGCCGGGCGACCATGTGTTCTTGAAGATTTCCCCGAATCGCGGTGTGATTCGTTTCGGGAAGCGTGGAAAGTTGAGCCCGTGATACATTGGACCGTTTGACATTTTAGAGAGGGTTGGTGAGGTAGCTTATCGCTTGGCCTTGCCGCCATCTTTGGAAGGAGTTCACAATGTTTTCCATGTGTCGCAGCTTCGTCGATACATTAGCGATCCATCTAATGCTGTGGATTTTTCGGAGATTACCGTTCGCCCCGATATGACGTATGACCAGCATCCAGTGCAGATTCTGGACAGGCGTCAGAAATCGCTTCGGAACAAGATTGTCAATCTTGTGAGGGTGATGTGGCGACACGGCTCACCTGGAGAGTCTACTTGGGAGAATGAGGATGAGATGCGAGAGCGTTTCCCACTTTTGTTTCCGGACTCGTGAGTATTCAGAAATTCCGAGGACGGAATTTTTCTTAAGTTGGGGAGGATGTAACGACTGCTTTTCATGTATCTGGATTTATTATAATATAATATATGTTTTGGTGGATTTTCTCCTCTTGTGTGGTTTTCGTCTCCGTAGCTTTCATTTTCGATCGATTCGTCGTATTTTCTCGTTTCTTCCTTAGGATTGTCGATTTCGAAGTATGTCATCCGTGACGGGCTTCATAACGGTCGTATCTAACTATTAGATCAAGCCTAGGAGTCTTAGGAATCGATCCCGGAGCTCCGCGCTCCGTATCGGAACTTTTGGTGCTCATTAGCCGGTATAAGAAGGGGCACCGACCGACTAGATGACGATCCAGTCGGTCGGCAATCCTTCTTGGACCGACTAGTTAGCTTTCTAAATTTCTCAGGAGTTACTGTTTATCGTTAGTCGGTCTAAGAACGTTGGTTGACCGACTAGGTTGCAAACTAGTCGGTCAGCAATGCTTCTTTAACCGACTAACACATCATCTTAATTTTAGTTGAGTTACTGTTTACTCTTAGTCGGTCTAAGAACGTTCATCGACCGACTAGATGCTAAACTAGTCGGTCAGTATTTGTTTATGGACCGACTAATTCTAAATCCTATTTTCGTTCAGAAGTTACTGTTTGCACTTAGTCGGTCTGCGTTGGTCGACCGACCGACTAGTTGCCAAACTAGTCGGTCAGTGGTTGCTCTTTGACCGACTAACCAGTGTTGAAACCCTAATTTCTGGGCAGCCGCCAGCCCATCCTATTTAAACCCAACCCAATCGTTTTCTTCTTCCCCAACACGACCCAAAACCCTAAAATCTTCCCCCTTGAGCCCCCATCTTCCTCCAAGCTTCATTCCTTCATTCCAAGCCCTAAATCCATCATCCAAACCATCCATTCACTCTTTCTACCTCTCATCTTTCCCAAAATCTCACCAAATCCATCAAAATCCCCAAATCCCCCAAAAACCCTAGTTTCCCCAAACTTCTCCATTTGCTTCCAGATCTGAACCTAGGGTTCCCCGGAGTGTTTCTTCCGCCTCCTCTCGGTAAGAAATCGATCTACCGTTGTTTCCATAACCTATTTATATTTTTATGAAACCCTAATAAATTTCATGTTGTTTGATGTTGTTTCCCCCATAACAGCGATTTCCCCGTAGATTAGCATCCGTGAGACGGAGTGGTCGTCATCCCCGGTGCTAGGCAAGTGAAACTTGCCACTTAGGGTTTAGGCCATGTTTTAGGCCATTTGTTTGTTGTAGGCGTAAAAGAGGCTAGGCGACGAAATGATACTCGCCTAGGCGCAAACTGGGGAACTAGCTTGACAACAAAGCTAGTTCCGACATTTAGCATGTTGCACAATTTCCATGTCATGTTTACTTTCCATTAACGGTACGCAAATTAATTGTCATGTCATTGCATCCTTTAAGTGTTTCTGTGATTGCGTAGCTTTGCTACAAATGCTTGTGTTCCTGGCTCGTGTTCCAGAAGCGGGCCATGTGTTGGTTGATAGCCAATGCCCGAATTGCTTGTTTCCGGCTAGGTGCACCCCTACGCCAAATGTTTAAGAATGCGAGCTCATGTGCGGGGCAACCCCAGGCTCACTAGCTGAGCTTCATGTGCAGGGACCCTGGCTCCATTACGTATGGGTATTGGGGGTAAGAGTTAAGCGACCAATCAACTGGGAGTCTGCCCGATCAGCAACTGCAGTGGTAAGGCGTAAACTCTGGGTTTTGGGGTAGATGTTAAGCGGCCAATCAGCGAATGTGAAACCATTCAGCTGTAAGGCGTAAACATCTACAAACAACGTGAATAGTGAATCGATTGAGATTGATAGTAGCGTGGCTACTCTTGTCTTGTCTTGTCTTTTCTTGTCCCGATGATTGTTCTCTTGTACAAATTGTCTTGCCATGTCTTGATTGTGCACTCATGTTATAACTGCCATGTCATGCATACTAAACTGCTAGGTTGCTAGTTGCCTTACTTTCAGTTTTCTTGCCCAAGTCTTTTAGACTTGCTGACATGTGCCCCTTTACTCTTTTGGGTGACACATGTTAGATCCTGAGCCTGAGTACCTCGTTGAGGACGAGGTGTTTGCTGACGCCGAGCCCGAGCTTGTGTTTGACGGGGAGTACGTGGACACTGGGGACCAGTCCTAGTGTCTTCGTTGTGTTTTACTTTTGTTAGACAGTTGTTTTGTTATCGGTGCGTAGCACCTATATTTTGTTATGTCGTTGCTTTTGTTGGCCTTGTTCTGGGCCTTTAGACTCTTTCTTTTAGCCTGGTGGCTTTTCTGGATGTTGGACTTATATTCATGTTGGACATTGCCTGAGATGTGAGATTTTATTATCAGTCTCTCCTTGTATTATTATTGTTGTTCCGTTGTGGTTACAGGGACCTGCTTATGTTTTATTGATGCTTATCGGGTTTGGGGCTTCACAGCTCCACTCTCGTGCGGACCCTTTTCACGTCTCGCCTCCATTTTAGGGAAGCGGGTCGTGACATACCTCTAGTGACATTTGTAAAAAGAAGAATGTTGTGCATGCAAATGTTAAAAGGAATACTCTTGTGTATGGAAGAAATGTTAAACACAATACACCCTATATGTCACATAAACCACATGTTATACACAATGCATATCAAAGATCACGTTTTGTACACAAACCTCACAATGTACACAATATTAGAACTAATATGATATGTGTGCCTAAACACTTATGCCTACATGATAAAAATGTTTATGTTCATAATTTGACTAGAAGTATGCATGGATTTTATAATGATTCATTTGTTCATAGAAAATCAAATTCAAATCGAATTTGGGTTCCTAATAAGTAACTTTCTCATTTGTACATGCATTAGGGTATCCACATGCTTCATGTATATTCTCTTGATACCCATCATTTAAGTCTGTACATAACAATAGGATTTTTTTCTAACAAATCGGACCCAATCATAAGTGGGTACCAAACGTGTCAAAATTATTTTCTTTCAGGACATATGGATAATGGATAGTGGATGCTCCGCACACATGACATGAAACGTAACACTACTTAGCGGTCTTAAAATGTATGACGGCAGAACCGTGACATTTGGCGACAACAAGAAAGGTAAAATTGTCGGGATATGCAACATCGGCAGTCCCTTAAATTGCTCACCAAAGATGTAAGCTTAGTAAATGGGCTGAAACATAATTTATTAAGCATAAGCCAACTATGCGACAAAGCTATGAAGGTTCTCTTTACACTTGACTCTTGTTTAGTTTACGACAAGGATATGAAAAACATTCTTGTTAGAGGTAAGCGAGTAGAAAATATCTATGTACTTAAATTAAATGAATGTAAATCAAATGTATGCTTAATTGTTTCAACAAATGACCCTTTGCTCTGGCATAGACGCTTTGGTCATGTGAATATCAAAAACATGGATAAGATTTCTAGGAAAGAGTTGGTGCAAGGAGTTCCCAAAATAAATTTTAAATTGGTTAAAGTATGTGATTCATGTCAATTTGGCAAAATGCATAAGAGTTCATTCAAGAATATTGGAGCTCTCAGTTCTAATAGGCCACTTGAATTACTTCATATGGACTTGTTTGGCCTAACTATAACTCCATCTTTATGTAACTCTAGATACGTATTTGTCATAGTTGATGATTTTACTCGATATACGTGGGTATTATTCTTAACTCATAAGAATGATGCCTTCCGTGAATTCGAAATATTTTTCAAAAGAATTGAACGTTTATACTCTTTGAAAATTATTTCTTTAAGAAGTGATCACGGTGGTGAATTTGACAATGAACTTTTAAACTATTTTGTGAAGAACGAGGCATTTCTCATACTTTTGCTTTTCCTAGAGCTGCTCCTCAAAATGGGGTAGTTTAAAGGAAAAATAGAACACTCCAAGAGTGCGCACGAACAATGTTGTGCGAAAGCAACCTTCCAAAAAGTTTTTGGACGGAAGCTGTAGCAACCACGTGCTATATTGAAAACAAAGTTTTAATAAGAAAACCTTTTGAAAAGACCCCTTATGAATTACTGCTCCAACGAATTCCGAAAGTATCTTACTTCAGAGTTTTTGGTTGTAAGTGCTATATTCTGAATACTAAAGATAACTTAGATAAATTTGACTCCAAAGCGGATGAAGGCATATTTATCGGTTATTCTTTACGTAGTAAAGCATATAGAATTTACAATAAGAGTTCCGAAACTATTGTTGAAATCTTATATGTAACATTTGATGAATCTCTATCTCATAACACTGCTCATAATGATGATGATTACATAATCATTCCACCTACTCCTAATAATGAATCTATCACTGTTAATGACATCTCGAGTTCTTTGCCAAAATCATTCCCTGAAGTCACATATCACCCATACACACAAGTCATAGGTGATATTAATGCAGGAATTAGAACTAGATCTCAGATAGAACACTTGACACATGTTGTATTTGTTTCTAACATTGAGCCGAAAAAGGTAGAAGATGCTTTTGCAGATAAAGCATGGATTGAAGCTATGCAAGAAGAACTTCTGCAATTTGAGCGCAATCAAGTATGGGAGTTAGTACCTAGACCGGAAGACCGTCTAGTTATCGGCACTAAATGGGTATACCGGAACAAACTAGACGAAGATGGAAATGTGGTAAGAAATAAAGTAAGGTTAGTAGCACAGGGATACTCACAAGAGGAAGGTATAGACTTCGATGAAACTTTCGCTCCTGTTGCTAGATTAAAATCTATTAGGATGCTACTTGCATTTGCATCATATAAAAACTTCAAACTATATCAAATGGATGTGAAAAGCGCTTTCCTAAATGGATTCATAAAGGAGGAAGTCTACGTTGAACAACCTCCCGGATTTGAACATGATAAGAAAACAGGATATGTTTACAAGTTAAATAAAGCATTGTATGGTCTAAAACAAGCTCCAAGAGCTTGGTATGAAAGATTAAGAAATTTCTTAATTGACTCAAGTTACATTGTTGAGAAAATAGATACAACCTTATTTGTTAAGAAAATTCATGATGATATTATTCTTATCCAAATCTATGTAGACGACATCATTTTCGGATCTACTAATGAAAATCTTTGTCAAGAATTTGCTAAGTTAATGCAAGAAGAATTTGAAATGAGCCACATGGGGGAGCTCACATACTTTCTCGGATTACAAATCAAACAAGGAAAGAAAGAACCTTTATTCATCAAACAAAGTATGCCAAAGACTTGATCAAAAGGTTCGGGATGGAAACTGCATCAGAAAATAATATACCAATGGAAACATCCACTTCTTTAGACAAAGACGAAGCAGGTAAAAAGGTCGATCAGAAAACATATCGAGGTATGGTCGGATCTTTACTCTATTTAACCGTTAACCGACCTGACATTATGTTTAGTGTTTGTGCATGTGCTAGATTTCAATGTGATCCTAGAGACTCACATCTTAAAACGGTAAAATACATATTTAGATATCTTAAAACCACTTCTGACTTTGGACTATTTTATCCCAAAGGCGGCACATTTGACTTAACATCATTTAGTGACGCAGACTATGCTGGTTGTAAAGCCACAAGAAAAAGCACAAGTGGAACATGTCATTTTCTTGGACATTCCCTTATTTCGTGGTTTAGCAAAAAGCAAAGTTCAGTTCAGTATCTACCACTGAGGCAGAGTATATAGCTGCATGACTTACATGTGCCCAAATACTTTGGATGAAACAAGTTCTCGTAGATTATGGTGTTAATACATCTACATGTGTAATTTACTGTGATAATAAAAGCACTATTAATCTCACTAAAAACTCTGTTCTTCATCCTAGAACAAAGAATATTGATATTAGACACAGATTTATAGATGATCATTGTACCAAAAAGGATGTTGAACTTAAATTTGTCTCCTCTGAATTTCAAGTTGCAGATATTCTAACAAAACCCCTACAAAAAGATACATTCTCTAGACTTCGTAGAGAATTGGGTATTGTTGGAGAAAAAGAATTGAATAATGACCAATTATAATTATTTTGTTGATGACAAGGGAGAGAAAAATATGAAATGCAAAAATGAATATATCATATGTATGTATTGTTTTGCTAACAGCTTCGATGCAGTGGGAGAAACGCATCAAAGCAGGGGGAGTAAGTATACTTTCAAGTATTTTCATATTTCAACTTACTTCATTTTTCATTTGGGTGTCATCATCAAAACGGGGGAGAGTGATGGAAATTGAATTCCACCCCAAGTGATTTTGATGATGAGCATACCAAATGAAGCTTAGTGTACTAACTACACTACAATGAAGTGTGCAGGATGTGCGACAAATGAAAAGCTTTATACATACTCAAAGAAGCGCAATCTACGCTCAAAGACAAGGACGAACGTTGCTAAGATCAATGATGAAGCTCAAAGCTCAAAGCTCAAATAGAACAAGAAGCTCAAGTGAAAGCTCACATCCACTCCATCAGTTGATCAAGCTTCCGAAGACGTGTCCTAGTCTATAATGAGTGTGTTGTGTCTCTCTTAGGGTATTGTTAAATCCAAATCGTATAGACAATCTCACACACAAATGATTTCAAAAACGTTTTAAATATCTTTTAAATCACTTTGAGAGCTTTTTCTTGTCGTTTTATATTTCCATAGTGAAACTCCACTACATCCTGGAGTAAACTACTTGATTGACTAGCTGTGCTTCAGCAAAAACTCCTCTGGGAGTCGACTACCAAAGGTAGGGAGTCGACTACCAGCTGAGAATCGATTTCTCCTGAAACACACTGGGAGTCGACTACCACTTCTAGGGAGTCGACAACCAGCTGTCGAAATTTGACGTTTTGACTTGATTTTTGAAATATCTTTGAGTGATTTTCTCCCATGATTTTCGGGACAAAAGTCAAAGGAATTTGAATTTTGAATTCTCAGATTTCTCCTATAAATAGAGGATCATTTTCATTGAGAAAAATACAACATCTATTGAATTCAAATTCTCTCGTGCAAAATGCTCAAAAGTTCTCAGCTCTCATTCTCTCTTTAGCCAAATCTGTTTTACTCTTGATCTTGCAATTTTGTTATTATTTTCTGAAGATCATAATCTCATTTTATTTGGCTAACTGTTTTTCAAATCCGTATTATTTGTTCTTGAATTTTTATTTAAAGGATTTTTGAAAAACATTAGATCTAGATCACAAAGACTTCATTCGTATCTTTGTGTGATCTAGAATCTTATTCTATCAAGCCACTACACGTAATTTTGTCTATTACTATTTGGCTATAGAATCTGGGTGTAAATCCGATCTCCACCAATCTATTGTGGTGAATTGGATACTGGTTTTATTTTTGTGATTAACAATTTGGTGTAAGGGTGTTGTTGTTGGAACCCTAGACAAGTCTTGGTATTGCCATTGGAAATCCTGGTCAAGACTAGGTCGTTGGAAATCCTAACGAGTGGAGTTAGGTATTTGTATTTGCCAAGGCAGATAGTGGAAATCTCATACCGGATTGGTCGAGGACTGGACGTACCCAAAAGTTGTGGGAAACCAGGATAAAAATCCTTGTGTCTGTGATTGCTTATCTGTGTTTATTTATCTTTGCTCTTACTTTATTTGCTAATTGTTGTTCATCTATTGCAAAGATTAACTCCTTCTTATCCGTTGTGAATAAAGATATTATATTTGTCTTTCTCGTAATCTTATCTTAACTGTGCTTATAAATTCTCTGGGAGTCGACTACTGTTCATAGGGAGTCGACTACCTGCTGTGAAATTACTCTGTGATTATTAGATTACTTTGTTGATTAAGAACCAAGCGTAGATCGCTCTACTTGGTTTCTTAGGCAACATTAGAAGGATTTGTTTTGTGTTAATTTGAAAAGAACGAAAAAGGTTTATCTCTATACAACACTATTCAACCCCCCTTCTAGTGTTGTTTGCCATCCACAGGATCCAACATTACCTAGCTTAGTTAGGAATCATAATGGGTCACGTGTTGACGTGCCACATTTACTTTTCCAGGTCTAGAAGCATAATTGTCAGAGCAGAGCTAGACTCAGGAGCTACTCAGAGATGGAGCCTCAGAGGGTAGTTTGGTCTAGTTGTTCTTCCAAGGGTAGTCAGGGAGTGAGTTGTACCTGTACCGAGTGTGAATGTTTTCCTTTCGGGTTCTTTGGAGGATTTTCTTGTTTACTTCTTTTATACTCAGTTCAGAGATGGCATATGTAAAAGATGTATCATTGTATAAATAAAATGGAAAGTTTGGACTTTGGACTTTTGTTTAGTACTTTGTTTTATTTTCAGTGATGGAGCATTACTTGTACTTCCCAACACGTGCGCAGGGACCTGCATATTTCTTTTTACTCTCTTCTTTTCTCTTTTCTACGTAATACTCGTTGATCTAGGAATACCTGGGATGGATTCATACTTCCCGGGTATACTGGAGAACTGGTCGTTACAAATACCGTGTGGAATATCGTGTGGAATATCATGTTCGAATATCATGTTGGAAACATATACTTGGTACACTTGACACATCACTGGGTTTGGGGTAACTCGTTGTAGAGAGAGCGTGGGAGAGACTGGAGTCACCTCTCATGGCATGGCATGTCATGTCATGTCCTGGTTTTCAAAAGTATGTAGTAGACACCCAGGATTAGCTCCCCGTGGTGAAACAAGTGGTCTCATTGTTGCATACTGCACTCTCCTACGTGAGTCACGATATAGTTTGCTAGTAACACCACTTTAGCTAGTCTTCGAATGTTACCACTTTGCATGCTATATACAGTTATGTCATGTATGCCATGCTACAGTTCTTGCTCTCGTACGTTACGTATCGCACTTACACAGTCACTTTTACGTTACTTGCCGCACTTGCATGCATGTTTGCTTTTAATTTACTTGTCGCACTTGCATGATCATCTTCATGTACTTTCCATAGACTGTTTCATGCTTGTGCACCGCTTTTACTACTATTTCTAGAATTTATGTGACTTACCTACGGTTCCACTTTGTGGCGCCGCAGACGACACATAGGTTGGTGAAGAGGCTCTTGAGTTCGAGGAGCCTGAGTTCGACTCAGAGACTGCAGATTTCTAGACCTTGAGTTGTGCGTGTGATGTACTTTCAAATGCATTTCTATTCTGATTTACCTTTCATGTATTTGGTGTGAGAGATGGTGTGTGTTGTACTTCAGTTATGGATTGTAATAATTGGACGTTTGTTTGAGTATTTTTTCATCTCTGTATCATATGTTATATTGTTTTCACTAGTAAACTGCAGGACCTGCAATAGTATCCAAATAATAATGGTCTTCTGAGGCTGAGAGCGGATTGTTACAGTATAAGGTAGTTTTGCGATTATATCATAGTAAGAGGTAGTTTTTTGGAATTCAGAGAAAGTATGAGATAGTTTTTCGAAATTAAGTCCACATTATAAAAGTAAGTCAAATGGCATTGTAGGTATTACTTGACACCTGGCTATCACGTGGTCACGTCAAACAAGCTACCGTCATGTTGAGGACTTTTCTGAAACCTAAAATGAAAGTATATGGCAGTTTTGCGATTATATCACAGTAATAAGTAGTTTTGAAATTCAGCAAAAGTATGATGTAGTTTTGCAAAATAAAGCCAAAAATAAATGATACAGAAGAGGAGAAGAGGAGTAACAGTCAAGGTGGCCAAACGGCCCGAAAGCCCGCGGCCCGGCCCGCTCGGCCCGGCCCGGCCCGGCGGGCAGGCCGGGCTTTCAGGAGGGGGGCGGCCCGTCGGGCCGGCCCGGCCCGGGCCACTTTCCTTATATTTTTCTCATGCTAAATTTGTACCATACTTAATTTTGTTTCAAAAATGGGCTCCTTAATTTGTTCTCTACTTAATTTTGTTTCAAAATTGTTTCCCTAATTTGTTCCTCTTTAAATTTTTCCCCTATATAATAGTTCCTCTTTAGGTTACTCATTAATTTGTTCTTTCTTAATTTATTTACTCATTAATTTCCTCATCATTTTGTTCCTCCTTACTAAGATAGAATGTTTTTAAAAAACTTACCATCTTTAAAAAAATTTATATTAAGTATAAATATTATTTTCCATTTTATTAAGTTTTTTTAATGAATTTTAAGTATTTTAAATATTTTTTAATTAATTTAATAGGGGCCGGCCCAGGCTTGGCTGGGCCGCGGGCCGGGCTTCCGGCCCCCGGACAGATTCCGGGCCGGGCCGGCCCGTGGCCCGGTCAAGGCCCGGCCCGGGCCCGGGGCCGGCCCGGCACGTGGCCCGGTCAAGGCCCGGCCGGGCCCGGCCCGATGGACACCATGAAGTAACAGAGAAAGAGGACAGTTTGGTCACGTGCAGTGCAGCACGGGTATAACTGCATCATAACAGAAGATATGAACTTAAACTTACCACGAGGATAGTTTGTTGAACGACACAAAGCACGGCATATTTATTTTGAGGTACCTCAAAAGTTAAATGTATTTTAGTGTAATTTCCCACGCCAATGATGTGTTTCAAATTTGAAACCACAAATTAAAACTTTATAATATATAGAAGTAAACACCATGAATCCTAGAAGCCAACAATTTCTCATGAGAGAATTTCAATGCATTTGCTTAATATATGATCTCAAATGGTTCTCACTGCATGGAGGATACTAGACTTTCATCTCATCAAACAAGATCCAAGAACAAGGAAAGCTGAAGCACGGATCGGGGACTCAGCTTCAAAGAAAAAAGAACAAATTTTAACGAAAAAGAAATTCTCCTTAAAGACTCGACAAATCTGTATTGGGAAATTTATATACATACAACTATGGTTTGGATTGATGATACAACTTCCCCCGTGTCCTTGTTTTGTACAAGGGATGGCCAAAATCTGATAATGAAAACGTTTCCCTTGTATGTGCAACTAAAATGGCATTGCAGCACAAGCGCTTGAGAGCAGCAGCAACAGTTGCCCAATGATCCAGTTCTTCAGTCAGTAGCTGCTAGCTTCTCTTCATCCACTTCAAAAGCCTTTCTTGCTTGCTTTAGCTCTTCATTCATAGAAAGAAGTTGCGTGCATCGATGGAGTTTCGGCAAATCCTGTTTGAAATCAAAAGAGAACAAAGAAAATCATGTTCATAATACACAAGAAGAAAGTTTGTGTCGACACATCAGATCCAGCTTGCAAAACCAAACTAACTGCTGTAGAAGCGTAAAACAAATGCAAATCCCTCAAAGGAGAGGAAATGCAAGGAAGAGTGTCTAATCTAACGAGTATGATGTTCCGGGGAAAAAAATAGTACGTCCATGATTGAAGTAAAACATGCAACATGAACAAAGCACTATCTCATCATCAGTCTAATCATCTTCAACTTAGAAAGGGTTCGGCTATAGTTCATTTTCAGAAGCAGGAATATGCTAAAATTCTTCACTATTATGACTGGCTCCTAACTTAATGTCAATCACAAGTGTATGTAAACTTCCTAATAAGAGCAACTAGTATAATGAAGTAAAGACCTTTTATCGTTAATTAATGTGTCCTTCCATTTTTTTGTCCACACAGTTTCAACTTTGAGAAAATCTGATGAAACAAACAACATTCCAAATTTCTGAGACTAGAAAGAGACTCCAGACAAAACGGTAACAAAAATGAGTTTTTCGCCGTTGCATCATCCTATTGACATAATTGTAGCCGCATGTTCAGCTGCAGATTTTCGACTAGTGTTTGGTTGCCTGCAGTTGTAGTGACTGCTACACTTGTTGACAGTGTCCATCTAAACATGTATTTACCAATTTGGTGTTGCACCTGACTCAAAAGTGCAATTCCAGCTACACATTTGAACCCTCATTCGAGGGTCCAAATACAAAGATCTTCAGATCCTTTGATGTAAGCAACAACACGATGATTAAGTTGAAAAGATCACAGACAACAAAGGAACATAACCATTTTAGCGAAGAATATATAAAATAATTTGACAAGCACAGAACATTAGCATGCATTACCTTGCGGATTAGGTATAAAAAATCCTCAGTTAAGAGCTTCCCCCTCTTTGATGCAATATCTTGGGCTTTATGCACCTGACAGCACACACAAAAGGTCATTCAGATTTTGAGTTTGATTATGGGACACGTACAAGAATTGGTTAACCTGCATAAGATTGTCCTGCTAATTTAATAACTGCCCAAGTGAAGAACGATGCAATTGTAAAAATGTTGCATGTGGTCTATGCAACCTCAAACACATATACAAATACAGACTAGGGTTGGATGCTTCGGTACCATAATCTCACAATATATCTTGAATTTAAAACTGTCCAGTTAATGAGGTCTGTGATAATATAGACAAGAAACCTCGTCACAGTTTACTTGGCTATTATAATTTGCAGAACAGATTTTTTGTGAAATCCTGCAATGTTTTCTAATTTATACCTAAACATGTAAAAAAAACAAACATGGAATAAAAAACAAAATTAAGAAAATTAACTATAGTCAAAACTTATGCCACCTTGCTGTGATATTCATATTCCAGGCAGATATGCCAAGCTGCTAACCATGTGAAAGCATTACTGCAAATGAGAGAAAGACTATATAGCCTGTAGATAGTTTTATCCCGCGTTATTTCGCATTCAAATAAAAGAATACCAGTGTAACAAAAGAATCCTACGGTGTGACGGAGAAAGATATGTGTAGTTTAGAAGATGGCAAGAAAGGGTTCTGCATTCTTCTTCTTCTTATTCTTCTGTTGGATTAAGGCTTATAGGCTTGCATTATGACCCCCAACGAAAAAAGGAAGGTCGGGAAAAGAAAGAAAAGAAAGTCTAATTGCAGGAGAATGGATTCTTGTATGTTCGAATCACAATGAACCTCTGCAAACCGCTTTAGTCTTTATTATTCATTGCATGCTGCCGATGAAGAGAATTGAACCCATGACCTACCACAATGGAATGTCATGTCATGTTGATTGCGCTATGTTCAGTTGGCTTCAGCCATTCCTTTTGCAGGTTTTCTTACTATTGTTCTATGCCAAGGACTAATTACATATTAGTATATAAGCTCCGTTAGGCTGTGCCAAATGCATGCTTCTCTGCAGCTGATTAACCAGAATTCCTACCGTCATCTCAGCATGCCAGCTTAAATCCATTTCCCATCAAAATAGGGTTAGATTTTAATTAGATCCATTTATTATTCACATACTCCATGGAGGGAATAACCACAAAACCTTACATCCTTTTTATGCGCGTCTGTCCAAAGATCCTTTCATTACAACACTTCAGGATTGGCAACACATGGTTTCAAATCGCTCGATGCCACAATTGCAATTGTCGTCCAGAACGATCACCTACTATCATTTCTAACACAAAATAATTCCATTAAAAAATCAATGTCAACTTATCTATTCTCTACCATCAAGCAAAAAGGGAAAGGGAAAGACATGCTCTAGAATGGTGCTCAGTGGCGCCCTTCTAAGTTCTTTAAAAAGATGGAAATTTCACGCGGGAGGTGGCGGTGGGTGGGTGGGGTGTGGTGGGGGTTTCATTTGGACCTCATTTCACACTTCCCCTTCTTATTTTTTTAACAAAAAAATAATGTCCCCTCCCTAAATGTACTTCTTTGTTACTTGGAAAACCAATATTACTAAAGAAAACAAATGAATCCAAATAATAAGATGTTGGTACATAGCTTATATATTTAGAATATTTCCATTACAAATTGTACATTTATCTCCAATACATGTATATGCACTTACTCTCCACTTGATATATGTGTAACATTACGAGGAAAGTGTATTTCAATATTAGGTTTGGTATATCGGGAAATGATAGATTTCAAGAAACATCTCTCATATTTCTATGACAAAGAAAAATGGCATCTCAGTTTTATGTTTGGTATATCTAAACATTTGGATAGCGTAAAGATAAATTTCAAGAAACTCCATCAACATTCACCCGTGTTGAGAAAAGTCACTTCAATTTTTCGTGGATGCAAACCCCCAAAAACTTTCAGTGTTCAGGAAAAAATATTTGGTTTCATCTAATGATGATTGGTGAATGGTACTGTACAGCTTCTTCTTAATATTTTTTGGATAAACATCATAACCAAAAATTTAAACCGGCGAGGCTGCGACTACCTACAACCCACCCTAACTCTTTATCAATTGAGCTAGACATGAGAGCTGTAAGAGTAGATCTTGAGCCAGGTTAATAGCCATAAGTCCATTTAGCTTGATTAATCCCATTCATGGTCACCACTACTTTTTTGTTATTAAATGCAAATTTAATTTTGACTTGGAATTTCCTAGCTCAAAGACAAGAAAATTGGGTAGGGAAATGAAAGATGCTTGATTCAACATTGAGCTACATCGCATGCCTCCTTTTGAATGCTGATTAGTGCAAACAAGTTGGAATTTTTTATGCAACATTCCTTTTGTTGTTGTTTTTTTTGGACAAAGATCCAAGTTTCATCTTCAACGTGGGATTTTACCTTAACAACCCAGCCATCCTCTGTTATCACCAAGGAAATCTATCATATTTCATATTTGAGAATAGTAGGTATCATGTGGCAACCAATAAAAATTTTCTCATGTAGTGGTCAAAAGCAAGGTATGACAACTCGGTTTCGGTTGTTGGAAAAATTCTAGGTTTCGCACTGTTTCGCACGTTTCGTAAGTTTCGTTTTGAGCTTCGGTTTCGGATTTTTAAAAAAAATTATGGATATATTTCTATAACGATACACTTTTAATAAATTTTTTATGAATTTTTATGAATTTTATAATAAAATTTTAGAGTTTTTATAACTTTTAGAATTTTAATAAATATGTTTATGTATATAGTTCAAACATGTTCGTATATTTAAATATAAACTCGTATTTTATTATAAGATGGGCCAAACTAAGTGGTTTCGGCCATAAATAGGTTCATATATTTAAATATAAACTCATATTTTATTATAAGATAGGCCGAAACCAAGTGGCTTTGGCCGAAACTGGCCAAAACCGACATCAATTAGTTTCGAGCAAAACTGATCGAAACCAAGTGGTTTAATCGCAACCGAGTGAAACCGAACAAAACTGGCCGAAACCAAGTTTCAATAATAGTTTCATCTCGTTCCTTTTCAAAACCGAAACGAAACGGCCGAACCCAAATGGTTTTGGCCTAAACATCATTCTGTTGTCAAAAGTCCACTTACACTTTTCTTTTAACGATCAGAAGTCATCATATTGATTCACATGTCCTAAAACACACACATACCAAAAGTCAAAAGATTTGCATATTATTCCCTTTCATCACGTGGTCTAAAATTTAACGGGTTTTAAACAATATGACTTTTGTAGCTACTAGATTCCTAAGTAAAAAGCTTGCAAAACCCCAAGATTTTTCGTGTACTCATGTTTCCTGGCATGGAGATCAATATGAACGGGTTTCATCATCTAAAAAAGAATGGAAGGTGGACTTTGGCCACCAGCTAGGAACCTTTCCTCAATTGGCACCAGATATCCAATATTCTCTTCATATTGTCACTAGAAATACGAGCCAGAATTGTCCTAACCACATATATTAGATTTCTTATAAAATTATTAAAATATAAAAATATACCCTCAACCTTTATTATATCCTCAAAATTTTGTTGCAATGGTGGGGACTTTAAAATGATATCAAAGCAATCCAAGTTCAAATCCTATCGTGGGAGCAACTAAAAGGCAGATTTTAAAAAACTGCTACAAAAAGCCCGGTTTCAATCTATGAAAAGATTTTTGGACGGGTTAGGGTGGGTGATGATGCGGAACGGAAGGTGTGACAGGGAAATTAGGGAAAAATAATCTAAAAATTTCATAAGATTTCGGATCTTGTATTTTGGTAATCTGGCAATTACCGGCTCCAACGCCTCGCATGTAAATATTTTTCAAGCATCATGCCCATGCAACCAACCCACTATTGCGCATCTCACGCTCAAGATTTTAAAGTTACAAACAAAAGTTTACACGACTCTAAATTTTATTCAATATTTCATTTATAATTAAAAGTTAAAATACAAAGATACATGTATTATATGAGAATATTGGGTATCATATGACATATGAGGCTAAGCCTCATAGGCGACTGCAATACTCCCACTCATTATTTTTTGAAGTATCGAAACCGTTCATTTTGATCTACATATTCTAAAACCCCAAAACACCGAATATGGTGTGAAACCAAAGGGTTTTGTCCATTCAACCATACGTCGTAAATTTAATGGTTTTGCATGAATGAAACTTTTGCGACGGTGGATGACCGTGCAAACCCCATTGGATTCATACGAAATTCGGTGTTTTGGAGTTTTAAAATATGAAGATCAAAATAAACAGTTCTGATCCTCTAAAAAATAATAGAGATGTGAGTTTTGGAGAACGCATATAAGACTAAGCCTCATATGTCATGATACATATTATTCTATATATATATATATATAGGGCTTGAGGGAGGTGAGCATTCGGTGTAGGAAATTTCCTACACCGTCCTTCAAAAACATATATATATATATGCAAAATAAAAACTATTTTGACTCTTTCAAACTCTTAAATAAACTCAAATTAAGACTCATAAGTAAAATAGAAAAGCTTCTTGTATCATGAAACTCAAAAAAGACTCCAATTTTTCAAGAAACAAAAACTTTATAAGACTCAAATATCAAACTCTAAAAAGGACTCAAAGAAAATAAAACTTGACTCAAACATTAAAATATGAATTTGAATCTAGGTTGAATTAGTTGATTCCCATTTTCTCACTGTCTTTGAAATTTTCACCACTTAATGGTGATAAGAATCCATAATTCGGCAAAAATCAACAGTCCCTTATAATTAGATAATAATCATACTCGATCTTTGAAATGCAACAAAATACAAACTTTCAGATGTGTATCTTTGGAAGAATGTATCAAAATCACCAACTAACAAAAGGCAAGCAAAATTTGCTTACTAGTCAGCTAAATAGTATTTAAAATGGTAATATCAATACGCTCAACTTTCTCAAGCTCAATAAATGGCTCTGGTAGTAACTCCAATATGACATCTATTTGAGATGTTAATTGTAACTCGGTCTCAAACTTTGCCTCTAAATATAGTTTCATCTCGGGCTTGGGATCGGAATTTGATTTAGGCTCATTTGTAGACTCGGTCTTGCGCTCAAACTCGATCATGAACTCAAACTCAGGTGCTTGCTCAGGATCTAACTTGGGCTTCAACGTGAACTTATTCTCAGACTCTTGTTCAAGCTTCACATGTTTCCATATGCTTATCACCTTAGAGTTCAACTTATTCTTTTAATCAACAATTCAGCTCTTGGGTTGAAAATGGATCATTATAATTTTCTGGCCATTAAACATGGATGTGCGTATATTTGACTTCTCATAACATATAGGTCGTACAATCAAGACATACCTAGTTAAATGTATACATCAATCTATAGACAAACATCGCATTATATATGATCATGATAGCTCGCAAATTGAATATGCACTAAATATCACTATGTAACATGATGAACAATCGTATCAAACCCAAATGACATTATATGATGAGAATAATAGGTATCATACGCCATATGAGAGAGGGCCTCATATGCCCTCTCACATAAAGGGGGCGGGTACAACCAAGTACAAGCCCATGTGGGCTTGTACTTGGTTGCTTTATGTGAGAGGGCATATGAGGCTCTCTCTCTCATATGACATATGATACCTATTATTCTCTTATATGATTATGTGTGAAATTCAACTTTTAGCCACATCCTCTCTAAAGCTGACTTGGCGACAATATTAACACAATTGTCTTCATTAATCATCAATTTATAGAATTTATCATCTACCTTGATGTAGGTATGAAAAATGTTAATCATATGCTAAGCTTTCTTGTTTCCAAGTGTTGTTGGTAAACTCCAAATGATATTCAGCATAAGTCATTGCCTACATCATCAGCGCTTTTGGTTTATCAGTTCATTTAGTCATTCCTTCAAGATATATAGTGTGGCTCGAAGTGGTGTAATGGGTTCAAACGGATCAAAAACCAGTCTTGAAACAGCTATGAAATCACTGAAGTATGAACATTACGTAAAGAGATGAAATATCGTCAGAGAAATCTCTGAAATTTCCAAAAGTTATTGGATGTGTAAAAAAATTAATGAAAATTTCCAAGCTACATTGTCGGGTCGGCTTTGATGCAATAACAGTCTGGAGCTTATGCGGTTTGGATCTGGATCAGGTCGGATCCACCATAATTAGATCCAGATATTTAACACAGTGTTTGATTGGACCCCTTTAAAATCATCTTGAAGTTGGGCTAGGCCTCACCCAACCCAATAAAAAATGGATTCGATAATAGCAGCAAAGCTCCTCGACAAGGACGATGGCAGGAATAAGGCACTGTGATGAGGCAATGAAGATCATAAAAGGCATCTTCAAATGTTGTTCTCGTCAGTGTTATGATCTTGGCAGACGATGAAGAGCTTTGAAACAATGTTGATGGTTGACGACGAAGGTAACAGAGGAACGGATCTTCCCAATGGAAACGGCTATGGTGGTGGAATCAATTGGGATTGATAGGTTTGTTGCTATGATATATGAGTCAGAAGGTGTTATGTTTGTCCTTTGAAAAAAAAACCTACTTGGTGATGACGACGACGTAGGTTAAGGTGAAGGAGATGCAATTTTCGATGGGAGGGATATGCAAAATTGTCAATGACGATGGGATCAGATGACGGTGGCGAAGACAATTGTGAGGATGATGGCGACATCGAATCTTCACATCAACCGTGGTGATCGAGAAATAAGTGAATAGCGAAACAAAAGAGGTAAAACTCAATTGTGATGATGATGGCAACGGTGATGAGGATGAACGGTAACGGATGCAGGTTGGAACTAAGGTTAGATTTTTGAGGAGGGCCGGCTAAAGTAAGGATTTTGTGGATGTTGAAGATGATGAGAATGTCAATGAAAATGGAAGTTGATTGTATAATTTTGTTTCCCGGTATAACAACAGAGAAGATGTTTTTTGCTAACCCTACGATAAGGAAAATAGAAGGGGAATGGGACAAAAATCTAGGCTTTAGGCTTTCATACCAACTTAATATAGAACCCAAGGGGAAAGAGGTGGTGGGAAAATAAAGGAAAAACTAATTTAGAGATTCGATAGGATTCCAAGCCGCACACGATCACCGATTTGCCTTGCACGTGAAGATTTTTAGGACCTCATGTCTCTCATACGTAAGATTTCAAGTGACAAATAAAAGTTTACACAACTCTAAATTTTATTCAATATTCCATTCATATTTAAAAATTGAGATACATAACCATATATGTGTGTGTAAAATAAATATTAATTTGACTCATACTTAAAGTTTTAAATAAACTCAAGTAAAAACTCATAAATAAAATAAAATAATTCATTAAAATAGGAAACTAAGAACTCATAAATTAAATAAAATAATTCATAAATTAAATAAAATAATTCATTAAAATAGGAAACTAAAAACTCAAATTACTTTAAAAAGAAACTTTAAAGGCTCAAATAGCAAATCCTAAAATGACTCAAAAATTAGAAAACTAAACTGACTGAAACACCAAAACACTAATTTAAGTCTAGGTTGGATAAGTTGGATTCCCGTCAGTGACTGTGTTAGAATACAAAACTAAGCTTAATTTTTTAACGTAAACAGCTAGAGCATGTTTTCCTTTTGTATAGTTTTATAGGTAGGTTGGAAAGTCACAAATTACTAAATATAATGTATTGCAATATTTATAGTAAAAATACATTATAACTTGATCTGGGAAAAAACTGTAGTATATTTTCTTTAAATTTATGTAATAATACTTAATTATACTGTAATTAGCTATATTTATTCAGTATATAAATCTAGAAGCTGATCTATTGTAGAGATATACTACATATTAAAGCAATAACTAATCGAAATTTTATTTGAATTTGTAATTTTTATCTGTAAGCGATATGTAGAAATTATTTAACATGTAGTCTTTTCTATAGTAACCTTTCAAATTTTAGGCCTCAATTTGTCGGGATGTCAAAATTTTCAATCTAAACAATAGAGTTATGAAGAGATTTTGAAGTATTATGTTTTTGTGAATGTATTGCATTTTAATTTCTGAACACATTTAATCCATTTCCATTTTGAAGTGATATTTTATAAAATTTATTGTTGTAAGTATTTCCAGTTGATAGATATTTTTTTGAACCAGTGCATTATTGCACACATAGAAAGACTAGTTCCAGCCACTAAATAAAGATTCGGACCTTAACTATTCTTAGTTCAACCAAGGAAAATAGAAACAATGCAGCTAACAGATAGAATTTCAGCTACTAGTGTAGTGCCTCCTCATCAAATGGAATTGATAGAATTACGCCAACCGAGCTTGGCTCAAGTGGCAAAGGTATGCCTTCATATGTGGGATTTCATGGGTTCCAGTTTCCCATCAGTAGTATGCCAATGCATTTTTGTTCATGTACCTAATTTTATCACACAACAATTGGGGTTTGCAACGCAAGAAAGCTACATAAAAGCTAAATCAGTTCGCGACGATTTGTTGTGATTCTAGCATGGAATTAGGAGCTATTTGTAAGAGTTAATTCTTCCAATATGGGTTTTGTAAGCCTACGGTCTGTGTCAAAAAAACAAAAAAGATATAATTACAACGACAATCGTGGTGTCTACTTTTGGTCAAATGAGATTTTTGTGTTATTTGCAACATACTTTCCTTTGCAAAAAAAAAATCACCAAGTCATCCCTAAACAACTCGTCAACAACATAATCAACTCCATTTTACTTGAGAAGAAACCATATCAAATGGCTGATGCTGCCCAAATATGACGGGTTGCAGGATGGAGATGGATAAGGAGTAAGTACAGAACCATTTGGAATACAACACGAAGGAGGCCATAGAAATTTTTTTCATAGAATTACAATCTTTCGCCATTTGATCTACCAACCATTATCACATCCATGTTGGTTTGTTTGCATACTTGCATGCATGCACTTCAATCAAGCAGATGTACCCTATATTACAACATACACAAGACACAAGTTAAAAATCCAACATAGATATGATATTCACAACCACATTAGATTTTTAAATACATTTATGTAACCTATGCACTTCCCTAATGAAGAATTATGGCCATTCTACGACCTATTTATGTACATAACTTGAAAATATTATCTAAGATGTTCATTTCAATGAAAATGATGAGAAAACTAGGGTTTGGAAGACAAAAGATGAGATTTTTATAAATATCAAAAAAGGAATACAAGATATGGGTTTCTTTTGAGAGGAAACCAACTCTCCAAGCTAAAATCTAAGAGAGAAAGCTTACTCTCACTTGATCTAGGGTTCTACTCTTCTAAGCTAGTATTTAACACTCAAGTTTTGCATAACCTCTCTAAATGAAACCCTCACCAACATATAAGTACTAATTTGCCCAAATTACATTTAACCCCCAGGAAACCCCAAACATTGCAAAAATACCCAAAACTTCACAAAAATGCCATCGGCCTAGTTGTTCATCCCGCGATCCTTCTTGCGCCGTCTTCGTTGATACGTGATGATCTCATCATTACTCCCCCCTAAAAAACCCACCTTTTCTCAAGATGGAAGTCTGGGAATCGCTGCGCAATAACATCGTAGGGTTCCCAGGATGTCTCATGATCTGGAAGACAGGTCCACCTGATCAACACCTCACATGCCCATGCACTCTCCTGGCGAACCCTCCTCAGCTCAGCCGGCTCTAGAAGCACCTCCATGTCATCCGTGAGCGTCGGGGGTAGTGACGAGAAAGAGGTATAGTCCCCAATGGCCTGGCAGAGCTGCGACACATGAAAACCGGGGTGGATAGCTGAATCTGGTGTCAACCTCAACTGATACGCAACCTTGCCAATCCTGGCATCTACATCGTACGACCCAAGTATCGGGGGTGACAGCTTCTCGTTCCGCCTACGTGTCAAGGAGCGTTGTCGGTAAGGTCACAGCTTCAGATACACCGTGTCTCCCACCTCGAACTCAACATCTCGCATGTGCTCATCTGCCTGGCTCTTCATAAGCTGTTATGCCCTCGTCAAATGCCGTTGCAACTGCTCCAATCTATGATCACGCTCCTCAAGATACTGGTCCACCTGGAAAACTGGGGTAGAGCGGTGACCAAAGTGAAGTAAATGCGGGAGATCCCGTCCATTTATGACCCTGAAAGAAGTGGTCTGAGCAGAGGTGTGGAAAGATGTTTTGTATCAATACTCCGCCCAAGCCCGTCATTTCACCCGCTGCTTCAGAGACTCGGATACAAAACATCGCATGTAAGTCTCAAAGGCCCTGTTGACGACCTCTGTCTAGCCGTCGATCTGGGATGGTAAGTGGTGCTACTCTTCAGTACTGTCACCAGTGTCCCGAATAATTCCTTCCAAAAAGAGCTAAGAAAAACCTTATCCTGATCCGTCACAATAAAGACAGAAATCACATAAAGCCGCACGATCTCCCTGATAAATGCCGTCGCTACGGTCGCTGCAGTATAGGGATGTCGTAGTGTCAACAAAGTGTGCATACTTGCTCAGCCTAGCCACCACCACCACCATGATGACCGAGTACCCATCTGATTTCGGTAAGACTCGATGAAATCCATGGTCACCTCCTCCCAAACTCGGTCAGACAAAGAGACGCTGCAGCAGACCCCAAAGAGCTGTCGATAAATATTTGTGACGCTAGCATACGTGGTACTTCTCCACCATATCTGTTGCATCCTTCTGCATTCCCTCCCAAAAAGCTCCTGAGCAAAGCGCTGATAGGTTTTCATGACCCCAGAATGGCCACCAACCGTGCTCCAATGAAACTCATATAGCACCCTCGAAATATGGCCATATGGGTCGACCCCGCTGTACCACCAAACGCCCCTTGTATAAGAGATGTTGCCGTTCTAGCGAATACCCGGGACGTGCTGTAGTGTCATGTAGTATTGTTGCCATGATCTTGGCTAGACCATCTTCCTCCTCAATCTCTCACAACAGAGGCTCCCAATCTAGCAGCACTGGCACCGACAAGGCCGACAAGTGAATCAATCTACATCCGCGATAGTGCATCTGCCGCCTTGTTCTCAATCCTCGGTCAGTACTGGATCTCAATGTGATAACCTAGCAACTCGGTCAACTACTTCTGATGCTCCTAAGTGACCATGCTCTGCTCCAGGAGGTATTTGAGACTACTCTGATCCATCCTCACTATGAATAGTCTGTCCAATACATATGGTAGCCATTTCTGCACCGCCAACACAATAGCCATCAGCGCGTGATCATTAACTGACTTAAGCCGAGCCCTCGCCAATAACACCTGGCTAAAATATGACACAGGACTGGTGTCATGCATCAATACAGCACCCAAACCATAACCAGACACGTCTGTCTCCACCACAAATGTCCGGGTAAAATCCAGAAGCGCCAAGACAGGAACGCTCATCATGGCTCTTTTTAGGGTCTCAAAAGCTCGAGTAGCATCCTCACCCCCAATGGAAATTGTCTTTCTTCAGCAGCTCAGTCAATGGCCACACAATGGTGTTATACCCCCTGACAAACTTCCTGTAGTAGTCCGTCAGCCCCAAGAAACCCCGCAACGCCCGTAGGGTAGTAGGGAGTAGCCAATCCACCATTCGACCCGTCCGCCGACACACCATCTGCGAAAACAATATGACCCAAGTACTCTACACTCCGCTGGCCAATCAAGCACTTCTTCCTGTAGGCAAACAGCTGATGCTTCTGTAGCTTCCTCAGCACGGTCGTCAAGTGCTCCACATGTGACTCCATTGACCGGCTGTAGATCAAAATGTCATCGAAGAATATCAGCACAAACCTCCTCAAATTGGGCCAAACACCCCGCTCATCAATGCCTGGAATGTGACGGGGGTGTTGGTCAAGCCGAACGGCATGGACAAGAACTCATAGTAACACTCGTGTGTCCTAAAAGCAGTCTTTGACACATCCTCACCTCTCATCCGAATCTGGTGATACCCAGATTTCAGGTTAATCTTAGAGAAAACCACAGCTCCATGTAGCTCATCCAACTCTTCGATCACATGGATGAGAAATTTGTCTAGCACGGTCTCCTTGTTCAATGCCTTGTAATCAACTCAAAACCTCCCGCTCACATTCTTCTTCACTAACAGGACCGGGCTGGAGAAGGGGCTCACACTCGGCTGAATAACCCCTGCATGAATCATCTCCTCTACCATCCTCTCAATCTTCCTCCTTCTGCACATGTAAGTAACGGTATGGTCGAACACTGATAGGAGAGACGCCATCATGAAGGACGATGGCATGCTCGTCGTCTCGCATGGGAGGAAGCCCACGGGGTGTCTGAAACACTCCCTCAAACTGAAGTAAAACATGTCACAGCTCCAGAGGAATGTCCTGTTCCAACTCCTCAACCGCCAACCTATGTAACTCCACCAAGAAACCTCTTCCTGCAGACTGGAAAGCACTCACCATGGTCTTCAAGGAAATCCTGGATCGACACAAACTGGGGTCCCCTGAAGTGTCACTACTCTCTCCTCATGCTGAAACTCCATCCTGAGTAGTCTCCAGTTGATCCTCATCTCTCTCAAAGACAGCAGCCACCTCATGCCTAAAATCACATCGATGCTGCCCAAGTTGAGCGGCAAGAAGTCCTCCATGACATGTATCTCCTGGAGGGTCAAAACCACGCCACGGCAAATCCCCCTGCTCCGCTCCACCTGTCCCGTTCACATCATCCTAAAGCTCCCGGTGTCCACCAACTGTAACACATGCTGCTCCACCACGTGTTTGGAAATAAAATTGTGGATGGCCCCACTATTAATCAATACCACCACCTCCATCAGCTCCTCCATCAATTCCTCGTCCTCCACTAGCAACGCCTGAAGAGTACGGTCTCGGCAGCGATGACCTGTGGCATACATCTTGTCACACCTGAAACATACCCCCTTAGCCATTTTGTTCTATATCTCTGCCTCGATCATGCGTCGGAACTGTCCACTAGACGACGCTCCGCTGCTATTCTCCTTGCTCCCCAAAATTCCCTCTGTCTGGACCCCTCCTACCGAGGCTCGCTGCGCTCCTGGAGGTGTCGAGCCATGAAAAGCGGACCCGCTCAAGCTCCCTTGGCCCGTCGATCCGCTGCTAGTCTGTCATCCACCACCTGAGCAATGTACATCTTCTTTAGCAACACATTCGGCCTCTGCACCAAAGTTCCCCCGAATCTCAATTTTCAACCCCTTTATAAAGCTTCACATCAAGGTCTCCTCGGTCATCATCCCTCTCATACGGCCAGAAAGTGCCTCAAACTTCTCTCAATAATCCCTCACAGTGCACACATGTCATAGAGTCAAAAGATGCTCATGTAGTCCACCGTCCTGGGTGTCCCTGAAGCGATCTAATGCAATGTATAAACTCTTTTCATGACTGTACCAGTCGCCATTGTTGCCTCCACAAATACCAAGATAACGTCTTCCCCTCGAAACATACGCACAACGCCTTCACCTTCTCCCTCTCCGTCATCTGGTAGGCTTTAAAGTACCGCTCTATGTGATAGACCCACACATAAGGTCCTCCCCGTCGAAGACAGACATTTTCAGCTTCCGCACTTTGTTTTTCGGCCCCCACATCCCTTTTTCCGCTCTCCCTCTAGTTTGACCGTAGTGGAATTGTTAATATGTAGTTTGTGGGGGTCCTCCATCTCCCATCATGCTCCACGGGTTTCCATCACACCCATGTAGTTCCAAAACTGGTCATCGTTCCCTCGGGGGTCGTCGGGCTCCGAAATCTCCTATGTATGCCTCATTGAACCGTGGGGCTCCAAACGATGGCTCGCCGCCCCTTGTAAAGCCGCCGAAGGTCACTGGCTTGCGAAATCACCAAAAATACCTTCGGACGGCTGCGAAAAACTCCCTCCTTGGAGTTGCAGACAAGGCCCGCTGCCCCCCTCAGCAATGTTAGAGGCCGGCAAGGCCCATGCGCGGCCGTAGGGGGCCGACACCCCCCTGAAGACCATCTAGAGGCTCGCGAGGCCCCCAGGAGTTCACTGGCTCACCGGACCCTCGCCGGGGACCGATGGTGGTGCATGGCCCATGCGAGGCCAGGTGGTGGACTGTGAGGGTCCATCACCCCCCCAAGGTGGGTTGTTTGTGGCCGATTAGCCTCCCTGCATGCCCCGATCCCCCTCCCAAGCCGGTGGAGGGGGAAACTGCTCACAAGTATGCCAATCTTCTTCGGATTCCGGTGGATCTTCATCCACGACCACCATTTCCTCTTTTCCCTTTTCAAATATGGCTCCTTTCGGCTCAAATCTGATGGGTTTCCAGGGATCTCGTCGTTCTTGGGCCTCTTCCTCGCAGCGCTAACTCGCTTGAGATTCCATGAAAGCCTTGAACATGGCTTCCAAAGATGCCATCTTTAAACTCATTTTTTGTTGTTGCTTTTTTAGGGTTTCAATTTCCCAAACTTTCTCCTCTATGGCATCCGCCTTCTTCCTGGATCTTATGTTTGTCATGCTGGATCTTTGCTCTGATACCAATTTGATGAGAAAACTAGGGTTTAGAAGACAAAAGATGATATTTTTATAAATATCAAAAGATGAAAACAAGATACAGGTTTCTTTTGATAGGAAACCAACTCTTCAAGCTTGAATCTAAGAGAGAAAGCTTTCTCTCACTTGATATAGGGTTATACTCTTCTAAGCTAGGGTTTAACACTCAAGTTTTGCATAACCTCTCTAAATGAAACCCTCCCCAACATATACGGGCTGATTTGCCCAAATTACATTTAACTCCCGAAAACCCCAAACATTGCAACAATACCCAAAACTTCACAAAAATGTCATCGGCCTAGTTGTCCATCCCGTGATCCTTCTTGCGACATCTTCGTTGATACATGATGATCTCATCAGAAAGCCTCACCTCTCTCTCTCTCTCTCTCTCTCTCTCTCTCTCTCTCTCTCTCTCTCTCTCTCTCTCTCTCTCTCTCTCTCTCTCTCTCTCAATTGTGTGTGTATCAACTCATCTACATATGATTGTCATTGGTGTATCTATGAATGGTGTATTCTGAGTTTTCAATATTTGCTATATTGTGCCATGTCATATCTGCATTCAGTGTCCACGCTAGTGCAATGTAGTTTATATAAACTTATATAGTATACACTCTTTTATATCAAACCATAAGACATAGACTTGAATATGTTAAATCCCTTGTGGCAATGCTTGGCTGTCTATATGAAAACCACTAAAAATTTACGCTATCAGGTTATGCTACAAAGTGTTGTCGATCTTAAGATGCCTCATCAAACAAGATAGTTCATAACAAGTTTGGTTCATATTATGTCTAAGTTGATTGTGCATCTAATTATAATCCAAGAAATGAATGCCGGAAAGCTATTTCCAGAACTTTTAAAACCAATAGAAGTTTGAATCGTAATTACCGAATCAGTGACATACTCCACAACAATGTCCTCCACCAGGGCGACAGTTTCTGGAAGTGGCTGCAAAATCAAAAGGCACGAGTTAGCACACTTCTGGAACCAGGCTAAATAGATAATTTTTGTAATTATACGAATATGGGAGCATATAAGTAGTAAACTCAAATTAAGAAAAGTATATGTGTGGCGCTCCCACAAGGAGAATGTATCCAAGATATATGATTTTTACCAATTTTGGGTTTGCATCTTTAACCAGAGAACAGAAAACCCTTCTAATGTGATGTCTTCACTGTATAAATGTAAATGAATTCTAAAAGAAGGTACGAGCTGTAAACTCCTGCTGCATGATGCTGTGATGTCTTCTGTACAATGTTGGCAGGGCAATTTACATTTAGAGTTGTATCTTGAAAGAACTGTTAACTAGAGAACAAAAAAGCCCTTCTAGCATGATATCTTCCACTTACATGAATAGATCATAAAATAAAGTGCAAGATGTAAACAGTAGCCTCCTTCTACATGATGCCATGATGGCCTTTATACAATATTACAAGGGCAATTTCACATTTCAAATATACTAAACCTAGACATTGGACATTTACAGACATTATTGAACACGTTTCAAAACTCACACGACTCATCCGTCTGATGTTGGTGATTTTTCCCAAAAGATGATACCGCGTCAAGCAATGGCTCAAACAAATTTACCACACTATAGATCACTTTGGTTATGTTTTCATACTTATACATGCACATATTAGAATCCAAGTCTTCAAAAATAGTAACATCCTTTTCTATCAGATTTTTGGCTGTTTTCATGAATATTTGGACATCTGCAAGTAACAATATTTTCATTTAATAGTACATATATAGGTTCTATAAATAATCAATGCCACGGCCTCACATTCACCCTATGCTAAAAATTATAAAATAAAAAAGAAATTTCTAGGAGAAAATGCAAGCTGCAAAGAAACATCCAGCCTTTAAAAAATCATATATAATGGATTTCATACTCCAAAATATCCCAATACATTATAAAAAAGAATACTTACATTGGGATCATCTCCGAAGCCATACATCATGTGTTGCACTACGCAATAAAATGAACAAGAAATAAGAAATAGAAACAATAAAATCAGTTAGCAAGCAGCAAATGAACCTTAAAGGGTTCAAATTTTGTCGAACTCATATATCAAGAATTTTTCATGCACAAAATTGCGAGAATAAAGAGGGGGATAAAAGGAGGAACTTTGAGATTTTAATCCATACAATCTTTTTGGAAGACGCCGCGCTTGCGCTTGAGAGAGGCATCGGAGGGCTGGGACGATCCAGACTTTGGCTTCGATGATGAGGAAGGAGTGTTGCCCGATAATGAATTGTGCATTTTTGCCACGATTTCTCTTTCAAAAATCGTATTTTTTCACCATAAAACCCTAGACCGAAAGAAGAAGAGAGAAATACTTAGAAGGGAATTGCTTTGCGCACATACCAATTTACTCTATGCACGACCGCTTAAATTTTCAGTTAATATAATAATAATTAAAACATTGTATGATTTTTTAATTTAAAATTTATAAAATGTTACGAGTGAGGGAGATTTATAGTCTCCCCTCCATCGTTTATCCACCATAACATCACACTACCATATAGTGAGATGAACCTTTCGGCTACTAGAGACTTATGGTCTCCTCTCTTCTATTATGAATTCAATAAAAGGAGACCATGTGCTATTGCCATGGTTGCTCTCTCTAAACACGTTATCAGCACGATTACGCTCTAGAGAAGAAAAAAATTTTGAGCCACAAAATTTTCATTTTCCCCACATATATTTCCCTCTTGCGAAGGAATCTTGTTGTTGCGGCAAAGTTTTTGTGACGACGAGCGATTGATTACCTGCAAGGCATTGTGGAAGCTAAGATTTTATTTTTCTATCTACGGATTTTATTGGTTCTTCCCTAGATCATAGATCTAGAGATAATATGGTAAAAATAGCGAGTGTCGACTTTGAAGTTCTCGATGCGGCTGGAAAGAATTAGCTGAGCCGGCATGTGGACCTGACGTTTCACTTGCGCGCACAGGGCCTAATGGCCACAATCTCTATTTCTGTGCCTACGGCAACAGGCACTGCTGAGGCAACTTCTACACCAATAATCTCTGATGTAGATAAAGCGAAAGTCGTAATCTATATCAGGCGACATATTGATCGGACCCTGAAGGCCGAATATCTCATTGTAGAAGATCCACTGGAGTTGTAGACTGCATTGGAGGACAGGTATAAGCATCAGAAAGATGTGATCATCCCACGTGCATGTTATGAGTGGAAAATCTCCGACTTTATGGCTTCAAGTCCGTTGCCGAGTATAACTCAGCACTTCACAATAACACCTCGCGCCTGAAGTTGTGCGGTGAACAAGTGACAGAAGAATGCAAGCTGGAAAAAACTTACACATCCTTCCATGAGAAGGATGCAATCCCCATGCAACAGTACCGTGAACGCAAGTTCACCAAGTACTCTGACCTGCACTCCTGCCTTCTCATGGCAGAGCTGAACAGAGACTTGCTACTGGCCACACATAACCTACGCCCTGCTGGCTCAGTTCTCTCCCTGAGGCTAACAGAGTTTCTTCCTAGAAGCAGATGAACAAACAGAAGGGGAAATTCAACAAAGGGAAGGCCCCTAAGAGGTAGGCCAGAGGTCCTCCCCAGAATAACAACCCTCCCCAGAGCAACAACAATGAGGGAAAGAAGAAGCTCTAGTGGAAGAAAAAGAACACTAGACAGATCCAAGAATAATTGGGAGGACAAATGCCACAGATGTGATATGGCTGGACATTGATCTAGAAACTGTCGTACTCCACGACACCTCCAAGGTCTGTATCAGGCGAGCCTGAAGTCTCCCGTTGAAACAAATCTGGTTGAAAACCAGTCGTCAACCAATTTCACAATGGATGATTTCGAGAATGAAGACCTCCTAGACTGATGTCATATTTATCTGTTATTCATTTACTTTATCTGTTATCAGTACTTCATATGTAATTTGCTTAATATTTACTTTTTCAAAAATGAATGTCTTCCTTTTATTAAAGTATTGAATTCATTATCTATAGATGAAGTGTGCGTGCCTAGTGGACCGTGCCTCGATGCACACAATCCTTCGTGAAAAAAGCTATTTTATTAGCTTAAATGAATATGATGGTCCTGTAATCACTATTTCAAGAATGTCAAACATAATTGAAGGATCTGGTGAAGCAATGATTTTGCTCCCAAATAACACGAGACTAATAATAAAAGATGCACTTTTCTCTCCTAAATCAAATAGGAATCTATTAAGTTTCAAGGATATTCGTTTAAACAGATATCACTTAGAAACTATAGATATACATGAGGATGAATATTTGTATGTTACTCGTCAAAAAGACGGTTTAAAACTGTCTTAGAACGATTTAAGGGACTCCTGTCGGGTCTCTATCGTACTCATATTAAACCTATAGAAGCTAATTTAACTGTGCACCAGAAGTGCGTTTCGTCGCCAGAATTCAAACTTTGGCATAACAGACTTGGTCACCCTGGATCGGCAATGATGCACCGCATCATCACCCAATATTTTGGACATAATATTAAGAACCTGAAAATTCTTCAGAAGTGTGATTTTACATGTCTGCCTTGTTTCAAGGGAAAACTAATAACGAGATCATCTGTAACGACCCGCTCTCGGGGGCCTGTTACTAATTTGGTTTATTCGCATGTCTTGCAGTTTACCAGTGAAATCAGCATAGCCACAACCCAGAGATGTACCACAATACTCAAACCAGCTTACAACATTATTACAGTCCGAATTAAAGTACAATAAGCAGCAACACTCTCTCACCAGAATACATAAAGGAAGTACTGAAATGAAATGCGGAAAAGAAAATACATAGTACAACACACACACAACAACAGAGTAGTAACTAAAACTCTGCAGCCTCTGGGTCAAATGCGGGCTCCTCGAACTCTGTGGTAATCTCTTCAATCAGGTCGTCGTCTGTCAGTGCCATAAATGGAACCGAATGTAAGTCACATAATTCTACCAATAGACATAAAGTAGTGTAAAAGTACGGAGCAGTCTATAATAAGCATTTTAAAGACTATCATGCTAGTACAATAAGTGGAATAAGAGCAGATATGCAGGCAAGGTTAAAAAGTAAAGTAGGGGCAGGCAAGCATGCAAGTGCGACAAGTAAAGCACATCTAGTCAAGCATACAAGGGTGACAAGTAAAGTAAAGGTGACCGAGCAAGCACAACTAGTACCGTACACGAATAACCATGACGATAGCAATGACAATAGCAATAATGAGAGTAATTGTGCCTAGCCTAGTTCGTGACTTATAAAGGGAAGTATAGTAAGCAACCAAGAGTCCACTTGATATCCCGGGTTACAACAAAACGATATTGTTCAACAAATCGGTACTATTCAACAAAACGATACTGTTCAATACGAAGATCGGACTGGTCGCTCCCACACTTCCAATTATAAGTTACCCCAAAACCCAGTGTCTGTGCAGATTACCGTACTTGCAATTTACAAGTCATTTACTATTCCCACATTTCCAGTTACATCTTTTGGTTAAGCATGTCACGGAGACCAATTCAATGTAATTTACGATACGGTACAACTTTCGATCCTATGTGATGATATTCTATACGATCATTCACAAGCATTCATGAGTCATAGATGGCATGCAACAGGCAAAGTATAATATGAGCAATCATGCAATAAATGTATACAAGATTCATGCATAGTTTTCTCATGATAAGTATCTGAACATGATAAGTATAAAAGTTGGCAATGTTGTTTGTTCAAGTCAAAGTCGTTCTGAGGCTATATGTCATGTCCTAAATTCATACTAGTGCAACATCTAGATTTCCAGAGTTAGAATTAATGCGACTTACTATTTTAAGATTTGAGTAGGAAGACGAGGCTTGTGCTAGAGCTACCAAGGTGCTCGTGCATGTGAATCGATACTTGCAAACACAAGAAATCACTGGTTAAGAGTTATACTATTTTCTATCTATTTATCTTAACCGATTGTATTTTTATAATAATATAACTTATAGCTTTATACTGACGATGATGATGATAATGATGATAATAAACTTATAATAAAAGAACTTGCTTATAATATCTCACCCTCTGTCTCTCCGTTCTCTCCATCTCTCTCTTGTTCTTCTTCTTTTTTTTGTTTCGTTTCGTGCGCAGGGACTCACGGCGGCAAAAAGGGGTGGTGGTGCTGGGAGATCCGGGCGGTGGATCTCGGGGTAGTCAGCGGCGGTAGCTTCCACGTGGCGGCGCGCTGCCAAGGCGCGGAGGGCGGCACAGATCCGGGCTCGGGGCGACGGATCGAGTACGAGGCGGCGATTTCACGGCGGGGGCGAACGATCCGAGGCGGCGGTGCTCTGATTTCCGGTGATGGCGACTTCCAAGGCTGCGTGCGGCGCAGATCTGAGGTGGGGGACGACGGCGATCGAGGATGGCGGCTACGCGTGCGAGGCGGGGTTGATTGGGTTGATTTGGGGGTTGGATTTGGGATTTGTTCTTTGATTTCTGGTTGATTTTGACTTTGGATTTGTAAGGGGTTGGATTGCTAATTAGTTGTGTGGAGGAGGTGGTGGCTGAAGGGGGATGAGGCTGTGTTGGGTTGTAAGGAGGTGGTGGTGGCTGAAGGGGGATGACGATGTGTTGGGTTGTAAGGAGGAGGTGGAGGCAGACTTGTTTGCTTGTATGGTGGAGGAGATGATGACTGATTTGGTGGAGGGATGGGTTGTTGTTGCTGTGGTTGGTGGTGGAGGGTGGTTGCTGCTGTGTTGCTTGGAATGATGTTTTCCTGTAGGTTGATGTAGTTTCTATAGGCTTGGTTTTAAGAATGAGAGGAGGAAGACAGATTGAATAGCAGTGGTTGTGAGGTAGGGAAGATATGAATTGGATATTGGATCTCACCAACATTACGGTAGGGATTGAATAGGTTTAGGGTAGCTGTAAGATTGTAAGAGTAATTTAGTTACTTAGTGATTTAATTAGTTATATGAAACAAGTTAATTTGTAATTAACTTTTAGTTAAAGATAATTAGGGATTTTAATTTGTTAGCAGTAATTAGTTAATGCATTAAGATTTAAAACAGATTATTATATACAAGATATGATTTGATGAGATTAAATTAGGATAATTAATATTCCAGGGGATATTATTGTTTATTTGTTGGGGTTCTAATTATGGTTTATAGAATTTCATAGTTAGGATATTAGATGTGGTTAGAATACCTACATTTGGTTTACACAAGATTTGATTTGGATAATTCGTAATTAAGATATTTTAATCATGATTAGGCAGGATAATCAATTCGGTTAAGATTATTGGATAAGGTTTAGTGTAGAAAATAATATAGTCAGGACGTGGCTATGATCGATGTAGCTAGGATAATTAGATTATTGCGTTCTCGTCCTGCAAACAACATCAACCAAAAGTTAGAGAAGATATAAACGCGATCGTCAAGTCATGTTCTCGAGCAATGACAACAATAATAACAAATAAAATCATATATTAATACTCTAATACTAATCGAGTACGTACGAGATACGTATATACATAAACAGGCCGTTACATTCTACCCTCCTCAAATTAATTCTGTCCTCGGAATTTAGAAGATCGATAATCGCCTAAGCAATTTAAACGATCAAAAGGAAGGCTTGATGAACGATCACGACATAGGGAAATAAGTTGTTAATAGCATGAAATATAATGTGACATCACATCATCAAGAAAACAAGAGATGATGTCCTATATGAATACATACTATTGACATCACCATAGCTTCCGTAACTAGTTTCGAAATCTAGTATCATCACCATAGTTACTTCAAATTTATCAAGTAGCCAAAATATGGCACTACATGAAAATGAGAGCTATTATGATGATGACATCTGTTCGAACTTGGAACCTGAGGTGATAAGTCAGTAGCAAGCTTTCTAAACCACATCAAAAAGAAGAACATAAAGTTTAAGATTTGACTCCTGCTAATGATAACTACTGGGTCTTAACCAAGTAAATCATCGATATAGCATACATAAACGTAAGGACTAATCCATATGCATTCACGCTGTTACAACTTAACCAGCCGAACACAAAAGACCTCATCTGCCATGATACCCAATTACAAGACAATATCCAGATTGACACTAAGAGGCAAATATAAGGCCAATTTCCAAGGGTCAAGATCATCGCTACCACTTCTTCCAGTAATTTCCATAACATCCAACAAGAAGCCAACATCAACGCTGTCTCCCAAATCCGAGCACAAGACTGACATCCAACTTCAACACCTATGGCCAAAAGCAAGCCAATAATCATCCCAAAAGATACTCATTGCCAAAACCATTGGTCGACATCTACAGTTATCACCATCAGCCCTAAACAATTTAACGACCAATAACTCACGGTCCAACAAAATGAAGGAGTGGACCCAAGAAGGAAACGAAGCGGGGCACCTTAAGGGGTAAGAACCAGGGCAAGGAGCTTGAAAGAACGCCAAGGACGGCATCCAGATGGTGATAACGTGATGCACGTTTTATCTACACCATAGATTTGTGATATCAGTTTAATGGTTATCAACCAGTTAAAATATTTTAAACTAGCTCACTAACATTAACTTAAAAGAACTAAAATTAACTATTTACTTAATCACTTAACTAACTTATAACAAAAATAAATTATAACTTATAAAACTTTAATTTAGTAACTTAATTAAAGCTTAACTCAATTTTAATAAAAATAATACCTTTACAAAATATAACTTAACTAACTTATTAATACCAACTCATAACACTATTATAAAAATTTACTTATGAAACTTTATAATAATTTACTTTACAAAACTTTATAATAAATACATTATATAAAAAAACTAAAACTTAATAACTAATAATAAATAATAACTTAGCTTATACTTATAAAACTTATATAAAACTTAACCTATTTATTAAACAACTTAATATATACATATATTATAACTTATTAAATCACCTCCCCCTCTCTCTGTCTCTCTCGTTCCCCTCTCTCTGTTCTTTTCTTTCTTTCTTTTTTCTCGCACGGAGATCGGGCGGTAAGGGGCAGCAACGACGGCAGATCAGCGGCTTCCAGGTGGCAGACGGCGGGGATCCGGGCTCGGGGCGGCGATCTGATGCGGAGGCGAGGCGGATCCGAGGCGCGGCGAGGCAGATCCGAGGCGCGGCGACCCAAGGAGGGGGTCACGGCAGCGGATCGACGGAAAAGGGCGGCGGCGAGGCGGAACGAGGTCCAGGCGGCGGATCGGAGGCTTGCGAAGGCGGTGTCAGCTTCCGAAGGCAGACGGCAGCTCCGAAGGCTTGGGCGACGGCGGTTTGAGATGCGACGGCGCGTGCGATTTCTGGAGTTGGTTCCAAGTTGGGTTCAATTATGATTTGGGTTCGTTTTGATTTCTGGTTTGTTTGTTTTTTGGGTTGTAAGGAGGAGAATGGCTGATTTGTTGTGTGGAGGAGGAGGTGGAGATGTCTGATTTGCTGTGTGGAGGAGGTGGTGGCTGGTTGTGGAGGGTTGTGACGATGATGATTTTGTCCCTGTTGTTGGTCGTTGTTACTGCTGGTTTGTTATTGTAAGTGTGGTTTAAGAACGAGGGGAAGGAGGAGACAGCCATGAAGAGGATTGAGCTGGATGTGGGTGAGAAATGAAGGGGATGTTGGATCTCACCCACATTTCAGAGGGATTGAATGGGTTAGGGTAAGATAACTAGGTAAAAGTAATTAGTAGTTTAGGAAAAGTGTTTAGTTAAAAGTAATAATTTAATTAGTAATAACTTTTTAGTTAAAATTAAGTAGTGGTTACAATTATTTAGTAGCAATTAGTTAATTAGTAATTAACTTTTTAATTAAAAATAATTACGGTTTAACAGATTAAAAAATTATGCTACGGTAAAACCGAAAATAACGACGCGCTCGCGTCGACGTGCAGACGAAGATTACTCGGACGAAAATAATCGGATCAATGAAGTAAAAGAAACGCAAGCACACCACAATCAAAATATGACTAGGAAAATAGGTCGTTACATCCTACACTGCTTAGAATATTCTGTCCCCGAAATTCTCTACTATGCAGGAAAAATGTTGGGGTAACGTCCTTGCATCTCATCCTCTCGCTCCCAGGTGGATTCTCCTGGCGAGTCATGTCGCCACATCACCCTCACGAGTTCGACGACCTTGTTCCTGAGCGCCTTCTGACGTCGATCAAGAATCTGAACTGGCTGCTGCTCATAGGTAAGGTCTGGTCGCACCGTGATCTCCAAATGATTAACCACATACGCAGGATCACTGATATAACGATGCAGATGGGAGACATGGAAAACATTATGTACTCCCTCCAATGATGACGGTAGAGCTAAGCGAGGCCACCTCTCCAATTCGCTCTAACACATCAAAGGGTCCAACGAACCTTGGACTGAGCTTGCCTCGCCTCCCAAAACGTATCACTCCTCGGTTTGGGGATATCTTCAGGAAAACATGATCTCCTGGTTGAAACTCCAAGTGACGACGCTTGGCATCAGCCCAATGCTTGTACCGGTCTTGTGCAATGCGTAACTTGTCTCTGATGTTACGCACTACATCTATAGTTTCAACAATCATCTCCGGGCCCAATAATTCTCGATCACCAATGTCATCCCAACTCAGCGGGGATCGACATTTCCTTCCATACAGTGCTGCGAATGGGGCCATGCCAATGCTGGCTTAGTAGCCATTGTTGTAGGAAAACTCTACTAGGTGTAGATGGTCTTCCCACGAGCCTTTGAAATCCAGCATACAAGCTCGCAACATGTCCTCCAATATCTGGATGGTACGCTCTGATTGTCCATCCGTCTACGGATGATACACAGTGCTGAAACTCAGACTGGTAACCAAATTGGATTGCAGACTCTTCCAAAACTGACAAATGAATCTAGTGTCCCGGTCAGAGACGATGCTCACCAGAACTCCATGCAATCGAACAATCTACTGCATGATTATCAATCACATCACAACGCATACTAAAGAAGTGCTAAAGGTAAAGGATAGATCATTACCTCCATATAATTCTTATCAAGTATCTCCGTAGATTGTCCCACTTGGAAGGGTATGAAATGCGCTGACTTGGTTAATCGGTCAACGATCACCCAAATCGCATCATTCTGCTTAGTACTCCGAGGTAGTCCAGTCACGAAATCCATAGTGATGTGCTGCCATTTCCACTCTGTAATCGACAGGGGTTGAAGTAGTCCAGCAATGCGATGGTGTTCGACCTTCACTTGCTGATGTAGGATCCTGTCAAAACAACGACGTTAGGATCGAATAATAAAGTAGAGACTTACGTTTGCGTACGCGGCACCGTAATCTCTGAACTTTGCCCTCAGATTCGCCACAACGGTCGATACTTCGTCACGGAGGATCGAAGCAGAGTTTCACCGTCTAAATCTCTATTTAGAAGAGGATTTTAATGGAAGGGAGAAGAAGAACATAAGATGCCTTTTGCAAACTTATGGCATGGAAAGTGTAGTATGAATGCCTTACCCTTGGGTCCTATTTATAGGCTTTAGGGGTAGTTATTGTAGGAAATAACTAAATATAAGCTTATTAGCCTATATTAGCACATTCATTTATCCTCTTCTTTATTCACTTATCAAGTGCCTTTATGCACTTATAAAGTGACTTTTTCCACTTATCGAGTGGCTTTTTCCACTTATCGAGTGGTCCTTTTCACACGAGAAAAGGTTCCCTCCGCGCACGCTTTCGTGCACGCGACATCTGAGGTCCGTATACCCTCATACATCCCCTCATGGGTGTATTCATGTCGTCCATATCCAACATCTCCCACTCACACTTGAGGGGATTGTAAGGAAACATCTTTTCCTTTAACTCTTCTGTTTATCATACCGAGAAATAGACCGTGTGACTGTCATGCGCATAGAGTCCGTTGTTGTGCACTTGTTAGAGATACATAACACTCCTCGAGGTGCAAAGTTGAGTAGATCAACGCATGCTTTACCCTAGATTATTTCTTCACATTTCTTATACTTTATATTCAACAATTGAATCCCATCTGGATTACAATTGGCTGGCCAGCTTTGAATCTCTAAAGTCCAAATGTGAATATGAAATTAATCTTCCTCTTCTTGCGATCCTTTTGATCTTGACTTGACTTGCTTTTCTAACATGCCCCGCCGGACCGAATTGACCATAGTCCACAAGTAACATGCTAAGATAGCAATCACCCAGTCAAATCTAAAGGAACCAATTAGAGTCCATAAGGGTAATGAGTTAAGACCCATGTGGTCTTTGGGTCTCACATAATAGTAAACACAATTACTATTCTAACCCAATGGTCAAAATGCATACGTAGTATGAATACGTATTACAACATCACTCCTTTCCCAGGGAGCGTATGTCTTAATGATGTTGTAAGGATGATAACCAGACACCACAATGTCTGACTTTGAGTCCCTTTTATTACTAAAATAATCTTCTAGACTCACATCCCGCATAAGACAGATAGGATTTCAAAAATCCTCTTAGATCTTTTGAAAGCATCCATATGATGCAGATCTTTCATACGACCATTTTGTTTAAGTCATGACTCTAAATCGTCCGTCTGACGATTTTGACTTTAAACATGTCTCATCTTTATTTTATCCGTTTGATAGAATAAAGGCGGTTGCTCATGTGAGAAAGCCAACCTTAATCTGTCCGACATACTAGAAAGTATAGCTGAGATTTCAAAAATGTACACAAACATTTCTTAAAAAATTCATATGCAATGTTGAAAAGAACGTATTCTTTTATTAAATTTGATCATTTACAGACATGAGAATTTACATTGGTACAACTCAGCTCTTACGCAATCCTTGAGATGATAAGTGTTTGTAAAACACATCTCTGGGGATCGCCTTCGTAAGCGGATCCGCTATCATCTCATGCGTAGATATGTACCTTATGTCTACCTTCTTGGTCTTATCATAGTCTTTTGCAAATTTGTAGCGGATATCTATGTGTTTGGTCTTACAATGGAATTTAGGATCTTTGACATAGGCTATAGATGCTTGACTGTCGCTGTGTATAGGTACAGCACCTGAGTCACTTGCATCAATTAGCTTGTCTAAGAACTTCCTAAGCCAAACAGCCTCTTGGACTGCCATGCTAAATGCTACAAACTCGGCTTCCATAGTTGAAAGTGCGATGCAGGATTGTTTCTTGCTACTCCAGGATATTGCACCAGATCCGAGTAGAAAAACATATCCTGAGGTCGATCGTCGCTCATCGAGATCACCCGCCCAATCAGCATCAGTGTAGCCTTCGAGCCACAAGGCATCTCCTTGATAGCATAAAGCATAGTCTGCAGTTCCCTTAAGATACCGCATTATCCTCTTAACCGCTTTCCAATGTACTTGCCCTGGATTGGATTGGTAACGACTTACCATTCCAACGACAAAACAGATGTCCGGTCTTGTACACATCATAGCGTACATAAGACTACCAACTGCACTGGAATATGGAACTTTTTCCATAATTTCCTTTTCCTTTTGGTTCTTTGGACATGATTTCAGACATAAATTATCACATTTGCTTATATGAGTATCAATGGACTTGCAGTCCTGCATATTAAAACGTTCTAAAACCTTCTTTATATAAGAATCTTGTGAAAGAGAAAGAAGTTTCTTCGAACGATTCCTTGAAATCTCAACTCCAAGGATATATGCGGCTTCTCCCATGTCTTTCATCTCAAAACTGATGAAAGCCAAGCCTTGATATCCATCACAAAGCCCTTGTCATTTTCAGCTTTTAAAATGTCATCTACATATAGAGACATAATAACGTACTTGCTCTTACTCCTCTTGATATATACAGAGTTATCTTCATCAAGCATGGAAAAACCATTTGATAAGACAACTTCTTGAAATCGTATATACCATTGCCTCGAGGATTGTTTAAGACCATATATGGACTTACGAAGTTTACAAACCTTGTGTTCGTTTCCTTCTTTTACAAACCCTGTTGGTTGTTCCATATAGATCTCCTCGTCCAATTCTCCATTGAGAAAGGCAGTTTTTACATCCATCTGATGTAATTCGAGGTCTAAGCAATCTACCATAGCCAGAATCATGCGAATCGAGGTAAAACGAACAACAGGTGAGAAGGTCTCTTCGTAGTCTATCCTTTCCTGTTGCGTAAAACCTTTCGCGACAAGGCGAGCTTTATATCTGTCTATAGAGCCATCAGCCTTATGCTTGATCTTGAGAACCCATTTGTTCCCAATAGCTCTACGTCCTCTGGGTAAGTCAACTAAGTCACAGACTTGGTTAACTTTCATGGATTCCAACTATTCCTTCATCGCTTCCATCCATTTGTCTTTCGCAGGGCATGATACGGCATGTTTGAAAGTAGCAGGCTCGTCATCATCTTGTAGTAAAGTCATAAAGGTTTGCGGAAATTCATCCTCAAATCTTAGAGGAGCCAACCTTGTACGACTACTACGTCGTATTTGAGATTCTTCAAGTCCTTGTTGACTTGAATTTAGATCAATTCTAATATCACTCCCACTTGGAATGTCGTTAGAAATGCTCCCACTTGGATCATTATTCCCGTATGGAATAGGATTTGCGTCATTCGTATCATCCATTGGTGAAGTTTGAAACGTATTTTCGTCTTCACCAAGAATTCTCCCACTCGAATGAGGTAATCCTTCTTGATCATTAATCTCAAATAGAGATAAGTCCTGACTTATCTCGCCCTGTCTTGGAAACTCGTTTTCCAAGAAAGTGACATCCCTCGACTCAAATTCAATTAGACCTCCATTGTCATCCTGACCAATGAAAACATAACCTTTGGAGTTTTCTGCGTATCGTATAAAGATACATTTCCTTTCCCGTGGCCCAAGTTTGCCATACTTATGGGAGGAAATATGTGCGTAGGATGCACATCCCCAAGGTTTTAAAATGTTTAAGTCAGGAGACCTTTGGTTCCACAACTCATAAGGAGTGGAGCTAACTGATTTCGAGGTTACGCAGTTCAAGATGAAAGCGGCCGTCAATAATGCATCACCCCAAAAGGTGATTGGCAAGTTAGCTTGCGCCATCATTGAACGAACCATTTCCATTAAAGTCATATTTCTCCTTTCTAAAACACCATTTTGTTGCGGAGTATAAGGCATAGTTATCTGATGAACTATGCCCTTTTCATCACAAAGTTCATTAAAACTTGCTGATTGATATTCACCGCCCCTATTGGTTCGCAAGACCTTAATCTTGCGATCTAATTGATTTTCCACTAAACTCATATAGTTTTTAAAGCAGGTTAATGCTTCACTTTTGTGGGATATCAAATAGATATGTCCGAATCGGGTGAAGTCATCAATAAAAGTGATGAAATAGGACTTCCCGCGTCTTGTCTTGACATTCATCGGACCACATATGTTCGAATGGATGAGCTGTAATGGAACCTCGGCCTTTGTGCCGGTTCCAAACGGCTTGCGACAAGATTTCCCTACAAGGCAATGTTCGCAAGTCGACATTTCGACCTTTGAAACATTGGATAGAAGGCCACTTTTGGCAAGTCTATCCATTCGTGTTGGTCCAATGTGACCAAGCCTTGCGTGCCAACAAATTATATCAGACTCATAAGTCGACGAATTTGTAACAAGGAAATTTTCATTACAAAATGAAGAGTCATACATTGTATTTAATACAATAAATCCTTTGAATACATACCCAGTACCAATTAAGGAATTATTACAAAACAAGTCCACTTTACAATCATGAAAAAACCAGTTATAACCAAGACCCATTAACACGACCACAGATATAATATTCCTTCGAATATCTGGAGCGAAGAGGACATCATGTAATAAGATAGTGCGGCCGTTGTCCAAGACTAGCTTGCAAGTCCCAACGCCTTTCACTTCAACACGTGTGTTGTTTCCTACATAAATCCACTTTGTTCCTTGGGGTATCCGATGATACTCCACGAAGGACCGTCTGTCCCTTGCTATGTGGTCGGTGGCACCTGAATCAATTATCCAAAATGGATTAGATTCCACAAGAAATATTGAACTAGAAACACATATGTAACTAGCATGATTACAAGTTACCTCGTCGCTTCCACTCGTACACGAACGAGCATAGTGACCGAACTTGTTGCACTTGAAGCACTTGATCTTCTTCAAGTCTTTCTTCTTGTGCTATTTCTTATGCCCACCCTTATGTTTGGGTTTCTTGGTAGACTCAGGTTGCTTATTACGTTCATTAGTAGACTTCGAACGATCTTTACGTTTCTTTCCCCCGTGTGAGGAACTAGCAACCATGTGCACTTCTGCACTTGGCTTGGCAGCCGCAAGCCGCTCTTCCTCTAACTCGAGGTGCTTGGAAACATCGCTGAAGGTCTTGATGCTCTCATTATGAGTGAGATGCATCTTCATTTGGTCCCACCCAATTGGTAGGGAACGTATGACTGCTTGGATTTGTTGCTCATCTGTGAGCACATGACCTGCATCCTTTAACTCTGAGATTAGATTCGCCATATGTCGCAGATGTTTCCCCATGGAATGATCTGAACGTTTCTTGTATGAATCAAATCTTATAGTTAAAGAACGAAGTTTAGACACCGATGTGCCACCAAACTTCTCCTCAAGCTTGGACCATATGTCCATGGCTAAGTCATGCTCTCGGAAGATGCGCATTATGTCATTGGCCATACTGCTCAATAACGTAATGAGCTATCTTGTTCTTCCGAGACCAAGCATCAAAAGCTTCCTTGTCTCGTCTGTGTTGGGCCGTAGTGCCCAACTCGGGTTCAATCATTACGTTCTTTAGAGTTTCGAGCACTTCTTGCTCCTCTAGAACGTATTGTATCTTGATGGACCATAGTTTGTAATTATCTCCGTTGAGTTTTTCACCTCTATTTAACTCAGCGACGATGTTCTTTGAAGCGGAAGACATTTTAACTTTAAAATGCTGCAAAAGACACAAAATCGAAGGTTCGATCAAAAATCATTGCATAAAATTCTTATACATAGATATCACTCCCACTTGGAATATCCCACTGGGAATGATATCATTATATTTGATAAGTTACTTTCGAAAAATATTGAAGATGTTGTTCTAGAATCGGAAAGATCTCTACGATTCCAATCACCATCTAGAACAACTTTCAATATTTCCCCCTCACTTATCAAATGATAGTACTCTTATAGTACTTCGCAGCGGAAAAGTGTTTTTGAAAACGTATTTTTCAAAAAATATTTTGCAAACATATTTTGCAGTATTTTGAAAACGTATTTTTCAAATGCAAAATCGATATTTCAACTTAGTACCCTTATGACACTAGCGAAATATACGGTAATCCCTGGCCATTTCCGGGATGAGCCGTATCTGTGCCAAGGCCGGATCCCCCCCTTGGGGATTTTTCTGCAAGCCATCGTCGCCGGCTCCCATATGGATCCATGCGCTCCCCTTCTGTAAGGGAATTTGCCGCAGATAACTGCCGTCGGCCCCGTATGGGCTAGCCATGCATGTAACATTCATGCAAGCCCCCCTTATAGGGTCAACCGGGGCTCGGTACTGGCCGAAGCCGGGGCCGGTACTGGCCAGGCACTGGCCTCGGCCAGGTCCGGCAGGCCTCGGCTTGGCCCTGGCCACTGCCAGGGCCGGCCGTGGCCCTGGCAGCGGCCAGGGCCGGCCAGGGTGCCGGCCCTGGCCTCTGCCAGTGTCGGCCAGGCCCCCTGGCCTGAGGCCAGGGCGTCGGCCCTGGCCTCTGCCAGGGCCGGCCAGGCCCTGGCCTGGCTGAGGCCAGGGCGTCGTCCCTGGCCTGCCAGGGCCGGTAGGGCCCTGGCTCCCGGCCAGGGCCCTCCAGCCCTGGCCTGGCCGCGGCCAGGGCTCCCTGGCCCTGGTCGAGGCCGGCCTGGCCAGGGCCCCCAGGCCCTGGCCGGGGCCGGCCATGGCCTGGCCATGGCCCCATGGCCTTGGCCGGCCATGGCCCCTATGGCCATGGCCGGCCACCCCCTTTCATGGGGTTGGCCGCACACCCCGTCGGAGGGGTGGCCGTGGTGGTTATTGGCCGTAGCCAACCCCCTCCGCATGGGGAGGGGGGATGCATTGCCTCCATAGCCCATGTGGCCATGGCAAACATGCACCAAATTTCATCTTCTCCGATGGGAATAACCACCATCTTCTTCTCCGATGAGACACCCGTTCGTCGAGAAAGTAGTTATTCTCTAATGGACGTGTGCCAAAATGAAAAAATAACATACTCTAAAGTTCGCAAACTACACGCTCCATATGAAGAGAGCACCCATTCTCAATTGAATGGAGACTCAGCATCCATAAAGAGTGCGAGCTTGGCGATATGAACGGTCGGTTCTTCCCGTCACAGAGAGTTCCTGCCATATCCGTAATGACAGAAGACCCTAACGTGAAAAGAACAACCACTGCGTTCTCTCCGTCACGAAGCGTTCCTACCATATCCATAATGGTAGGATACCCATTCGTGAAAAAGACAACGCCTCGTTCATCGGTTCGACGGGGCGACGGTTTGACCGGGGCGAACCCGTATGGCTCTGATACCAATGTAGGATCCTGTCAAAACAACGACGTTAGGATCGAATAATAAAGTAGAGACTTACGTTTGCGTACGCGGCACCGTAATCTCTGAACTTTGCCCTCGGATTCGCCACAACGGTCGATACTTCGTCACGGAGGATCGAAGCAGAGTTTCACTGTCTAAATCTCTATTTAGAAGAGGATTTTAATGGAAGGGAGAAGAAGAACATAAGATGCCTTTTGCAAACTTATGGCATGGAAAGTGTAGTATGAATGCCTTACCCTTGGGTCCTATTTATAGGCTTTAGGGGTAATTATTGTAGGAAATAACTAAATATAAGCTTATTAGCCTATATTAGCACATTCATTTATCCTCTTCTTTATTCACTTATCAAGTGCCTTTATGCACTTATAAAGTGATTTTTTCCACTTATTGAGTGGCTTTTTCCACTTATCGAGTGGTCCTTTTCACACGAGAAAAGGTTCCCTCCGCGCACGCTTTCGTGCACACGACATCTGAGGTCCGTATACCCTCATACATCCCCTCATGGGTGTATTCATGTCGTCCATATCCAACAGCTGACACACAAGGCACTTAGCAACACTTCGAGCCACGCTTCTCTTCATTCCATGCCACCCAAAGTTCAGACAAAGATCCTTATACATCTTGGTGCCGCCAGGATGAATGGAGTAGGAAGAGCTATGAGCCTCATTCATCAGCTCCTCTCTGAGAGAAAATATACTTCAGGCTCTTGTGGTCGGTGTAGATCTTGACTTGCTCGCTCAAAAGATAATGCCTCCAAATCTTCAGAGCAAAGATGACAGCAGCCAACTCCAGGTCATGAGTCGGATTATTCTTCTCGTGAATCTTCAACTGTCGAGAAGCATATGCGACCACATGACCATGCTGATGCAGGACACATCCAAGGCCCTTGCCAGATGCGTCACAAAAGACCTCAAATCCTCCAGTCCTGTCTGGTATAGATAACACTGGTGCAGTCGTCAGTTTGGCCTCCAATATCCCAAACGCCTACTCACAAGAGTCTGACCATACATACTTGACATCCTTCCTCGTCAGGCAGGTCATAGGCTCGGCAATCTTTGAGAAGTCCTTGATGAATCGGTGGTAATAACCCGCCAATCCTAGGAAACTCCTGATGTCGGCAGCTGATTGAGGAGTCGGCCAGTTCCTGACTGAAATGACCTTCTCCGGATCAACAGAGATACAGTCTCCTAATACTACATGCCCAAGAAAGGCGACTCGGTCTAGCCAGAAATCACACTTGCTGTACTTGGCGTATAACCGATGATGTCGCTAGGGGTGTGCAAAAAACCTGGTTCCGTACCTGAAACCGATTCTGAATATTCGGTCACTTCGAAATCAGATTCGGATTCAGGTATAAAAAATTAAACCTATTAAATTCGGAATCTAAAATCGGATCTACACCGCTGAACCAACACCCGATCCGGTTCCGATTACCTTATACACAACTCTGGCTCAAATACCTATTTAAACATTGCGAGACTCTATACTCCCACCGATGTGGGACTAAACTCAAAGGAGACCGCGGCTCGGAGGGGAGAGAGCAGGCGCTACGTATAAGTGGAGTGGATTTGTCCCACATCGGACAAATTAGAGAGCTAAGCGTCCAACAAAATACAGTAAAGCTATCTGTCATTCGCATTTTGGCTTCGGCCCGAAGATGCCTTGGTACACGAGGGTTGCTTGGCATTTTATGTCCACTGATTTCAAGTTGATTCGTTCAATTGACCTATTTAGACTATGTGATGCTCCATAATCCCACCGATGTGGGAGTAACCAAGGGAGAATGGGGGCCCTACCGCATGAGAGAAGGAGCCTTGCGTTAGTGCATGTGCTTGGACTATTTTAGTCCCACATCAAGCAAAACATGTAGCCATGCCTTCAATAAATTAGAGGATGTGTCAGCCATGAATGCGATTGGGCTTAGGCCGGGTTGAGAAATCGACTTTGAGTGTTGTAAGCGGAATCGGAATCGGACTTCGGAGTTGTGTTTACGAGCAGCTTGCTCCTCGGAACCTAAAACAGATTGCCGATCAAAAAATTGGAACTGATTCAATCGGATCTGATTCTCCGGAATCGGACTTCAGATTTTTTACATCTGACCGAATTAATTCGGATTCGGTTTCGGATCAGCTTAAAAAATCGGGTTTACCCGATGCCCACCCCTAGATGTCGCAATGTCTCCAGTACAATCCGCAGATGCTTGGCATGCTCTTCCTCATCCTTCGAGTAGACCAATATGTCGTCGATGACGATCACCACAAACTTGTCCAAGAACTCATAGAAGATCAAGTTCATAAGGTTCATGAATACTGCTGGGGCGTTAGTCACACCGAATGGCATGACTACAAATTCATAGTGCCCATACTTAAAAAAATCGGATCAGCTTAAAAAAATCGGGTTTACCCGATGCCCACCCCTAGATGTCGCAATGTCTCCAGTACAATCCGCAGATGCTTGGCATGCTCTTCCTCATCCTTCGAGTAGACCAATATGTCGTCGATGACGATCACCACAAACTTGTCCAAGAACTCATAGAAGATCAAGTTCATAAGGTTCATGAATACTGCTGGGGCGTTAGTCACACCGAATGGCATGACTACAAATTCATAGTGCCCATACTTGGTCCTGAATGCCGTCTTCGGGATGTCTTCACTTCTAACCTTCACTTGATGATAACCACTTCGGAGATCCAGCTTCTAGAATACTCGCGATCCGCCAAGTTGATCGAAGATGTCGTCAATGCGCGACAACGGGTACTTGTTCTTTATGGTCACCTTATTCAGTTCTTGATAATCCACACACATCCTTCTCGACCCATCCTTCTTCTTGACCAAAAGGACTGGCGCACCCCAAGGAGATACGCTCGGATGAATCAATCCCTTCTGCAACAGGTCGTCGAGTTGTTTCCGAAGTTCTTCCAATTTAGCAGGAGCCATGCGATAAGGAGCCTTCGAAATAGGTTGAGTGTTCGTCATAAGGTCGATAGTGAATTCCAGAGCTCGATCAGGCAGTAATCCTGAAATATCTTCAGGAAATACGTCTGCAAAGTCTCGAACCATCTAGGTTTCTCAGGCTCAACTTGCATCGATGCAATGATTAGCTCGTTCGGCTTGGCCCGAAACTTGATAGGTCCAAGTGAACGATCTCCGCTCATGAATTCAAACACAGGATGATCAGGGATTTCAAACACTACTTTCTTGTTGTGACAATAGATAGTAGCGTAGAAATTTCCTAACCAATCCATGCCGAATATCGCATCTGACATGTCGACAATCATAAAGTATGCGAACAACTCGTGTCTACAAATCACTATCGGGCAAGATCGACAGCCAGTAGAAGTCCTCACTACTCCACTCGCAGTAGTGATGCTCAAGTGATTTGGTAGAGAGTCAGCACGAATAGAATGTTTCTCTACAAATCCTCGGGATATGAAGCAATGAGTGGCTCCAGAATCAAAAAGAGATAGGGCTGGATAAGAGGCCATCAAGACAATACCTGAAATCACTTGTTCCGTATTCTCGGCTTCTGTGGTTGTCATGATGAATGCCTGGTGTCCCAACTGGTTCTGCATCACTGGTCCATGAGCCTCCCGTTGTGGAGCCAGAGGAGGTCCATACCGAGTAGTCGTCGGTTTGTTGGTGCGATGAGTGCAGTCCCTGGTAGCGTGTTCAGATGCTCCGCGTATCAGGTATTGCCTCAGCAACATGCGACAGTCCTTCTTGACATGCCCCTGTCGGTTACAATGGTGGCACTTCATCTGATATTGGTTGTTGACTGGAGGTATGGACCTTTTAAACAGGGCAGTTTGTATTGGTCCAAGAGCGTCTCTTGTTGGTTCCTAAGGATGCTTACTCCCTCCAACTTGGGCTGATTCACGAAGTTTATCTACATCCTCGTAGTTACGTGCTGCTCCCAGTATTTCCTCATCGGGTGTTAGATTGGCAGATGTCCTTGGTGCTTGGGCGTTGTAGATTAAACCTTGACTGAACTGGAACGCTTGGTCTTCAGGATCCCCGACCAGATGAGGAGCGAAACGACTAAGCGCAGAGAGTAATCGAGTTTGGAGTTCCATCATTTCTCTTACGAGTCCCACGATCTCGTTGTAGGCATCACCATTTCCATTACGAGTGTTGGGTTGACCTGCCATGCTGCAATCAAACAAAGTAAATATTTGTGTACTAGTTGATCTAAACGATCTGGTAAGTAATAATATTTATACTATTTCTGAAGTGTCTCGCAGAGTGCAAGAGGACCTGCATGGGCTACCACTAAAACTTGTCACGCCCCGCTTCCTAGTATACTTGGGAGCGAGGACGCGAGCGGGTCCGCATGTGCTTAAAGCAAAGAAGATGTACTTATTTTTTCTCTCTCTTCTTTGACTTAAGCACAATAAGTGTTAATTAGCAAAAGCAGGTCTCTGCACGCGAATTCCTCAGAAGCAACATAAATAGTCATTACATTACAAATACCAGCGTTCAAAGCAAAGTACACAAGCAATTAAGGCCTAGCATGGCCGTACATTCTGCTGAAAGCAAACACACCTGAAAAAAACAATTTAAATAATAAAAGTGAAATAGAAATGTCCCGCTCTAGCCCTCCGCAGGGAGGATCTTAATGTCGTCGAAGCTCTGATCAGCGGGGTCCCCTTCTAAGATAGGATCCTCAAAAGTAGGGTCCTCGAGATACTCTATCCCTGAACCTAACATATATTTCATAAAACATTGAAATATATGGCAGTGATAAGCTCGGTAAGATATTTAAAGTAATGAAACGAGAACAACTATAAAGGACAAAGGAGCGTTAGTACACATTTATGAATAATAAGTGCAGAAAAGTAAAGTACGAGCATGCATGTATTTGCAGTTTTAAAAGTAAAACAGTTGTATGTTGAGTATTGATTATTTGTGCTCGTGATAAGTACATCCCTGGGTAGGTAAAATGTTCTCGATACACCTTATCATCGGAGTTTACCGTGACGCTCCCAAATGGCTTGCCTCCATCGGAGGGGCCGTAATCATGTTCGAGACACGCTCACAAACCCTACTGTAATGAACCAACCCCACCCAAAGTGTACCGCCATATACTAGAACACGAGCCAAACTAGTCATATGTGACCTTACTGGAACACGAGCCAGACTAGTCGCATATGACCGACGGGAGTAGCCAACCCGGCTCTTTGTGTATTTCTATTCATTGACTAAGTTTCACCCCATCTGTATTCGATGGTTTCACCCCATCTGTATTCGATGGATATCACATATGTGTTACGAGTGTTAGTGGTTGTGCCATAAGCCAAATATTTGGACCTTTATGTTATGTCATTTTCATTTATAAAATGTTTCTCTTATTATTGTTATTATTATATTGCTTGCATGTTTCTTTATAATAATGGTTGAATAGTTGTTTTATGCTATTCTAAGAATCCCTAGTTGTAACGACTGGTTTTCTTGTATCTGGATTTATTATATTATATTATATGTTTTGGTGGATTTTCTCCTTATATGTGGTTATCGTCTCCGTAACTTTCATTTTCGATCGTTTCGTCGTGTTTTCTAGCTTCTTTCTTAGAATCGTCGATTTCGGAGCAAGTCATTCGTGACGGGCTTCGTATCGGTCATATCTTATTGTTAGATCAAGCCTAGGAGTCTTGGGAATCGATCCCGGAGCTCCGCGCTCCATATCGGAACTTTTGGTGCTTATTAGCCGGTGTAAGAAGGGGCACCGACCGACTAGATGACGATCCAGTCGGTCGGTAATCCTTCTTGAACCGACTAGTTGGCTTTATAAATTTCTCAGGAGTTACCGTTTATCGTTAGTCGGTCTAAGAACGTTGGTTGACCGACTAGGTTGCAAACTAGTCGGTCGGCAATGCTTCTTTAACCGACTAACACATCATCTAAATTTTGGTATCAGTACTGTTCCTTCTTAGTCGGTCTAAGTTCATCTCTCGACCGACTAGTTGTCAAACTAGTCGGTCAGCAGTTGTTCATTGACCGACTAAATCTAAATCCTAATTCTGTACAGGAGTTACTGTTTACACTTAGTCGGTCTGCGTTGGTCAACCAACCGACTAGTTTCCAAACTAGTCGGTCAGTGGTTGCTCTTTGACCGACTAATCTGTGTTAAAATCCTAATTTCTGGGCAGCCGTCAGCCCATCCTATTTAAACCCCTCCCAAACGTTTTCTTCTTCCTCCTCTCGACCTAAAACCCTAGTTTCTCCCCCATTGAGCCCCCTTCTACCTCAAACCCTTATTCCTTCATCCCAAGCCCAAAATCCATCATCCAAACTCTCCCACAACACATTCTACCTCCCATCCTCCTCAAAATCTCATCAAATCCCCAAAATCCCCTAAAACCCTATTTCTCCAAAATTCTCCAATCATTTCCAGATCTGAACCCTAGGTTCCCCGGAGCGTTTCTTCCGTCGTCGTGGTTGCTCGGCGTTGTTCCTCCATCTCCTATACGGTAATAATCGATCTTTTGATGCTTTCATAACCCGTTGTGTTTTTGGTGAAACCCTAATGAAATGAATATTGTCGTTGATTGTTTCTCCATGATAGTGACTTCCCCGTAGATTAGCATCCGTGAGACGAACCATCGTGATCGTCATCCTCGGTGCTAGGCAAGTGAAACTTGCCACTTAGGGTTTAGGCCATGTTTTAGGCCATTTGCTTGTTGTAGGCGTAAAAGAGGCTAGGCGACGAAATGATACTCGCCTAGGCGCAAATTGAGGAACTAGCTTGACAACGAAGCTAGATCCGACATTTATCATGTTGCACAATTACCATGTCATGTTTAATTTCCATTAACGGTACGCAAATTAATTGTCATGTCATTGCATTCTTTAAGTGATCCCGTGATTGCGTAGCATCGCTACAATACTTGTGTTTCCTGGCTCGTGACCAGAAGCGAGCATAATGAGTTGTTAACCCCAACGCTCGATATTGAGGCTAGGTGTCCTCTACGCCAAATTCTTCCTGATTCGTGATATAGAAAACAAGCTCCCGTGCGGGGCAACCCTGGCTCATTTACTGGGCTCATGTACAGGGACCCTGGCTTGTTTACGTGTGGGTATTGGGGGTAAGAGTTAAGCGACCAATCAACTGGGAGTCTGCCCGATCAGCAACTGCAGTAGTAAGGCGTAAACTCTGGGTTTTGGGGTAGTGTTAAGCGGCCAATCAGCGTGAATGTTAAACCATTCAGCTGTAAGGCGTAAACATATACAAACAACTTGAACGTGACTAGCGAAATGATTGAGATTGTTAGTAGCTTGGCTACTCTTGTCTTGTCCCGATAATTGCTCTCTTGTACTTACTGTCTCGCCATGTCTTGCTTGTGCACTCATGTTATAACTGCCATGTCATGCATACTACAACTGCTAGGTTGCTAGTTGCCTTACTTTCAGTTTCCTTGCCCAAGTCTTTAGACTTGCTGACATGTGCCCCTTTACTCTTTTGGGTGACACATGTTAGATCCTGAGCCTGAGTACCTTGTTGAGGACGCGGTGTTTGCTGACGCCGAGCCCGAGCTTGTGTTTGACGGGGAGTACGTGGACACTGAGGACCAGTCCTAGTGTCTTCATTGAGCTTTTTCCTTTTGTTTAGACGGTTGTTTTGTCGTCAGTGTGTAGCACCTATACCTTGTTACGTTGTTGCTTTCGTTGGCCTTGTTCTGGGCCTTTAGACTCTTTCTTTTAGCCTGGTGGCTTTTCTGGATGTTGAACTTACCTTTCATGTTGGACAATTATGAGATATGAGAATTTTATTTCTGTCTCTCCTTGTGTTATTATTGTTGTTCCGTTTGTGGTTATAGGGACCTGCTTATGTTTAATTGACGCTTATCGGGTTTGGAGCTTCACAGCCCCACTCTCGTGCGGACCTTTTCACGTCTCGACTCCATTTTAGGGAAGCGGGGCGTGACAGGTTTTGTTGGTGGCCCATGCAGGTCCTTCTGTAACTGCGATTATCAGAGTGACGATAATAATATTAGAATGTCCAATAAACTAAGTTCGACGTCCGAGTCATAGGCTATGAGTCTAATCTGCTTCGTTTTCTGTGTCATTAGATGGCAGGAAGGCGATTCACCCGTGGTGGAGGTAGTGGTGCGCTCCCTCATGATGAGGAGCCTGAGCGAGAACCCACCAACGGAGAGATGATGCGTATGATGCTTCAGATGATGCAAGTGCAGCAGGGCGTGCTCCTGCAGGTCCAGAATGCTCCACTTGCTCGAGCTGCCCGGGCACTTCCGGATGTCCCTCGCTCCGAGCCGGGAGCGAAGCAATTTCGGGAGCTGGGTCCCGCATATTTTGATGGGTCTGAGGGTCCTCTGGCTGCCGATGAGTGGATTCGAAACATTGAGGACAACTTGAAGATGGCCAAGATCACCCAGGCTGGATGGGTTGATTTGGCGAAGAGGCAACTTAAGGATAATGCTTGGAACTGGTGGGATGCGGAAGAGAAGATGCTGGTGGAGCCGATAGCTTGGACTACCTTTAAGTCCAGGTTTGATGAGGAATTCTTTCCGAAGGCTGCCAGGAAGGAGATGCTGCAGCGCTTTATTGATCTGAAGCAAGGGAGCTTGACGGTGGACCTGTACCACCAAGAGTTCACTAGGCTGAGTCGGTTCACACCGAAGATGGTGCAGGATGCTGATGAGAGGGCTCAGAGGTTCCTGCAAGGACTTGCTTTGGAGCTCCAGAGTTTTGTTTCTTCCTGTGATCTGGACGCTTATCAGAAGGTTCTGGTCGCTGCGAGGAGGCAGGAGCTGAACCCGAGTCAGAGGAGAGGACATGTTTCTGGTGCTGGGAAGAGGCCTATGGAGCAGGCCAGGGCGGTGGTTAGGCCTGGTTTCAAGCCTAATCAGCCAGCTCAGTTCAAGAGGCCAGGAGGGACTGTTCAGAAGACTTGCCATTTCTGCGGTAAGCCTGGCCACATCAAGGATCAGTGTAGGAAGTTTCTGGGCCAGTGTTTGGCTTGTGGTGATGCTTCTCATGTCGCGAAGGATTGTCGGCATGCGAGTCAGCTGCGGAGGGCACCTGTTGCAGCACAGCCGTTGCAGCAGCGAGCGTCTGTTCCTGCTGGACGTGGAGCAGCTCTTGTTCCGCAGAGGCAGGCTTTTCAGCAGGCTGTTCCGCCGAGGAGGCAGGCTTTTCTGATGACCGCTGTGGAGAGCGAGGCTGTGGATGAGGTTATCGCAGGTAATCCTCAATCTAGCTGTTACTTTCCTAGTTGGTTTTGATGGTTAGATTGTGTTGTTTACTTGAACATGATTGTTTGCTAGAATAGGGGTTGATTGTTAATTACTTGTTAGGTGTGGTTTTGGTGTGCACATTTCCTGCCCGAGTCCTCTTTGACTCTGGTGCATCGATGTGCATTATTTCTCGGAGCTTCGTGGAGAGGCATTCCTTGTCGACGTCCCCTCTACCCAATAGTTGGAATATCGTTACAGGGAATGGCATGGTTTCGGTGCATCGTGGTTGCAATTCTTGCTCGTTGGTGGTCTGTGGACATGAGCTTTTCGCTGATTTCATTGTCCACGACATCATTAACTACGATGCAGTTCTTGGGATGGACTGGCTTGCGAGCTTCTATGCTACGATCGACTGTCGGAGGAAGAAGGTGGTGTTCGAGATTCCCGGACATCCAGTATTTGAGTTCAGCCGTGGTAGCAGTTCGCTTGGTCCTGTCAGATTTCGGGCCAGACCGGTGGAGGTTGTGGCTATGCAGATGGAGTTGGAGTGGCCAGCTGTGGTGCGTGATTTCGATGACGTCTTCCCCGAGGAGATGTCTGGTTTGCCACCTGATCGAGCTCTAGAATTTTCTATTGATCTTGTTCCGGGAGCGCAGCCGATTTCGAAGGCGCCGTATCGTATGGCACCCGCTGAGTTGGAGGAATTGCGGAAGCAGCTGGATGAGCTTTTGTAGAAGGGTTATATCAACCCTAGTGTGTCTCCGTGGGGAGCACCAGTGTTGTTGGTGAAGAAGAAGGATGGTTCACGTCGCATGTGCGTGGAATATCGGGAGTTGAATGCGGTGACCATCAAGAATAAATACACGTTGCCTCGCATCGATGATATCTTTGATCAGCTTGGAGGTTCGAGGGTGTTTTCGAAATTGGATTTGAGGAGTGGTTACCATCAGTTGAAGGTGAAGAAGGGAGATGTTCCGAAGACAGCGTTCAGGACGAAGTATGGACACTACGAGTTTGTGGTTATGCCTTTCGGTGTAACCAATGCACCCTCAGTTTTCATGAATCTTATGAACCTGATTTTCTACGTCTTTTTGGATAAGTTTGTCGTTATCTTTATTGACGACATTCTGATCTATTCAAAGTCGGAGGAGGAGCATGCCTCGCACTTGAGGACGGTATTGGAGGTTTTGAGGAAGCATCGTTTGTATGCTAAGTTCTCGAAGTGCGAGTTTTGGCTGGACAGAGTTGCTTTCCTCGGGCATGTGGTGACTGGGGATGGTATTTCTGTGGATCCCGAGAAGATTAGGGCCATCAGAGAGTGGCCTGTTCCGTCGTCAGCGTCTGAGATTCGGAGTTTCCTTGGTCTTGCTGGTTACTATCGGCGTTTCATTAAGGACTTTTCCCGTATTACCGAGCCGATGACCAGGTTGACGCGGAAGGACGTACCTTTTGTTTGGTCGGGTGATTGTGAGAGTGCCTTTGGTGTTCTGAGGGAGAGGTTGACGACTGCCCCTATTCTTGTTGTGCCTGATCGCAGCGGTGGATTTGAGATCTTTTGCGATGCTTCTGGCAAGGGTCTCGGTTGTGTGTTGCATCAGCACGGGCACGTTGTGGCGTATGCGTCTCGTCAGCTTAAGGTTCATGAGAAGAATTACCCGACGCATGACTTGGAGTTGGCTGCCGTTGTGTTTGCTCTTAAGATTTGGAAGCACTTCATGCTGAGTGAGAAAGTGAAGATCTTCACCGATCACAAAAGCTTGAAGTACATTTTTACTCAGAAGGAGCTCAACATGCGACAGCGTCGATGGTTGGAGCTCATGGCGGATTATGAGATTGATTTGCGGTATCACCCTGGCAAGGTGAATGTGGTTCCTGATGCGCTGAGTAGGCTTCCAGCGGTGATGATTTTGACCTCGCAGTGGAGATTACAGCAGGATTTTTGCGAGTCTGGTGTTGAGATTGTTCTTCCTGGGGAGGCTTCTTCGTTGATGTACATGCAGGTACAGTCAACGATCGTGGATCGGATTAAGGCTGGCCAGGCTGAGGATCCGAAGCTGGTGAAGATTCGGGAGCAGGTGGAAGCCGGTCTGCGGACTGACTTTTTGGTTCATGAGGATGGCTCGCTGAGGTTTGGAGCCAGGTTGTGTTTGCCAGCTGGGGATATTAGAGAGGAGTTGATGGTGGAGGCACACTGTTCGCCATATTCTGTGCATCCTGGTGGCACCAAGATGTACCAGGATCTTCGTCTGAACTATTGGTGGCATGGTATGAAGAGGAGTGTGGCTCGGAGTGTAGCCAAGTGTTTGGTTTGCCAGCAAGTGAAGGCGGAGCATCAGCGTACGGCAGGGTTGCTACAACCGCTTCCGATTCCGGAGTGGAAATGGCAACACATCACTATGGATTTCGTGACTGGACTACCTCGGAGTCCGAAGCAGAATGACGCGATTTGGGTGATCGTGGACCGATTAACCAAATCCGCGCACTTTATTCCATTCCGAGTGGGACAGTCCACTGAGGCGCTAGCGAGGAGATATATGGAGGAGGTTGTGCGACTTCACGGAGTCCCCGTGAGTATCGTGTCAGACAGAGACACGAGGTTCACATCTCAGTTCTGGCAGAGTTTGCAGAAGAGTTTGGGTACGCGTCTGAGTTTCAGCACGGCGTACCATCCGCAGACGGATGGCCAGTCCGAGAGGACGATTCAGATTTTGGAAGACATGTTGAGGGCGTGCATGTTGGATTACAAGGGTTCGTGGGAGGACCATCTACACTTGGTGGAATTCTCTTACAACAACAGCTTCCAGGCGAGTATTGGCATGGCGCCTTTCGCCGCTCTTTATGGGAGGAAATGTCGATCGCCATTGAGTTGGGATGACGTTGGTGATCGGGAGTTGTTGGGACCTGAGATGATTGTGGAGGCTGTGGAGATTGTCAGGAACATTCAGAAGAGGTTGAGGATTGCTCAGGACCGTTTTAAGCATTAGGCGGATGCTAAGCGTCGTCCTTTGGAGTTTCAGCCTGGAGACCATGTGTTTCTGAGGATTTCTCCGAATCGTGGTGTGATTCGTTTCGGGAAGCGAGGGAAGTTGAGCCCGTGATACATTGGACCGTTTGACATTCTGGAGAAAGTTGGCGAGGTAGCTTATCGCTTAGTCTTGCCGCCATCTTTGGAGGGAGTTCACAATGTTTTCCATGTGTCGCAGCTTCATCGATACATTAGCGATCCGTCTCATGCTGTGGATTTTTCGGAGATTACCGTTCGCCCTGACATGACGTATGACCAGCAGCCAGTGCAGATTCTGGACAGGCGTCAGAAGTCACTTCGGAACAAGGTTGTCAATCTTGTGAGAGTAATGTGGCGACACGGCTCGCCTGGAGAGTCTACTTGGGAGAATGAGGATGAGATGCGAGAGCGTTTCCCACTTTTGTTCCCGGACACGTGAGTGTTGGGAAATTCCGAGGACGGAATTTTTCTTAAGTTGGGGAAGATGTAACGACTGGTTTTCTTGTATCTGGATTTATTATATTATATTATATGTTTTGGTGGATTTTCTCCTTATATGTGGTTATCGTCTCCGTAACTTTTATTTTCGATCGTTTCGTCGTGTTTTCTAGCTTCTTTCTTAGAATCGTCGATTTCGGAGCAAGTCATTCGTGACGTGCTTCGTATCGGTCATATCTTATTGTTAGATCAAGCCTAGGAGTCTTGGGAATCGATCCCGGAGCTCCGCGCTCCATATCGGAACTTTTGGTGCTTATTAGCCGGTGTAAGAAGGGGCACCGACCGACTAGATGACGATCCAGTCGGTTGGCAATCCTTCTTGAACCGACTAGTTGGCTTTATAAATTTCTCAGGAGTTACTGTTTATCGTTAGTCGGTCTAAGAACGTTGGTTGACCAACTAGGTTGCAAACTAGTCGGTCGGCAATGCTTCTTTAACCGACTAACACATCATCTAAATTTTGGTATCAGTACTGTTCCTTCTTAGTCGGTCTAAGTTCATCTCTCGACTGACTAGTTGTCAAACTAGTCGGTCAGCAGTTGTTCATTGACCGACTAAATCTAAATCCTAATTCTGTACAGGAGTTACTGTTTACACTTAGTCGGTCTGCGTTGGTCAACCGACCGACTAGTTTCCAAACTAGTCGGTCAGTGGTTGCTCTTTGACCGACTAATCTGTGTTAAAATCCTAATTTCTGGGCAGCCGCCAGCCCATCCTATTTAAACCCCTCCCAAACGTTTTCTTCTTCCTCCTCTCGACCTAAAACCCTAGTTTCTCCCCCATTGAGCCCCCTTCTACCTCAAACCCTTATTCCTTCATCCCAAGCCCAAAATCCATCATCCAAACTCTCCCACAACACATTCTACCTCCCATCCTCCTCAAAATCTCATCAAATCCCCAAAATCCCCTAAAACCATATTTCTCCAAAATTCTCCAATCATTTCCAGATCTGAACCCTAGGTTCCCCGGAGCGTTTCTTCCGTCGCCGTGGTTGCTCGGCGTTGTTCCTCCATCTCCTATACGGTAATAATCGATCTTTTGATGCTTTCATAACCCGTTGTGTTTTTGGTGAAACCCTAATGAAATGAATATTGTCGTTGATTGTTTCTCCATGACAGTGACTTCCCCGTAGATTAGCATCCGTGAGACGAACCCTCGTGATCGTCATCCTCGGTGCTAGGCAAGTGAAACTTGCCACTTAGGGTTTAGGCCACGTTTTAGGCCATTTGCTTGTTGTAGGCGTAAAAGAGGCTAGGCGACGAAATGATACTCGCCTAGGCGCAAATTGAGGAACTAGCTTGACAATGAAGCTAGATCCGACATTTATCATGTTGCACAATTACCATGTCATGTTTAATTTCTATTAACGGTACGCAAATTAATTGTCATGTCATTGCATTCTTTAAGTGATCCCGTGATTGCGTAGCATCGCTACAATACTTGTGTTTCCTGGCTCGTGACCAGAAGCGATCATAATGAGTTGCTAACCCCAACGCTCGATATTGAGGCTAAGTGTCCCCTACGCCAAATTCTTCCTGATTCGTGATATAGAAAACAAGCTCCCGTGCGGGGCAACCCTGGCTCATTTACTGGGCTCATGTACAGGGACCCTGGCTTGTTTACGTGTGGGTATTGGGGGTAAGAGTTAAGCGGCCAATCAACTGGGAGTCTGCCCGATCAGCAACTGCAGTAGTAAGGCGTAAACTCTGGGTTTTGGGGTAGTGTTAAGCGGCCAATCAGCGTGAATGTTAAACCATTCAGCTGTAAGGCGTAAACATCTACAAACAACTTGAACGTGACTAGCGAAATGATTGAGATTGTTAGTAGCTTGGCTACTCTTGTCTTGTCCCGATAATTGCTCTCTTGTACTTACTGTCTCGCCATGTCTTGCTTGTGCACTCATGTTATAACTGCCATGTCATACATACTACAACTGCTAGGTTGCTAGTTGCCTTACTTTCAGTTTCCTTGCCCAAGTCTTTAGACTTGCTGCATGTGCCCCTTTACTCTTTTGGGCGACACATGTTAGATCCTGAGCCTGAGTACCTTGTTGAGGACGCGGTGTTTGCTGACGCCGAGCCCGAGCTTGTGTTTGACGGGGAGTACGTGGACACTGGGGACCAGTCCTAGTGTCTTCGTTGAGCTTTTTCCTTTTGTTTAGACTGTTGTTTTGTCGTCGGTGCGTAGCACCTATACCTTGTTACGTTGTTGCTTTCGTTGGCCTTGTTCTGGGCCTTTATACTCTTTCTTTTAGCCTGGTGGCTTTTCTGGATGTTGAACTTACCTTTCATGTTGGACAATTATGAGATATGCGAATTTTATTTCTGTCTCTCCTTGTGTTATTATTGTTGTTCCGTTTGTGGTTACAGGGACCTGCTTATGTTTAATTGACGCTTATCCGGTTTGGAGCTTCACAGCCCCACTCTCGTGCGGACCTTTTCACGTCTCGACTCCATTTTAGGGAAGCGGGGCGTGACACTAGTCATTCATCATTAAAGGTTTAATGAAGAATTAAGATTAGTATGAGTTTGGTAGATAATTATGAGATAATTATATGTATGGTGCTACAAATCAAACTTATATGTACTTGTTGGATAACATGTACTGGATAGACTCGCTATGAGATCATTACATGGATTAGTGTCATAAATGATCTTATAATAGTTATGTCATTGAATCCTTAGACCTGAGCTCATCACAGTTTCCTACATAAGGAACATCATATTTTGACATAATCAAACGTTATCTTTAATCAGATAATCATAAAGGTTATGATCGAATATGATGTGAATTATGCAGAGGAAAGTGAATGTACAAGATGGAATTTGTCCATCTCCTATGAGAGATATCTAATGGGCCCCTCGATAAGTAGGACTGAGAAATGCATGGCCGTGCTCAAATGAATGCCATTTGATTTTATCAGTCTACTTAGAAAGCGAGAAATTAAATGTTTGAACAATATAAGTATGCCACTACCCATGACTTATGTTCAAATAAGATATCGTGTGACAAAAGGATTATGACATGTTCTATTGGTTAGATTAATATCGGACTAACGATATTCATATTAATTGGGTAGTCAAAATGTCTTGCTAGAGACCAATTATGACTTGTGGGCTTCTAATGAGATTAGGCCCACTGCCAATTTAATATGAGCCTATTGGGTCGCACACAAAGAACAAATTGGATAGGATAGGGTTTAAACATGATTTCGAATATGATTTGAAATTCGTAATAAGGTGAAATATCTTAACGGTCAGATATCGTATCTCGTTAAGATATTATCCCTAAGATATCGTCGCTTAACTGAAATACGTTAATGTGTTAACGTGAGATTCTTATCCCTAAGATAGCGTCGCGTAACTGAATATTGTTAAGGGGTTAACGTAGGATTCTATATAAGATATAGAATCACGATTTTCAGTTTTTAATGTTTTCAATCTATCTCCTCCGTTTTTGAGAAAAACAAAGAGCGAGAGAAACCCTAGTTGCGGAGAAGGAGCTAGCACCCTCGCAATTCCTATTCGTGACGTTCGCATGTGGATACCGATTGAGGGTGGTCGTTCGTAGAGCAGCACCTGTAGTCCGACGGATTTAGATCGTCACAAAGGTTAGTAATCGATTCGAATCAATTAGAAACGCATGGATCTTGGAGGTTTCTATTTTCCGCTACGTATAAAGTAGTTATGCATGATAGAAACCCTAACAGTGGTATCAAAGCATCTTGCGAATTCAATTGATTTGAATAATGCCATGTTTATATGTATGAGATGTCTATATATTTGCTGGCATGATTTTAACCTGTATGTATGTTGATACATAAACACGATTACTTGTTAATTGAAAACACAATCTGTTTAATCCGTCTGTATGAGATACAAATCATTGATGTTTAATAATATACATGACATGTAGATGGCCACGAAATTAATCACTGTTAATTTGATCAACATGCTTTATGATTACGCTATTATTAATATGATTAACGTGATTATTGTTAATATGATTAACATGTTAATTTATGATCATTGTTTAATATGATTAAACCTATGGTAATCACTATTTAATATGATTAAACTTACGCAGATCGTTATTTAATATGTTTAATGTGATTAAACTTACTGTAATCATTATTTAATATGATTAAATCTACGCAGATCATTGTTTAATATGATTAATATGATCAACTAACACTGATTAATGTGAATGTTTAATTTGATTAAATTAACACTGATTTGATCAGCAGAGTCTGAGCAATGACTGTTTAATACGATTAAAATGATGCTGATATGATCAGCAGATTCATCACCCAGAAATTTAAATAGGGGTTTTAAAGGCAGAAAATCATTAATGAGATTACTGATAATTCAAAACGCCGAGGCCGCCGTGTTCGTTGCGCATTATATGTCGTGGAAGTTATTAAACAGAATTTATGATACATCATTTTAATAAAAATTTGATGACATGCTATGTGATAACATGCTTTGTTTTGATGTATATATGATGTTTTACATGCTATCACATGTTTCATATATGTTATGTTTATCAGTTTTGTATGAGATGCGATGTATGATGATATATGTGTATGAGATGCCATGTATGGAATGATGCATAATATATTAATATAAATAGACATCATAACTTAATTGTTAAAATTCCCTCACCATAATTTTAAGTCGTATGCCACCCATGATTTGAATACCTGTCAAGACTATGATCACCAAAATGTGGGTTCTGCCAAAGCGAAGTGCATTGGGTTATCATAGTAAGGCAGGATGGGTAATCGTGCTACCCATATATTTAAAAATGGTTAGACTTAATTAGGCTATCAAAATGGTTTTGGGCCTAAGGGCATTAGATGGGATTATAACATGCTGAGACATATGATGTCAAAATCCCATAAAGAATCTAAGAATTATATGAGATATAATTGGTAAAGTGTTACCTACCTAAATAACTTGATTTTAAGTGTCATGCCAAAGCTGACTTAAAGTTAGGTGAAATATGGATCTTAGCCCACTAAAGTGTTGCAATTGTTGTAATTAATATTGATGGTTATTAATTTTGTGGGAGCTTTATGAAATATTTAAAATAAAATTGGTACTAATGTTTATTTTGCATATTTGTATATCAATGGCACTCATAACACTTCTGCACTATCACTGCGATCTGTCCATGAGAAGGACAAGCTGAAAGAAAATGGCACCAACTTCCTTGACTGGTTCAGAAACATGAGAATTGTTCTCAAGCATGAAAGGAAGTTGTATGTCCTGGATGATCCCCTCCCTGAAGAACCACCTACTGATGTTTCAAAGGCTGTAAAGGATAAGTAAAAGAAACATCTTGATGATTCTGTTGATGTTGGTTGTCTCATGTTAGCCACTATGTGCCCAGAACTTCAGAAGGATCTGGAACACATGGAGGCTTATGAGTTGAGTGTTCATCTCAAGGAGACTTTCCAACAAAATGCAAGGCAGGAAAGGTATGAGACTACCAAAGCTCCGCATGCTTGCAAAATGGCTGAAGGTGCATCAGTTAGCGCTCATGTTTTGAAGATGAAAGGCTACATTGATCATCTTGAAAGGCTTGGATTTCCACTCAGTTTAGAACTAGCTACGGATTTGATCCTTAATTCATTGACTGATGGTTTTGATCAGTTTGTCATGCAGTATAATATAAATGACATGGAGAAATCTCTTGTTGAGCTGCATTCGATACTTAAAACTGCTAAGCAAAGTATAAAGAAAAAGCCTAGTCATGTACTTATGGTGAACAAAGGGAAAAGGAATGAAACACAAGGGAAAGGCTAAAGCAAGAGTTGCGGGTAAGCCTAAAGGAAAGGCTAAAGCAAAAGTTGCTGATAAGCCTGCAAAAGTTCCAAAGGAGGGAGTTTGTTTCCATTGCAATGAACCTTGTCATTGGAAGCGGAATTGCAAACTCTATTTGAAAGATCTGAAGAAAAAGAAGAGTAGTGAGACTACATCTTCGGGTATTTATGTTATTGAAATTAACTTATCTACTTCTACTTCATGTGTATTAGATACTTGATGTGGATCTCACATTTGTACAAACGTGCAGGAGTTGAAAAGGAGTAGACAACTGAAAAGGGGCGAAGTGGACCTATGAGTTGGAAATGGAGCAAGAGTTGCTGCTTTAGCTGTAGGATCCTATGAATTGTCTTTGCCAAATGGGCTTTTATTAGTGTTGAATAATTGCTACTATGTTCCTACTTTGAGTAGGAATATTATTTCAGTTTCTTGTCTGGAGGATGAACAATTTTATTTTCTTATTAAGAATAAGAGATGCTCTATTTATTATGATGATGTGCTTTATTGTATTGTTGATTCATATGATGGCCTTTACGTCCTAAATCTAGACAACTCTAACAGTGGAGAAATTAATAACATAACTGCTAAGAAATCCAAACCCAATAATATGAATCCCACATGTTTATGGCATTGTCGTCTTGGCTATATAAATGAGAAACGCATATCTAAGCTCCATCAAGATGGACTTTTAGAGTCATTTGATTTTGAATCATTTGAAAATTGTGAATCTTGCTTATTAGGCAAAATGACAAAGAATCCTTTCACTGGATACAGTGAAAGGGCCAATGATTTATTGGGCCTAATACATACTGATGTATGTGGTCCATTAAGCATCTATGCTAGGGGAGGATTTCAGTACTTCATAACATTTACTGATGATTTCAGTAGATATGGTTATATCTATTTAATGAAACATAAACATGAATCATTTGAAATGTTCAGAACTTTTCAAAATGAAGTACAAAATCAACTTGGCAAAACTATTAAGGCACTTCGATCTGATCGGGGTGGTGAATACTTGAGCCAAGAATTTGATTATTATCTCAAGGGTTGTGGAATTGTTTCACAATTAACTCCACCAGGAACACCACAGTGGAATGGTGTATCTGAAAGGAGAAATCGAACCTTATTAGATATGGTTCGATCCATGATGAGTCAAACAGATCTTCCATTATCCTTCTGGGGCCATGCCTTAGAAACAGCTGCGTTCACTTTGAACCGAGTTCCATCTAAAGCGGTTGACAAGACACCATATGAGATATGGACTGGGAGAACACCTAGTTTGTCTTTTATAAAAATTTGGGGATGTGAGGCTTATGTGAAAAGACAAGTTTCAGATAAGTTAGCCCCAAAATCTGATAAATGCCTTTTTGTGGGATATCCTAAAGAAACTAAAGGATATTAGTTTTATAATCCCTCAGAGAACAAAGTGTTTGTTGCTCGAAATGGTGTCTTTCTAGAAAAGGAATTTATTTCTAAAAGAACCAGTGGGAGCAAAGTACACCTCGAAGAGTTTCGAGAACCACAGGATGGTATAGAACCAACGTTGGAAGTTCAACAAGTTCCACAAACAGTTGTAGAACCTGTACGAGCTACACAAGCACCACGCAGATCTGATAGGCCACGACACAAGCCCGAGAAACATGGATTTCTCATAACGGACACTCGTGAAGTACTGCTCATAGATCAAGATGAGCCTACTACCTATCAAGAAGCTGTGTCAAGTCCAGAATCTGAGAAATGTCTAGGAGCCATGAAATCTGAAATGCAATCCATGTATGATAATCAAGTTTGGACCTTGATTGATCCACCTGAAGGAGTTAAAACCATTGTGTGCAAGTGGGGTTTTAAGAAGAAAACTGACATGGATGGCAAAGTGCATACCTTTAAAGCAAGACTTGTTGCAAAAGGTTTCAAACAAACTCATGGTATAGACTATGATGAAACCTTTTCGTCAGTTGCAATGATTAAATCAACAAGAATTCTAATTGCCATTGCTGCGTACTATGATTACGAGATATGGCAAATGGATGTCAAAACAGCGTTTCTTAACGGAAACTTACTCGAGGATGTGTACATGACACAACCTGAGGGTTTTGTTCATTCAAAGAATTCTACAAAGATTTGCAAGCTTCAAAGATCCATTTATGGATTAAAGCAAGCTTCTCAGAGCTGGAATCTTCGTTTTGATGAAACAATCAAAGAGTTTGGATTCATACAAAATGAAGATGAACCTTGTGTATACAAGAAGGTTAGTGGGAGTGCAATAGTATTTCTTGTGTTATATGTTGATGACATATTGCTCATTGGAAATGACATCCCTATGCTACAAACAACCAAGACTTGGTTAGGGAGTTCTTTCTCAATGAAAGATTTAGGCGAGGCTGCTTATATCCTTGGCATTAAGATCTATAGGGATAGATCTAAAAGGATAATTGGTCTGAGTCAAAGTACATACATAGACAAAGTGTTGAATAGGTTCAGCATGCAAGAATCTAAAAGAGGATTCTCGCCCATGTCTCATGGCATTTCTCTTAGCAAGACTCAATGTCATATGACATCTGATGAGCGAGATCGCATGAGTAAGATTCCTTATGCTTCGGCTATATGATCTATCATGTATGCCATGATATGCACTCGACCAGACGTGTCGTATGCTTTGAGCATGACAAGCAGAAACCAGACAGACCCCGGTGAAAGTCAATGGACAGCAGTCAAGAATATCCTTAAGTACTTTAGAAGAACTAATGATGCATTCGTGGTGTATGGAGGATTGGAAGATGAGCTAGTTGTAAATGGTTACACAGATGCAAGCTTCCAATCTGATAAAGATGACTTTAAATCGCAGTCTGGATATTTGTTTATGTTAAACGGAGGTGCTGTAAGTTGGAAAAGTTCCAAGCAAAGCACTATTGCAGATTCTACAACAGAAGCTGAGTATATTGCAGCATCAGATGCAGCTAAGGAAGCATTATGGATAAGGAAGTTCGTTACTGAACTAGCAGTAGTTCCTAGTATCGCAAATCCAGTGGTTCTCTATTGTGACAACAATGGTGCTATTACACAGGCAAAAGAGCCCAGATCTCATCAGAGATCCAAACATATACTCAGGCGTTATCATCTCATTCGAGAAATTATTAAGAATAATGACGTCGAGATATGCAGAGTACCAACAGATGACAACATTGCTGATCCACTTACCAAAGCTCTCTCACAAGCCAAACATGATAAACATATGAGGTCTATGGGTATTAGATACTTGTATAATTAGGCCTAGTTCTAGTGGGAGATTGTTAGTGGTTGTGCCCTAGGCAAAATATTTGGACCTTTATGTTATGTCATTTTCATTTATAAAATGTTTCTCTTATTATTGTTATTATTATATTGCTTGCATGTTTCTTTATAATAATGGTTGAATAGTTGTTTTATGCTATTCTAAGAATCCCTAGTCATTCATCATTAAAGGTTTAATGAAGAATTAAGATTAATATGAGTTTAGTAGATAATTATGAGATAATTATATGTATGGTGATACAAATCAAACTTATAGGTATTTGTTGGAGAACATGTACTGGATAGACTCGCTATGAGATCATTACATGGATTAGTGTCATAAATGATCTTATAATAGTTATGTCATTGAATCCTTAGACCTGAGCTCATCACAGTTTCCTACATAAGGAACATCATATTTTGACATAATCAAACGTTATCTTTAATCAGATAATCATAAAGGTTATGATCGAATATGATGTGAATTATGCAGAGGAAAGTGAATAAACAAGATGTAATTTGTCCATCTCCTATGAGAGATATCTAATGGGCCCCTCGATAAGTAGGACTGAGAAATGCATGGCCGTGCTCAAATGAATGTCATTTGATTTTATCAGTCTACTTAGAAAGCGAGAAATTAAATGTTTGAACAATATAAGTATGACACTACACATGACTTATGTTCAAATAAGATATCGTGTGACAAAAGGATTATGACATGTTCTATTGGTTAGGTTAATATCGGACTAACGATATTCATATTAATTGGGTAGTCAAAATGTCTTGCTAGAGACCAATTATGACTTGTGGGCTTCTAATGAGATTAGGCCCACTGCCAATTTAATATGAGCCTATTGGGTCGCACACAAAGAACGAATTGGATATGATAGGGTTTAAACATGATTTCGAATATGATTTGAAATTCGTAATAAGGTGAAATATCTTAACGGTCAGATATCGTATCTCGTTAAGATATTATCCCTAAGATATCGTCGCTTAACTGAAATACGTTAATGTGTTAACGTGGGATTCTTATCCCTAAGATAGCGTCGCGTAACTGAATGTTGTTAAGGGGTTAACGTAGGATTCTATATAAGATATAGAATCACGATTTTCAGTTTTTAATGTTTTCAATCTATCTCCTCCGTTTTTGAGAAAAACAAAGAGCAAGAGAAACCCTAGTTGCGGAGAAGTTCCTGTTCGTGACGTTCACGTGTGGATACCGATTGAGGGTGGTCGTTCGTAGAGCAGCACCAGTAGTCCGACGGATTCAAATCGTCACAAAGGTTAGCAATCGATTCGAATCAATTAGAAACGCATGGATCTTGGTAGGTTTCTATTTTCCGCTGCGTATAAAGTAGTTATGCATGATAGAAACCCTAACAACGAGTTTGTGACATGCTCTTTTTTTCTAAATTAATTTAACTTGTTAGCATGCAGGTAGTAAAAGTAGTCCAATTAAATTAGAGGACAACAAGCAAAATGAAACATAATATTTGGCTACCAGAAGTTGACAAGCACATTGAAATATGATTTAGCACTAAGTTTGAATTGCCAGTTTTGCAATTCATTTACTAAAAATACTTGCCTTGACGTGGGTGTGGGTGTCCAGATGGTGGTAACGTGAGGCACGTTTTATCTGCATCATAGATTTGTGATATCAGTTTAATGGTTATCTACCAGTTAAAATATTTTAAACTAGCTCACTAACATTAACTTAAAAGAACTAACATTAACTATTTACTTAATCACTTAACTAACTTATAACAAAAATTAATTATAACTTATAAAACTTTAATGTAATAACTTAATTAAAGCTTAACTCAATTTTAATAAAAATAATACCTTTACAAAATATAACCTAACTAACTTATTAATACTAACTCATAACACTATTATAAAAATTTACTTATGAAACTTATAATAATATACTTTACAAAACTTTATATAAAAAAACTAAAACTTAATAACTAATAATAAATAATAACTTAGCTTATACTTATAAAACTTATATAAAACTTAACCTATTTATTAAACAACTTAATATATACATATATTATAACCTATTAACTCACCTCCCTCACACTCTCTCTGTTTCTCTCGTTCCCCTCTCTCTGTTCTTTTCTTTCTTTCTTTATTCTCACAGGGAGATCGGGCGGCAAGGGGTGACAGCGACGACGGATCGGTGGCTTCCAGGCGACGGACGACAGGGATACGGGCTCGGGGCGGCGATCCGATGCGGGGCAAGGCGGCTCCGAGGCGCGGTGACCCAAGGCGGGGGTCGCGGCGGTGGATCGGGGGAAAGGGCGGTGGCGAGGCAGAACGATGTCCAGGCGGCGAATCGGAGGCTTCCAAAGGCGGTGGCAGCTTCCAAAGGCGGACGGCAGCTCCGACGGCTTGGGCGAGGTCGTTTGAGATGCGGCGGCGCGCGCAATTTCTGGAGTTGGTTCCAAGTTGGGTTCAATTGTGATTTGGGTTCGTTTTGATTTCTGGTTTGTTTGTTTTTTGGGTTGTAAGAGGAGAATGGCTGATTTGTTGTATGGAGGTGGTGGTGGAGATGTCTAATTTGCTGTGTGGAGGAGGTGGTGGCTTGTTGTGGAGGGTTGTGACGATGATGATTTTGTCCCTGTTGTTGGTTGTTGTTGCTGCTGGTTTGTTGTTGTTGTAAGTTTGGTTTAAGAATGAGGGGGAGGAGAAGACAACCATGAAGAGGATTAAGCTGGATGTGGGTGAGAAATGAAGGGGATGTTGGATCTCACCCACATTTGGTGGGATTGAATAGGTTAGGGTAAGATAACTAGGTAAAAGTAATTAGTAGTTTAGGAAAAGTGATTAGTTAAAAGTAATAATTTAATTAGTAATAAATTTTTAATTAAAAGTAAGTAGTGGTTAACATTATTTAGTAGCAAATAGTTAATTAGTAATTAACTTTTTAATTAAAAATAATTACGATTTAACAGATTAAAAAATTACGCTACGGTAAAACCGAAAATAACAATGTGCTCGCGTCGACGTGCGGACGAAGATTACTCGGACGAAAATAACCAGATCAACGAAGTAAAAGAAACGCAGGCACACCACAATCAAAATACGACTAGGAAAACATGATGTTACAAGAGTTAATGAGAAGATGAAGAATTTTGGGTGATGATGAGTCATTACTACAAGATTTTTTTACTACATCTAGATAATGGATGATGATGTAACACAGTGGTGGGTGGATGGATGATGATGGGATAAAATGGATACTTTTATGTTATTTATGATAATAGGTCACTATGTGATGATGAATGATGATGGATTGTATATTGTGAAGGAAGGAAGAAGATGATATGTCATTGACCAGTTTTTAAGAAGAAGAAGACAAATAGTAGTTCATGGAAATTTTTATGGAATTTAATTATTTTTAAAGGATTTTTTTTTAAAATTGTAGATAATTGCACAAATATGCAAGCTGTGATTTCTAGCTTTTTTATTTTTTTATTTCTTCCGAGAATATTTTTTATTTTTAAATTTTTTATTGTTTCTATTTTTTGAAATCTTCCTAGTTTTCTTTTTTAAATAATTTTCCAGAATTTATCGGTTATATATATTTGAAATTTATCTGTTTTCTTTGTTTATTTAAAATTTTTCGATTTTTTTCATAATTTCTTTTGGAAATTATGGAATTTTCTATTTTTCCTAATTATTTGTGTTTTTTTTAAATTTTGTGTTTTTCTTGATTTTTTTCTTGTCTTTGAAATTATCTAATTTTTAAATTTTTTGACAAATATTGAAGAGTTTGATAAAGGATGTTACGCCCCGCTTTCTATGATACTCGGGAAGTACGAATCCGTCTCAGGTATTCCTAGGGCAACGAGTGTTACGAAGGAAAAGTACAAAAACTCAAAGCAGGTCCACTGCGCATTACTGGGGTAGTACATGTAATGTTTCACAAATACAATCATAGATGACACATATACATCCAGAAAGTATAAACTCAGAGACAACCAAGGAACAAACTTATATATATCCAATATCCATTTTACATCTTTTATACAAGTTAACAATTCTCACTAATCAACACCCCAAAACAACTCCAAAGGGTACAAGTGTCTCTCCAACTCGTCTCACCACCCAACCCACGTTCAACTATCGACTATCTGTTTATCCCAACTCCAGCTGTAGCCTCTGATCCAACCAACCAACACTCACACCTGAAATAGTCAACGGTGGGGCACATCAACGTGTGACCCAGTAGGAATTCCATATCTCAACAAGACCTTACATGGATGCGGTACAGTACATATAACATGGCATGTGATCATGGACGTATGTATAAGCATAAACAAATATATTAACATGAAATTGCATATTGGCATAAAATGGTGAACATCATACCAACATAATGAATCAGATTACGTGGAATGGCGTACAAGCATAGATTGACATGTTAACATACTTATGACTAACATATTAACATAGGTGTTATGCCACAAGTTAAAATGATGAAGCTACATGTGTTATGCCACAAGTTAAACATAGAAACATAATGAAGCCAACCTATTAATATTACACATATGCATTCTAACATCCTAAATGAAACATGGCATACAAAAGGGAACATTAGTAGCATATTAGCATGAACAAGATATAACATGACATCTAATATGGCCACTAAACTGAACATGGCATAAGAGAGCTATATCAGTAATGTAAGGAACTATACTACGCAAGTGTGGAAAAGGTGCACGTACAACAGGCAAGGTGCATAACAATGGTATACGACATAAAAGAACCATAGTAAAGAAACACAAGTAAACAATGCATACATTTACCATTGCTACGAAAATATTGAGGGTTAGTAATTAATTCATTGGTTAGCATTTTAGAACCTGGGTAAATCGTAGGACGCTAAGGAGTCGGACTTTCCCCAAGGTGGGCGAAAAATGGTACCTCAACCAGCGACACGAGCACTGGAGGGGCCTCTCGTAAATCCGTACCCGACTGGCAACGTAGGAGTGAGACAAATCTCGGTTTTTCATGAGACACACGGTGCAAACTATCAGTTATTGTCATGGTGCATCACGAGTACACCAGCGGCCTCTCCAACCCTTTCAAACTCCCCCTTCCGAGAGTGACACATCGGGTGAGAATTCATATCATCTGTCTGCTCCTTAATTCCTTTAATTTACCCGTATTTCACCCAAACCCTATGTCACCCTCCTTTAAGAGGACTTGGTCATTTTCATGAAACGTAACACTTTCCCTTTCTTTTCTTTCCACATTTCACCACACATTTGGGCCATGCATCGCCTTGTGCATTCACTTTCTCATTTCTTGTCTCATGTATCTCGTTTGCCGTTCATTTGGCATTTCCACTACACATAATAGATATGAAACATATAACCATATTCACATCATCATTTTGCATGTGCCAAGAACATAAACCACATATCACCATGTAACAGAAACAATTAAGAACATTAATGACAAGTTTAACATCAAAAAGAGCTTAAAACAATATTCAAATCTTTCAGCTTGCTGGAAAAGCAGAACAGTCAGATTAAGGAGTACATTTCTCCATAATTTTGTATTAAACATACACATCTATATTATAAAGCATGCGGATATGACTGGGACAAACGTCCCGTCGTCGTTTGTCCCAGTCATCCGGTTTTTTTTTGTTTTCTTGCATAAAGAACCCCCTATGAATCCCTAATTGTGCGGAATACTTCCCTTTTACACCTCTTTCAAAAAAAACCCTCGCTTTTGCTGTTTTGCACTTTTGACCCCCCCACATTCCCCACACACACCCCCTCCCTTTTCCGCTCTCCCCTTGGCTTCCGATCGGATCTTTTTGGTCCTCCGTCTTGATTTTTGCCGTGCACGTGTGCACGGGGTTTTTCCTAGTACAATACAAATGAAAGTTGTAGATATAGTTGTGCTGGATTCACCTATAAATTTTCATGTAGAAATATAAACTGGATGATTTATGGTGAATTGTTTGGTGAGACCTGACGAATCTGTTTTTCCGACAGATTTTAAGAGCTGTAAAGATTGCTAGTTTAAGACACGTTGCAGTTAGAATCTCAAAAATGTGCACCCAGGAAAAGTTGTAGAAAAAGTTGTTATCTTTCCAATGAGACCAAAATCATCAATTTCTATGGAGTGTGTAGGGACTGATCTATGTTTTGTCAAACTGTGTCCAGACTGGATGAAATTTCGACATGTTGTAAAGATAGAATATTTACTCCTAATTACTGTACTGAACGTATGGTATATTATATATGATTTTGTGGTAGAATTCAAGGGCTACACGGATATAATTTTTCCAGAATTTAATTCTAGATAAAACTCGGGATTACTCACCGCGCACAACCATACAAACTCAGGATTGCTCACCGCACACAACCATACAAACTCAGGATTACTCAAAGCACACAACCACCCAAAACTCAGAATTGCTCACTGCACACAACCACAAAACCCTGAATTGCTCACCGCACAAAACCACCCAAAACTTAGAATTGCTCACCGCACAAAACCACCCAAAACTCAGAATTGCTCACCGCACAAAACCATACAAAACTCAAGATATATGAACGGTGCATGAGTTATCTTGGATAAATAAAGATGCAATCTTTCTTATGAAACTAAACATGCAACTCTAATACTAGTTGGAGATGGAATCCTACTTTAGGGATGATGAGAGACAAGGGGGTAGCCCAAATCCCTATGGCTCTTCCTTCTTCAAGCCTTTCTCCTTCTTCCTACCCTTCTCCTCCATAAGCTCCTAGAATGAGCAACAGCACTCAAAAGACGACAATGATGCTGCGTGGGTGTGCAGAGTGAGGGTGGCGTAGCCTACGGGTGCTCAGCCTCCCTAAACTCTAATAGGGAGCAAGTGGAAAGGATGATTTCGGCCTGATCTTGGGGAGAGAGTGAGTGAATGAAAACCTTCTCTCTAATTCCTAGAGTAGCCACCTCATCTCTCTAAAATCCTATAAGCATGCCACCAAGCCATGGGTTAGGTAAGGATCAAGGAGCTCTTGGCACATCAAAGGTGGAGGTGTCCCTTATGAAAAATTAGGATTTTGTTTTTTAGAAAAATAACCATACCCACTTAATACACATACAATATTTAATACTCATCAAGATATTAGTATATGTCATACAAAATTATTTAAAAATAATTTTTAGCTTGAAAAAATTAAGTAAAATACATAAGGATTGCCCTAAACTTATACGCACATATATACGCTCAAAAATACGTATTAATACACGTATATGAATTTTGGGTCATTACAAAGGATATGGGTCAAAATATCATTGATCAACTTACATTAAACATGTTAGAAATTTTCTTGAAGGGAGCAAAGTTCGAGAGTGTTTCAAGGTGTTTTCTCACAGTTGATTGGTAGTACAGAGGTCCAAAGGTTCATGCTTACGTGGAGGGAGTGGGAAACCATCGAAATCGCTCGAACGAGCAAGCTCTGGGGCGAGAATGCGCGGATTCGAGCGACAGCACTCCGAAGGGAAGCTTCGGCATGACAGCAGCCTCTGGGGTGGATCAGCCGAGTGGTCTCTTGGTCGAGGACGCTCGAGGCCGATCGATCGGATGCCGAAGGAAGCTTCGGCGGGGTGACTTCTCCTCTGATCTGCAAAATAAGGAAGCTCATCAGGGGGTCGGACCTTGGTTTTGACCAAGTCCCCTCGATGCCGAAGTCAAATCTTGACTGTGAAGTGCTTCGGTGGAATCGAGCTTGGTTCACGGAGAGACCAAGTGCGAGTTCTCAGGTCGAGCTATGGAGGAGAAATGTAAGGTGGAAGAAAGGTGTGTTGATATGGTATACATGGGTCTCACGTATCCAAGATTCGGTCTTTTGCGTTCTGTTCTTCGGGTCTCTTATAGAAGTTCTGCATGTCAATGCCTTCATGGCATTTATCATTCCTCCCTCTGTGCCCGCTTGCATTGATGGCCTCTTGAATGTCGATCAAGGTGAATGTAATGGTGGCTTCAATGGTGATCAAGGCGGGCACGATCTGGGGAGCGGTTTCCCCCTTCGAGCGAGGTCAACTGTCTGTTGGATGGCGATCTTGTGCCGCTGCACCCCGACCCGCTCGTGGGCCCATTTGGGCCAGAGCCCCGACGTGGTTTTAGGCCTAGCGGCCGGCCTGCCTATCTCTAATCCATTTGGGGGGTTGTATCAATTGCTCCCAGCGCTCGGGCCGTTCGGCTTGTAGAGGTTCGGTCCAAGGGATGTGATACGGGTGGATTTGATGGGTGCGTCAGTCGAGACAGTGCATTAAATGCGAGTCATCATGGCGTAAGGCATCGAGAATTCTCCCGCCCTTTGGGTGCGGGATTCAGAGAGTCGCCCTCCATGGGATGTTGTCACATATGCGGGAATGAGCGATTGGAGATGACGAGGGAATCCAGAGGGGGTTGTATAAGTGGAGGCCGTTATCCTCTGGGTGAAGGTTTTGCCCATTCAACGTTGCTTTCCCCTTCGTCGTTTCTGTGCTTACCGTCGGTCTTTGGTGGTCCTTCACCATGTGTTCTTCGTCTTCCTCCTCTACTCCTGGGGCGAACCAGTCGGTATTCGGACCCAGCCGCATGTGGGGGGTGCCAGTGGCTTCAGCCGTCGTAGGCACTACGGCTTCTGGCACAGGCGCCGGGATCCACCTGGTCAGGGGAGATCCTTCCGACGTGCCCCAGAGGCGATGGGGCAGCCGTTGGTGGCATGCGCTACCTCCATAAGAGAGCTTCGTTCATTTGCCCTCCTCATTGCGCCAGAGCTCCCTCGATGAATGAGAGAATCTGCTTCCCCGGCCATTGTGAGGTCGGGGTGTATGTGAAGTGCTTTTTGTTTGGGTTGCAATTCCCTCTTCATCCCTTCGTGGCAGTATTCTTGTCTGCATTTGGACTCGCCCTTTGTTAGTTCAGCTCCAATGCCATTGGGTCCCTGATGGGGTTCCTCGTGTTATGCTCGCTCCATGGAGTTGAGCCGACCCTGCCCCTCTTCTGCCACTTTTACCGTCTGTGCCATCACAAGTCGGACGCTTGGCTTTACATTACTGCTTGGAAGGGTGGGAATTTGGTGTCGTAGCTGTCGTCCTCTGTGAAGCATTAGAAAGAGGACTATGTGTTCGTGACCCTCCCCAGGAGGCAGATTTCCCGGTTCGCTAGGGCAGTTCTTGCTCGCTAACTCTGAAGGGGAGGAGACTCACCGATGTGGAGCTCGGGGCGATCGACAAATTGTCCGCAGTCCCTACTAGTGAGCGGCACATCAAGGTCTTCTTCACGGATCATGTCCTGAGAAGGACCGTGTGGCAAACCGGTAAGTTCCCTTTTCTTGGGTCCGACTTTTCCCTTAACCCCTCGTCATCTCGTCATCGCTGTCTTGTCAGATTGGGTTGTCCGAGGTTTATCTCCGCGTGTCCTGTCGATTTCTCTTCCCGAGCCCATCCCAAGGAGAGGTGATCACGTCTTGGTTGTTCATCCGAAGCAGCAAGGTGGGTCATCTCAGGACGGGAGAGGTCTGCCTAGCGGTGGTGAAAGGAGGGAAAGGGAGCGCTCGTCGCTAGACCAAGGGAGAGCAAAGAGGAAGAAGGCGCAAGTCCTTACCCCGGGCGGGGTTCTGCTGGTTTTGTCCCAGCCTTCGAGGCCCCCTCATCCCCCTCACACTCTCAGTACTGCGAGGACAAGTGGCCTTGGGGTGGATTCTCTCCAGTCGATCCGGGTTCGCTTCCCGCAGATTATGAGCGGTCCCTGGGTGTTTTTAAGTCGATCGAGGCCGACCTTCCGCAGCTGAAGAGTGAACAGCTTTGCCATCGCTTTCCAGTGGGATTGAAGGATTTCGTCTTCACTGACTGCGATGTTGCTGCTCGGCTGGCTGAGGACTCCTTCCTGCCCCAGGACCGGTTCATGCTGGATGAGGTAAAGGATGACAGGTTGGATACCTTTGTAGTGCTCTGCGGTCAGTAGGTAAGGTTATGTGCAACCTGGTGTATATTCTTTGGTGGATGCCATTGACCATTGGGGTTTCCCCCTACTGTAGTTGTCCTCGGTTGGTCTGTCACTGCGGTGCCAGTTCGTGGCGCTTGCTGATGCAGAGGCGAGCCTCACTCAAAAGCAGGCAGTAGTTGAGGCCGCTGAGGAAGTGGCTTAGGAGGCCGAGGTTTGGGCGAGGTCGATGGAAACTTGGATCTCCGAGCTTTCAGCCAATGCCGAGAGGTTGGACATCGCGAGGGCCGTGGCACTGGCTAACAAATCCGAAGCTAAGGAGAGGGCCGCCCTAGCGGGGAGGTCCGGGAGGGTCGAAGAGAAGGAGGAGACCAACCTCGAGGAGCTCAAGGAACTCGAGGAGTTGTTGGGGGCGTCGGAGTCACGAGAGGCCATGCTCAAGGAAGAACTTGCCAAGGCAGTGTGCACAAACAAGGCACTTCAGGGCCAGATCGGTATCCTCGAGGTTTGGGTCAAGGAGCTGGAGAAGGTAGACCCTGCCTGGATAGCGCATGAAGCGATGAGGGAATGCTCCGAGACCTTCATCGTCACGGGGATGTCCAAAGCATTTGAGGAGGGATTCCTCCACTGCCGTGAGATTGAGTGCAAGTTTCCTGGCTTGGGGGTCATTTTTGAGGAGCTGGAGATGATTCATGGGGAGGATACTGAGGCTGCCAACGTTATCCCACCAAGAGATGTTTCTGAGGTCGCTGTGGTTGACCAGCCTAAATCAGGGGCTTAACCTTTTCTGTTTTGGTGTCTCACCCCCCCTTTTGCAACTCTGTAAACGATTCCTCGGCCTCGGCCGATTTTTATAATGTGTTTGTTGATGCTCTGTCGATGTGCCCCCTCCTTCAATCCTGGCTGGCCTTCGTTGTCGGTCAGCCAGGCTCGAGGGAAATTGTCGTGTGCTGGATGGTCGCCTTACTAAGTGAGCTGTCCCTTAGCCTTACGGTCGGTTGTTGATCAGCCTGATGGGGAGGGTTGCCCCCTGGCCTTTCGGTCAGCCGAATGATCGACCTAGTGGAGTTGTCCTCATCTTTAGGGTCATCAGCTGATCAGCCTGCTGGGGGAGTTGCCCCCAGCCTTATGGTCGTTTGGCGATCAGCCTACTGGGAGAGTTGTCTTTAGCCTTACAGTCGATCGAATGCTTGGCCTGCTGGGAGAGTTGCCCTAGGCTTATGGTCGACAGGTCGATTGGCCAGCTTGGAGAGCTGCCTCTAGTCTTATGATCGATCGAATGATCAACCTGTTGGGGGAGTTGCCCCAAACTTACGGTTGATAGGTGATCGGCTTGCTAGGGGAGTTGCCACAGCCTTACGTTCGTCAGGTCGATCAGCCTGCTGGGGGGAGCTACCCCCAGTCTTACGGTCGATCGAATGATTGGCCTACTGGGGGAGTTGCCCCCAGCCTTATGGTCAATAAGTAATCGGCCTACCGGGGAAGTTGTCCCCAGCCTTACGGTCGATAGGTCGGTCGACCTGCTGGGGGAGCTATCCACAGTCTTACGGTCGATCGAATGATCGGCCTGCTGGGGGAGTTGTTCTAGCCTTACGGTCGGCAGGTCAGTCGGCCTGCTTAGGGAGTTACCCCCAGTCTTACGGTCGATCGAATTATCGGCCTACTGGGGGAGTTTCCCCTGCCTTACGGTCGATAAGTAATCAGTATGCTGGGAGAGTTGCCCCCAGCCTTACGGTCGACCGGTCGGTCAGCCTACTAGGGGAGCTGTCCCAGTCTTATGGTCGATCAAATGATCGGTCTGTTGGGGGAGTTGCCCCAGCCTTACGGTCGATTAGTAATCGGCATGCAGGGGGAGTTCCCCCAGCCTTACGGTCGACAGGTCGGTCGGCCTGATGGGAAAGTTGCCTCCAGCCTTACAGTCGACAGGTCGATCGGCCTGCTGGGGGAGTTGCCCCCAGTCTTACGGTCAATCGATGACCGGCATGCTGGGGGAGTTGCACCCAGCCTTACGGTTGATTAGTAATCGGCCTGCTGGGAAAGTTGCCCCTAGCCAGACGGTCGAGTGAGTTTCAAGTTGTGTGGGCGGTCAAAGACTTCTTTATTTGGGATACTTTTACTTTTGGTACAATGCTTGTGAAGAGTTTGTACAATCTTTGCCTCACTGATAGTATTTGCGCAAGTGTTCCACATTCTAGGTGTGAGTGAGTGTCTTCCCTTCCAACGTCGAGAGTCAGTAGGTAGCCGGGCTGAGGACTTCGACGATCTTATAGGGTCCTTCCCATTTTGCGGCGAGTTTTCCCTTGCATGCGATCTCTGGGTTGAAGATAGCCTTCTTTAAGACCAGATCTCCTTGGTGGAAGCCTCTCCCTTTGGCCCTGGAGTTGTAATAGTGGGCCACCCGTTGCTTCCGTCGGATGACGGAAGCTAGGGCCCGATCGCACCGCTTGTCCATGAGCTCTAGGTTGATTTCTAGGCCTTCCGCATTTTTTCTTCGTCGAAATGTCTGAGGAGAAGCGACGCCTCGCCTACTTCGACAGGAACGACCGCCTTGGCGTCGTAGGCGATCTGTAACGGCATGTTTTAATCAACACATTTAATTACGAATTTAACATATTTTCAAATTATTTTAAAACTATTTTATAATGGTTCGTCAGGAGTTTTACGATTTCAAAAATTCTTATAAAAATATTTTGAAGTATCAGACTAGTTATGAAGTATTTTAGTAAATTCGGGTTTCATCAAATACCTCTAAACAACAGTGATAAAAATTCATTTTCAATTATTACTGTTTTGGCTTAATGAATTAATTTTCTATACAAACATCATCAAAATGTTTTCAAACTTCTACGGTATCACTCTATGATTATTTAGGGCTCCCCATATTAATTTCGTAATTTTCTGAAGTCAAACCAATAGAGAACCTGCAAACCCGCTTCCTAAATGTTTTGGCCTAAAACTTGTATCCCCATAGCTCAAACCACAAAATGGATCTAGTATTCTTGATCCTCGTGACGATACGATCCCGTGGATATGTTTTCGTAATTTTTCGGACATGTTTACTAGTAGGGGCAAAATCATAATTTCGGGTATTTAGTTTTACTACTTAAGTCTTAACGTTTTAACCCAAATTATCTCTAATGTTGGTAGTTCCCATGAGATTCATGCATCTGCACTTTCCAACTTAAAACGTGTATCATGGTTCCATAGTTAGTCAAGCTGCACACCTAACCCGGTGAGAGCCTTTTCTAAATTTAGTCTAGGTGGCTCAACAACCCTCATTAATAACCCATATTAATAACTAATATATTATTATAATAATCTTAACCCTATTTAAACCCATGCTAAGCCTCTCCCTTAACCCAATACAAACGGCAAACCCCCTACTTTCGTTCTCAGCAAAACCCAACTCCCCAGGCTCATCTCCTTCGCTCGACCCAAGCCCACGTCAAAGCCCACACCCTCCCCTTACTCTCTCTCTCTCTCTCTCTCTCTCTCTCTCTCTCTCTCTAACACGAGCTAACCTGTTGTCTTGGTTTGACTAGCATCATGTGGAACATCATATGGAATATCTTGTGGAACATCCCGTATAAAACATGTACATAGAGCACTTAATACTTCACTGGGTTTTTGGGGGTAACTCATAGTTTGAGAGAGTGCGTGAGTGACTGGAGTTCAATCTTCCGTGTCCCGCTGCATGTGTTTCGGCATCGCGTCCTGCTGCCTGAGTTTCGGCAAAATACATGTACCATGCATGTGTTTCGGCATTCGTATGGGTCGCACCCAGGCAAGAGATGAACTCAATGGTCACATATTGTACTCTTCGACTTGAGTCACGTAGTTCTAGTGTAGCTTGCATAGTCACTTTTACTTTACGCATTACAGTCACCTTTACTTTACACATTTCATGCACGTTACTTACTACACTTGTGCAGTCACAGTACTTTACTTGTCGTACTTTTAGCTACAACAGTAGTATGTTTGCTTAGCCTGCTTTACACTTGTACTACCACAGTACAGTTGTTCTCTCCTTTCAGGTCAGTTTGCATTTACTTTTCAGTTGTGTACAGATGTTGCTCAGTACTTTACTTTTTACTCTGGTCTGCTTATACGTAGTTACTTTTGTCATACTTGTGCACTGCTTCTTTTCTATATTTAGAATTGTTGTGACTTACCTATGGTTCCATCTCCGTGGCACCGCAGACGACGTACATATGGAGGTAGATGCTCCTGAGCTAATAGCACCAGAGTTCGACCATGAGACCGCAGCTTTCAGAGCTATTTTCAGTTGTGTACTTTCTTTCTTTCATATACATTGGTTGGAACGATTTGTTCAGTATGGATTGTAATAATTGGACACTATTTGGGTATTTTTGTACATCTCTGCATCGTGGCTATTTTGGTTTCACTGGTAACCTGCAGGACCTGCACAAATATCAAATAAGTAACGGGCCCTCGGGAGCGGGTCGTTACAAGTTTGGTGGCCCACGCAGGTCCGCGCTATCTACCTCGTGAACAATATAGCAAGATCAATGTGTACAACATAAAATACTCAAATTGAACTCTCGAGTACAGAACGCCTCGAGTTTTCACCTGTACGGGACGTACAGATGAAGTGTCCTTATTGCACATCTTCTTTGGCTATCATTCACTTCTTTGAACCCTTGAACTCTTGTTCTAGCCTCTAAGTGTATCTTTATACACTCTTCTACTAGAGTGACCTTCCATAGCTGGAACCCATTCATTCACTTCTTCATTATCTTCTCCTTTGAACTCTTAACCCTTGTCTAGGAACTCGTGTTCCATTCTTTGGAGTTATTTTTGCTAATAACCTCCTTCGTTGATAATCCAAGTTATCTTCGATACGAATGAAACCGTATAGCTGATAAATACTTAATAAAAAGTCATTAACAAAACCTAAAATTTTGAATTTTTAGGATTCAACTAGTTGATAGGATTAATTAGTTGTTAATAAAAGCCTTTTTGTTGATGACACACATATAAATGATAAGCTTCCTTCAATGGACCATGATCCGGTCAATGTGCTTGGCTATGTTTGTTGGATCACCTTAGCTGGACTGGGGGTAAGTGATCCTGGCTTAGTCACTTCTCTGGTCGTGTCCGCTGGAACGCAAGGACGTGAATCATGATTATGTAACGACATCGATCTTCATCAATATCACCCTTCCTTTAGCTTGATGACCTTTCAATTGACCTTCTTAGAATCTTTCTATTATTAGTTCGCTTAGCTATGTCTATTTTAAGGAGGGTAGCATTTGGTTTTCGATCACTGACGCACCCGAAACCTACACCTAGATTCCACCTGGTGGTGTCACGATCGCCAGGCGTGGTATGGCCCCTAGGTTTCAATTCCGGGCTCAATCCGCAAGCGGACAGTGTCAAGTTGTAGTATAAATGATATCGAATCCCACAGGGACGGTGATAGTGTATATGGGTTCTCAGTTTACTTCTAAGTCTCGAAGTGAGATAGCTATCGGGTTGAAAGAGTTGATTGAGGTGTTGTTGTTGTTTTACTAATAAAAAGGACTAGGGCATCAGGGATCGCCGCTAAGATTGTCGGGGATCGACGTTGGAATAGAATCCTTACGTTGCATTAGAGTTAGGGGATAAATCCCCCAATTCGTACCACTCTCATAGGTTAGAATTGTGAGGTATTTCGGTAGCTCTCATTGACGCAATGGCAGTAGCCGTCAACGTAGCGTTATAGTTCGTCGATGGATCCCCTCAAGACACGAGCCGGTCATGGTCACGAGCCTTGATTGGATCCATTGATTTCCCTATTCGAATCCCAAAGATACCCCTTAGGCACATCAATTCCACAGACCGTGGGCATGATCTTAGTACGGGTTATCTAGGGATTCGGTATGATTGACCGAAATACTTCCCTAAATCCCTAATTCAGCATAGAGATCCAGATCTACGTCTTCCCCCTAGGATCTTAGGACTAACCCATCAACCCTAGAAAGATCTACTCACACATGGCAATATTCACGAATAAAAACATCATTTTAAAGACGAAAACATCATGACAAATTTATGGAATAAAAGTAGAAGACTTACATCGAGAGATAGATAAGAATTGCAATTTATATATCCAAAGAAAATTCCAGATTCCCAAGCGCAAGAACAATAGAGAACAATATTAACAATCCGATAATTTCGATCCAATATCTTCAACAAAAAATAATCTAAAAAACTGACAAGAAAATCGCATAAGCTCGACTCCCCAACGTATTCAAAAATCTAAAATGAATCGCTTTTTTCGCTATCGCACAGCTCCCAGCCTTCAATCCCCAAAAATCGCGCAACTGACAGCTTCGGATAATATTTCCAAAAACGGCCTTGGTACTGTCGATCGAGTAGGCTGCTCGGTCGAATAGTGCGTTGCTCGTTTGGTTGCTCGGACCGAGCAGCTGTGCTGCTCGACCGAGCTTGATAGGGAATTCAAAATCTCTAAAATTCTCGCGCTGCCTGCACCGGCCGAGTCAGCTCAGCTCGGTCCGAGCAGACGCTGATTCGGTCACTAAAGAGTTACTCGGGCCATGCGTTGGAATTGTTTCGGCTTTGAAGTTTGATGCTACTCAACCAAGCAGATGAACTGCTCGGTCTGAGCGATCCCCGTATCAGCTGCTTTTTCTCATTTGAATCTGCTCGGTCCGAACATCTGTGCTGCTCTACCGAGCAGTCTGGGAAATGATCTCCTGAGGTTGCTGAGCTGCTCTCTCCTCTCCTCCTGCTCTCTCTCTCTCTCTCTTCTCCTCTAATGGTTCCAAAAGTATAGCGAACTCCTACAGGGCTTCACCAATGAGCTCACGGGCGTGTCGGATGTGTCCATACCTAGGTGGGGTCCCAAATCGCTCCAAAATCCCATAAACTCATAAAACACTACGAAACTCAAATATAACGTCAGAAACGCGATATCGTAGTAAAATATAGGATTTGGATGCGAAAATGGCATGGGATGAAATGAAATGATGATATGAAAATAGTGGAAAATATGGACACATCAATCACCAGAAGTTCGAGTTCGACAAAGGAAGCAAATCGAAGGATGCTCAGAAGTGTTTGAGGACGGTGACGAATCAAACCGAGATGTGTAAGCTGATGCCGATACTTCTTCATCTTTCTTGGACTCGTCTCTATCTGAACCTATTTTGACTTGAGACTAGCCATAGAAGCTATGGTGATGTCAATAGTATGTTTCATAAATAACATCTATTGCTTTCTTAATGCTATGATATCACATTATATTTCATCCTATTAACAACTTATTTTTCAATTATCGATGGTTCATTAAGCCTCCCTTTCGATCGTTTAAATTGCTTAGGCAATGATCGATCTTTTAATTCCGAGGACGGAATTATTTTAAAAAGGGTAGAATGTAACGGTCTGTTTTCATCAACACATTTAATTACGAATTTAACCTATTTTCAAATTATTTTAAAACTATTTTGCAATGGTTCGTCAGAGTTTTACGATTTCAAAAATTTCTTATAAAATTATTTTGAAGTATCAGACTAGTTATGAAGTATTTTAGTAAATTCTGGTTTCATCAAATACCTCTGAACAACAGTGATAAAAATTCATTTTTAATTATTACTGTTTTGGCTTAATGAATTAATTATCTATATAAACATCATCAAAACGTTTTCAAACTCCTACGCTATCACTCTATGATTATTTAGGGCTCCCAATATTAATTTTGTAATATTCTGAAGTCAAACCAATAGAGAACCTGCAAACCCGCTTCCTAATTACAACTCGTATCCATGTAGCTCAAACCACAAAATGGATCTCGTATTCGCGATCCTCGCGACGATACGATCCAGTTGGTATGTTTTCGTAATTTTTCAGACATGTTTACTAGTAGGGGCAAAATCATAATTTCGGGTATTTAGTTTTACTACTTAAGTCTTAACGTTTTAACCCAAATTATCTCTAATGTTGGTAGTCCCCATGAGATTCATGCATCTGCACTTCCCAACTTAAAACGTGTATCATGGTTCCATAGTTAGTCAAGTTGCACACCTAACCCGATGACAGCCTTTACTAAATTTAGTCAAGGTGGCTCAACAACCCTCATTAATAACCCATATTAATAACTAATATATTATTATAATAATCCTAACCCTATTTAAACCCATGCTAAGCCTCTCCCTTAACCCAATACAAACGGCAAACCCCCCTACTTTCGTTCTCAGCAAAACCCAACCCCCCAGGCTCATCTCCTTCGCTCGACCCAAACCAACGTCAATGCCCATACCCACCCCCCCTCCCTAACACACATACACTCTCTCTTTCACCTATCCCTTCCCTCCTTTTTTGCGGCATTACCCATGCTCCGATCACCGTCGAGCTCCGGCAAAGAACCATAGCTTGAGCACCTTACCACCGACCCCACGCCGAGCTCCTCCGACGTCTTCCTCTCTTCTCTGAGCATTCCACACTCCCCCATGAGTTCTTCTACCTCCACCTAACGACTTCGACGAGCCCGACAGCAGCTCCGCCCTCATTCGAACCCATCAGCCCCCAGCTCCGACGTCGTCGCCCCCTCTCGACGTCCGATAGCTCGAAGCCGCTCTCCGACCACCCACAGAACCCTCCTCCTCATGACGCCTCCCCTGCCTTCGCCTCGACTCCATGGCGCCCGCCTGTCGAAGCCCTGCAGCGACGTTCGACCCTGCTCCGAGAGCACCCCCTCCTCCATCGCTCCGAGCCACCACCGCGCGCGCCACCAGCTCCACTGTGCCCCTCGGCGAGACCCCCGCCGTCCCCGCTGTCTGACTGTATCAAGCCTCACAACAATGCTCACCGCCGTAAGCCTACCACTCTCGCGTGGCCACCTCGACGCCTTCCCGTACACCGCCTCCCCTAAGGCACTCCGCTGTCGCCTCGCCTCCCTCCAACGACTGCGACTCGCCCCCGTACGAACGTCTCTCCAACGAAGCCTCCACTACTCTACGGCGAGCATACACACCTCCGAGCGCCACCCCATCACCGCCCCATGCCGCTGTAAGCTCCTGCCGCCGCCCGTCGCCTCGCCCGTCGCTGCCGCTCGCCGACTGCACCGCCTGACGCCGCCCCGAGCCCATCGTCGTCGACAAAAGCCCCCCTCTCACTGCATGCGAAAACGAATGTGAGAAGCGTGGAACGTATACGTATAGGTATATATGAAAATACGAATATATATTAAGTATATACTATGTTATATAATGAATTTAATGGGTTAAAATTGATAATAAATAATATACAAGTCAAAAAAATGTGAGACTAGCTTCAGAAAATCAGAAATGACATTCTGGACCCAACGACACTGATTTCATCTCAATCAGATGGTTAGTTTTTTAGAATAAATTTTAACCCTAAAACTTAAATACGTGTTTTCCTTTTAAAAATCCATAACTTCTAGTTTTCACGTACACTGATACGTGAGAAAGATATATGTGGTAGCACTCTTCGAGACGGTCATTTTGACAGCTCACTTGAACCATTCCGATTAGTATTGCATCCAGAATAAATTGTTGAATAATTACGTTACTAATTGAAAAATAGTTTTTAAATTAATTTTTGAGCTTTTAAAAATTATAAAAATTCCCAGGAACTTCAGAAAAATATTTTCTCATGCTGTAAAATTATTTTCATCATATCAAGCCCATAGAAAAAATTAAAACGTTTTTTGACAACGTTTCAATCAGTTTTAAAAACCGAAACGATCAAATTATTTTAGATAGGGATGGCGTGTTCTCTAATCAGTTATTTTTGTTGCAGGTACAAATTCTCGTGCACTAGCTTCTGTGGAAGCCCTAGATCTAATTCCGGCTTGCTACTACAATCTCGAAATCGGTAAGTCACGACGAATTCTAGATTTAGAAAATTAGATAAGTGTACCCGTATGAACTTAGGACATCACAAATAGCCTCAGAACGGCTATTGACTTCAACTGAACTAGAGATCTAAACTAATAGAAAATTAATCAACTACAGATTACTTTGCCAACTTTCAACTTTGGTGGTTGTAGCCCACAACCATCAACTTGGGTAAATTGTGTGCTAAACAAATGTTGGACTTGTCTTTATCCTCACTTCACTTGGCCAGCTTGCTTTGAAAAGAGTTTCTAACTCTCTGGTTTTCAATAAGAAAGTCAATCAGTTGTCTTGGTTTGACTAGCATCATGTGGAACATCATATGGAATATCTTATGGAACATCCCGTATAAAACATGTACATAGAACACTTAACACTTCACTGGGGGTTTTGGGGTAACTCATAATTTGAGAGAGTACGGGAGTGACTGGAGTTCAATCTTCTGTGTCCCGCTGCCTGTGTTTCGGCATCGCGTCCTGCTGCCTGTGTTTCGGCAAAATACATGTACTGTGCCTGTGTTTCGGTATTCGTCTGGGTCGCGCCCAGGCAAGAGATGAACTCAATGGTCACATATTGTACTCTCCGACTTGAGTTACGTAGTTCTAGTGTAGCTTGCACAGTCACTTTTACTTCACGCATTACAGTCACCTTTACTTTACGCATTCCATGCACGTTACTTACTACACTTGTGCAGTCACAGTACTTTACTTGTCGTACTTTTAGCTACAACAGTAATATGTTTCACTTGCTTAGCTTGCTTTTACACTTGCACTACCACAGTACAGTTGTTCTCTCATTTCAGTTCGGTTTGCATTTACTTTTCAGTTGTGTACAGATGTTGCTCAGTACTTTACTTTTCACTCTGGTATGCGTGTACGTAGTTACTTTTGTCATACTTGTGCACTGCTTCTTTTCTATATTTAGAATTGTAGTGACTTACCTATGGTTCCATCTCCGTGGCATCGCAGACGACGTACATATGGAGGTAGATGCTCATGAGCTAATAGCGCCAGAGTTCGACCATGAGACCGCAGCTTTCAGAGCTATTTTCAGTTGTGTACTTTCTTTCATTCATGTACATTGGTTAGAACATTTTGTACAGTATGGATTGTAATAATAGACATTATTTGGGTATTTTTGTATATCTCTGCATCGTGGCTATTTTGGTTTCAATGGTAACCTGCAGGACCTGTGCAAATATCAAATAAGTAACGGGCCCCCCCCCCCCCGGGAACTGGTCGTTACACGAGCATGAAGGGCGTCTCCCCCGTTGCTTCCTTGTGGGTCATTCTGTATGACCAGAGTATTCCGTGGAGTTCTTCTAGCCAAGCTCCGTGTGCCTCCCCTACTTTTTTTCGAAGTGGTTTTAGGATGCACCTGTTGGCAGCCTCCGCCATTTCGTTGCTCTGGGGATGGGCTACGGAGGTGAATTGGAGATTGATCTTCCAATCCGTACAGAATTCTCGGTGATGATGGATCGAGGGATTCCGAATCTGCAGATTATGGACTTCCATACGAAGCTTTTTGCCTTTTTTCCAGGTGATGGTGTCCAATGGTTCAGCCTCGATCCATTTCGTGAAGTAGTCCACGCCACGATCAGGAACTTCCTTTGCCTGCTTGCGGTGCAAATGGGTCGAGAATGTCCAGCCCCCATTTGGCAAAGGGGATGTGGCTGATTATTGGTACGAGTTCGACTGGGGGCAACGAGCTGAGCTTTGCGAACCTCTGGCACTCCGAGCACTTCCGAATGCACCCCACCGAGTCGTCGACCAAGGTTGGCCAGTAGTACCCCTGCCTTAAGATCTTCAGTGTGATCGTCTTGCCCCCGTGGTGGTTTCCACATAGCCCTTCGTGGATCTCCCGGATGACGTAGTCTGCCTTCCATGGTCCAAAGCATTTGAGGTAGAGGAGGACATCTGTCTTTGTCCAGCGTCTCTTGTACAGTGCTTCCTCATGAAGCACGTACCTAAGGGCTCTTTGCTCTAGCATCTGGTGCTCCTCTGGGTCCGTGGGGACATCGCCAGCGGTAAGGAACAGAATGATTAGTTCCATCCAGGAAGGTTCTCTGTCGATGTTCATCAGCTCCTCTCCTCCCGTGTTGGGGCTTTGGAGGCTCTCTACATAAATAACGCGACCCAAATCTTTGAGGCAGGAGGAGGCCAGTTGGGAGACAGCGTCGACACGGGTGTTTTCTGACCTTTGCATGTGGAGGGTCTCAACGTGTCGAAACTTAGACAGTTCGAACTTGGCTGATGCAAGGTATCGTTGCCTCCTCCCGAGCTGTGTAACCCCCCTGCAGTTGGCTGATTATGAGTCTGGAGTCGCTGAGGAGGCATACTGTGTTCGCCCTTAGCGCCTGAGCCAGCTTTAGGCTGTTGATGGCTGCCTCGTACTCCTCCATGTTGTTGGTGGCCGGGAATTCAAACAGAAGGGCGTATTCTACCGTGTTCCCGTCGGGGGACTGGATGACGATGCCAGCCCCGCTACTAGTCTTGGTTGCGGACCTAGCCACGTGGATGACCTAGGCCTCCTTATCTTCTAGACGAACATCATGAGTAATATAATTTGAAAGAAAGGATAAGGGGCGAGGTGTTACCAGGTCCGGGCATGCTTCGTCGGAAGGCGTTATATCGCCAAGGGTGCATTCGGCGATGAAGTCTGCCAGTGCTTGTCCCTTGATGGATGTCCTCGGCTTGTCCCTGATGTTGAATTCGCTCAGCTCGACCCCGCAGATCAGCATCCTTCACATCCGATCAAACCTCCTGAGGTTTTGTTCAAGCTGGGAGTCGGTTAGGACCAAGATGGTGTGGGATTGGAAGTTGGGCCAGAGTCGTCGTGCTGAGAGGACGAGGGCGTAGGCTAGTTTCTCCATGGGTCTGTACCGCCCCTCCACATTTTGTAGGATTCGGCTGGTGTAGTAGACTGGTCACTGCACCCCGGTGTCCTCTTTGATCAGCACCGAACTCACCGCTTCCCCGATGCTGGCCAAGTATAGGCTCAGCGGCTCCCCTTCATTGGGTTTGGTGAGGAGCGAGGGGCTGCTGAGGTACTTCTTCAGCTCGGTGAATGCTCGGGTGTAGCTTTCGTCCCATTCAACGGCCTTTCTCTTCCCGTCCGGCTCGGCGAGAGCCTTCCTCAAAACTCGAAAGAACAGGAGCGAACTCTCTGCTGACTTGGACAAAAAGCGCCCAAGGGCCGCGATCCAGCCATTCAGCCTTTGTAGCTCCTTGATGGTTGTTGGTGCTTTCATGTTGATTAGGGCGTCGATCTTGTCTGGGTTAGCTTCGATGCCTTGGTTAGTGACCATGAAGCCCAAGAATTTTTCGGACTTCACTCTAAACGTGCATTTCGTAGGATTGAGTCTGATGTTATGCTTTCGTACCTGCTCGAAGGTTTCCTGAAGGTCGACGATGTGGTCGGCAGGGGTTCTGGACTTAACCAACATGTCTTCCACATAAATCTCCAGGTTTCTCCCAATCTGAGAGCCGAAGACCCCGTTGACCATTCTTGGTAAGCCGCCCCTGCGTTCTTCAGACTGAAGGGCATCTTTCTGTAAAAAAAGGTCATGCAGTCAGTAATAAACGACGTTTTCTCTTCGTCTTCTGGGTCCATCTGAACTTAGTTATATCTGGAGTAAGCGTCCATGAAGCTGAGCATCTCGTAGCCCGAGGCGTTATCTACGAGGTGGTCGATACGAGGTAGCGGGTAGCTGTCCTTAGAACAAGCCTTGTTGAGGTCAGTGAAGTCCACACACATTCACAATTTGCCGCTTGACTTCTTCACCATGACCATATTGGCTAGCCAATCGGGGTACCAGACCTCTCTGATGAAGCCGACTTCGAGCAGGTGCTCAACGTCCTCAGCCGCGGCCCTCATCTTCTCGCCGCCCAAGTTCCTCTTCTTCTGCTTGATTGGCTTGAAGTTGGGGTCGGCGTGCAGCTGGTGGGTGATCATCTGGGGATCTACGCCCGGCATATCGTCGGGTGACCATGCGAAGATGTCCAGGTTGGCTTCTATGCATCCGATCAGCTGGTCTTTTAGGGCGGGATCAAGTTCTGATCCGATAGATATGAACCTGCCTTCCATGACCGTGACGGGGATGAGCTCTGGTTCCTCGACAGGTATAGGTCTCGATCTGTCTGAGCCCCCTCGCTGGTCGAGGAGGTCCATTGGGTCGTATCGCTCTGCATCGCGCTCCTGGCCGGACAATTGGTAGCAAATCCTCAAGTTTGCATGGTTGCCTCTCACCCTCCCGATCCCTCCCGGGGTCTGGAATTTGACCATTTGGTAGAGGGTCGAGACTATTGCGCCAACCGTGTTGAGGAGCGGTTGGCTAATTATCCCGGTGTAAGCCGACCCAACTCTTACGACCATAAATCCTGTCGTTAGATTGATCAAGTGGGGAGGTTCTCTGAGCGTCATCGGGAGGCAGATCATTCCTATGAGTGGGGCAGAATGTCCTGTGAAGCCGAATATGGGGCCTAAACAAGGCTCCAAATCACCGGCCCGTAATCTCATCTTCTCCAAGGTTGTCATGAACATGATGTTGCATGAGCTTCCTGTATCAACGAGCAGTCGTCGAACTACGGACTTGTCGATGATGGTCGAGATGACCAAGGCATCATCGTGTGGCAGCTCGATTTCCTCCATGTCCTCATCGGAGAAGTAGATGGGCTTAGATCTATCCTTGGTCTTCTCTTGGTCTAGGTCCATTGCCGTCGTCCGTCGGGTGCCTGATTCCCCGGTCTGGGGCGGGCATCTGCTAGACGTGGCCTTATTGAAGTAGGTTCTAACAGGGCCTAGTGCGGGAGCTGCCATGGCCGCCCTCTTGGGGTCCTAGGCGCGTGATCGAGTCATTTTATGTGTGGTTGTTTGACGTGGGTGAAGATTCGATTCCCACAGACGGCGACTGATGTTTCGGGGTATTTTCTCACCGCTGATTGGTAGTATAGAGGTCTGAAGTCCGAGCTGACGTGGAGGGCGTGGGAGACTAGGGGTGGACAAAGATCCGATTAAACGATTGAATCCACCCGATCCGATCCGAAAAAGTAGATCGGATATCCGATCCGATGAAAGTGACTTGTTATTGATAAGCAGATCCGACCGATCCGTTTGAAACGGATTCGGATTCCACCCCTGAATCAATGCATCATGGCTATTGGTTAAGAAGACTAACAGACTCAATTGCATCCCCCATCGGTCCCATCCGGTTCTCTAGACCCATGCAGATGCAATGCCTCCTTATCTCTCTCTTCTCGCACGTCTGTTCAGTTTTTTTATCATTTTTGCTAGAAGGAGAGCTCTTGGTTGTCAAGCTCATCCTTCTTGAAGTTGATGCCAAACTAGTATGAAGATATTGCAAACAGAGATAGCTTCTTTATATTATTCTAGCAATTTGTATTTTGTAAGTGTTACGAGGTGGAACTCGCGTACAATGAATTTGTATTATGGGGAACCAAGGGCACGATGGTTATGTGGAGAAGAAGGTAAAGGTAGGCTGTTTTACAAGTGATTGGTGGGGTGAAGAGGTTGGATCCGTTGCCGGTGGTGCACACGGGGTCGTATCTCGCCGGACGCAGCTGAGGAAGGTTGGACGGCGGGGGGGCTGACGCTGACTTTGGTCTAGGGGTGAGCTCTCCTGCAGCACGAACAACTCGTCAGAAGGGCGGGGTTGGGGTTCAACCCTTAGCCCCTCCGATGCCTAAGTCAGTAAAAGGGCTTAAAAGGGGGGCTAGACACGCCGGCCGGACTAACTGTGTGTCCGCCTCGCGTGACGAGCTATAGGTGGGAGAACAAAGATATGGAGGACCTTTGCTCTCGTGTGTGAATAATAGAAGATGAGAGAGAATTTTCCAACCCCCTCTCCGTAAGAGGAGAGGGGGTATTTATACCTGACGGGTGATGACTAGGCGTGCTGAGCTGGCTCGGGTGTCAGCGGAAGCTTCGGACAAGGATATCGGGAACAGGAGTTTCTGACCTGCTTCTGTCAGGCGGCGCAACGGCCAAGGGGTGCTTTTGTCAGGATGTCAGGGCCGAAAGCACTAACCACCGGACAGGTCAGCCACCTGGGGGTGCTTTGTCAGGCGGTCGGGTGACGTATGTGTCAGTCGTGTCCTTATCCTAGGCTGTTTGTCGTTAGCGTCGAACTAAAGGTCTGGCTGTGTCACTTTAGGCGACGCGGTTCGCGGGAATCGGACGGGCCGTTCCGATCGGGGGTTGTCCGGCCTGGCCGCGCCCGTCAATAGGCCTGGCCTAGCTACCCAAGCGTCCCCAAGCGCGCTACCCCGGTGGGTCGGGCGGATGCGGTTGTTCGCCTCGGCCGGCTGCGGTTGTTCGCCTCGGCCAGTTCGGGGAGCGCTGCAAGGCGCGCCTATCTCCATGATGTCCCGGATTTTCGGGGCGGCGGCCCTTTTGTGAAATGGTGAGTTAATGGGGTATGTTAGCGGATCCGGGCGGGAGTTTGGCTCCTACGATCTTTAGGTCGTAACAATTGCCCCCGGCCTTCGAGTCTGAGGCGGTAGCCCGGCTCGGCTCGGAGGGCGAACCATATCCAACACTCCGGACCATTGATATGGGCCTTGGGAACCACCGGGTAGTGATGGCGGTGGCTTCGGAACTCCCGCCTTAGTGGCCATTATTATGATTTGAAAGGGGGGCAGAGGAAATCGAAGCGTCTCCGCGATTGATTTTGCGACACGTGGATGAGGTGACCTTTACGCCCGTCGAGGCGTCAGGGGCGTCTCGATGGGCGCCGCGTGGCGAAAGTTTGACGGCCGAGATGGCCCCGGGGCCACCTTTACCGCTAATAGGGTCTGGGGAGGCGGTCGGCGGGAATTTTTGTCTTTCTCCGATTCTCCTCCGGCACTCGATTTTTCTGTTTGGAGCTTGCTGGCTAATCTGTCCCTTCCGTCACCGGCCATCTTCTTCCGATCGCCTTCCAGGTTCAAGGGATCAACAGGTAACAACAATTAATTTCCTTCCTTTCCGATCAATGGCTTCTCGATTCGAGATTGGAGGAAGTAGCCGGGTGGGGGAGGAAGAGTTGGCGTGCGAGGGGGCGTCGCAGCCGGGGGTGCGGCGGCCCAGGGAAAGACGGTCATGGCAATCCGTTGTACCGAGAGACATTGAGTCCCCCTGACATAGGTTGGATAGGATCAACATCAGGGAGATCCGCGTGCGGTTTGTGCGACAACCCTATGAGGTGCGGGTTCCCGGGTCGGAGGAAGCGGTGAGTTCACCGGGGGGTAATGATGTCGGGGTCTATGTCCGGTCCTTTGAGTTGGGGCTCCGCTTTCCGATCCACCCGTATTTGTTTCACTTGTTGAATTTCCTGGAGCTGCCGATATTCACCTTAGCGCCCCGTTCTTGGGGCTTGTTAGTGGGGTTTGTCGTCTTGTGCCTTGCTTGCTCCTTGAGTCCTTCCTTGGCGTTGTTCCAGCATTTCTTCGTGGTTCGGAAGTGGGGGATGTATCATCGCGTTTGCGCCAGGAGAGGGCGAGAACTCATCCTCGAGGTGCCTGACGATGTCGGTGATTGGATGAGGGAGTTCGTCTTCGTGACGGTGCCAAGTGACGTGGCGCTGATGTCGAATTGGGGGGCGCGGAATCCCTTTGTAAATGAATGGGTGGAGCTGACCGGGGAGGATATTGCCAAAGCTCAGATTTTGAGGGAGCTGCCCGAGGCGTGCCGTCATTGGGCGAGTCTAACGTTGGGCAGTCGGCTTGCCCAGGACTTTTGGTCCCTAGGTATCTTTAAAGTTTTGTAAACTCTGAGCTAGGCTCGCCCTGATTGTCTCTTTTGTCCTTTTGCAGGCGAAGACGCGATGAGGGAGCCGGAGGGGGTGTCAGGTTCGGCCTACGGGGTGGAGAAGGGGCGGGCTGCGTACTTCGATTCGTCCAAAGCCATGGTCGAGAAGCAGCTCCAAGAAGTAACGCGGGAGAGGGATGATATCCGGTCCAAGCGTACCTCGGAAGTTGCTAGCAAGGAATCGGTGATCGGATTACAGAGGCGGCAAATAGAGGACCTGGAGGTCGCCCTAAAGACCGAGAAGAGGGAGAGGGGTCTAGCGGTGTGGCGATTGGAGGAGAAACGGGACGCTGAGGGCAAACAGATCGAAGCCGCTATCCGTCGCTATCATGACGAGCATGTTGTGCCGATGCTGCAAGAAGCTAAGGAGGCTGCGATTCGGCAAGTGGTTAAAGATATGCGAGATCGGTCGGTTGAGAGGCGGCGCCGCTAGAATCGTGGGTTCGGGGAGGGCCGTACATTCGTGTGAGAGGGTTATAAACAATGTGCTGTTGTAGTGTGTGGAAAGTCCCATGTATGGTGTGGTTTCTGGGTAAATACATCGTTATTGTCGTGTGTCGAAATGTATTCCTACTTGGTTTGCTTGTAGAATGTCCGCTCTGTGAGGGACGACGTAAATGCCCCCAACTTCGCTCTGTCAAAGTCTTCGGGAGAGGGGAGTTGAGAGTAGTCGTGTTATCCGGTGGTCGTGATGCTCCGATGCCCAGTACGGGGCCCGGAGGTGCCGTGGCGGGTCGGACGTGCTTGGATCATACAGAAGTTTGCCAAGGGTTGGAACCGAGAATCCGATAAGTTGTGGGGCGGGTTCCTGTTCCGGCCGAACCGAAAGAGATCGGACCCTTATTGGTGCGGGGGAGACGATCGTGTTTTGGCTGTACTGCCGGTGCTCGGACTCAATCATGGATCGTGTTCCGCCTTCTTGTATGGCCGCCCTGTCGGGGGTCGGACTCCATCTGGGATCTAGCCCCGCCTACGTGTTGTGACCGGACTTGATTATGGGCCGAGCGCCGGCGCCTTGTGGTGGCCGCCCTGACGGAGGCCGGACTCAACCATGGAGCGAGCGCCGCCTCCTTGCGGTGGCCGCCCTGACGGAGGCTGGACTCAACCATGGATCGAGAGGCGCATGGACTGATTTCGAATTGGGGTAATCGTTCCGCCTGGATTTGGGCGGGAATTAATGGCGGTCGCATGACTTTACGTCAGCCTGGCGATTCGACGGCGGGCGGGAATCGAGGCGGCCCGACCACTGAAGTGTTGACGCGTGGCGGAATTGACGGTTTTGACAGTACGCGAAGCGTCAGAACACGTGGGTGGTGGACAGGGCCCGGATTGGTGACGCGTGTCTTGCGCTCGACGGTCGCGATGTTTTGTGAAGTCTCTTTAAAGAGATCGTGAGGAGGGGAGGGGAGCAAAGCTGATTGTCGGGCGAAAATTTTTTTTGACAAGCAGCTAGGGCTCGTAGGAGGTGTCCGTGACCTTGCCAGAGTCGCCCTCGTGGGAGCGGTCAGCGGGGTAGCACAATCGCCCGAGTCGTCGGCACCCGTTAGGTAAGACGCTCGTTTTTAGAAATGTCTTCTTCCATGTCTCCGTCTCGGAGTCAGGGTTCGGGGGTAGGTGGGGAAGGAAGCTCCGCCGCGGAGACAGGAGGGGTGCCCGTCGAGATTGCGGGCGTCAAGTCGGAGCTGAAGAAATCCGTTGCGGAGATCTTCACGATGTACATCAGGCCGCCGTATTCGGTTCGTGAACCGGAGCCGCAAGAAAGGGTGTGTTTTGCGGGTGACCGGGAGGTGGGAGTATACGTATCTTCGTTTGAGCAAGGTTTGCGCTTCCCCTCCCATCCGTTCTTGCTGGAAGTGTTGAACTTCCTGGAACTGCCCCTCTATCGCCTGATGCCCAATGCCATCAGTGCCATTGTGGGGTTCATAGTGCTGTGCGTGAGCAACCAGGTTTGCCCGTCTCTGACCTTATTTCGCCACTTCTTCTCGGTCAAGAGGTTGCGGTCATGCTACTATCTCTCCGCGAAGAGGACGCATCCGCTCATTAGGGGTTTGCCTGGGAAAATTAAGTTTTGGCGCCAGCAGTATGTGTTTTTGGAGGTGCCGGAGGATGTGCTGATAAGGTCTGATTGGGCGGAGCTGAATCCCAAGGCAAGAGAGGGGGTGAAATTGGGGGATGAGGAGGAAGTGGTGGCCGGAATTTTGATGGCCATACCAGCGGAGGGACGAGATTATCGGATGCTCGCTCGGGCTGAGATGATAACGGCGTACATCTGGCCCGAAGGTATGAGAGATTTTGGTGTTCATGCTTCTGATGTGCTTACACTGAACTTTCTCTCTTTGGCAGGTGGCACAATGAGTCTGTCCCTCGAGGAAATGATGAGGCGGGCCTCGGAGCAGGCGGGGCGATCGTCGATAAGAGGCGGCCCCAAGAGGTCACGAGCGGAAGTTGGGGCGGGGAGCTCGACTGGGGTGCCAGCGCCCACAAAGAGGAGGAAGAGGCCGACGAAATCGTCCGAGCCTGACGCGCCGGGGGGAACCGGTCCGACGGAAGGCGGGGCCGGGGAGGGGGTGGCGAATCCCATCATCGACTTGGAGGACGGGGACGAAGGGTCGACAGGGGGTGGGGCGGAACTGCCCCGAACGAGGCCGCCTAGCCCGATGGCACCTGCGAGGGGGAGGGGGCGGAAGCTAGCGGTCAGTCGCATAGGGCCGAGGCGTCGAGTGGCCCGACAGGGTCCAGAGGATGGGACCCTTGGCCTTATGGTTATCCCGTGTTCGGTCTCGAGAGGGCGCCAACCGACCCCCGCTGTGAGGCCGCCTTGGCTAAGTTTAAGGCCAAGAGGACCGATGTCGAGGGCTATCCCGACGGCGCGCTTCATCGGGCGCCGTACAAAGTGGCGAGTGACGAGTCCGTGTTTGAGGATGGAGGTGTGGCGGCGAGGTTGGCGGAGAACATTTTCCTGCCCCGCGATAGGGTAGCGCTGGAAGCGGTGGAGCCTGAGGGTCTGTGCGGGACCGCGGTGATGCATGGTGTCCAGGTATGTTCTGTAAGGTGGGTGACGTTTTTTAGTCGGTTTTATAGAGCATCCTAAATGGGTTCTATTTGCTCTCTGTCTTTACTCAGATCATCAACCTGATGCTTGGGATGATGAGGCACGTGCCAGCTATCCACAAGGCAGAGGGCGCCGTGGCTAAGGCAGTCGCCGAGCTCGCTGCTCTTCGTAAGAGGGCTGGCGAGGACCTTGCCAAGGAGAGGGAGAGGGGCGACCGAAGCGTGGCGGAGGTAGAGCGCCTCAAGACGGTCGTGTCCGATCATGAGCAGAGGGCGGCCGAGGCTGGAGAGAGAGTGAAGGTGCTGGAGGAGGCCCTTGGGAGGGAGGAGGCTAGGGCGGAGGATCTAGCGGGGCGTGCCAAGGCCGCCGAGGAGGAGCTGGCCCGTAGGGTCGAGGAATTTCGGACGTACCAGGAGAGAACCGTCGTCCCCGCCCTCGCAAAGTCGATGTCCGAGGGCATGGGGAAGGGCCACGAGGAGGGATGGGAGGCCTGCTTGGCTCGGATGAAGGAGAAGCTGGCGGGCCTGGTCCCGCCGGTAGAGATCGACCTCGACGGGCTCGCCGCATGCAGCGACGACGAGGAGGGGGATGGAGACGGAGGGGAGGGTGACGAGCCGGAGGCCGGCGGGGAAGTCGGAGGTTCCCTCGAGGGAGAGGGCGCCGTGAATGGCGGAAGCGCCAAGTAGTTTTGTATAGGCTCCCCCCTTTCTCTCTCTCTTTTTTATAAAAACGAAAGAAAGTGACGATTCGTGGCGTGGGTATCTGCATTTTTCTGCCTGTGTGTGTGCATAAATTCTCATTTTAGAGTTACGCCTTGGTGCGGCTATTTAGATCCTGGCGTGGGGGGAATCGTGGTAGCTCCCTTTATTACTCGTAGCGCGTCCGATAGATTTTACGGCCGGGTGGCCCCCCTTTTCGAGGGTTGGTCGGGTCTAGGTGTACCCGAGCTATAACTAATGGTCAAACGGGATTAGTCTTCGGTCTTTTCATCTGCTATTATTGATAGTTTAATTAAACATGGTAGCCCCGTAGGCTTAGCATTGAATCGGCCCGTAGGCGTAACATTGTATCGGCCCGTAGGCGTAACCGTGTGTCGCTCTAGGTAGGCCGAGGTTCTCATCGCAGCTGATCCACCTTTTTAAGGTGTCGTGCCCCTGATAAGGGGCGTGGAGTGGATTTAGCGGGTTCCTCCTCGGCGTAGGGGTGGATGGTCGCGTCGGAGCCAGGCAGTGGCTTTGGCATTCGTTCCCAGAATTGGGGGGAGAGGGAGTCCTTGATGGTTGTTCTATCCCACGGGGCCCCGTTGCTCGCCTCGACTGGAGTCTCCGCGTGATAGGCGCGAAGGGACGCGGGCCGCAGCCCCCCCTGTGCGGCCTCCTGGCATAAACGGCCCGGGGAAGGCCGATGAGTGGAAGGGGGGTGCTGCTGTTGTTAGCGGAGTAGCCAGTTGGGGCGGGCCGGCGCTCGGGGACACGTTCCCCTCGGTTGGGGCGACGCGGGCGGCTGCCGGGGTGTCCGGTGAGGTGATTTGGCAGGTCTGTCCCCTCCATCGGGTTGTCTGCCAGCCGCGCCTGCGTACGCCGGGCGTCCGTGGAGAGGCCAGGTATGCCAGTGGAGTCCCCGTTCCCCTGCCTTAAGTTGTCTAAAGGAAGGAGGGGAGCAGCAGGCTGAGCAACCGTCGTGTAAGGGGAATATCCTGTTGGGGGATCGTTTATTTTGGCGGTCGGAGAAGCTCGCATTTTCCGCGCATTTTGAGGGAGAGAAGGTGGCAAAACGACTAGTCTTTCTGCACATCCTTCCCCTCGCCTTTTTCCCCTCCCTCAAGGAAGCTGGGGGGGATTTATAATGGTGAATTTCTGCCCTTATTTATTCTTCATTGAGAGTCGGGGCCGTTCTTGGAATTTCGTTCTTAGGGGGGCGTTCCCGATGGGTGACGGGTGATGTGACCCCTCAGGCATGCATGACACTTGTCAGTGGTGTTTGTCCCGAGTGTCCTTTTTGGTTGGACACGTCAATTCGGGCGTCAGCTTTATGGGGGTTAGGCATTACTCCTCAAGGATGGCTCCACGTAGGGGTTGCCTTGATTCGCGGTCCTCGAGTAGCTTCCCGAGGTATGAGGGGAGGGGTGACAGGCCCTTTTGGGGGAGGGAGGGTATTGGTCCGTCGGGAACCCTGCCTAAGGTGCTCCGGTTTGGGTGGCGAGGATTGGTCCTGCCCCGGAGTCTTTGATAGGGCGGGTATTGGGCCGTCGCCTCCCCGCAGCCTCTATAGTCGGACGGGTATTGGGCCGTCGCCTACTCCGCATATGGCGCTCCGGTTTGGGTGGCCAAGCTCAGTGAACTTGCCCCGGAGGTCTTCCTGGGGGGAGCGAGTACGCAGCTCGGCCCGTGCCCCTCTCCGGTTTGGGTGGCGAGGACTGGTCCTGCCCCGGAGTCTTTGAGAGGGGGGGTATTGGGCCATCGCCTCCCCGCAGCCTCTATAGTCGGACGGGTATTGGGCCGTCGCCTACCCCGCATATGGCGCTCCAGTTTGGGTGGCCAAGCTCAGTGAACTTGCCCCGGAGGTCTTCCTGGGGGGAGCGAGTACGCAGCTCGGCCCGTGCCCCTCTCCGGTTTGGGTGGCGAGGACTGGTCCTGCCCCGGAGTCTTTGAGAGGGCGGGTATTGGGCCGTCGCCTCCCCGCAGCCTCTATAGTCGGACGGGTATTGGGCCGTCGCCTACCCCGCATATGGCGCTCCGGTTTGGGTGGCCAAGCTCAGTGAACTTGCCCCGGAGGTCTTCCTGGGGGGGAGCGAGTACTCAGCTCGGCCCGTGCCCCTCTCCGGTTTGGGTGGCGAGGACTGGTCCTGCCCCGGAGTCTTTGAGAGGGGGGGTATTGGGCCGTCGCCTCCCCGCAGCCTCTATAGTCAGACGGGTATTGGGTCGTCCCCTACCCCGCATATGGCGCTCCGGTTTGGGTGGCCAAGCTCAGTGAACTTGCCCCGGAGGTCTTCCTGGGGGGGAGCGAGTACGCAGCTTGGCCCGTGCCCCTCTCCGGTTTGGGTGGCGAGGACTGGTCCTGCCCCGGAGTCTTTAAGAGGGTTGAACTGAAATTGTCATGCAGAAAAGGCGAAATTCGAAGATAAAAAGAAGGGAACAAGGTATTTCGTGCAGGACTTATAGTTCTCGGCTATGCCACGACCGGCGCATCGCGCCCCTTGGAGTGATTAGCTCGTCCTTCTCAGGGGGGGTGGGCGCGAGGTCGATCATGTTTCCTTCGGTAGCGGCATCGGCATGAGCTAACTCTGGCTTGTGGGGGTCATAACTCCGCCGGGGGGAGTCGATCTTCAGGTTCACCTCTGGTCCCTTGTGCTTGGTCGACCCTACGTAGCAGCTCCTAGACAGCTTCTGGCTTCCCCGTACGATCCCCACGCCTCGGGGGGTTTGGAACTTGACCATTTGATGGAGAAGGCTGGGGAGCGCTCCGATGGCCGACATGTAAGGTCGTCCTATGATCCCGTTGTACGCCGACATAATGTCGACCACAACAAACAGCGTCATTCGAGTGACGACCTGTGGCTCTTCTCCGAGGGTTATCGGCAAGGTGATCACTCCCATGATGGGGGTCGAGTGACCAGTGAAACCGACGAGGGGTCCGGTGCAGGGTCTCAGGTCCGTCGGCCTTAACCCCATCTTCTCGATTGTGGACATGAACAGGATGTCGCAAGAGCTCCCCGTGTCGATCAGGAGGCGGCTGACGATGGCCGTCCCAATCTGGGCCTCGATGACGATGGCATCGTCGTGGGGCTGCTCGATCCCCTCTAGATCCTCGTCACTGAAAGTAATGGGAGGGTAGGCCATCCGTCCCCCTCTCTGGTCCCCTCCAAGACCCGCCGTCATCACTTGTCTCGCATACGCCTTTTTGCTTGACGACGATGCCCCTCCTGAAGATGGCCCGCCGCATATCGTGTTTATGCGCATGACGGGTTTCGGGGGGTGAAGCTCTTCCCGCTCGCCGTTTGCCGGAGGGTCTGCCCTCAGTGCCCTTCGGTGGTTTTCATCTTCTCGGTCCGGTCTCCGGCCTCCGACGAAGTCCCCCAGGTGGCCCGCCTGGATCAGCCGCTCGATTTCCCTTTTGAGGGTGAAGCAGTCGTCGGTGTCGTGGCCGTGGTCCCGGTGGTATCGGCAGTATTTCTTGAAATCTCTCCGGGCTGGGTCCGACTTCATTTCTCGGGGCGGCTCCGGCAGCAGACCGGCCCGTGTAGCCGCGGCCATCACCTCGATCAGGGGGGCATTGAGCTGCGTGTAATGCGCCCGCAGGGGGCCCTCTTGTCTTGGGGCGACTCGAGGGAGCCCTTGTGCCGGAGCAAACTCGCGCGCCGGACCAGGGCGATCTTGAGGGCGAGGCCCGGGCGGTTCCCGCCTTGGTCGGGCTAGCCAGTCGCGAGCTCGGTCTCCCTCTTCCTGTCTCGGTCGAGGATGTGATCGGGGTTCGCCTTGAGTCGGTTTCGCCAGGGGGAATAGGGCCTTTGCACCGAGCGTCTCTTCAGCCAACGCGTGCCTCTCCGCCATAGCAACCAACGCCTCATAGTCGGTCGACGGGTCTCGGAGCAGGGATTTGTGGAGACTCCGAGTCCGCAACCCCGTTTTGAAGGCCAGTATAAGCACCTCATCGCCGCACGTTACCACCGCCCGTCTCTCCTCCTGAAAACGGCGGAGGTATCTACCCGTTGTCTCTCCTTCTCCTTGGACTATCGTGCAGAGATAGTCCAAAGGCTTCTTCTTCGTCCGCCCGGCCCGGAACTCTTGGCAGAACTTGTGGGACAACTCGCCAAAGCTCCCGACGGATCTCGCGGGCAAGCCGAAGTACCAGTCCAGCGCGGTGTCCCTCAGGCTTTGGGACAAATGTCGGCATAGGAATGCCTCGTCCACATCCTGCGCCTCCATCGCCTCCGGTATTGTTGCACGTGCGTGAGGGGGTCGCCTCTCCCATTGTACGTGGCCAAGTGAGGGGGTTTGAACCTTTTGGGCCTTGGGGCGGACGTGATCCACCGTGCGAGCGGCGTGGCCTCCTCCGGATAGGTAGGGCGATCCGGGGCATCCCCTCTCCGCCATTCGGGGGTCCGGCTTCGGTCGCGCCACGGCCGACGACGGTCCTCCGCCCCCGGGGAGTAGCCCGACGGTCGCCTGGCGGGGCTCCTTCCTTGGGCCGAGGACTCGACGGGTTGTGGGCTACGGCTCTCCCAGCGCCAGCGCCTCCCGGCCAACTCTCCTCGGGCCTCCATCCGTTCCTGATTCTCGCGGAGGAGCCTCTCGCGCTCGGCGGTGAGGAAGCGTAGTTGTCGACAAACGGCTTCCTCGTGCAGGGTATCGGAGGGGTGGTGCTGGTGATGCGGGCCGCTTCCTCCAGGCGGGGACCTGTTCAGCAACGGGTCCCGCCCGTTTCCGGGCCGCCGGCCCGTCGCCGTCTCTTCAAGGACCTCTTGGTCGCTCCTGTTTTTTCTCCTTAGCCTCTCACGCTCCGCGACAATGAAGCGGAGTTGGCGGCGGGTGGCCTCTTCTTCCTGGTAAGCCCTCCGGGTGGTTTCGGCCGCCTCGTCCAAACGCCTTTGCGCGGCGGTCGCCTCGTCCAAACGCCTTTGCGCGGCGGCCGCCTCCCCCAGGCGCTTCCACCGCTGCGCAACTTCCATCTCCTCTTCCAGGAGCCTTTGCTGGGCCGCAATCTCCTCAGCGAGCCCCCCGTTTTCTCCCTCCTCCTCGAACTGAAGGCGGAGGTTCCGCCTCACGTTCTGGGGCTCTGAGGGGCCTGGCGGTGGCCCCGTTCCGGTTGTCTGATAGCCTCCCCTGGCCTGAGTGACGGCCTCGAAGCTCTTCAGGACGACGCGGGATGAAGTAGGCTCGGTTTCGGCGCCCACGCCCGGAAGGGCGTCGGACGCCGGAGTGATTTGCAGAGAGAGCGGTTCCTGTCCCACGGGATCTTTGCCGTGGTCAGGGTTCCGCGAGATTGGCATGGAGTCTAACATGGGTGTGACCCTTCGTTCCCACAGACGGCGCCAATTGTTACGAGGTGGAACTCGCGTACAATGAATTTGTATTATGGGGAACCAAGGGCACGATGGTTATGTGGAGAAGAAGGTGTAGGTAGGCTGTTTTACAAGTGATTGGTGGGGTGAAGAGGTTGGATCCGTTACCGGTGGTGCACACGGGATCGTATCTCGCCGGACGCAGCTGAGGAAGGTTGGACGGCGGGGGGCTGACGCTGACTTTGGTCTAGGGGTGAGCTCTCCTGCAGCACGAACAACTCGTCAGAAGGGCGGGGTTGGGGTTCAACCCTTAGCCCCTCTGATGCCTAAGTCAGTAAAAGGGCTTAAAAGGGGGGCTAGACACGCCGGCCGGACTAACTGTGTGTCCGCCTCGCGTGACGAGCTATAGGTGGGAGAACAAAGATATGGAGGACCTTTGCTCTCGTGTGTGAATAATAGAAGATGAGAGAGAATTTTCCAACCCCCTCTCCGTAAGAGGAGAGGGGGTATTTATACCTGACGGGTGATGACTAGGCGTGCTGAGCTGGCTCGGGTGTCAGCTGAAGCTTCGGACAAGGATATCGGGAACAGGAGTTTCTGACCTGCTTCTGTCAGGCGGCGCAACGGCCAAGGGGTGCTTTTGTCGGGATGTCAGGGCCGAAAGCACTAACCGCCGGACAGGTCAGCCGCCTGGGGGTGCTTTGTCAGGCGGTCGGGTGACGTATGTGTCAGTCGTGTCCTTATCCTAGGCTGTTTGTCGTTAGCGTCGAACTAAAGGTCTGGCTGTGTCACTTTAGGCGCCGCGGTTCGCGGGAATCGGACGGGCCGTTCCGATCGGGGGTTGTCCGGCCCGGCCGCGCCCGTCAATAGGCCTGGCCTAGCTACCCAAGCGTCCCCAAGCGCGCTACCCCGGTGGGTCGGCCGGCTGCGGTTGTTCGCCTCGGCCGGTTCGGGGAGCGCTGCAAGGCGCGCCTATCTCCATGATGTCCCGGATTTTCGGGGCGGCGGCCCTTTTGTGAAATGGTGAGTTAATGGGGTATGTTAGCGGATCCGGGCGGGAGTTTGGCTCCTACGATCTTTAGGTCGTAACAGTAAGGATATTTCGTTTCGACATTGAAATTGACTTCAGTGTTTAAAAGTTAAACTTTCAGAATTTAATGAAACGAGTTACAAATTGTGGCTTCAATAACTTCAAATTTTCAATAAAGCTAATATTAATCCGATCCGAATCGTATCCGATCCGAAATTCTAATCATCCGAATTTTCAGATTAACTTTTTTTATTAGTGGATGCGGATCAGATTTTTCATCATCCGATTCAATCGGATCGGATGGTGGATTGATGCATAATCCGATCCGAATATTCGGATGCCCACCCCTATGGGAGACCTTCGAAATCAATCGGACGGGCAAGCTCTGGGGCGAGAATGTGCGGATCCGAGCGACATCGCACCAAAGGAAAGTTTCGACGCGACAGCAGCCTCCGGGGTGGATCAACAGAGTGGTCTCTCGGTCGAGGATGCTCGGGGGCCGATCGATCGGATGCTGAAGGGAAGCTTCGGCGCGGTGACGTCTCCTCCAATCTGCAAAACGAGGAAGTTCGTCAGGGGGTCGGACCTTGGTTTCGACCAAGTCCTCTCTGATGCCTAAGTCAGATCTTGATTAAGAAGCGCTTCGGTGAAATCGAGCTTGGTTCACGGAGAGACCCAGCGCGAGCTCTCAAGCCAAGCTATGGAGGAGAAATGTAAGGTGGAAGAAAGGTGTGTGGAAATGATATATCTGGGTTTCAAGTATCCATGATTCGGCCTTTTGCGTTCTGTTCTTCGGGTCTCTTATAGGAGTCCCGCTTGTCAACGCCTTCATGGCATTTATCATTCCTCTCTTCGTGCACGCCCGCATTGATGGCCCCTTAGATGGCGATCAAGGCGAACATAATGGTGGCTTCAATGGTGATTAAGGCAGGGCACGATCTGCGGAGCGGTTTCCCCCCTTCGAACGGGGTCAATCGTCTGCTGGATGACAATCTTGCGCCGCTGCACCCCGACCCACTCCTGGGCCCCTTTGGGCCAGAGCCCGGCACGGTTTTGGGCCTAGCGGTCGGCCTGCCTATCTCCGGCCCATTTGGTGGTTGTATCAGAAAGGTTTTTACGAGAGTTCCATGACTGAGTGCAGTTTTCTTTAAATGAACCAAAGTTCAAGAGTGTTTTCTAAAATTTAAAATTTATCTTGCAGGTAAAACATCGTACTTTCGAAATATACCAAATCCCTTTGAACTTTTCGTAAAGGTTTTTTGGAGGTTACTAATTTTTTGTAAATGAGACATTGCTAGGGTCATCACCGGACATACTTTTTAAGAAAAATACTGTTGAAAAACATTTGTTCGTCACATAAAACTTAAAAGTGGATGCAAAAAATGACATTTCGATTGAAGTCCAAATAAAATTAGAATAATTTAGAAAAAAATCCATGATATCGATAAAGGTCATGTTCGTTTACAGAAATTTTACCAAAACAGAAATAGGAAAAAGAAAGAATTTGAGGTTTTCCAATAGAGCAGCTGAAATAATGAGCCTATCAAAGGAACGGCTTTTTGGTTGGTGATTATACAAGAAATCATATCATAAATCGATCATCAAACATTCAATTTGAAAAATAAACAAATAAGCAAGCTATTTGATATCATCAATTCCAAACAATTCAATCATCATTTGGGAAGAAAGTGGATGGTACAAAACTAGATAGGTTGCAATGTTGCAACACACGAGACTCCTCTCTCTCTCTCTCTCTCTCTGGCATAATTATAAATTTCAAATCTTTTGTTGTATTACTCATTATCAACCAATATGAGAGACACAACCTACTTAAAAAGCCAACCCTATCATTGTCAGTGCGATTGTTTGCAAAGCTTCAAC